>CM053772.1:21270331-21345052 GCA_028658325.1 Potorous gilbertii
AAGACAAAATTTGTAACTCTTGAAACTTTTCAGTATCTGGGTAGTTGGTGGGATTACACACACACATACACACACATGCACACACATGTACACACGTGTGCACACACACATATACACACATGCATGCACACATAGAGACAGAGAGCACAGAGTGAATTGAATAGGATGGGATCATATCTTAAAAGAAATCAAGCTAAACAGTGAGAGAGAAATGCAGTGGGAAGAGAGAGGGTGAAATGGAATGGGGTAAATTATCTCTCATTGAAGAGGCAAGCAGGAGACTTTTTAGTGGAGTAAAAGAGGAGAGCTGAGGAAAAAAACATGAAGTTTACTCTCATCACATTCGACTATAGGAAGGAACAAAATGCACCCTCATTTTGGTACGAAAACCTATCTTCCAATACAGGAAAGTGGGGGAGAAGGGGATAAGCAGGGTGGGGTGGATGATGGAAGGGAGGGCAATGGGAGGAGGGAGCAATTTGAAGTCAACACTCGGGGAGGGACAGGATCAAAAGAGAGAATAGCAACAATGTGGGGCAGGATAGGATGGAGGGAAATATAGTTAGTCTTACACAACACGACTAT
The DNA here is from genome assembly GCA_028658325.1 of Potorous gilbertii. NCBI lineage: Eukaryota > Metazoa > Chordata > Mammalia > Diprotodontia > Potoroidae > Potorous > Potorous gilbertii. The sequence continues at coordinate 21,270,917 of CM053772.1, forward strand.
TACGGAAGTCATTTGCAAAACTACACAGATATGGCCTCTATTGAATTGCCTGCCTTCCCAAAGGGAATGGGTGGGGACGGAGGGATGGGGAGAAGTTGGAAGTCAAAGTCTTAGGAACAACTGTCCAGTATTGTTCTTGCTACTAGGAAATAAGAAATACAGGTAATGGGGAATAGAAAGTTATCTGGCTCTAAAGGACAAAAGAGAAGATGGGGACAAGAGAAGGGAGGGATACTAGAAGAGAGGGCAGATTGGTGATAGGGGAAATTAGAATGCTCAGTGTATTGGGGTGGGGGAGGGAACAAATGGGGAGAAAATTTGGAAGCCAAAGTTTTGTGAAAATAAATGTAAAAAGTTAAATAAATAAATTTATATTAAAAAGAAAGAAAAGTAAAGAGACAGATCCTTGCCTTTCTTTTGATACTTTCAGTTTTTGTCTTCTGTTTTTAGATCTCAAGGACTCACTCATTGTAGGATCAAAGAAGCATAGACCAAAAGTGGGAAGCAATATATGTAACATTCCCATTTCACAGATAAGAAAACTAGTTTCCAAGAGATTGAATGACTTGCCTAGGGCAAAACTTGAATTAGAACCCAGGTCATATGACGCACAATTGATTGTTCTATTTTTTTATGTTTTGACTTATCATAATTTTGAATCTTTTCCATTTTTTAGAAGAGAAAGCCATGCATAATTGTTTTTTTTTGTTAAATAACCGATGAATGAATGAGCTCCAATCACTCATGTTATCTTCCTGCCTTTTCCTTCTTGAAAGGCAAGAGTAATGAATCCCAAATCATCAAGATCAGGGATCAAATTTTGCCTTTGACATTCAATAATTAAGAATATAAGCAAGCCATTTAAATACTCTGAGACTCAGTTTTCACATCTTTGAAGTGGTGGTGAAAGTCCCCGAAGTTCATACTACATGGGCTTGTTGTTTTGAGGCTCAAATGCCATAATTTATATGTACTTTTGAAGATGAGTGTCTATAGTCACCCCAAATCGTCAAGCATTAGCTTCATGGGGCTTTGGAAAATGAGTCTAGTATTATTTCTCCTTTTCCAAGAGAATCTAAGACTGTTAAATGGTTCGGCATCAGAAACTGATATAATTTTAACAAGACAATAGAAAAAGAAGCATTGTACCTGCTTTGGTATTATACTCTAAGGACCAAGGGGACCTTTTCATCTGTCCTATAGCTGAAACCTCCCATGTGTGTTGCCTTCTACTGGAAAATTTCTGGAGATCAAGGACTGTCATTTTTCTATGTATATCATAGAAATGCCCAGTATTTAGCATGATACATTGCACATTTTAAGTGCTTCATAAATGTGCTTCATAAATACTTTGAAATTCATCCATCCATCCATCCAGGGTCAAATCAATAGTATCATAAATAAAATGAGCTTTCACATGTAAAGCACCTTACAGATCTTAAAGCACTATCTAACTGTGAGCTGTCACTACTGTGATCCAAGGTAGGCTTTAAAATTAGGTCTTTCTGACTCCAAGTTCAGTGTTTTCTCCACAATGCCAAGCTTCAAGCTGCAACCAAAGGCAGTATAGGGGTATTACATACATGATTGGACCTCTGTTCCAGTCACGAGAAAACGTGGGCTTCCATTCCTTGCATTTGCTGACCTTCATCTATCCATTTATATAGTTAATTAATCAACAAACATTTAATGAAGCCAACCATGATACTCGACTTTGGGGATAAAGAGACATAAATGAAAAAACTCTCAGCCCTCCAAGGGCCAGTCAATTAAATTACCTACATCTCAATTTCCCTATCTATAATATAGGGATAAAAATATCTCCAGTCCCTCCTTTATCAGTTTATTTTGGGCTTAAAAGGGATGATATATTGACGACAGCTGTTATTATTGTAGCAAGCCTTGACAAAATCTGGTTCAAGGGAAGACTGGAGGGAGCAGCTTTTTCCTTTTCTTTCTTCTTTAAATTATTGTTCCTTCTGTGAAAGATCCATAACTTGCTCTTTGAAGCCTTGGCTGCTGCCTAACTACCTAGCAAATGGGCCTGCAAGCCAGGGAATGTCTGAACACTGTGTCTTTAGACTACCATCTGCTGAATGTGGCCTGGCATGTGCCAACTACTTGACTTGTGTGATGCAGAAGTTATTTATGTTTCAGACTCCAACTCTAGTCTCCTGAAGCAGTCTTGCTTCTAGGAAGCCCTTCCCTCTCTCCCTTCCTTCACTTGCTTCCTTCCTTCCTTCTTTTCTTCCTCCTCCTTCCCTCCTTCCTTCCTTCCTTCCTTCCTTCCTTCCTTCCTTCCTTCCTTCCTTCCTTCCTCCTTTCAGCAGAAAGAGCTGTCATGGCAATTTGTCTGATGATCTTTGCTTAGATGAGGAAATAAAACCAAAATGGGCAGAGCTGAGGAATGATTGTAATCGTACCTGACTCTGGCACCTGGAAGCACAGTCATTCATCCCAAATTGTTTCAAATAGGCAGGCAGGTTTCCAACTTGCAAATACAATCTTTGAAAAAAGAGGCAACAGTCAATGATGAAATTTGGCTACCTCTGGGGTGGAACCAAATGGCTGCCAAATTCACTGTCTCCTAAATCAAGGTGGTGGAAAGATGGAAGAGGTAGTAGAATCTCTGCCTTAGATTTAGAGCTACAAGAGCCCTTAGAGGTTAGAGAATCAATTTCCCTCATCTGTAAGATAGGGAAACTGAGGCCCAGAAAAGTGGTGGCTTGCCTAAAGTCACACAGCTAGTGAAGACGCAGAACCAGGGTTGGAAATCACTAGCCTGGTTTTGGATGTTCCGGTTGGGATCTGGCCAGTGAATCTCTGCCTTTTGTCATTGGTTCCATGAGGTGTCTAATTAAGGACAGTCTCTACATCTTATATCTGTGTTATAGTTTCACTTGCAGTTTGCCTTTTACCTTGGAAACGTCTCTTCATCTCTCTAAATCTCAGTTTTAAAAGGGGATTCAAAAATTTCAAGTCAATTGCTTATAGTGTGTACTTAATAAATGTTTATTGAATTGAATATATTAAGTGCCTACTATGTTCCAAAGGCATTGAACTAGATGTTGGGAAAACAAATATAAAAATAAATGTCTTTGCCCTCAAGGGGCTTACATTCTGCTAATGTGATATAACACAAACAGCTAAGTCAATTGATTTATTGATTAATGATTTAAAAATAATATTTTCTTTTGTGCATAGCTATGCATAAATACAATTTTTAACATTCATTTAAAAAATCAACTCCAAATTTCCTCCTTTCCTCTACCTGAGATGGTAAGCAATTTGATTTAGTTTATACATGTTCAATCTTTCAAACATATTTCCATATTAGTCATATGAAAGACTAATGTGAAGACAAAAAGACAAAGTGAAAGAAGAAACAGACCCAGAGGAAGAAAGACACAATGCAGAAAGTGAAAAATAACATGACACCATCTGCATTCAGATTCCATCAGCACTTTCTCTGGAGATGCATAGCATTTTTCATTATCAGTCCTTGATAATGAAACTGTCTTGGATCGTTGTGTTGATCAAAGAAGCTAAGTCATTCACAGTTGATCATTGTACAGTATTGTTGTTACTCTGTACAATGTTCTCCTGATTCTGCTCAGTACACTTTGCATCAATTCATGTATATCTTTTCAGGTTTTTCTGAAATCAGCCTGCTCATTTTTTTTAGCACAGTTATATTTCATAACAATCCTATACTACAGCTCATTTAGCCATTCCCAATTGATGGGTATCTCCTTAATTTCCAATTCTTTGCTACCACAACAGGAGCTGCTTTGAAGAGTTTTGTACAAATGGTTCCTTTGTATTCCCTGTGCAAAGATATAATACTTTGTGTTTGGGATACCGTATTGCTGGATCAAAGGGTGTGCACAATTTGACCCTTTGGGCAAAATTCTAAATTGCACTCCAGAATGATTGGACCAATTCATAACTCTGATGATTTTTTTCCCCAGAAATCCAGAACCATCTATGTTAGGAGTCATCACTTGATAACAGTTACACATAATAGCATGTAGCATTGCTAATACAATGAGTATTTGATTACATGTTTAGTTGGTTATTATAAGAGAATTAAATCTAAACATTAACATGATGATTCTTGTGAATGAGTGGTTATGGGAGGTGTATATATATATATATATATATAAATATATATATATATATATATATATATATATATTTACATATACATACATACATATGTATATGTATATGTACAACCCTTAGAGATAGTCCATCCATATATATCTCTTGAATAGTCACTACAGAAGAATAATTAACTGGGCCAGAGTTGAATAGGAGGAACGGGCTTTGGGGATTGCTTGGATGTGATTTGGATTGCTTCGAGGAGAGTTTTTAAGGACTCCAACATTCTTCCTAAAACAAAGGCTCACTTTGTGATACCAGTGATTCTTTTGGGGATGAGAGATGGTCAAAAATGATAGAACACCACAAGATCCAAAGATGTAGCTTTGTAGGTCTCCCAAGGGCAATGAAGCATGTGATGTTGTCCATGGGCAGCAAGGTATTCCATGAAGAATTATACAGAAGAAGAGCCATAAAGATGTCAGAGAGATACATTAGGCACTGTGTGGTACAGTGGGTAGATTGCTGGATTTGAAGTTAGCAAGATCTGGGTTTGAATGCACCTTATACTAGCTATATATACTCTGAAAGAGTTGCTTACTATCTCAGGTTTCAGTGACCTCCACTCTGAAATATTGGGTGGGGGAATTAAATTAGGTGTAAGGTCCTTTCCAGCTCTAAATCTAAATATATGGATAGGATGAGAGTTAAGGAAATGAGAGCTAAGTCATGAATGGCCATTGGTTCCTCCATAATGTTAAGAGATGAAGAAGCCTTATCACAACTGGCAGATGCTCCTTTGTAGGAGTTTTCAGAGGACATGAGGGTCCTTTGTCTCTTGAAAAAGCATAGATGGAATGAGATTCTCACCATTGGAATGAGTGGTTATAAAATAATCTCACATAGGAATATGATAATTACTGTATTTATTTTGTGGATATCAAGTGTCTCTACTATTGCACACCAGGTGGAGGGTGATTTTCGAATCACAGAATTTGAGACTTGGAAGGAACAGTATATATTACTTTGCCCCAACAGCTAATTTTTTGGCAAGACGTGACTTGGAAAGAACCATCTTACCTGGGTCATGCAACTTGTAAGAAAATAAACTGAAGCTAGAAATAGAGTATCTCAATTTGTAGGATCTAATTCTTATTTCAGAGCTTGATTTCCCTGTACTTCCCCTCTTATTTCTAAACAGATACAAAATTCTTGAAAACAACAGACCCTCCAATAGCTCTTCCTTTTCCTCACTTTTCTTCCCCCTTCGCTATTTCTTCATTTCTTTTCCTGACTCCTCCTCCTATTCAAAGTAGGAGATGGGCAATGGAGGAGCAGTCGCAGTTGGATAGAGGAATAATCAGGAGTATGAGTAAGTCTTGAAATGAGAAGGGGAATCAACCTTGATCCAATCATGTCTGAGTATTCTGAAGCCATCGGTTGGAACTAAAGCTCATTGTCAGTAAAAGGAGACACGTGCCATTGAGTAGAAAATATTCTACTTTTTTGCCCTTAAGGATTTTGTCCAAACCAGCTTCCTCTTACGACTTTGGATAAATCATTCACCTTATCTGGGACACAGCTGGTCTATCTGTAAAATAAGGAGGTTGAGCTAGCTAATATTAGCTCACATTTGTGGGAGATGTATTAATAAATAAACTTTAAAGTTTGAAAGAAACTTTACAAATAATATCTCTTCTGATCCTCACAAAACCTAGGAGGCAGAAACTGTTATCATCTCCATTTTACAGATGAGGAAATTGAGGCTTAAAAAGGGTAAGTTATTTGCCTAGGCTTACATAGTGTTTAAGTGTCTGAGGTAGGATAGGAGCCCAGGGCTTCCCAATTCCAATCTGCCTTAATATACTTCATATAATCACAAGAAATATTACATCAATACAAAATCACCAGTGCTAACAGGTCCCTGGGTTACAAAGATGGAAAGATAACACAGACCTTGGCTTTATTTTTTCCATCTAGTAGGAGGATGAGACATTAATATAAATAACTATACAAAGCAGACCATCATATAGGAAAGGCCAAATTATCTTATTCAAGAGAGAATCACTTTTAGTTGGGGGAATCATGGAAACTTCATGGAAAAAAATGTCATCTATGTTGGGCCTTAGTGGAGGGAACAGATGAGTAAATGGAAGAATCAGTTGGGGAGCGGGCCAATCAGCCATTCCAGGAACAGAAGACAGCGTGTGTAATGGTCTAAAATGTAGAATGAGAATAGACTGCCCTTGTCTGGAGCATACAGTATGAGAACTGTAATACCATGAAGTAGGTCTCAAAAAGAGGTTAAAGGAAGAGTATGGAAGGTCTTGTAGAATCTCCTGGCCCAGTGGGGGAAGCAAGGTCAGGGGAAGTCTTGGAGTCTTTTCCATGATTAATTCACAAGGACCAGGAAGGTGGCTGGGAATTCAAAGAGCTGTAGGTTAAGAAAACAAACAAACAAGTAAATAGATAGACGAATAAAGGAATGAATAGATAGAAAGATACATTAATTAATCAATAGATGGATGGATGAATAGATAAATAGAATGAATGAATGAATACTGAATTGGATTGATTTGGTAAGCTGGCTGCTTGACCATAGCAGGGTTGTTTGCTGTACTAAAGACTACCCAGTGGGAGGCGCCAGAGACCATCCTAGTAATGCAAGCTATGTTAGGAATTCTAAAAGTCATAGAAGTCTGGGTTTGGGCAACATTTGGAGCCAGTCGTCCTGACCACAGACAGAGCCCTGGGTCTCCCAGATGCTTTTTTAGGCAGGCAGAGTTTCTGGCCCGGTATGTGCTTTGCTTGTTTGTTTGTATAAGAAGTTCTGTCTGAAATTCACTTACACAAAATAGGTAAAGGTGAACATCACGGTGCCTTCCGGTAGGGGAAGTCCCCATTGGGCCAATGCTGCAACACTGATAATAGCTCCACATTACAGAAGGGCATTTTCCTAGAAACTCTTAGTAGTTTTTTTTTAAACCTTCCCTTCTAATAAATAAACAGAATCAGGCAAAAATCAAATCAGCATATTGATCATGTCTGAAAATGCATGCCTCACTCTGCACCCCGAGCCCATCCCTTCTCTGCCAAGAAATGAGAGGCATGCTTTACCATCACTTCTCTGGAGTCTCGGGTAGCAATTATATTGATAAGAGTTCTTAAATCAGGGTCATTGGTTTATAGACTTAAAGCTGGAAAATATCTTAGAGGTTATCTAGTCCAACATCCTAACTTTATAGATGAAACTGAGACCAAAGAGATTAAGTGACTTACCCAAGGTTATACAGTCAATCTCCAATATTCTTTCCATTGTACTGTTCTGCTATTCCAAGTCTTCAGAGTTGTTTTTTTCTTTATAACATTATAGTCATTGAATAACTTGTTCTCCTTGCTGTACTGACTTCAGTCTGGATCAGTTCATATAAGTCTTCTCAGATTTCTCTGACAGAGTATACACTTATTAATAGAGAACTATTCTTTTTTTGTCCTTGTATCCCCAGGCTTAGCAAAGTGTTTACTATATATATTTTTGATGGTTGGTTGTGCCAGAGACAGGATTATGAAGAGAAGGCATTGGACGTTTAGTAGAGGCCTTCTATCAGCAACTTTACAGGGCAATGTTGTTGAGGAAAGAATAATGGATGAGCCCATTTGTGGGCATGGCTGAATCAGAAGGAAGCTGAACACTTCCCACCTTGACCTTGTTGGCACATCAGTTCCAATGTGTTTATATGATGGTGAAGCTCTTGCATTTGGGACTCTTGGAAGAAACGATCAGCCCTAATCCTGGGTGTCTCCCTTTGGCTACAATTGACATGGTCCTATGGATTCTTAGCATCACATTAATTAATATTTAGCCTTGCTGCTATAACTCATAGGGGACATGGGCAGCTAGTAATCAGGAGAAGCCAGTGGTACCAGGGATTGCCCAGAAGCCCTTCCTGAATGTGTGGAGACAGAGATTCTGTTCAACTCACTTTAGCTAGGGGATCAGAAGGACAGGCAGAGGAGTGGGGCCCGCCGTTGTCTGGCTGGAGTCAGAAAGGAGATGTCTGGGTAAAATGTAGGCACTGGAGGCCTGGGATGGGAAAAGGCTGGTAATTGGTGGTGAGAAGGGGCCACTGGAGAAGACAGGATTGATGTGTTCCTTTAACCCTGGGCTTCATTGCTTTCCGGAAGGAACACTGTTTAAGGAAACTCTGCAGTCCCAGATCAATACAGAGAAAAGAAAAGAATTAAGGGCTGCTGCCACCTCCTTAGCCCTCCCCTCCTACCCCCACACTGATGGCTGACTTTATCTAATCAAGGGGTACAGTGGAACTCCCTCTCCCCATCTCCCTCCATTGTGATAGAAGGCTCCTTGCCTTGCCGTGTGCTCCCTGATCCATCCATACTCTTTCTTTTCTTTATTTTGCTTCCTTTTCTCCATTTCCTCCTCTTAAGATCTTTTTTTCTATTCCTCTTCCTCCTTCTCTTCCTTGTCTTCTTTCTCTTCTCCTTCTCCTCCTTTATCATTCTATTTCCATTTTCCCTCTGTCATTCTTTTTTCTATGCTTTCTCTTCTCTGCCTTTCCCTTTTCTACCTCTTCTCTATCCTTTTCTCTTTCTTCCACTTTTTGCTCTTCTTTCTTCTTCCCATATTTATTTTCTCCTTCCTTTTCTCTATCTTTCTCCTCCTTTTTTCCTCTCATTATCTGCCTCTTCATCCAGTAGAAAGATAATATGAGTTCCCACTTGAGGGAAACCATAAAGCTTGTGATGTATTTCTTTTTGGTCCCAGCAGCAGCTGTTTTTGTGTTCCCAGTTTTTCATGACCAATATAGCCATATTTGATTATCTCTTAAGTGACAGCCCAATGCCTTCAGGGTCAGGGGCAGCTCAGACTGAATCAGCAGAGGTGTGAGCAGATGCTCAAACTGGCCAGAGGGGTATTGGTTCTCATGGAACACTTGGGTCTCCAACCTGGAGGTTGGGAGTTTGCATTCCTTATGAGAGATGTCCACAGTAGCTGAGTTATAGGGGAAAACACTATGAGTATATAGTGCAAATAGGGTAGATGAAAGGAGACCTTAGCCATAAACTAAACAGATGCTAACCAAGAATGTACCAAAAAAAATTTACAACAACTTTATTTTTTAGATGGCCAAAAAAATATGGAGGGAAGCCCATCAATCGGGGGAACAGCTGAACAAGTTATGGTGTAGAAATGTGATGGAATTGTATCATAAAAATGATGAAAGGGACAGTTTCAGAGAACTTTAGGAAAATGTGTATGACATCATACAGAATAAAATGAGCCGAAACTGGAGAATCATGTATACAATAATAATGGTATAGTTAAGACACACAGCTTTGAAAGACTTAAGGATGCAACCAATGAAAAGTCCTGAATCCAAGATGGTTCTTTACCTCTTTGATAGACAAAATGAAGCATACATTTTCTACACTTGGTCAGTGAATGACTTGGTTTTGCTAGAGTATGCATACTTGTTACAATGGTTCTTTATCTTTCTTTCAATCCCTTTTTCTTTCTTTCATTTCCCCCTTCCCCCTTCCTCCCTCCCTTCTTTCCTTCCTTCCTTCCTTCCTTCCTCCCTCCCTCCCTCCCTCCCTCCCTCCCTTTCTTTCTTTCTTTCTTTCTTTCTTTCTTTCTTTCTTTCTTTCTTTCTTCCTCTTCTTTCTTTCCCTCTAATGTGGTGACTGAGGGAGATAAAATGGACTTCTCTAAACTGAAAAAAATTAAATTAAAGCAATTATTCAGAAAATAGATGGTCCTTTGAGCTGTAAGCTAAATGCTTATTGTTAGAATAAAAGTGAGGTAGTATTTGCCAGCGAGGGCAATCAAACAACACGCACTTCCAAAGTCCTCGCCATGTGCCACACTTTGCCAAGTGCTGAGGAGCCAAGGAAAACGTGAAAGCCTTGCCTTCCGGCACAGGGACTCACTAGGCAACAAAGCAGGAAGGACCAGGTCCCTGCTCTCAGAGATTCCACAAGTGTCCATTTTGCGATGTTTTCCAGTCGTTTGCTTTTTATAAATAAAATGCACTCTCTTTTAAAGCATCATTTTAAGTAGTAATAAGCATTCTCTGTAGAAATTTTATATATAAAACATAAATTTATAACATGAATCACAGGGAAGAAAACTTCCAAAGAATTCCTCTTGGCCCTCATTGCCTTGCATGGTTTGCTTTTGTCATGCAGTCTCTAAAGCTTTTCATACTCAGGTCCCTGATTCCACTAGGACTCATTCATGGCAGTTTTCAGTGAGCTGCATTTCTGTCCTTAAACTATTTCTTCTCCCTTTTTTAACTTTACCTCAGGATCAGGAACTGGTGGGACAGGGGTTTCCTCTCCGTATTTTCTGCCAATCTGATGTCATCCTCTCTCATTTCCTAGAACTGTATTTTAGCCACACAAAGAAGAATTGTCCCATGCAGGATGTGAGGGGTCTCCTCCTCTCACATATTTTACTCCCTTTTTTCCAAGGCTTCTGCTTCTAATCCAACATCCCAACCCCAAGATATTCACAGTCAAAGGAGTGGGGAGGTGGTCCTCTGGGTCCTCAAGTGTGGCCCATTGACTGAATCCAAACTTCACAGAACAAATCCCCTTCATAAAAGGATTTGTTCTGTAAAACTTGGACTCAGTCAAAAGGCCATACCCAAAGACCTAGAAGGCCATAGGTTTCCCTTATCTATGAGTAAGATCTCAGTGGAGTTGTTTACTTACCTCCCTACCACTTGAAGATATATATATATATATATTTGAATCTTTTTTTAAGAGAAAAAAATACTTTTCTTTAAAGCCTCATCACATAGTTTAAATCACAAAGTATTTTCTAGACAGTGACATAACTTAGCTCACAAAGTGTTCGTTTCATAGTTCATCATGGCCCCAAACTCCAAGATCTAGCATTTGGCATCCTGGTGAAGAACCCCTGTGTATTTTGGCAGGCCGAGCCTCTGACGGAAGGCATAGGCCATTGTTGGAACCATATCCAAAGCCCTCCTAGCTCTCTGTATAGTTTGGTTTCCAATCTGTCTCTTTGCTCAAGTACTTCTTGTTAAGTTCTGGTTGCTGGAGAAACTACAGAGACAAAAAACGAACCCTGTCCAGCAGCTTCATCATATTCATTACTCCATCTTTTTAAGTCCAAGAAATGAGGGCTATATTGACTCTTTTAATTATTCAACCCTTCTTTATTGAACTAACTCCAGCCGCTTCCCTTTAAGTGAAAGTCAAAACTCTGAAGATGAAAATATGGATGTAAAGCCAATGTAATTGCTCTTGAATGGCCAGGCGGGTGGACGTGTATACATTGAGTTCTCATTAGGAAGACCCAGTTGGGCTTTCAAAGCCAAATCTATGAAATTTTTGTGGATGATGCTGAAACAGCATCTTTCTGTCAGGAAATAAAGTTTAATTCAGAAGATTATAGTTCATATGAAGCTTCCCTTGACACTTTTTCAGAACCAAAGAAGGGAGGAAAAGAGAAAAAGAATGTAACTATTTCCCTGGTTCTACTTTCTGCATTCTAATGAGAAATCAAGGACATTAAATCAAGTGAAGTTGGTTCAATGTCAAGAAGATTTTCAACCACAATAACAGCTTGCATTTATAGGTGGAAGTTCATTTTGAAAAAAAATAATCTGAGGGTCTTAGTGGAATGTAAGTTTAACATGAGTCAATAATGAGATACTGAAGCTAAGAAGATTTCATGATGAGAAGTGTGATGTACAAGACAAGGAGGAGGTCCTACTGGATAGCGCCCTCTTTATAGCACATCTGGAGCATTATGTTCAGTTCTAGACACTGCAGTTTGTGGAGGGCACCAATAAGCTGGAAATCATCTGGAGATGGGCACCCAGCATGGCAGAGGGTCTCCCAATGTCACACTGCTGTATAAGGAGTGACTGAATGAACTGATTGAATGAAGATAAGGAGCCTGGAAAAGAGGAGACTTAGCAGGCACATGACAGCTGTTATCCTCAAGTACTTGATTAGAAAAAAAGAGAAATATGCATTATAACTTTATTACATATTTAAAAGGAATAGCAAATTGTACATAATAGATTTTCAGTTTCATGTGCAATCATCTTTTTATTATTCTATTATGGAAATGTTTGTTTTATTTCATAAATTATAAATAAAATAAATAAAATTTTAAAAATTCATCATATAGGAAATGGATTCAATTGGTTTTGTTATCTTCTCCCATTACCACTTTTGCTTCCCCCTCTCACCAAACAGAACTAAAAGCAGTGAGTGGAAGCGGAAGAGACATCTTCGATGTAAGACCGCACTTCCTATAACCATCAGCCTCATCCATAAGTGGAATAAGCTGCCCTGGGTGACCACTGGGTATGAATGTTGGAGAAGACCTTCTTGTTCAGGGTCAGACTCATCTCTGGGGTCCCTTTCAGCTCTGCGACTCTGTGAAATGTAATGAAGGAACACACATTTTTCACAGTACTTTCCTCATAAGAGTCCTCAGAGGTGGGGAGCTTGGATTTGTGAGTCCCATGGGCTACTTGAGAATTCTGAAGCCCAGAGTAGCTGGAACTCACCTATGGTCTCAATTTAGGAAGTGTTGTAGCCATGGTTTGTACCCAGGTCTTCAGACTCTAAACCTGATTGCCTTGTCCAAGAAAACATTGGGTTGATTAAAGGCTGGCCTATATTTGTCAGCTACACAGAGCAGAATATGGCCAGTTATTATATATACAGCAGAGAAAGAAGCACGAATGGTTCTTGTTAGGCACTTGCCATCAGGAAGGGGAAAGCTGGATGGCACAGTGGATAGAACACTGGGCTTAGAGTTAAGATGATCTGAGTTCAAATCCAGCCTTACAGGTGTGTTTGTCCTTTGTTGTTGAAGAAGACCATGCCATCAGAAAAATAATGACATGACTTGCACTTTGATTTTGTTTTGAGTGAGGGAGGGCTGTGCAGGTCATCAGCCTCACTTCTCCTCCAGAGTCATCTGAATCCAGTGACTAGATATTCATCAGGATGACTGGAGATGACTCAGAATGAGGCAACAGGGGTTAAGTGACTTGCCCAAGGTCACACAGCTAGTGAGTGTCAAGTGTTTGAGGTGAAATTTGAACTCAGGTCCTCCTGACTCCTGCACTTGTGCTGTAGCACCACCCAACTGCCCCTAAATCTAGCTTTAGACACTTACTAGCTATGTGACCCTGGGCAAGTATCACTTAACCCTGTTTGTCTCACTTTCCTCATCTGTAAAATGAAGCAGAGAAGGAAATGTCAAATTACTCCAGCATCTTGGCCAAGAAAACCTCAAATGGGTTTATAAAGCATCTGAAGCATCTGAAATGACAGAATAACTACAGTAGAAGATGGGCTATTGAGCGATTTTAAAGCTTCATTTGACTAGTTGCCTTAACGATTACAATATTGACTTGTTCTGCATGCCACATTGGTTAAGTTGATCTCTTGGAGAACAATGGGGATTATGGTTTCCTGCCCCTTCTTTGTGAGAGTAAAAAACTAGATGGTTTTACTCATTTTCTTAAGCCAGTTGAACTATTAGCCCCTCATTAACCAAACATTGGATTTAGGTGGGAAACACAGCACACTATTGTCTTCTTATTTCATAATTTAAAGATTATAAACCCCACAAACTTCACAGAATCCAATAACTGCATCCATTAGCAAAATAAGGCATAACATTTCCTATCAATCAACCAATAAATATTTCTTGGCATCACCTATGTTCCAGGCATTGGCTAGGTGCATTATCATTTAACCAACTAGAAATAAAGGAATTAATAGACAAGCAAACACAAAAGTAGGTTTTCTCTGTGTTTCTTTTCAAGTTCACCTGAAATAAAATTCATTGAATAAGCATTTCTTCAGCACTATTTTCCATGCACTGTGTAAAGTACTTGAAATAGACAAAAGTGGAACACTTCTACTCAAGTGAATTACACACATAGACAATTTTGTAATATGTAAAATTTTATTTCATTAGTATATACATGTATGCACAAATATATGTAGAATATATTTATGTATTTTATGTGTGTGGTATATATATATGTGTATATACATACATACATGTACATATGCATACATGTACACGCCTATGTACGTGGGTATTGGGGAGAAATACCTGTCATTTTTGTTTTATTTTCCCACATAATTATTGTCACATTCTAGCCCAACCATACTCTGTAGGGAGGGAGGAAAGGGAACAGTATTTGTTGTGTGCCTACTATGTGATAGGTATGGTGCTAAGCATTTTGAAATATTGTCTCATTTGATTCAACCAAACTTTGCGATTGGTCAGAATGACAGCCCTTTCTTGCCTCTGTGACTTTGTCCCATTCCGTGGCCAGGCCTGGATCTCAGTCCTTTCTCACTATGAGCTGCTAGGGCTTGTCATTTCCATTAAGGTTCAGTCTTTCCTGATCTGATCCTGCCATGTATCAGGGCCCTCGCTCTTACTTGTATTGATTTTACTTGTATTTTTGTGTTCTGAATGCATTTATACATGTGCATGTTGTCTCTTCCATTAGAAAGCAAGGTCCTTGAGGGCAGGGACCATTTTGTTTTAGTCTTTGTGTCTTCAAACTTAATGTAGTGTTGGGTTTATAGTAGGAGACTGAGAAGATTGTGATTGATCTTAAGGGTTAGTGCAGTCTCTGGTTTATAGCAGGAGACTGAGATCATGACTGATGCTGTATTATTTTCTAATTGATTCTATTTACAATCAATTCATTTTGTCCTGTAACTGCTTAAATAATGGTTCGTTGCCTTTGACTTTAGTTCAAAGTTCAGCTGGCCTGAAATAGGTTAAACTAGCTTTCTTGCCTCAAAGAATTTTGCTAATTTTGGAGAACATATGTGAACAGAAAGGAAGTTTGGGTCTGATATTTTCCTCCACCAAGAAATCCTTCAAGGATTTCCAAAAGTCTTTCCTAGGCTCAAACAATGAGCATATCTTAGTCTCAGGAGAGAAGGGGAGGAGGCTCCCCTTCCAATCAGTCATTCTGTTCCCTCTGCCTTAGCTCTGTAATCAGTCATCTTGTCCTTACTTCCATGATGTCATCTACCCTATTCTGTTCTTTGTTCATTATTCCCCAAAACTTATGAAAAGAGAGATGTCCATCTACTCGGAATCTTGGGTATAAATGGAGACAAACCATCTACCATTTATTCACAGGTAGCATCCCCTAATGTTGCCTTTTGTGAAGATCTACTTCAATTTAACCCTTTGTTAAGTTCTAGTTGTGACAAGATTTATGCATGTTTGTTGATTTTGTTGTTGTCAGTGAACACATAGATCTGGTTCTACTAATCTTACTTTTTTGTTTTTAAAATAAGCTGGCATTTTTTGGTTTTATTAGATAGTTTAATGAATTCTCATTTAAAGTTATGACAGATTTGTATTTTCCTCCATTTGTCTTTAATATTGTTTCCCCCTGCTTCTGCTATGAATGTAGTCTATATATCTTCAATTGCTTTGGCTTAACGTTTCTTAAAGTGAGCCTACTTCCACTGGCTCTCTGTACTTCAACCCTGATCGGTTCTTCAATTTGTTAAGTTTTGGAGTTTATTTTTGGTTCCTTTTCTTTGCTGCCATTATCTGTTTAATTCCTCTCTCAGTCAAGTAAGATCTTCTTTTTTATCCTACCTTTCAGCTAGTTCTTTTCATTAGTTTTTTAAATTACAGTTTTTGTGCCCATTTCCAGAGCTGACTCCTCTCACTCTTTCTTTTCATTATCCGTCTTCTCCTGTTTTCTGTAGATCTTCATTCTCTGGTCCATACTGCCTCTCTACTCTTTGTATTCCTCCTATAATCAAAACTTCTGAGGTATCCATTCTGGGCTCCCCTCTAAGTAGTTCTGCCCTTGCTCTATAGAATTTGCCCTTCTAGTTTCCTTTTTTCATTGTGCCTCACTATAAGAAAAATATTAATTCCTGTGGGTGACAGAAAGAACAACATATTGCAAGAATCACTTTCACTTCCCTAGTTATGTAGCTTGTCACTGACCTCTACCTCCCCTTGGTCAGCATCCTTCCTCATTTGCCCCAAAATCTCCTCCCCGGGTCCATTCCCTCTTATTCTCTCTGGCTCCTTTCCCCAAGAGCTTCAAGTCTCATGTTCACAAGGCAGGATGAGCGATCTTTTCAAGCTCCAAAACCCAGAACAAGGTTCTCATCTCCTTTCACATTTTTCTTCAACCATAAAAACATTCATTAGTGGAACCCTCTCCCACCACAAAAAACAAAGCCTTTTTCTCCCTCTTCACTTTCCAGTTCTTTCTCCCTTCTCCTTACCCACTCCCCTGCAGGCTCTTCTCTTCCTGAGAGACCATATGGGTCACCTTCCCCTCCCTCATTGCTAGTCAACAACTTAACTGGGGCACATCACACAGTCCCCTCTCTTCTTCTCTTCCCTCTCCCCTTCCATGTGCTTTCACATTTTGTAATGCAATCCCACATACAAATAAACAAGAAACCCATTGATTCATCGGTCAGCTGGGTGCTACAAGGTTCTGTCTATGGTGCTGCAAGTCTGCCTCTCTGCTATTACCTCTACCTGACTCACCCCATTTCTGTTTTATCCTTGGTTGCTATATTCATTCACTCCCACATTTCTGTTGTCTGAGGTATTCAAGAAGCAAATCATCTCTTCAGGTTTGTTTTTCTTTCTGAGAATGTTTTGAATGCCTCTTTATTATCGAATGTTCATCTTTTTTTTTCCCATTTATGGTTAAAGTTCAGATTTACAGGGGAGTTACCCTGGGCTGCACCCTGAGTGTGATCACTATCCTAAACACATTATTCTATTTCCTCCTGAATTTTCTTGTAGGGGGAAATAGTTTTGTCTTAATTGAATTTCCTTTTTTTTTTTGTATTTGAAGGTCTTCCTCTGAGTTGCTTGAAGAATTTGCTGTTTGTCAGTGGAGTTGCCCAATTTAACCCCTATGCATCTTTGCATTTATAATTTATTTTTGCCCTGGAGGTGTTTTATAAATAATGTCTATTGGAATTTGTTTTCTGTCTTCAGAAGTACTGGATAGTTTTCTTGAATTATTTCTTGCATCATGATGTTCTGTTTTTTTGACTCATTATGCCCTTCTGGGAAACCTATTAGGTTGTCTATGTATCCTGTCTTTGAGAGTGACATATTTTGCTTGAATAGAGGGCATATTTCCTTTTAATGTCACTGCTTTTTGCTTCTCTTCTTCCAGATTGTCCTTCAATTCTGTGCATTTCTAATTCCCTTTCAGTCATTTTCTCTCTTTTGTTTCTTTGGTGAGACTTGCCATTGAAGATTCACATTTTTCTATTCTGTCAGTTCTGCTGTGCAGGTCTTCAATGCTGCTCTCACAATTCTCATTGCTTAAACCACTTAGGAACAGTGCATTGTGGTTCCATGCTCTCCTCAAATTCCACAGGGATTTTCTGTCTCATCAAGTATATGTTTCCATATTTACTTGTAGGATTCTGAACTCATTTTCTAGACTTAGAGGTCATATTTCCTTCTGTTATTAATGTTTTCCCTGTTGATTTATCTGCTTATGTTCAAGGTCTTTAAATTTTTTTCTCCTGAGAGGCTTGGTAATTTCAGTTTTTCCCCCTTATTTTTCCATATTGCTTTTTTTCTCACTTATTTTCCTCTAATGGTGGTTTCCCTAGGGTCTGGATCCTAAAAAATGTCATCCTCCTCCCATACTGGTCAATTCATGGTTTGCCAACCTAGGTTTCTATACCAGTTCTATACAGACGGAGTTGGTCACAGCTGAACATTGGACTCTTTACTTCAGGCTTCGTGAATTATCACACAATCCTGATATTTTGTCCTTTTCGCCTCCAAGTATGGAGTATTGCCAAGCTAGTGCTATTGAAGCTTGAGATAATTTCTTTCACTTGGAATTTGAATTTCCAAGGCTCTAGGGTGAGGGGAGAGGGGCTAGGGTGTGGGACTGAGCTATTGATTTTAAGCCCAGACACAGATCCTGTAGCATTTTTCTCTACTCTCCTATTGCACGTTTTGTATCACAGAATACTACTGACACATTAACTATTGAAGCTTCAGTAAATTTTTGTAGCTTGGAATTGGAACCATGACACTGGAGAAAGGGAGAGGGACTGAGGTGCAAGCCTGTGAGTTGGGTCAACTAGTGTAGCCTTGTTACCAGAATTATGGCAGGTGGTGGAAGAGGGGTGCTGAGTTACCTCAAAGTAGGTGTTAGTTAAGGATGACTGCTGTCCTAAGCCATGGAGACAGCTAAAATTGTCTTGATACCATCCTAGTCTTGATAACATCCTTTATGGGTCCCCCATGGCTACCATGTTTCTACAATACCTGTCAATAATTTCTTAATGTTCTTGATCTTTGTCATTTAATACACCTTATTTTCCTATAACATTATTATGCCAACATTCATTCCCTAATCAGACACATACATTGTTTTTTGCCTTTACAAATAAATAAGTTATGACTTTTTCACAAGCAGATCTTTTTTTATTTTGTCTTGTTTTATGATACACTTAGGGACTGAACAACTGGGTTAAATAGTATGATTGGCTTTCATTATGTTGTAAATAACCACAGAGCAAACCAAAATATTTATATTAGTCTTCAGTCTCATCAATAGTGCCTGAGAAGCTACTTCCCCACAGCCCCAACAATGTTAAATTTTTATCCATTAGGGGCTATTTTTGCCATTCTAGAAATGTCATACGATATCAAAAGGTTGTCTTGATCTGTGATTTTCTGATTATTGGGTGTCAGAATATATATTCTTGTGGTTCCCCCTTGGTATTGCCTGCTTCAAAAATCTGCTTACAAGCCAAATTTATAAAAAACAAGAGCCATTCCTGAATTGATAAACGGTTAAAGGACTTGAATAGGCAATTTTCAGAAGAAGAAATTAAAGGTTTCTATAGTCACATGAAAAAATGTTCTAAATCACTATTGATAAAAGAAATATAAATTAAAATGTCTCTGAGGTACCGCCTCATCCCCACCAGAAATGACAAATGCTGGAAGGGATGTGGGAAAATTGGGACACTAATGATCTGTTGGTGGAGCTGTGAATTAGTTTAATCATTCTGGACAACAATTTGAGACTAGATTGAAAAGAATATAAGACCATGCATCCCCTTTGACCTAGCAATTCCACTACTAGGTTTGTACCCCAAAATAATGAAGAAAGTATACAAAAGAATTTATAGCAATTCTTTATTTGGCAGCAAAGAATTGGAAATGGAGGAGATGTCCATCAATTGAGGAAATGGCTAAACAAATTGTGACATATGACTGTGATGGAATACTATTAAGCTATAAGGAATGAGGAGGAGGATGGTTTCAGAAAAAAAAAACAACTTAGGAAGACTTTTATGAACTGATGCAAAATGAAGTAAATAGAACCAGGAGAATATTGTACACAGGAAGAGCAGTATTTTAATGATGATCAATTGTAAAAGACTTAGCTACTTTGATCAATATCATGATCAAAGACAGTTCAAAAGGACTCATGATGAAAAATGCTTCCACCTGTAGAGAGAGAGCTGATGATCTACAAATATAAATTGAAAAATAATTTTCTCACTTTATTTTTCTTGCTTTTCTTTTGGACACATGGTTAATATGAAAATGTTTTTCATGGTTTCACATGTATAATTTATGTCTTATTACTTTCATTCTCAGTAGACAGAAGAGGAGTGGGAAGAAGGGAGAGAATTTGGAATTCAACATTTAACAAAAAAGAATGTTAAAATGTATGAAAAAAAGAAAAATAGTAAAATAAAATCAGGACTTTATTAAGTGTGTACATATTTGTGTGTATAGTTTGAGGATGGAGATGAGTCAATGAAATAATAAGGTTTGTATTCCTGTCCAAAAAACAAATATTAAACAAAAAATCTGCTCATTCATGTCCTTGGATCACTATTCCATTTGGGAATGCCTATTATTCTTGTAGACATGAAAGTTCTTCATAGATTTTGGGTATCTAATTGTTATTTTTACATCAATATTATGTGCAAGGACTTTTTGGGAGGGTCAGAAGAGGGGAGTTGCTAAACAAAACAGGGAAGAAAATTCCCTATGATTATAAAATGGTAAGGGAATAATTAAAAGAAAATCACCTGACTCCAGTGGGAAATGTGACATTCCTGAGAGCTCAGAATGGCCTCTGCATTTTTCTCAGAAATATTTGGCTTTTTTTTTGTTTTCTCCTCTGTTCCACACAATGGGGTTCTGGCTAGGCCCCAGGACTAGAGAGATGTGCAACTGTGAGAAAGGCTGCCCATGTGGGGCTGGTTCTGGAGGCAAAGTGAAATGCCAGAAGCCTTGTAAGGCTTGTCATCTCTCCGCCTCCAATTTCCAGGGGTGTTTTGCCCTTCAGAAATGGCTACTTTGTGAAATAGAATTCTCGGGTTTCAGATGCTTTTAGTAAACCTCGTTTCCCCCAACTTTCTGTCCACCCACTGTGGAATTGAAGTGGGGAGGAAGGGATGGAAAGGGAAAGAAAAAAGGCCTCCATTTCAACCTTCAAAGCTGAAAATCTGCACAGCATGAAAAATAGAGAAATATTGTGCAGAGCAGACAGGTCTTCATTAGTCTTAACTAAAATATTGACATATTCTATTGAATTCTTGGTGGTAATTACTTTGTTGCCCTAATACAAAATGCCCAGTCAGGCTAACCCACACACTGCCTGTCCTACATACTTCAAAATAATTAGCAAAAAATAAATGACTTTAGATGGAGATGAAAATGGAAAGTACTGACACAAAGGAGCAATAGGAATAAGGAGGTTCAATTCAAAACATTTTTAATAAGCACCTATGATGTGCATGGCATAGTAGGTAGGGAGCTGGTTTAGGAATCTTGAAGTTCTGGATTCAAATCTACTCTGGCCCATGGGATCAGTGTAGGAAGGTACTTTAGAAGCTGCGTTATTACAAACGCTTCATTTTAACTGAAGCCTGAGAAGCTAAGGGGACTTCACTTTGAAGCATGGATTGCTTCATTCATTATATTTGCATCCCCAGAGGCTGGCATGGTGCCAGATGAAATCCATAGGTGGACAGTTGGATAGTGCAGTGGATAGATAGGTTAAGTGAATTGTTCAAGAATTTGAGGTCAGGTTTTCCTAGCTCTAAGTCCTGAGCTCTATACGTTCTACCACCTAACTATCTGACTGAACTCCATTTGGACTTGACCCACCTGGAAGAGTGAATCGTAATGTTAGCTCTCATTTTTATATAACACTTAAAGCTGGAAAAGCACTTTCAAAATGTTATCTCATTTGATCCTTTCAATGGCCCTGGGAAGAGGGTGGTTTTATTCCCATTTTACAAATGGTGAAATCGGGGCACAGAGAGGTTGAGTTGACTTGGTCAACATTATCAGAATTTTGGGGGTGAGAAGGGCAGTAAGAACATTCTGACTTTTCCCAGACCTTTCATGTCCTGGAGAAAGTTCCAAGGTCTTGCCTCTGTAATTCAGTGACACCTCATGGGCTTCTGGTCTTTGGTACCTTGTATATCACTTCCTGGATTTCTGAGTCACAGCTTCGTGAAGACCATGGATTCCTGGCACTGCTTTGCCCTGCCTTGAGGTGATACGTTTTCTTTTCTTTTCTTTTTAAAAACTTTCTTGATATCCTTTGTTCTTTTGTCAGTTTCACTCCTGAATATACTTTGCCCCTCTTTCTCAGGTGAGTCATCTCTTATAATGATGACGAAGAAGGAGGTGTGGGGTGGGGCACAGGGGGCAGGGTGAGTTGGGTTGTGATCCTCCCAATCAAAACATCTGCTAAATGGGACAAGGGTTGTTAGACTCTACACCCTAATGTATTTCTTCAGTCAGCTTGCCTCCCTGGGTCTGTGGTGACTGCTTTTGCTCTCTCTGCCCTCTCCCTAACCCTGCCCCAGTATTTTCTTATTCTCTCCTTGGTCCCCATGTCCTTGGCTCATTGTTTCTGTTCTGTATAGCTATTTAAAGGCTTCTTTTTACTTTTATTTCCAATATTGTCAGTTCTCTGACTGTTGCCTCTGGTCTCATTCCCATCTTCTCCCTCTTTAAACCTTCCCTTTGTCCAAACTTTCTTTCTTCTTTTTTTCTACTAAGAAGTATTTGATTGTACGTCTTAAATTTTTTCTCAGCCACTTTCATAACGTCAGAAGCATCCTTGAGTCTTCCCTGCCCATCATCGCTCTCTGAGCAACTGCCAAATCTTGTCACGTGCACCTCTGGGCCCTCTCTTGCATCTGTCACCTCCCACCATTCCCACTGAGAGCACCTACTTTGTGGCTGCTTCACCTCTCTCCTTGGTTATTTTTAAAAGCCTCTTCATTGGTGCCTTGTTTTCAATGCTCTACGCAGTCAATACAATAAACCTCCTGAGGCACACGTCCTAACATGCCACTCTTTTCTTAAAAATTTTTAGTGCCTCCCTGTGGTCTTTAGGGAAAAACAATCCCAGCTCCTGAGCCTGATGGCCTTCACCATCTGTCTCTAAGAAACCTTCTTTACGCACCGTAATGAACATTTCATCTCAGCTCAATTTTCAGCCCAACCGACCTGCTTGCTTTGCCCAGAATTTGACCCCCTTCTTCCTGTGGTCAAGCTTTCCCACAGATTGTTCTTCATGCCTAAAGTATATTCCTCCATCCCTTCTGTCTCTTGGCTTCTTTCAAGCCTCAACAAAGGTGCCAACTCCTATAGGAAGTCTTTCCTGATTCTCCCTGCTAGTTCATGATCTTTCTCCTTTCAAATTATCCCTGTACCAAAATACCTCTGTGAATGTTGTATCCCTCCAGTAGAGAGGATGATTTGTTAGATCAAGGCACCTCAACTCTGCTTTGTGTCTCCAGTGCCCAACATATTATGTAATATAAATGAATAGAATTTTTTTTGGAGGGGAATTTACCATATTTTTCCAATTCCTCTTCCCCACCTAGCTTTCATTATCTGCTGTTATGCATGGTGCAAGACCTGTGTGTACAGTTAGCAAAAGTATGTGGGAGACCATTTGCAACATTAAATCTTTTCTTTATGGGATTGGATTTTTGTTCCCATGATCTCTATTTTCCAAAAGATGTGGGTATGATATTTATGCAAAGGATTAGAGTGCAGGTAACTGCTTTGACCTTTGGCACAGTATGAGTGTGGGAAGCCAGGTTGCCCAGTAGATAGAGCACTGAATCTTGAATTAGGAAGACCTGGGTTCAAATGTGAATTCAGACACTAGCTGTATGATGCAGGGCAAGTCACTTAACCTTATTTGCCTCAGTTTCTTCATCTGCAAAATGAGCTGGAGAAGCAATACTCCAGTATTTTTGCCAAGAAAATCCCAAATGGAGTCATGAAGAGTTGGACATGACTGAAATGAGTGCACGTCAGTAGCAACAACCATGTGGGCAGAGAGTCAAAATTTTGGTTTAATGACAAAATACAAACTGGGTTAACTGCCATATTGACTAAAGTGAAATTGAGAATATTAATGTACTTTCAGTACAGGTAGTCAGAGCTCTCAGATGATCATATTAGTAAGATCATCATGTTATTAGTGGTTTCGTGGATCGCAGACCTCACTGAGACGAACATTTGATCCCTTCATTCAGATTGATGTCCATTTATAACTTTTTTGGTGCAATTTTTGTTTCCCCTCCCGCAATAAATCCTTCATTGAATGCATTAGAAACTTTTCTGTGAGCATTTTAATGATGTAAAAATACCAGTGCAGCCCGCAGGCTGATTCTTGACCTTATTTCATGACCAACTCACCTCTTCTTCTGTTTGTACATGTTATTTAGGATATTATAGCTCACCTATCATTAACACACTGTAGCCAGCTTCCATCTACCATGTATCTTTTCATTGTCCTGTGCGTCCCCTACAACTCTAGTTCTTCTGAGATATTCCTATTGTCTCTAAGATAAAATACAAAATGCTCTGTTTGGTACTAAAAGCCCTTCATAACCTAGCCTCTTCCCACTTTACCATTTTTTCCACCTTATTCTCTGCCATATAGTCTTCCATCCAGTGACACTGACCCTCTGCTGTTCCTCAAACAAAACACTCCATCTCCCAGCTCTGGGCATTTTCTCTGCCTCCTCTGCACTGACTACTGACTTTCTTAACTTCCTTTAAGTCTCAACCAAAAATGCACATTCTACAGGAAGCCTTCCCCAACTCCTCTTAAATCCAATGCCTTCCCTCTTTTAATTATCTCCTATTTATCTCCTATATATCTTTGTATATATAATTGTATGTATGCTGTCTCTTGTAAGTTGATTGTAAATTCCTTGAGATTAGGAACTGTTTTTGGTCTCTTTTCATATGCTCACTGTTTAGCACTGGCATTCAGTAGGTACCCAATAAATATTGATTAACTGATCTGATATGGAGAATAACACTGCAAAAAGAATACTGTTATTAAAAAGAAGGGCTTGGGGAGCAAGAAGTTGCGTGATGTCCCTGAAAGTATGGCTCAGTTTCTAGGAGGAAATCCAATCTGTGATCAACCTTCTAGGGGGCAAAGGAGAGAGAATGTCCAGCTTGGAATCAGGAAGGCTTCCATTCAGATCCTGCCCCATATATCATCTGGGCAAGTCACATAACAGCTCTGTGCCTCCATTTTCTCATCTGCAAAATCAAACAATTATTTGATGTTTATTAAGTGCTTACTGCAGTAAGCACTGGGGATGCAAAAAGGGACCAAATGCTATCCCTACCCTCAAGTAGATTTACAATCTAATGAAGGAGATGACATGAGAAACAAATACATAGAAAGCAAGCCATTGATATCATTGAAGAAACCATATAATTTTGGGAACTCAGCGCAATTAGAACAGTGTCATCTGCAATTAGGAATGCCTGAAGAACCTTCTTCATCTATAGGGAAGTCTTTCTTCTATGAGACTTTCATTGAGAATATCTATTGACCATTACCTATGTCTAGGGATTCTATGCCTCACTTGAGATGGAGAATCAGAGATTTATTGAACCAAGTTACCACCTGGGGTCATATCTACCTGCATACTGTGTCGATCTTAATATATAAATTAGATTTGGCTTCTAAAAAGAAATCCCTTTTTCATGATCCCAAATGATTTTGGAGGGATAATTGACAAACAATAAACATATCAAGATCTTGTATTTTTCATACTTACCAGGCAATCATGTGACTGTGAAAATTGGTCTTCCATAGGAAATCAGTGGATACCCTCTGTATATACATAGAATAGTCACATGAAGATGTTATAATAGTAAGAAAGTAAGCCTTAGATTTGCTTAGGATTGAAATCCTCTTAGCTGCCCTCTTTGCTGGGTCAAGGCAGTGGTATTAGCATTCACAATAATCTTCCTTCTTTTCTATTTTTACCACTTTAAGATATTTTAAACATATCTCTTTCAAGTACTTTTGAAATGTACCACAGCTAGCAGGGATTCTTCTACATGCATTTCATGATGTCAACCCGTCTTCATAGTTTAATCTTTTTGAGTTCCTTTTCTCACATGGCACATTGAGAACTGAGGCAGGAGAGTCCAAACATAGTAGTCCCATTTTTCTCAGTAATGGTAATAGATTGCTATGGAAATGTGGGTGATTATGCTCCAGTGCATAGCTATATTTTGACCTTCTAGTTATCATAAATATTCACACGGAAGGTGATTGAGCTTAGCTGAATCTCCTGCCATGCTTTCTACGGACTTGTTTTCTCCTCCACTGCATCTCACTGTTTTCTGAGGAGGTACTGCTCATAATCTCCCATCATCTTCTATAATAGGGTTTTCCTGGGAAGGGAGAGACAAATGAAATTGTCTAAATCAGCATTGCCTTTGGCTACCAATCTTGCCACTTGTCAAGCCTTTTAAGTGGAAAATTGCTGGGTGAAATATTTCTAGGGTTTCTCTGGCCTCCTTACTGTATGATATTTGCATTCATTAGACCTTTTTAGAAATGATATTAGATTCAACATCTTTTCTTTTATTTGCTTTCTCTCTACCAAGGTCTTACTCCAGCTGAGACATGGAAGAAGGGTTAATTTGTTGCTGAAGGTTAAGCTAGCATAATGAATTCGCATAGAACTAGAAAAGTTTAGAGAGAATGAGTTTGGGGCACACTTTGCCTGCCATCCCAGAACCAGTTTAGCAAATACAGAGGGCTCATCACTCTAGTCATGGAAATTCAGGAAAGAGATGCAACTTGATGTTTATGCAGTGATGGTGTCAAAGTGGCTGAAAAGGAGACAAAGGGTACAACTCATCTAGTTTTTGAAACTAAAGACCAAATTCTGCACTCTTTTCATTTCTTTGCCACCTATTTTTATCATTCTTTTTTCTTTTCTGATTTTCCATACCCTCGTTCAATCTTCTCTTTCTATGTAAATCATTGCCAGACTTGCCTGTTAATGCTACCACCTTGGCTTTCTGTGCCCTTTGGGTCTCATGCATTCATGATTCATCCAAGATGGTGGTGTTCCATGTTTTAGATGTGAACAGTATCCTAGGGGAATACACAGGTGCTGGAGAAATTCAATTCAACAGATGTTTATGGATTTCTTGCTCTATGTCAAACACTGTCAGTCCATCAATAAGCAGTAATTAAATAACTACTATACACTAGGCACTATGTTGAGTGTTGGGGATACAAAATGAGCACAAAGAAAAATAATCCCTGACTTCAAGGAGTTTATAATTGAATGTGCTAATAGATAGTGCACTAAAAGGAATGTCATTAGTGTGGGTAGGGAGAAAGTTCATAGAGGAGCACAATGAAGACATCCAAAGATGCCCCTTGTAGGAAATGGGGAGAAGTCATGAAGACTCTCTTCTTAAATTGGGGTTTTGGAGGCCATGACTCTTCCCTCCAGTCAGAGAGTCCATTCAGAGAGTAAAGATGACCCAGAAGGTACATGGAGAGAGGTTGGCTCAATCTTGAAGGATAATGAGATTTCCTAGTGATGAGTTTCCTGGGTCATGAACCCATCATGGAGAAGTCTAAAAAAGTCTCAAAATAGGGTAACTCGGGAGATGGACATTGTAGAGCAAGGGTGTTACAAAGACACAAATGAAACAGTTCATCTCCCAGGGAGCTGACTTCAAAGACGATGTTTTTCCAACAGCTTGGGCCAGAAAAATCATCACCACCGTGATGACCACCACCACCATCAACACCACCATCACTGCCTCAGTAAACCAAAGCCCCAAACCATGAACTAAGAACAATAAAAGAATTTTTCACAGCTCAGATTAGAAACAGTGTCAATAGTAGCTAAAATTGTAGTCTAAGGTTCTAAGCCATACATACACACACACACACACACACACACACATATATATATATATATATATATATATATATATATATATATATATATATAGACAATCATGTAAGATGGTTTGAACCCCAATAAGGGCCAAAGCCTGAACTAATCAACTAGATATACTTTCCTGTGTCAGAAACTATAGACCAGATGAGACTGACCAGTGGCATTCTTTCTATTTGTAACCACAGAAGGACAGCATGCCTGGGGCCAGACATTGTCTTGAATAGTGAAACTTCTCTTGTCTTGATACTCTATGAACATATGCTATATAGGGGAAGCACAGATATCATGGGATTGTAATTTCAATGGACACTATATCAATTTTCTATTCTTATTGTATTTACAGCTTGTTCAACTAAGGAACTTCCTTTCTCATGCCATGGTTAAATACCTATGGAGGCTATAATTTTTGAGGGACATGGAAATCCTGAGTTGGGATTGTTCTAAAAGACATAAAAGACTTCTCACTCTTTTCATGAGGCAGTCAGAATTAAAGCTCTGACTTCATGTATGTACATGTTTGCTGTCTTAAGGGAATAAAGAAGATGAATTTATATACCACCTAGCCTGTTTGCCTCTTTAACCAGATTTTCATTAGACAATATCTATCATGCGCACACACACACACACACACACACACACAGTCACACACACACACATTCAATATCTAAGTTAGATTTCTGTGACTGGATTCGATTCTGTTTGTGTTTTTTATGTAGATAAGCACTGTGTGTGATTTGGTTGTCTACGTTCTGCATAAGACCAATACATTGTTAATAGAACTCATGCTAGAGTTTTAAAAACATGTCAGCAGTAATCACTTACATTTTATAGAAACCCTATAATGTCTTGTTGTAAAAGACTTGTTCCCCTTTGATAGATTTATAAGCTGAGGCTCAGAGACATGAAACCCAGGGTCACAAGGAAGGGAAGAGATGGCATAGACCAGGAAGGTTCAGAGATGGAGAGCTGGAAGGGACCTCAGAGGTTGTTACTGAACTCCACCTTTTTATAGAGGAAGGAACCTAGGCCCAAGAAGGGAAATGGCTTGCCCTGCAGTCGTGCAGATGAGTGGCAGAGGTTGATTTTGAACCCAGGTCCTCTGACACTGAATTCAGTGGTTTTTCCACAGTACTGTAGGGTCTTCCTTTATGGAATCTCAAGTATTCAAGAATTTATAAATCATTTATGTTGAGCTTCAGAATGTGCTGAAAAACATTTTTTTTTGGTGGGGAAAGTATCATATTGTATTTGCTTTGCTAATTATTTTGTCTGATTAAATATTAATATAAGTTTTCACTCATTAAGAAACTCCAGGTTGTTCAAAGGGGTAATAGGCAGGAAATGCTTTCTTCAGATAATCCATATGTGGATCATGAGAAGTTAATCAGAGCTGCAAAGTCATACACTGAAAGAAAGGTGGTTCTGAGGGCTAGTGATAAGGGTTGAAGAGATATAAAAAAAATTATGATGCCAATGGTTTTGAAAGTAATGAATTATTTAATAAGCGAGGGCTGACCAGGACTCTGCTCAGGAGCCTTTGTTGAGTATCATAATAAGCCTTCCTCCAAGTGAGCTGGGAGTGCAGCCCAATTTTGTAATCTGGGAAAATGCTGTTGTCTTCTAAAATCAATCACGGAACACTAGTTTGCTGCTCTAATTCCTACCATTCATTAGTGAACTGGTACTCCTCTCTCTCTCTAATGTGAAGGCTCTTCTAATATGTGTGACAATTACAGGAAATCAGAAAGATGGTCATTGATTAAATCACACACAAACACAGACGTGCGTGCCCATATCTCATGTCAATAACATGTCACTACGACCATGGGAATCTGCACACTGTTAGGAGCAGCTGTAAGTGATGCTTGGGTACCACATATTTTGGTAAAAGTAGGTTTTTCACAGATGCATAAATTTATTTTTTTTTGGATACATTCTCCCGGTTCCTCCATCCCTCCCCACTCCTGTGTAGAGCAGAATAAGGCTGACTGAGTCTTCCCCCAATCACTCAGCAAAAGATCTGACTCCTTTTGGTTTGGGCCCCTCCCATGTCTCTCTAAAAGGCTTGCCCTTACCTCCGATATTAAATGACATGATTATACAATTTATGTTTATGATTTTCATCGTTGTTAGCATTATTTTTATAAGACTTTTGCAAATGTGCCAACAATCAATATACTTATTATTGTTTGCAAAATACTTCCAAATTGGAAAGAAAGATGGATTTTTTTAAACAAAAGTAACTGAGAGAAATGTCAGTATCTACTGATCCATGGATCTATTTTCTCATCATTATAAAATCTTTATGAGAATGTTCTAAACATGTATCAAGGTTATAATTGATTAAAAGAGAAGAGAATAGTCAGACTTTTGCAAGGGATAATTTTTACCCTTGAAAACAATTTTCTCCAATCTAAAATTGACTGAAAAGTGTCAAAAAAGCAAGATTCTACATTTTTTATTATTTGTTTGATTGTTTTAAAAAATGCAACTGAGAGACCAGTGGCAACATAAAGCAAGGTGAGCAGATCTTGGGAGAAGATGACTTTTTTTAGCCTATTGTCCTTTTGCTCCAATTCCCTCCCACTCTCACTCCCATGACCACTATCACACACACACACACACACACACACACATACTTGCACTCGCATACGCACATGCACACACACACACACTTACATACACTGTACCCAGCTGCTAGGTAAGCACAGGGAGAAATCTGGAGATCAGGAACAAAGTATGCGGATTAAATTCAGTTGTAGTTCTGTTCATTTGCCCTTGCATATACTTTATAAATTAAATATCATTTTCTTCTCCCTGCTAGTACCAAGATGCCAAGCAACCTTGGAATTCCAGAGAACTATCTGAAATTTTGAACCATGCTGAAAAATGAGTAAGTAGCCCTAATTAGAACATTGGTTTTCTCCTGGGAGATCAGATTCTGTTTCCTTTTGTACAGTTATGGGATGTATATTCTGTTCTTCTGCCTTGGGTTTGGTGTCAGCTAAATTCAATTTCCTGGAACTCAGCAGTGCTGACAAGAGAGCCTGGGGGTAGCAAGGGAAGTGTAGGAACATATCCAGTGATCTGTGGCAAGGAGACACAAGGGGAGGTGATCTAATATGATTGTCAGGACCTTACTTGTGGATTGGTTTCTGTTTGCAGCAGAGTTTGATAGGAGGGGACACTGAAGAGATTTTCAACAAGAGAATGACTTGATCAGATGTTTTAGGAAGATTGTCTTCACAGTGATGTCAAGAATGACTGGAGAGCAGAGAGACTGGAAGAAATGACAGCAGTTAAGAAGCTACCACAATAGTCTAGAATCAGGCACTGTGCCCTTAAGGCCACATGTGGACTTCTAGGTCCTTGGATGTGGCCTTTTTACTGAGTTCAAGTTTTATAGAACAAATCCTTTTATTAAGGGAATTTGTTCTGTGAAGCTTGGATTCAGTCAAAGGGCTGCACTTGGGGACCTAGAGGGCCACATGTGGCCTCAAGGCCACAAGTTCCCCATCCCTGGTCTAGATCGAGGGTCTCCAAACTTTCTTGATCATATACCTCTGTGAGCAATACATTTTTGAGCATGCTCCCTCCCAATGTGCAAATTTAGTTATTTATAAATTATAAATTATGTAATCTAATATTATGTAATACAATATACTATGGTTAAGCCAAACTAGCTTCCTTGCTATTTCTCATGCACATCTTTCTGTCTCCTCTTTCTGTACCATTGCACTGGCTCTCTTCCATGCTGGTAATGGAGTGACTTCCTGCTTGTACTTTGTGGTATTCCCAACTTCCTTCCAAGATCTCCTAAGGCCTTTCCTAATTCCCCTAGTTCCTAGTGCTTCCTTTTGATTTTACTTTGCACATATTTGGCATTTATTTGTGTCCTCCCCATAGAATGTAAGTTTCATAAGGGAAACCTTTTCTCCTCCCTATATTCACAATGTCTGGCACATATTAGATACTTAAGAAATGCTTGTTGATTGATGGGACCTTGTGATGACTAGGATTGTCCATTGTCCAAGAAAAGAACATCACCCGGTTGGTGATAGGGAGGTTTTTCTTTTCTGTCCTCTTTTCTTTCCTTTTCTTTTCTTTTCCTTTTCTCCTCCCTTCCTGTTTCACTTTTCTTTTCCCTTCCACTTTTCTTTCTTCTCAGTTTCCTCCTCCCCTTCCTCTTCTCCATACCCTTTTCCTTCCTTTACACCCTACCTGCCCTTCCCCTTCTCCTTCCTTCCTCTTCCCTTTCTTTCTCCTTCCCTTCCCACAGAAGGTCATGGAGATTACATATTACAGTCATAAGAAGGAATGCAATTTGAATCAGATGGCAGTTTTTGTTTTGTGGATTATGGATGTTCAGACATTTGAAGTCTTTTCTTGGTGACTACCAGTCATGGAACATGATAGATACTGAACAATCAACACTGGAGGTAACCCAAAGGGTACTGGAGAGACAATTGGCAAGTGTACATAAAGCTTGTCTCTAAGTATGATTTCGGTACAAGAAGTGCTGTAAAAAAATCTCATCTCAGAAGCATCTGATCACAAAAGGAGGTGAGCTGGTTCAATAATGAAAGTAAAAGATAGCAAGTGAAAAGACCCAGCATTGTGCTGGTATCCAAGAATGTTCAGACCTAGATGAGGGTGCATCAGATCCAAGGACCAGAATCATGGCATGAAAAGCCATGAATAAAATGTGATCTGAACCACTGAGAACAAAGATTTATTCATTCAACATGCATGTTTTAAGCATTTCCAATGTGCCAGATGCCATACAAAGACAAAACCAATGTTGACCCTTCTCTTCTGGATTGGTGGATCCATTCCATCAGAAGGATGCAATGATGTATTTAACTGAGTGATGAATTGAGATCCTAAACCATGTCAGTCTGAGGACACTTTTAGGGGTTTGCGTTTGTCATCGTTATCAGTTACAAATGATCTACCTGGAGCTCAGCATGTATCTTCTAGGTTGAAGTGGCAAAACAAGGCTAATCGAGGTAAACTCAGAGTCCTGTGTCAGGAAGACATTTGGTTCATTGTACTATGTTTGGGAATGCCATTGCCTTGGGTTTCCTGGAATATGTAAGGGGGGAGAAGGGAGGGATGTGTGAAAGAGTGATATTTTGGGTAGAAAAGCATAGAGTTAATTGCAGTTTGAAAGACATGGTAGTGGTGGTGGGTGGTTAATGTTGTACTGGGTAAAGATTCTATTTTCTGTGTAAGTCAGATGGAACATTTTTATAGCTAATCTTTTGATTACTTGACCTGGCAAAGTAAGTGGAATGAGCTACCAGAAGGAAGGCAGTCATTTGCAGCAGTGTTCTGTATTTCCAAGAAATCAAATATTCCAATAATTCTAAGAACATAATTATTCTTTTTTTAAGCTATGGAAAACAGGGATAGAAGAAGCATGACAGCATGGTTCAGATACTGAGGGAACAGAAAAGGCTTATACTTGTCCTCCAACAGAGTCAAATTCATCATTCAATTGAATCCTTTATTGCACCTCCCTAATAGAATGAATCTACCATCCTCTGAAGTAAGATAGCTTATAACTAATACCAAAACTTAGCATAAACATTTTAAAAAAATAAATATGTAGTATAATCTATCCCTAAAGGACAATTACTATAATTTATCATGGTAAAGGGGCAAGCTTGGGCTCTTGAAGACCATACCCATGAACTTGAGCTTTGGTTGATCAGCCACTAAGCCAGGAAGACTTTGAATATGAGACTGGATCTAGACTATATGCACCTCACGGACCAGTCTTTCCAAACTAGATATTGACTATCTAGTGTTGAATTCTCTGTCTACTGCAACCCTCATGTGACCCTAAATGCAAACTTCTGGTCAACATCCTCGTCTTTTGAAAGCCCACTTCTTTTTCATATTAACCTTTTTAATATGCCTGATTCCATGCCTGATTACACAACAATTGAATGACATCGTTGTAATGTTTATTTGGCAGCAGTTCACACCATTGAAGTCCCGAAAATAAAATCTAGAGTTCATGCTTCTAAAAAACAGTGCAATATATTAGAGAGGATCCATCAATCCATCAATTCACATATTGGATGGACAATGCTATTAGATAATGAGAATTAATTTGAAGAAAATATTGGATTAGATGATATTCAGGAAACTGTCCAGTGTTTTCACTGATCCTAAAATTCTTTGACATCCAAGTCATCCTTTAAAAGTCAATTACATTGGTATCAACTCTGTCTCCAAATGTATCACTCTAATTTCTCTCACAAGGATAACATAGAACAAAAAAGAAGAAATCCCAAATTTAATACATTTAAACAATGTATTAAAAGAGATCTGAAATGATATGCAGCATTCCATACCTATTGTTGTCCACATTTCTAAAGAAACAGGAGGAAGATTCCTCCTCCCCCATCTCTCACCTTGAGTGACAAGGTTGCCCATTATAATTTAAATATTCATTTATTGTTTTGCTGTTTTTCCTTCCATTTACATTGTTGGAGTCATTGTGCATACTGTTCCCCAGATTCTGTTTATTTCACTTTGCGTTGGTTTGAATAAGACTAACCCTACTTTTGTGTTTTAGACATAGTCATCATTTCTTATAATGCAGTAATATCCTATTACATCCAGGCACCACAATTTATTTAGCCATTTCCTAGTTGATGGACATCTATCTGCCTTTAAACTCAGATTTTTAGCATCAATATTCTATTGGTTATGTCATATAGATGCAAATCCCAGAATATCATGATCTCTGTAATCTTAAAATTAGCCTAATACCTAAAGGGCAGTGGTAAAATGTATAATAGTGTTATGTAGTCCAGACAACTGTAATATCATACCAATGATAACTAACTACAGAGGTAATATCAAGAACTTGTGGAAGTTGAGCAGGAGGTGAGATGGTCATGGAATGAGAACAAGGGATGTCATGAAGATAGCATAAGCTTTGCACTGGTGTCTGTGGGATGTTCAAAGATCCAGAGAAAGGCCTCTTACATGCTGAATAGATCTACTATGGAACATTTATGAGAACTCATGGTCAAGTATCTTAAAGAATAAGAATGCAAGAGAAGGAAGATGGCTTTGATTTATGCTAATGGGAAAGCATTAAATCTGATGAGATAGCTGACTTACAAAATTGCACATCTATATTTTCATCTATATGTGCATACATGCATCATGCATGATGTATAGACATACAGGCACATAGTCCATATATACATGTATTTATTATAGGTGTCAGTGGAGGGACTTTTCTTCTCCTCTTCCTCCTTCTCCTTCTCTCTGTTCTTTCCTCTTATTTCTTCTTCCTTCTCTTTTTCCTTGAACGGGAGTTGCCTCATACAATCAAGTGCACCTGCATATCAGGGAAAGTATATTCAATGCTCTGGTCTATTTCCCAGAACCACTTCCCCTGGAAATTGTAGCCTTTACTCTTTGTGCTCCCACCTCTCTCTTTATGAATGACTTTTTTCCCCTGAAATGTATTCTATTCATCTCTCTTCTATATGTGCGTCTTCTCTGCCTGACAATATATGTATGTGTGTTCACTCATTATTCCAAATAATTTTCTTAGGATAATAGATCTAGAACTTGAAGAGACTTTGGAGGTCATTCAATCCAATCTTATTGCTTTATAGGTGATGGGAACCTAGAGAGATGAAGTGTCCAAGGTCACACAGATGGGATGAATCAAAGTTAGGATTTGGACTCAGGCCCTCTAACTCCAAAGTCAATTAAAAAGAAATTCTTTCTGTTGTTTAGAATGTTTGGACCAATTCCCTCCTCTGTCAGCAAAGCATCAGTACTATTTTATTCCCTTAGCCCCTTAACATCAAATATATCCAACTTCTGCCATATTTGCTGATTTTGAGTGAATTAAGACATCTTGGACTTATTTCAATTTGTATCTGTCTTTCTACTACTGTGCTGTTCAATTTGATCTAATTCCATAAGCATTTATTAAGTACCTACATATGTAAGGCACTGTCCCAGGTACTGGAAAGTTTCAATGACTCTGTGATCTCATTTATGTGGGTAGACCCTCTGAAGATACTGATCACAGCCTGCTCATGTGTGTCTACCTGCTTGTCCTGTGCTGTTCATGTTCATATTCCTCCTCTTTCTCTGAATCAATTCTTCACAAGAAGTCCACTCAATAGGTTAGGGCTTTCCTCAATATCACTGGATATTTTGATATTAGTGGAGCAAGGGGGCTATCATAGTCTCATACTGCCTGAGCAGTATTTTCCTCCCTGTCTTACATTTCCCTAATGTCATCTTATATGTCTCCTATCTTGCATGACTCTGTGTATCTTTCATTTTGTGTATCTTTCAGGCTGCCTGTCACCAGCCTCTTCTTCATCCCATAGTTGATCTCCACTTCAGTTTCACAAGAGAACTTACCCTTGTCACAAATAAAAAGAGCAAAGACAGACCAGATGGAGTGACATAATTTGACAGTATAGTCAACATTGTACAATGATAATCCCCCAACTTTTTAACTAAAGGAAGAGATGTTTTCTGGAGCAGGGCTTGGTCAATGTCAAACACACTGGGTTCAGCTTTCAGCTTAGGATTATTATTTATGTTTCTGTAATCATGACTATTTTTCACCTGCTTCTGCTGTCTTTATCCATATCAGTTTGTTAGTTACTTTTTATTTTAACTCTCAGAAAAAGCACTGTTACGTTACGTATATGTGGGTATATGCAGATCTATATTACATATACACATACACAATACCTGTAAATATATATATGTATATACACACACACATACACACACATAGATATGCACTTGCTGTTAAATCATTTTCTGTCATGTCTGATTCTTGGTGACCCCATTTTTTGGTGTTTTTTTGTTTTGTTTTTGCAAAGATGCTGAAGTGTATTACTCTTCCTTTACCTGCTTATTTTATTAATGAGTA
The DNA here is from genome assembly GCA_028658325.1 of Potorous gilbertii. Taxonomy (NCBI): domain Eukaryota; kingdom Metazoa; phylum Chordata; class Mammalia; order Diprotodontia; family Potoroidae; genus Potorous; species Potorous gilbertii. The sequence continues at coordinate 21,307,296 of CM053772.1, forward strand.
AACTGAAGCAAAGTGGGAAAACAATTACAAAGCATTTAGAAGGGTCTGATACACAGTAAGTGTTACGTAAATATTAAACAATGCTGATGATGATGATGATGATGATGATACAACATCCTCATTTTATAGGCAATGAAACTGAGATCCCTGAAAGTAAAGGGCCTTGTCCAAGGTTATAGATGTAACACAAGACATTTTATGCAGGAATAGTTACTTCTGCCTATGCAATCCCAAATGCACAAACATCCATCTGCACCATGTGGGAGGGATACTCTTCTTTTCTTCTTACAACTTAGTCTCTGGGGAAGGCAAGGGAATTCAGTTCATAGCTTGACTTGTTTCCCATGGACCCCTTCCTATAGTTTTTTCTCCTCTTCTCTAGATAGAATTCGCAGCCAAGATTTCTTGAACGTTTTCCATTTGCAACCCCCTCAGCACTTTTTAAACTATGAGTCATGACCTATAGTTTAAGAAGCACTGGACAACCTGAATTACTTCACTGATTCTTAAAAGACATTTTCTCCAATCATCTCATCAACATTTGTTCTTTTATAGACATACTACAACCTGTCTCTAATTCCCAAAATTCAGAGCACACATCTGAACACAAGAGTCCAGATATGACTTAACTAGGGTGGAGGGTAATGGGACCATTTCTCCCTTGTTCTATATATTTTGTGTTTTTTTAATTCAGTTTAGGGTAGCAGATCGTTTGGCTAGCATGCTATACCCTTGACTATGGTGAACTTGATGACCTCTAAAACCTCCAGATCTTTTTTTTATAGGACCTATTACCAGACCATGTCATCTTTAAACTCTGTCTTGGAAGCTGATGATTTGAACAAAGGACATAATTTTACATTTGTCTCTATTAAATATCATCCTTCTTTTCCAGCTGGGCTCATTGTTCTAGTCCACTGATACTTTTTTATACCCATGTCTTGTTGTTTTAGGCATCAACTATCTCTCTAGATTTCATGCCATCTGCATATTTGACAAGCATGCAATTTATACTTTCATCTAAGTTACTGACAATACATGTGACCACAGAAAGAGTCCTGAGCCTTTCCACTACACACCTGCCTCCCAGGTGATATCAGTGTATTAATGACTACTCTTTGGGTCTGCTCATCCAACTAGTTCCAAAGCGCTCTCTCTCTCTCTCTCTCTTTCTCTCTCTCTCATCTATCTATCTATCCTCTGAATTCATATGAATTAAGGAAGGAGAGGTGAATATCAAAGAGAGAGGTATATAGGTAAAGAAATGGAAGGAAAGAGTTAAGGAAAGACCTTTTAAAATAGAATAATAACTTTCAAATGTTAGTATGCACAATGTAAAGCAACATGGCACCCATACAAGAGAGTGGTCAGATCATTGGGACTTCTGGTCGCTTCGCTGTTTCCAGATGGATCATCTTCTTCCAAAGCATTCAGGCTTTCTGTAGCATCTTACTTGATACATTTGTTTGTTTCAATGCACCATTGCCTTGTAAAGCAGTGCACTCTGGGAATTTAGTAAATACACATTTTTCTCCTTTCTGATCATTTACGAAATTGCTTTTAGAGGTAATCCTGCTCACTTTTAGGGCTGTGTACATTTCATCTCTGCTGACCTTTCTTCCCTTAATCCATATTCCAGGACAGCATGTATCCTCATGGGAATTCAATTTTCTGTCTCTAAAATGTGAAAAGGTTTTTGAGCCAGTAACTGCTCTGATGGAACTCATGTGTAGTACAAGCTCTATACCTGCTCTGTCCCCATGATCATACAATTCTTTCCTTCATACTCTTGGGCTCTCCAGGTGTCCTTGGTGTGTGTGGGAGATTTATGATCCCTGGGATAGGTAACATCTGTGCCATCTCTTAAACCCCAATCATCTTTTATCCTCAAATAGAGAAACCTGTTCCTTTGGTTGGTGAACTCAGACTCAGATTCCTTGACAGAATCTGCCCCTGAAAATACAGGGAGTAGCCACTGTAATTAAATATTGATTTTTATGTAATGTGGGTATACAGAAGTAGGTACTTACCTCATTTTCTGACTGTTATCTGTGGGTAGGACAAACTCTGTGATTATCAGTGGACATCCTCTGGCTATCTCTGTTGAACTCAATGATTGTAATCTGTCTAATTGTAAGCACAAGGATAACAAATATAAGAGTGCCTCCTTTTTTTGAACAGCCCCTTCTGCCCCTTCTGGTGTGGTTTTGTTTCCTAGGAAGAGCTCTGTGGATGCTTATTGCATATCTTGCTTGGTGCCAATTTAGTCTAGAAAAACATGGTCTCTAGGAAGAACCCAGTTAAAACCCCATTCTATGAAAGAAGGACCCCATAGGTAGTAAAATAGTCATAGAAGCAGTTTAGTGGGGGAGCAAAAAAAATCTGGTCATCAATTGAGTGCTGATTGCGACTTGGGGGATGGCTGAGCAGATCATGGCATATATAATATATAATATATTATAATACTATAATACATAGTATAATATAATAGTGGAATAATATTGGGCAGAAAAGAATGGGAAATATGTGGAACTCAGAGAAACGTGTGAAGTTTGTATAAGCAGATGCAGAGGGAAGAAAACAGGATCCTAAGAACCTCATGAAAGGGCACAGACTGCTTCACTTGTGTCTGTGTATCCCACGGAACATAGGGTACATAGGAGTCACTTATTACAATTTTTGTTGATTCATCTGTTTTTCATTTATCTCTCTACATAAATGTCATCTCCCACCTGGAGACTGTAAGCTTCATGAGGGTGGGGCTATTTCATTTGTGTCGTTGAATCCCCATTATCCATTAGAGTGCCTATACATAGCGTAGATGTGTGTATGATGTGTGTGTGATGATTTGACCCCAAAAATAGGCTATCAGGAGTCATTGAAAACCAGTTTGATTGTTAATGCCACAGTCTCTAAGGTGCATCTAGGCTAAGGTTCAACTAGGTCTGAGACTGATCATTGCCTGCTCCCTCAAACTCTCACTTGCTTTGATAGTTGGAGTTAACTGACTGCGTCCATGCTCTTCAATCATCATTTCTTTCTTGTTAGACAACTCAATAAATACCCTGATTTTAGTGGTCCAGACTACCCCAGCTCCTCTGACTCATGGGTGATGTGTCAGTCTCCTTCTAGCATCACATCAGCTCTTTGTTTCTGAAGCCTGAGCAGTCTGGGGGCTTGGATTGGGGTGTGCAGTGTCACATATCCACGAACCTGCCAACAGACATGGGGACAGTGGGGTTGGAATGAGGGAAGGATCCTGTGTTGTTCCCTGCAAATGTCTATTCCCTTCCCAGGGCTGCCATCCCTTTGTGGCAGTATCAGCTCTCTTCATTGAGAGGAGGGAGGCTTGGCTATGGAATATGGTATATGTTGTCCCACAGAATAGCTGTAGCTATTGGTTTTGCTTCATTTTTTTTTCTTTGTTAGAAGGGAAAATTCAATTGAGGGCTGCTGGTGGTGGTGGTGCTTATCAGTTAACTACTGGGTTAAAAACAGAAGGAATAAATAAAACCTTTTAAAAATCCAACGCAAGAGGTAATGGGACCTGGTCTGACAGCTATAAAAAAAAGAAGAAAGAAATGTATGATTATTTTCGCTAACATTTTGTCATTGTCCTTACCTTTATGTTGTGAACACACAAGTTTTTGGTAAGAACTGAACAAGCTATAGGATAAGAGATTGGGCAAGATCAGGAATTCTTACCCTTTCTGGTATCATAGACCCCTTAAAGCCTGTGGACCCTTTTTCAAAATAATGTTTTAGAATGTATAAAATGAACTATAAAATATGAAGGAAACCAATCATACTGAAATGTTGATCCTCTATCAGTCTATCTAACATCCATCCTTCTATCATCTGTCTAGCCCATCTGCCTATCACCTCTTTCCTTCTTCTCTCTCTCTCCCTGCTTCCCTCCCTCCCTCCCCACTTCTCTCTCCTTCTCTCATATTTAAAACAATTTCATCATGTAAAGATTTCCTCAATTAGATGGTCTATAAAGCCCCTTCCAGTTGAGGCATGCTACATTCTGACTTCTAAAATTCCTTCTAATATCAACATTTGCTGATTCTTCAGAATCTGTGTCATTAGCCAAGGAAGAAAATATTTATTGACTCCCTCTAGTCAATGGGTCCACAGGCTAAAGCTGGTGTTGTCATTCTTATCAGCTTTGACTAAGGTTAGGATCTTTGGAAGGGAGACAGGGAGGGAAACAAAATATTTTGGGTGGGAAGCTGCCCATGATTGCTACCTCAGTGTGAGCCTGAGGAACCAGGACCTAAGCCAGGGAAGTCCCTTCTATAACTTCTCCCAGTTTTAATTGTGTGATTTCTCTCTTGATTTGACAGTTTCATCTCTATACAGCCGCCGGCTGTCTCTCAGTAGCAAAAAGGGAAATTCAGAATAAAGATACAGGCTATTTTTTCCTTTTCTTTTGCTTTCCACAGAGGGGTTGGAGGAAACAGTCTATAGGTAGTCTTCTAGCCCCTTTTCTGCTTACACTTTTGGCCTGGGGTTGCAAGTGATGAACAAATTAAAAAGTCTTGTTTTATGTACTGATACTTTCTCATTTAACTCGGCAGTTTCAGCCTTTCCCTACTGGTACCCAAAGCAATTTTCACAAAGTGCTTTTTCTTTATTACCTCCATGTAAGGGGATTAAAAAAATAATAGTTGTAATAAGGTCTGGTGTTTGGGGGGAAGTTTCCAACTCTGTGCAACCTTGTGGGTTATGCCTTCATCACTCAAATTGAGTGACTTGTAATCTGAAAGAAGATTCCTTTATCACTTGCCACTCCCTTGATGAATTAAGACATGGAAGATTGAAAGGGGGTGACATAGATACCTATGAAAAAAACCCAAAATTCCAGATGGTCCTTTAAACATGTCAAAATGGAGGTTGGTGAGAAAGTGTGGCTGGAGCCAGTATTCTTCTACTTTCCAGCTTATTACAATGGCTTAATGAAGACAGCAAGTGCTATCTACTCTACTCATGACTCAGAATTCTGGTTCTGCTAGAAGGTATCTGGCATAATGGCAGGTCAGTGAGAGTGGAAAGCGGGTATTTCTCAGTAGATCGGAACTTAGCGGAGCATCTCTCAATTCATATCCCATGGTGCCTCACTATCTCATTAATTTTTTTAATGATTATCCATGAGGGTTCAACCTCCATGCTCTAAGACTCTCAGGGTTTTCTTTTACCACAGTCTTCTATCCTTCTTTCTCTCCTTGTGCCTCTCATCCCTTTTAAACATATTCTCCATTCTCACTACCATCTCTAGTCATCCAAAGCTCTCATGGGCTCCTACAACTAGAACTGGGAAGAGTCTCAGAGGCCTTTAAGTCTGCTCCCCGCATTTTAAAGAATAGGAAATTGAGGCCAAGAGAGGTTCAGAATGACTTGCCCAAAGTCACACTTTTAGTAAGCATCAGATGGGAGTATTTCAACTGGGATCCTTGATCTCCAGAAACATGACTCTTTCCAGTCTAGCACACTGCTCTGCCTCCTCCCTTCTGGTTCTTGAATTCTGCTACTCCCTTTCATGTTTCAATTAAAATGTCACCTGTTACATGAATCTTTCTTGATTCTCCCAGTTTATTGTCCCCTGCCCAGATAATATTGTGGAAATAAACAGTCAGTGCTTTCTTTTTCTTTCCTTCCTTCCTTCCTTCTTTCTTTCTTTCTTTCTTTCTTTCTTTCTCTCTCTCTCTTTCTTTCTCTCTCCCTCCCTCCCTCCCTCCTTCCTTCCTTCCTTTCTTTCTCCCTCCCTTCCTCTCTCCCCCTCTCCCTTTTCCTTTTTTCTTAGCAGAACCCAAATCACATTCCCCTATCCCTTGCAATGGATTGTGAGGAAAAAAGATTTATTGAAGTTTTTTGGATTTTATACCACAGTGATTAACTAACATCCCCCAACACAAGCTTACTCTGTATTTACTTGATCTATATTTTGTACTTAGTATATATTTACTTAACTGTAATTTCCTTCTCCACTCCTATAGGGAGTAAGCTTCTCTATGGCAAGCCCTCATGTAGCATAGCATATCAGAAACGACCTTGATTTGGAATTTTAGGACCTGTGTTTGAATCTCAGTTGTGTCAGCTACTACCTGTATGATCCTAGTCATTTCACTTCCAAAGGCCTTGATTTTCTCTTTGGTCAAACAAGGATTATGTGACTACTAAGATCCCCCTTACCCCTCTTCCAGATGTTTTTGTTCATCAGAAGAGCTATGCATAGGGAAGGCTAGTCTGGCCCTCCCAATTTCCTCCTTTCTAAAATGAAAATTTTGGACTCTTTGTCTTCTAAATTCCCACTTCTATCCCCAACTTCCACCTTGCCTTGAACAGGAGATCTGGGTAAAAGGAAGATTCGTTGGTGTTCCTTCAAATATTTCATTCTTGTCACTGAAAACTAAGTGCCTGGCATAGTGCTTGGCACACAGAAGGCATTTAATATTGTTTGTTCAATTGAGTTTATTTGACTTAAATTAATAAATTGTACTCAGGTATTCATAAAAATCACTTCTAAGACCTATTGTGGGAATATCAGGAGATGGGGCCATTAAGAGAGAAAAAGCAGTAAGTAGCTGAGAAAGGCTCAATAAAAACTATCTGTCTTTATCCAGGAACCATCTTCCTTCATCACTCTGTAGCAGTGGATACTGGTTTTTGCCCTATCTGGATGACCTCTTCTCCCCTGGATTCACACTCTCCTATTTCTCTAACCATGCCTTCATTAGGGTAGGAGGTATCAACTCTTATTGGTTGGGGAGACTCAGTCACATTCTGTTTGTGGCTTAAATGAAACCAGCAAACTAATTTATATTGAAATCTGAATGACAAGATGGCAATTCCAGTCAAGCTCCTAAAAGGGTGGAACCCTTTGCCTTCCCACTACGTCTAACCAGAGGAGAACCTGGTGAACTCAGAAGGTTTGGGGGATCTAATTTCCAAAGTGCCTCCAAGACAACAATGGCTGGTAGTGATGTCTACACTGCACAAAAGCTAAAGACAAACAAAATCCATCGAGGGAAGGTGACTTTAGAAATTCTACAAGAAGCTCATCAGGAAAACTGTATTGTATCTAAGAAAATAACTTGAGGGTACCAGCCAAAGGCCTTCCAGAAGGAGAGAGTTACACCCTTCAGCATATGTGTTCATAGCTTGAGCCCATACTCCCTTGGATTCTGTATGGACTGGTGGGACAATGTGTTACAGATTTACGATGGGATAATTTGTATTAACCATTCACACTTATTTAGCCTTTAGAAAGAGGTAGTTACTAAGGTGGCATGCCTTAGGCATCTTAAAATATTATTGAGGCTAACATGTGTGTTTTCCATGAGTTACTTTACACATGTAAAGGACACAGAGTAAGCTTGTTTGTTAAAAGAAGCCAATCAGAGGCCTGTAGTGAGTCAAAGTCTTGCTCACTCCCAGATGCATTTTCTGGTGTTTGCTGGCTAACCTTGCTCAGCTGTGCATCTCAAACCAGCTTAAACCAACCTTGTGGTCAACTGTTCCTGCAAAACGTGCTGCTTTTGTGTTCTACTTGTTCCTGGGAAAGATTATGCATTTTCCACAATTACACTTATATATTACCTATAACCCTCCTGGGCAGTGGGCTCCATTGTAATTCTGGATTTGGGGTCCCACCTCACACACCCACCTTTCCTTTTAAATAAATATTTGTGTTCCAACTTAACCAGAACAACTCTATATTTGAGGGGTAGGATTTTTTGCCTTGACAGTAAATACCCCTTTGTAAAAGCTAACTAAGCTTGGTTGATTAATTGATAACAACTCACCATTGAAGGTAGAATCACAGTGGTGGGGACTTATGACACATATTACTATCTTAACCTTTTATAGCTATGTCCTAGAACCCTAAGGTGATATGTGGCAACCATCCTCTGAAGACCCAACTTGTCAGCATGAGTTGGGATTAGAGTTCTCTCCCCTACCCCCATAACACAACCCCATAAGTTTATAAAGTGCTACTCCTTCATTGTTACCTGCACTGACCCTATCTCCTCATAAAATCCAATTTCAGCAGTCTCCTCATCATTCTTCCCATGTCTACTCTCTCCTTCATCCTGTTCCTCTGTTTGGTTCAATTCCCTGAATTGCAGATGAAGAATCAGAGGTTCAGGTTTGTTCAGGGTCAAACAATGTCTGAGGGAGAATCTGAACCTGGGTCTTTCTGACTCCAAGTCTAAAACTGAACCATGTTGACTCCAAGAAAATGACCTTGGCATCCTTGGCATTGTTAACACCACCAATCAGTTTCTTAAAGTCCATACTACCCCCAAGTTCTATCCTTGGCCCTTTTCTCTACCTGTTCTGACCCTTGGGAATCTCATTCATTTTCATAGTTCCAATTATGATCTCTATATAGATGGTTCTCAGATCTAGAAATCCAGCCCTGAACTCTATCTTGAGCTCCACATCCACATCTCCAACTACTTATAGGGTATCTCAGCTTGGATGCTGGACCAGCACCCTAAAATAATCATGCGCCACATTGAACTTTATCATCTTCCATCCAAATCTACTCTTTTGACTGTTTTTTTTTGTATCAGTGATGTCACATTCTCTCAGGCTCACATATTTGGCCACCTGGATGCTATTTCCCTCCCTCACCTCTGATCATTGCTCAGTTGGCAAATTCTGTTGATTTCAACTCCTCTGTATCTTTCAATACATCCTTCCTTTTGTATTTTTAATTTTTACTCACCTTATATGGGCCCTCATTAACCCACATCTGAACTATTTCAGGAGACTTTTAAGAGATCTTCCCACATTTACTCTCTCAGCTATCCAGTTTATCTTTCATGGCATTGCCAAACTAATCTCTCATCGTAACAAATGCTTTACTCCAAAACCTTCAATGGCTCCTCCATTGCCAACCATGTAAATCAGATGAGATGGCACAGGTAAAGAGCTTTGCAAACCTTAATGTCTTTTGGGGTGGGGCCAAGATGGCGTAGTAGAAAGATGCATGTACTCTAGCACTTCCCCCACAGACCACAAAATACCTGTAAAAATGACTCACAACAAATTCTAGAACAGCAGAAGTCACAGAACAACAGAGTCGAAGAGATTTCCAGCCAAAGGTAACCTGGAAGGCTGACAGGAAAGTTTGATTCCACAGGATGCTGAGCAGAGCAGAGCCCAGCCCTGGCTGTGTTGCACAGGGAGGAACAGAACCAGAATAGAACTGTGGGGCAGAATCCCCAGCAGAGAGAGTCCCACATCCCTCAACCCACAAGCACCAAAGAAAGATTCAAAGGTCAGTGTGGGAGGGCTTTCTCAGCTGGGTGAGAGGGAAGTGGGGTTCCCCCAGCACTGGCCCTAGGTGGCAGTAGAGGTGGTAGCAGCAGCAGGCAATGGGCAGCTATGATGGCCACAGCAGCAGCCTGGGTCCATTGTCTGAGCAGGATCAGCTTAAAGCCTCTGGGGAAATTGGGCAGCTGATCTGAATCTCAGCCCTGAGCAGGGTTCTGGGGAGAGGATGAGCACTAGGACCCTCCACTTGACAAAGGATTCAGAAGTCAACTAACTGGCTGGGAAAATGTCTAAAAAAGGGGAAAAAAATAAGACCACAGAAGGTTACTTTCTTGGTGAACAGGTATCTCCTTCCATCCTTTTTGATGAAGAAGAAAAATTCATACTGTCAGAGGAAGTCAAGGCTTCTGCTTCCAGTACCTCCAAAATGAATATGAAATAGGCTCAGGCCATAGAAGAGGTTCAAAAATGAGTCAGCAGCTTTCTAAAGGAGAATCAAAAAAGTGCTCAGGAAAGTAACACTTTTAAAAATAGGCTAATTCAATTGGAAAAAGAGGTCCAAAAAGCCAATGAGGAGAAGGAAGCTTTATAAAGCAGAATTAGTCAAATGGAAAAGGACGCTCAAAAGCTCACTGAGAAAAATAGTTCTTTAAAAATGAGAGTGGAGTTCAGGGAAGCTAATGACTGTATGAGAAACCAAGGAGTTACAAAACATAACCAAAAGATTGAAAAACTAGAAGATAATGTGAAATATCTCATTGAAAAAACAACGGACCTGGAAAATAGATCCAGGAGAGACAATTTAAAAATTATGGGACTACCTGAAAGTCATGAGCTAAAAAAGAGCCTAGACATCATCCTTCATGAAATTATCAAGGAAAACTGCCCTGATATTCTAGAACCAGAGGGCAAAATAAATATTGAAAGAATCCACTGATCACCTCCTGAAAGACACCTGAAAAGAGAAACTCCTAGGAATATTGTGGCCAAATTTCAGAGTTCCCATGTCCAGGAGAAAAAATTGCAAGCAGCTAGAAAGAAACAATTTGAGTATTGAGTGGAAATACAATCAGGATAACACAGTATCTGGTAGCTTCTACATTAAGGTATTGAAGGGCTTGGAATAAGATATTCCAGAAGTCAAAGGAACTGGGATTAAAACCAAGTATCACCTACCCAGCAAAACTCAGTATAATACTTCAAGGAAAAAAATGGTCATTCAATGATATAGAGGCCTTTCAAACATTTGTGATGAAAAGACCAGAACTGAATAGAAAATTTGACTTTCAAACACAAGAATCAAGAGAAGCATAAAAAGGTAAATAGGAAAGAGAAATCATAAAGGACTTTCTAAAGCTTAAATGTTTACATTCCTACATGAAAAGATAATATTTGTAACTCTTGAAACTTTTCTCAGTATTTGGGTAGGTAGAGGGATTACACACACACACACACACACACACACACACACACACACACACACACAGACAGAGAGTACAGGTTGATTTGAATCAGAAGAGAAGATTCCATAAAAAAACAAATTAAGGGGTGAGAGAGGAAAAAATTGGGAGGAAAAAGAGAGAAATGGAATGGGGCACACTATCACCCATAAAAGAGATAAGAAAAATCTTTTTCAATGGAGGAGAAAAGGGAGGAGGTAGAGGGGAAAAGTGAAGCTTACTCTCTTCACATATGGCTTAAGGAGGGAATAACATGCTCACTCAATTTGGTATGAAAATCTATCTTACACCACAGAAAAGTAGGGGAGAAGGGGGCAAGTGGGGTGAGGGAGATGATAGAAGGGAGGGCTAATGGGAAAAGGGAGGAACTAGAAATAAACACTTTTGGGAAGGGACAAGGTCAAATGAGGGAATAAAAAACAAGGGGAGAGATAGAGTAAGATAGAGGGCAATATAGTTAATATTACATAACATGATTGTTATATCTTTTGTAAAACTACATATATATATATATATATGTATATATCTCCTGTATTGAATTGCTTACCTTCTCAGTGGGGATGGGTGAGGAGGGAGGAAGGAAGGGAAGTTGGAATTCAAAGTGTTAGAAACGAATGTTGAGAATTGTTGTTGCATGTACCTGGGAAATAAGAAATACAGGTAATGGAGTATAGAAATTTATCTTGCCCTACAAGAAAAGAGAGAAGATGGGGATAAGGGAAGGGGAGGGTGTGATAGAAGGGAGGACGCATTGAGCAAAGGGTAATCAGAATGGAAGGTGGGGTGGGAAGGGGAGAGATGGGGAGAAAAATTGGAACTCAAAATTTTCTGGAAATGAATGTTGACATCTAAAAATAAATAAATAAAACTATTAAAAAAACCTTAATATATTATGTAAATGCTAGCAATTATTGTTATTGCAGTTGTTATGAAAAAAGAAAACTCCTTTGCTTGCTTTTTCAGACACCCCAAAACTGGGTACCTTTCCAGTCTTACTCATCATTACTCACCTCTACGGTATCTGTTCTTTGAGCTTAAAGGCAATACCCCAATGGCCTGCCCCCCCACCCCAGGTAGTCAAAGCCTTTCTAGTCCCCATTCCAACAGACCCCCTCCCTTACAGATACCCCAGTAGAATTCTTAAATAACATTCTTCCAAGGGAATATGAACACCCTGCTCCATCCCCTGTGTTTCGGAATAAAGCGAATGAATCTCTAGACCAGCACAGAAACTTACTAGGATTTGGACCCAGGACTCCTGAGTTCTAACGCCAGTGGATGAATTGGCATGCTGAGTCTGAGACTGCTATCTGCTCTCATTTGCAAATAAATTGATAGATCCCATGCTGTGTGTCAGTGCAATTGGAGATAGCTGGTTTCAAAACCACCAGCAATTTCCTGCTGCTCAAACCTACATTAAACACCCAGAGAATAAATGTGACTCCTTTGGCAGCAGTTTCTCCAGGATGTTCTCTCTAAGAATCAACAACCCTGGTGACTGGGTACTTCTCTCTTCCTTTTTTGTGCTACCCAGGACTTTGCATGATGTCAATGTTGTTTCGTTTTTAAAAATTAACTTTGATTTCCTACCAACTCTTGTTTAATAGGCAAACTTCTATGGATTATAGCAATAATATTCATTTGGATAATTTTCTTGCATATCTATATGATTCTAGAAATGTGGGTTTTACATCTGGAAGGAACTAGGAAGACATTTAATTGAATTCCTTCATTTGACAAATGAAGAATCCAAGGTTCAGAAGAGTTGATTTACCTGTCCAATGTCACATAGCTAATTAGTGGCAGTAGCCATGGCCAGATCCTTGTTCTCTTAAATCTTAATCCAGGTAATTTCCACCATCCAATGTCTGCTTGGAGTAAAATGCTTGATTGACCCCTTTCTGAGCTGAACTTCCCAGTCTTTCCTAAGCTTCTAGCAGTGATGGGGTTATAGGGAAGTCTCTTCATTTGCTAAGTGATGTTGGACTAACTGGTCTCGGAGTCCTTTCTCACCAATAACTTTGCTCTTGATTGCGTGCCCCAATCTTGCCAACTCAACACTCCGTTTTCTAGCTTGGAAACTAAAACTCAATCATTCTTAATATTGCTGCTTGAAAGAGGAATGTGCTCATCTACTTTCCCAGAGTTCCACTCTCCAATCTTGTCGCTTTCCAATCAAAAATATCTCTCCCTTCTGATGTTTTTTTCTCCCCTTGTGAGAATACAAACTCCTTGAAGACTGGGATCATCTTGGCTTCTGTATTTGCTTAGCCCAGTGGTCAGTACACAATAAGGGGTTAATAAAGGCTCTTCCACTCATTCAACTGCAGGTGGAGGCTTTGGCTAGTTGTAATTATCACTCTCTTAATAGCTACCTCCCCAAACCAATTAATTTTGTTTTTGTAACCACTCTTATGCCTCTGAGTGGTAAGCTGTGTAGGGGAAAAAGGCAGTAAGCACTTCTCCAGCTTTTGTTCCAGCTGAATTTTTCAAGCTTCTTTAATATCTCAGGATAAAATGAGAGCAGAAATGTCCTAGTTTTTGAAAGTTGTTATTGGCAGTAAATTGTACTGAATAGCACTATGTGTGTTAAATAAGGAAGCATTTTCTTCATGGGTTTTTTCCCTTTCTTTTAAACGTTTCCTCTGGAAATATGTCTGTAGTGCTGACGTTACAGAAAAAAGTCTCAGTTTTCTGTCACAGTTGGTGTTCTTCATGGCCCACTTTAAAATGGATGTGCTTTTAAGAACAGAACGCATGTGAGTTGTTATCTACATCAGAAAAGAGTCTGGTGTTGGACTGGCCTGGAGACTCACTGAGCGCTTAGAAGAGCTAATGTAATTTAGGGGGAGAAAATGGTCTCTTTTATGGTTTACAAGAACCCTTTTCCAATCATAGCCATCTGACCCTTGTGGAAGCATGTTTTCAATTTTCCCTTTAAAGAATTTCATGAGCACTGCTACCAAAGAAGGTTTTTCTCTGTCAAAAGCTCCCTGATTTGTGGAAGTTTAAATGGTTTCTCAGGTGTATGGCCCAAGAGCCATGAGGATCTAATGGTGACTCCTTCCTTATGGAGTTGAGACCCATGCTTTTAATAAAGAACAACTCCATAAGTGCCCCATTGTAGTGCATGGTAAATGACAGCTCATAGTGTCAATGAGCTGATAGCACCCGAATGTGTTAAGGAGGAGTGCTGTGTTCACCTATTCACCTTTGTCTAGCATTTATCTGGCATCATGTGATTTAGGGGGAGAAGATGGGAAAGACCCAATCAGACACTTGGCTGGTTGAAAGTCATCGAATACACAGAATTTTGTGAGAGGGAAATGGAGAGAGAGGGAGAGACAGAGACAGAGAGACACAGAGAGAGAGACGGAAAGAGACATAGAGAGACATAGAGACAGACAAATGGACAAGGAGAGAAAGAGACCCAGACAGAGAGACATAAAGAGATAGACAGAGGGAGAGATTTAGTATGAGTAATCAAGTCCATGGATTTTAGGGAAAATTTCTAGCCTAATAATTAATATATGTATATGTATGTACATACATGCATATAAACATACATACATGAACTCAATGTGTATGTGACTTTAATAAGCAACTAAATATGACCTTAATAACTAAATATGACCTTAATAATACCACTAAAGGTGGAAACATAGCATGAATAGGAGCAAGAGAACTGGCCTTGTGCTCAGAATTCAAGTCTTATCCCTGATAAGGGATAAGGTTCTATGGTTCTGGATAAGTCTCTTAATCTCTTAGTGGCCTAGGTCAACTCTAAAACTATAAGATATGAAGGAGGTACTGACCTATACTGGAAAGGAGAATTTCACCCTGGGCAGTTCGCTGAACCACAAGGAAACCACAGGTTTGATCCTAATAAATCCTTCCCAAACTCCAAATACATAGGATACTAGCTGTGTGAGTTTGAACAAATCACTTTATTCCATGGACCTCAGTTTCCTCATGTGTAAAGTGACTAGTTAGAGTAGATGTCCTAGATTTTGAGCTATTGGAAATTAGTAGAAAGTTTTCAGGGGGAACATGAGCTTAGACTAGAAAAAATATCTCCTACATTTCACTATAATTGTTTTCCTTTGTAATTTTATATATTTTAAGGGCAACCAGGTAGTAGAGCAATATATTGATAGAGCAATATAATTGGAGTCAAGAAGACCTGAGTTCATATTTGGCCTCAGTCACTTACTTTCTATGAGCAAGGGACTTAATATGTTTGCCTTAGTTTCTTCATCTATAAAATATAGACAATCGTAGCACCTACCTCTCAGAGTTATTGCAAGGAACAAATGAAATAATTGTAAGGAGCTTGGCACTTTCTGGAAATGTACAAACACCATATAAATATTAGTCATCATCATCGTCATTATATGCATTTAAAAACATTATTCCAAAGGGGTCCCTAGACTTTATCAATCTCCAAAAAGAGGCTGTCTCATACAAAGAGAACTGTACAAAGCTCGCTACATTTTTCTTAATCTTCTAATGATTCTCTCAAATCTTAATGTTCTGAGTTCCAAGTTTAATATTTTATAAATTATCTGCTGATTTTTTAAAATCCCTGATCATGATTTCCATCATAGCTCACTTACTCGCACCTAGTTGTGTTTCTTCCCCACTAGAATCTCAGTCAGTTTATTGCTGCTACTCCTACTTCTACTATCATAACAGTTAGAATTTGTATGCCACTTTAAGATTTGCACAGTGCATCCCACATGTTATCTCACTTGATACTTACAGCAACTGTAGGAAGTAGGTGTTATTTTTATTCTTATTTTACTGATGAGGAAACTGAGGCTAGGAGAAGTTAATTGAGTTGCTCACATTAACTAGTGACTATCTGAGTCAGGATTCAAACCCAGGTCCTCCAGATTCTGAGTCCAACACTGTATCCACTGCATTGCCTAGATACTCCCTTTCCCCTACTGCTTTGAAGAGAGCCCTGGGTTTTAGGAAATCACTTCAATGGCTTGATGGAGGATAGATGGAGTGGGGAGGGACATGAGGAAGGCAGGCTCAGCAGCAGTTACTACAATGATCGAGGGTGAGTTGATGAGGGTGGGGGCAGTGTCTGAGGAGACAAGGGGGTGTATTCAAGAGATGATGCCAACATAGAATCTACAGGTCTTGGCAAAAGCTTGATTATGGGGGTGGGGTGAGAGATAGTGAAGAATCCTGAATGATGCCTCAGTTGTGACCCTGAAGGACTGGGAGGGTGGTGGCACCTTTGACTTCCAATGGAGGGATTGCTGTCCCTTGCAGAGAGACCACCCCCCTGTTCCCCAGTTATTCCCTCACTTTGCAGTCTGTAGCCTGCTGCCTTTTTTGGAGGACTGCAAGATGGACTAGAAGCCCTCTTTTAACTCCTTCATCTGCCCATTTGACTGTGGCTCTTTTTGCAGAATTTGTTCTAGCCAGAGCAAAGTAACTAATAAACCAAGGCATCTTATTCTGCTCTATCAGGCTACTTCCCTGTGATTTTTAAGAATTCCTGCTATCATCTTCTCATTATCATGAGAATGGGGTGAGAAGTGAGCATGTGTAAGGGACTGGCATTTGGACTGACCTCAGTGGGGAGGGGAGGGAGAGTGAATCCCTCTAAAAGTACAGTTACTTCTACTCAAATATAGCCAAGTCACACCAACAGAAGGAAATGGTCTGGAATGTCAACAAACATTTATTCAGAGTGTATGTGCTAGACCTGGTATACAAAGATGAAAACAAAACAGGCCCCGCCCTCATGTTGCTTAAAATCCACCAAGGGGAATACACTGTGTTTCTAGAAAAATACATATAAAAAGTGCAAAGTGATTACAAAAGCTAGATTTTGGGGTGGGAATGAGGCTGTGGAAAGAAAAGGGAAACTGGGAAAGGAAGGTTACCACTGAACTGATCCCAAGATGCAGAGGTGAGGAGAAAGAGCATTCTAGGCATAGAGGGAAAGAGTGGAATGTTGTTGACAGGGGAGACAGCAAGTACTCCAGTTTGACTGGGATATGAAGTGTATAAAGTATAATCAGACTGAAGAGATAGACTGAGTCCAAACTGGGAAGGGCTTTAAATACCAAACAGAGAAATTTATCTTAGATAAATTACGATAAACCAGTACCCTAGAGATAATAGGAAGCCATCGAAGTTTCTTGAGCAGGGGAGTAACATGGTCATACCTGTACTTCAGGAATAGTAATTTGGCAGTTTAGTGAAGGATGAGTACCATGATCCTGGAGTCAGAACTTAATGTTCTGACCAAACGCTGCCTCAGAACTTACTGTCTCATCCAAGTCACTGAAACTGTTGTCAGTCCATTTTCCCTGTTGTAAAATAGGTTTAGTGATTTGTGTAGAACTTTTATTCCCACATATGTCTAACATAAGTGTTCAAAGGATCATAGATTTGGACCTGGGAGGGAGGCTACAAGCCATTGGATCTAATGTTCTCTTTTTCTTAGAGATGAGGAAAAGGAAGCCCAGGGAAATGCAGTTAGGAAATTTAACCAATTAGTAAGGAACAGGGCTAAGAGTCAAATCTGAGGCATCAGAGTCAAAAATCCATTGTTTTTCCTTTTGCTGTATTGTTCACATCAAACTTGTCACATCAAACTTGATTTCATATGTAAGGCACTTTTAAAATCTTAAAATGTCACATAAATTTAAGCTATCATTTTATGCATATTTTATGTGAGGGCATATTATAAAGTACTGACATGAAAATCAGTTTAATGATAGCTTTAAAATGAAATTTTATTAATTATATTTTGTTTTTATTTTGCCTCTATTTCCCCTTCCCCTCTCAAAAAACCATCCCTTATAACAAAGGGGAAAAAAAGGGGGAAAAAAATGGAAAAAACCAATTCAGCGAAACTGACCAAAACATTGACAAAGCTTGACATTATCTATAATGTTCTGCGTTCATAGTCCCCCACCTCTGAAAAGTTTGTGTATGGACATGTGTGAATCCTTCTCATATCTTTTCTTTAGGGCCATACTTGGACATTATAATTTTGTGACATTCACTTTTCATTGTTGTGTTGTTCTTTACATTTTCATTGTTATAATCATTGTATATATTATTTTTCTCCTATATACTTCACTTTGCATCAGTTCATATAAGTCTTCCAATGTTTTTCTTTATGCACACTAACATTCCATTGCATTCATGTACCACAGCTGGTTTAACCATTCCTCAAAGGTGGGACATATACTTTGTTACCTGTTCCTTGCTACTATTTAAAATGTTGCTAAAATATTATGATGTCGAGTTAACAACCATTTATTAAGTGCCTATTATGTGCCAGATATTGTGCTAAGCACTAGCATTAAAAAAGGAGAAAAGACATTCCCTTTCCTTCAGGAGCTCAGTTTATATATGGACCATTTCACTTTTGCATTAATCTCCTTGGGGTTTTTACTATACCTAACAGTGAAATCTCAGAGTCAAATGATACTGATCTTTTAGTCACTTTCTTAGCATAATTCCAAATTGCTTTCCAGAATGAAAACTGTTCTTTCAAATCTCTTTACAGCTTAATTATTTATTGGAGATTGGCTTTTGGCCTTATATATTTCTTTTAGTTAGCTGCAGACCTTGGCTATTAGACCATTATTGGAGATATCTGATGCATTCTCCCTACCAACTGATGACTTGTTCCCTTATCTGTGGTGTGTTAATTTTATTTGTACACAGGCTTTTCAACTTCATGTAATCCAATTTATTTATACTGTCTTTGGTGATTGACTCTACTGCTTCTTTTGTTAAAATGCACACCCTTTGCTAGAGCTGTGCTAAGCACCCATTTTGGTTTTCTCCCATTGTTTAAAGGAAAATTGTGGGGTATTTAATTTCCAGGTAATACTTTGTTTCATATAGAACTTTGCTCCTGGATAATTCTAAGTGTAAAAGACAGATAGCTTTGTATTTGGACCCAGAGGTCATATGTTGAAAGTATAGCTATGTTACATGGTATCTGTATGACTTTGGATTAATAATTTCCCCTCTTATTGAGTGTAAATTTTCTTACCTGTAAAATGAGGAGATTGAGAATCAGGAATCTTAATCTAGGGTCTGTGAATATGTTTTCTAAAAATAAACTTGCTAGCAATATCAATTATAATAAATTTTATTTGTAATTATAGGTGTTTAATGAATTTGGTCAACAAGCATTTATTAACTACCTACTCTATGTCAGACACTGTACTAAGTGCTGGGAATACAAATATAGACAAAAGGGTGATCCCTATCTTCAAGGAGCTCATCGACTCATGGGGAGAAAATGTGCAAACAAGTGTATGCAAGCAAAATATTTGCAGGCTGAACTGGAGCTTTTCTCATGGAGAAGATACTATAGGGTTCAGAAAAGACATTGTAGAAGGTAGGATTTTAGTTGGGACTTGAAGGATTAAGAACATTAATCTGTTCTCAACAGATTGCCAAAGTCATCACACATACATACATACACACACACACACACACACACACACACACACACACACACACGGTCTATGACTCCTGGATGAGATCTCATTTCCCTTCCAGCTCAAGCCCTCTGACTCTGAGCTCCCTTCACGGGAGCGCAGTGAAATAGGGAGGTACTGCCGCCTTCTCCGTGGGCTCTTGGGGAACAACCAGCGGCTGAAGTGACTTGCCTCAAGTAACACCAGTTTCGGATAAGATCAGGACAAGAAACATGAGGCCTTTGACTTCCCCTCCATTGCCCCAGCCAGGACGCTCATGAACCTTATCAACCTCTAAGTCCTCATCAGCCTTGAGACTCTATCTCATCATGACCCTCTGCCTCTCTGGTTGGAGGGTGGGTTAGGAACTCCAAACCTCCGTTTAAGAGGAGAGCTCAGCTAGGCCATCTCCTCATTCCTCACCTGGTTGCATTACTTGGGGACATTTTGATTGATTTCTCTACCATGACCCCACATAATGTACCCTCTCCACTCCCCCCATCCCCTTCAGATTCCTTTTGTGTTTTGTCTTCCCCTATTAGATTATAAGCTCCTTTAGGTCAGGGACTTCTTCCCTTCCCTTCCCTTTTCCTTTTCCTTTTCCTTCCCTTTCTTTTCCTTTCCTCTTCCTTTCCCTTTCTTTTCTTTAGTACTTAGCATAGTGCCTGGCACATAGTAGGTAGTTAATAAATGTATATTGACTGACTGACACCAGTGCCACAATTCTTCCATTAAGGGCATTTTTTTACCATCGTCTACTCATGGATCACAGTTTAAGGAATATAGATTTAAAGCTGGAAAGAACCTTAAAGGTCCAAACCTTTCATTTTAGAGATGAGGAAACTGAGGCCCAGAAAAGTGACTTTCTCTAGATCATATTGGTTTTTCATTTCCAAATTTAGCATTCTTCCTGTTATTCTACACTGTGTACCAAAGGATGGCCATGGTTTCATTGAGATTCAAACCCAGGTCTCATGTGAGTTAGAATTGTGCCAGTAGATAGTAAATTAATATGTAATTTTGTAAATCATATCCAGTGGAAAGTACACTGGATTTGGAGTCACAAGACATGTTTGGAATCCCAAATTTACTCCTTTGTGACCTTAGTAAGCCCTCAGTTTCTTCATCTGTAAAAATGAGAAGACTGAACTAGATAAACTCTTGTTTCCTGCTTTGTGAATGCCACATTCTCTAAATATGTGCCCCTCCCACTCATGAATTATACTGTCTTACCCCTTCTTGGTCCCTAATGAAGGATCCTTTAGGAAATTGACATTAAAACAGAAGAAGGAATGAATGGAAAGCAGAAATAGGTTGTTAAACTCTGTTTAGAGACAATTCAATTCAACATTTATTCAGTACCTACTGTATACAGAATACCCTGCTAAGTTCTAGGAGAATACAATGTTCATATAAGACACTTTGGAGTGATCGTAGATGAATGGGATCTTAGGAAGTCATCTTATCTAATTCCTCAATATTATAGGTTAGGAAACTGAATCATAGATAGGGAAGATAATTGGTCCTGCCATAGAGTAGTAAGTGGAAGAGCCTGCATCTGAACCCATGGCCTTTGATTTGGAATCTAGGATTTTTTTCTTCTGCTGTAGGATAATGTCTAGAAGAAAGAGGCCAGATTGCTTTAAATGCCTTGCTTACCTTCTGGCCAAGGCCCCTTGGCTATCCATGCAACACACTGGCCTGCTGGGAGATTTGAGTCCCATAGTGGAAGTCTTTCTTATTTTACTTCCAAGAAGGCAGCTCATTTTGCAACCACTCTCCAGTGAAGTGGGTCTATGCTTGGAGCCTGAGTAGAATCCACTTTTCTGTTAATTAGCAACAGAACTTGACTTTACAAATGCTAATCTGTTTACAGCAAGAGAAGAACCCTATTAGGAGCATTGCATCCACTGAGCACTCAGCCTGATTAATCATCCTGTGATACCCAAAAATGAATATTAATCAGATGGGTAAGAAGGTGGTTGATCCTGCAGCAAAAAGGGGATATAGAACAATGTGTCTAAAATTTACTTAATCTGGGCCATGGAAGACAGAGTCACAGCTAAAGATTTGAAAGGCTCACCATTTTAAACAAGAATGTCTGGACAATGTCAATACTTCAGGCAAATAATTAGCTTATTGTGACATAAAGCCAGTGAGTGAAGATGTGGTGTGCTGGTGTTGTGTCACTAGACTTTAGGGGTCTCGTATTTTGTTGTCTGAATCTCTAGTGCCCAGCATGGAAAGGTAAATTCAGCAGAGTTAAAAATGCCAAATTGGGAATGAGGAGCCCAAGCCTGACTGTGTAGGTGGCAAAAGTCACTAGAATAGAGACCTTGATACTCAGAAAGATGGAGCGGTGACGGATGACATTGCAAAGGTCTTCGTCAACTATGAGTTAGAGTAGATTAGAGTAGAACTGAGGGTTCTTCCAGCTGTGATACTGCAGCCTAAAATATTGGCAGAGCTATTTTATTATTTAGTGACTTGATTTTCCATTTTGTAAAGTGGGGATAACAGTCTCTCCTCTTCTCTATTGCGAAGGGAAGCCAGAAGAACAAAAATATGCCGTTTCATGAAAGGACATCGCAATGATTTCTAGAAGTTGAAATCAGGAATTTAGTCTACCTTTGAAATGCATAATTCAAGATTGAGCAGCAGGGTGGTATAGTGGGTAGGGCACCAGGTAAAGAGTCAGGAAGGCTTGAGTCTGAAATCTGGCCTCAGACACTTGCTAGCTGTGTGACTTTAGTAAGGCACTTAACCCTGTTTGCCCGAACTTCCTCATCTGTAAAATTAGCTGGAAAAGGAAATGGCAATATTTTTGAACATCTTTCAAGTCTTTGGCTTCCTGTTCTAAAACAGAAGTTGCCTAGAAAAGTGTCTTTTTTAGATTTAGTGAATCTTTGCTCTTTGAAGTTATAGTCTATGATTTCTTTTGGGGGGGGATATGATATTTGATGTAGTACTAATCCCCACAGCCCTCTCCTAATAAAGAAAGCTACTTAAGCAAAAATAACCAAAATAGTGACCAAGTTTGATGCTGGTGTTTGCAAGTGTTCAACATCCATAATACTCTGCCTATTTACCAAGAGGAAGAAGGAATGTTTCATTATTTCTACACCAGGCTCAATAATGGGCATTATAATTATTTAGACTTTGTCTTCTTTTTAGAGTTCTTTTCATCATGTATCTATGAATTCTCTCAGACCATCTCATGTTTCTATGATTCCTCAGATTTGTTGGTTTTTACTGGCCAGTAACATTCCATTGCATTGTGTTCATCATCAGTGTTTAGTCATCCTTCAGCAGATGGGTGCCCAGTTTTTTTCTAATTCTTTTCTATCACAAAAGTGATGCTGAAGGTATTTTTCCTGCCTTTTGTGCTTTTTGAATTCTTTGTGGTATGTGTCTAACAGTGGGTTCCCTCAGTTCATATTTCAGGAGCTGGTTCTATAAACTTGGATGGGAAATATGTACATATATACATACATACATAATACATACATGCATATCTTAATTATTGTCTTTGTCTATATATTTTATTTTATCATTTATAAACATTATCTTAATATGGAGCCCAGGGGTTTCACCAGGTTACCATAGAGGTCTATGACCCATAGTGGATTAAAGTCTCTACTTTATTCTATCTTTTAACAATATTTTTTTCTAGAGCTTCAAATTCATTAATTTGGGGAATATCCTGCATGGAAATTCCTCCCCTTAATACAGAATAAACAGTAACCCTGTCCTTGCAACCCCATCTCTCTGTCTGTGTCTATGTTTGTCTGTGTCTCTTGGTCTTTTTCTCTGTGTCTTTGTCACTGTCTGTCTCTCTCTTGCCCTTTCTCCTCTCTCATTTAGACTTAATTATCAAAGGATTCTGAGATGGTGTCTCTTGTCCACAGTCACTCAATATGATTCAGAGGCACAACTTGAACCCATGTCTTCTGCACTTTAAGCCAGCCTTCTAAGCTACCACACTGTCCCTTTTAGTTTCATACATGAAATGTTATTTAATTCTATTTGTTTGGATTCTGACTAAAGAAAAGGAAATCTGTGTATTCTGGGTTGTGGGGTAGCAGAAGGGATCATCTCAGGTTTTTTGTTCCCTTTCATAAGTGAAGTAGAGGCAGATGACAGGAAGTTTCATAATTCTAAATATTATGAAACAACATCCATAAAGATGAGGAAGTTAGTGTAACTTAAGGGAGCATTATTTAATATGCAACCAAGGTTCTGTGAAGGCATGAGATTCTGCAGTGCTCAAAATAGCCATTTAACTCATCGGGGCAGGGGTCGGTGCATTGAGTAGGCCAGACGGATGCCCATGGTGTTTGAGCTGCCTTGGAACATAGACCATGCATGTCCTACCCTCAGACCTCTGGTCACAGTAGGCGGGCATGTTGGTAAATGTGCCTCTTTATCTACATTTTAATCATCCATTTTTCAAGGACTGAGGGAGAAGTATGAGCTTGAAGCTGATGAATCATATTTATTTTGCAGATAGATCAGCTGACCTACCCATGCTAAAGGAGTAACCTTAGGTCATCATAATGCAGCAGTATATTTACCTTTTCTTTGTTGAGGCACTGTGGCAGACTTGATAGAGAACCAACCTGGAAGCCAGGAAGACCAGAGTTCGAGTATCATCTCTGGCTGTGTGAGTCTGGGCAAGTTATTTATCTTAGGTAGATGTCTAAGGCTATGAGTTGCAGAGAAGATGTACCATTTCCTTTCCTGGGAATTCCTTATACTATGAAATAACAAGTCCTGTCCGTATCCATTTATCATAGAGCTAGGATATCATCATCCTCATCAGAGTAGCTAGCATTTAAATATTGCTTAACATATGGCAGCTAGGTGATGAAGCGGATAGACTGCCAGGCCTGGAGTCAGGAAGACTCCTCTTCCTGTGATGCTGACATCACAAGACTTTTGTGGGAGTCACTTGAGCTCATGTATGCAGAGGGCTTTGCCAACCTTCAAGTATCATCTAACTGTAGCGTATTATCCTGGAGCTCCTTTCTGTGAGCAGCAGGCACAGAGCCCTAGCTGAGCAGCCTATATGCTCACATGACCAGCTTGGATCTTTCTTAAGTCACCTAATACAATTCACTTGAGATTTGCCTTTTCCAGCATCCTCTCTTTAATAGGCTTCACTCAACATTGTCCGGGTGCAGCCCTGCCTTCCCCTTCAAAAAGAAGGAACACAAGACAAAGTAAGCATGAGGAGGAGAGAAGGTAAGAGGAGAAGAACATTGAAGTATAGATATAAAATAGGAGGGAACCTTACAAACCATCTACTGTAAGCCTCTCTGTTTACAGATGAGAAAACTGAGTCTGAAGGTGATGAAGTGACTTGTTCAGAGTCTCACAGGATATAACAATGATGATGTGAATGATAAGGATGACAGCAACACCTTTAAAGTTTGCCAAGCCCTTTCAAAATGTAAGCATCATGACTTGAACCCATTTCCTCTGACTCCAGACTCAATGTTCCTTCATTGCTTCAGTTCACAATCTTTTACTAATTGAAACTTCATTTTGGTTTGATTTGGTTCAGAATGGAGGCTCTCTGACAGTAGGGAAGATGTTTCTATGAATTAAAATCTCTCATATTGATGCTAAGTGAAAGACACTGTATACAGTAGAGTTTAGGCAATTCATTCTTATTTTCTACACAAAACGTTCAGCTCCCTCTGAACTAAAATCATTTACATTAATAATTAGCAGAGGGCAGACCACTGTAAATCTCTCCTTAATTCATAAATCTCTGACAACCTAGATAGAGTCCATCATGTTACTCATGCAATATGTAAGATGGTGAGCAGAAGCTCTGTCTGATCTTTCCTTTGGAGGACTGGGTTTGGGAAGAGGGCATCTTCCACTGACTTAGTTGGGTCTTTGTCTGTTTTTAAGAGTTAGCCCCATGAACTATGAACTAAAAGGGGCCTCTGAGATCAATTTTCTCATTTTACACATGAGAAATCTGAGTCCAAGATTAGTGAAATGACTTGCCTGAGATTCCACATGGAGTATGGCAGAGTTAGAATTGGAGCTGAGCTCCTCCTACATCTCTCCTTCTCAAGGTTTTTAAAGTTGGGGGAGAGAGTTCATTTCACTTCTGTGGAGGTGTATGTACAGAAAAAGATGCACTGGCTTCCTGTGCAGCTTAGATCCCAATAGAGACACATGAAACAGTTAAAAATGTAACTATTGCATATAGATCACTATTCTGGATACTGCTCTCATAGAAGTTATAGTAGAAGGGGAAAAATACATATCCAGAAAACTCTATCCAGGGAAACCAAGGTTTCCACTGGCCAAAATAGAATTTTTTTCTAGCAGATATGGTTGTTGTTCTTCATTCTCAGAGGACCAAAATGACATCACTATATCAGAATCAAGTTACAGTGCGTCTGACTATGGCTGTTCAGACCAGTATGAGCTTGGAATGCTCTACCAGGGGCCAGGTACAAATAGTCCATGGGAGCGTTTGGGGTGGATTCTCTAAATTTGCATACCTTGAGTTTCTTTTGAGCTACTTCAAATAGGCTTTGCTCATAGAGCATAACGCCTTCTCTGACATAGGCACTCCATGCTGAGTGGAGAATATTGACTTTGAAGCATAAGGAGGAATCCAATAAGGGGAAGGAAGGCATTACAGGCATATGGGAAACGGCATGAACAAAGGTGAAAGTGCAGGGAAATACAGGGAATATGGTAGAGTATGAGAGGGGCCGAGAAAATAGTTCAGAGAGATAATGTATGTAAAACATAAATTTGCAAAGTTTAAAGTCAATAAAGCTTATATACACCAGCTCCATACCACAACTATTACCATGAAGCAGTATGGTACAATGGTCAAAGTAGCAGCAGCAGCAGCAATGATAATAGCATTTATATAGCACTTTAAACTTTGCAAAGGACTTTATATTTAAGTGGTGGATCACTGAGAAGATCCAGATCAAAATTTTGCTTTGTTATTTCCGTTATGTGACCTTGAATGAGTTAATTAACCACGTTAGACCTCAGTTTTCTTATCTGTAAGCGTAGAAGTTTGGACTAGATTCCCTCTGAAGACCCTTTCTACTTTAGAGCTAGGATCCTCTTAGCTTCACCTGCCTTCACAACCTCTTACTACTACTAGAAGGGAAATTATGGGGGTTCAGCCAATTACTAAGTGATTCAAAAGCCACTTTTGTTTTGTCAAGATTAGCTGAATTCCTTTCAGTGAAGTGCAAGAAACTGATCAATGGAATAAGTAAATCATTTGGTAACTAATGAGAATACATATTTCTGTGTTTTTTCCCCTATAATATCCTTCACCAACAAATACAGATACACAAATATCCACCTGCATTTTCCAACTCAACCTTTCAAATGCCCACCTCTGACCATCAAATCTCTGCTTAGCTCATCTTACCTGGCTTTGGTTTTGCTATTCTTATGTCTTGTTATGTATTGATTATGTAAGCAAGAGTGAAATATGATATATGCCCCAGGGTGCCTCATCCATCTCTAATCTGGTACCTACACATTTCAAATGGCCAGATTGAAGAAAAGCTAGGGAAAAAGAAACAACCCATGGTCCCATTTATTTTTCAAGGATTCATGTGAAATGTTAGTGGATTATCCTATCAATCTTTGGTCAAAAACAATTACTTCTCTCTTACCTCCACCTCTTCAATAAATGACACTACATTTCACTTTCAAGAGACACCTTTGAAATGCGAGTGTCTGGAGCTGTGAATAGACTTCTAAACACAATGCAAGCTAAGGACAAGATTTAATCCAAGGAGATTGATTATAGGATATGCTATAAACTGTAAGAGATGCAGACTTCTAAGAATACTAACATTTCTTTGAAACAGTTTTCCACTCCCCAGAAATTACAGATACTGTCACATAACATTCTTACCAACAATGCAAATTATATACATTTTGTTCAGCTATGGTACTTTAACAGAGCAGCGAATCCTGGTAGCAGCTGTTGAAAAAGAGTTGCAAAAACTTTCCTGTTTTAATAAGATTTTCCTAGTTATGAAGGACTTTATGAAGGTTTGGTAACATATGGTTCCAATGCATTGTCTCTGCATTCCATCAGACTGAAGGTCTGATAATACAGTGATGTCATTCACTAGATAAATGATGGAATTTTTACCAGAGACAACTGGGAGTAAGGAACTGCTTTTGAAAGAATCTATAATTTCATGTATTGTAGTGACTAAGGTACCTAATATAGTAAGGAAGCTTATGATTTTAACCAAGGCCATGGGATCAGGTCTGGGGAAAAGCATAGAACTTAATTTCATTTATTACAAGTATTTATTACTGATGGACTGCCAGTGGGCAGGCATCCCTGTATTACACTGGTGGAGGGTGTGTGTGTGGCTGATGAGAGAAAGCCATCCCTACCTGTTTTTTCTATCCTCTTTGTTTAGAGAATCAATCAGCCACACACTGTTATAATAATTAGTTCTCCACCCTTTCTTAAAGAGGAGAGAAGACTATATGTCCTGATTCTACAACTGGAAGGGCCTTCAAAAGTCATCTAGTTTAATCTCATAAGTTTACACACAAGGAAACTGAGTCCTATAAGGAAGGTCTCATAGGAGTATACTCCATTAATAGTTGTCCAGGATTAAGATCGTTCCCTACAGGGACTCTGAGTTTGGCCTCCCTTCAATATTCTTTTCATCTACATTCTAAGTATCCTTCTGTAACTCATTTCCCTTGTTCTCCTTACTTTTCATCCTCCATCAGTTCACAAGTATTTCTATGTTTCTCTGATTTCCTCATATTTGTAATTTCTCTTGATGCAATATTGATTGTATAACATTCAAATCAGTCACTGAATAATCACTCATTAGGCTCCTACTAATCTTATGTTCTCTCCTAGGCACGCAAAGGTACAAATGAAACACTTTGCCCATATACATATATATAAAATAGAAACAAGGTCATTTTTTTCTTAGTAGAGAAGTACTAGCAGTTGGGGGAAGTTTGGGGAAAAGTCTCATATAGAAATTTGCATATGAAATGCGCTTTGAATGAAAATAAGGTTTCCAAGAAATAGTGGTGAAGAGAGAGTTCATACCAGGCATACTTGGGGAAGAGTCCTTGTAGAGGGATTGAGAGAGGAGAGGAAATTTTGCATGTGAAAACAAGCAATAAGATCAGGTTGTCTGGAATTTGTTCAACTCTTTCCCATCAAATGTTTTTTGATGATACTAAGAATCTGTTCTGAGTATTTTGTTAAATAGGGGTCATTTCTGTCTTTAACCTCCTTGGGGATATGTCCAGTAGAGGGAACACTGCATCAAAGGACATGAGTAATTGCATACTTGAACTGCATACTTAAATAAATATTCAAGTATTTCTTGAATAATTGCAAATTATTTTCTTGGACATTTGAACCAGTTTACAATGGTAGCAATGCATTGTTGTGTTTTTCTTATGATAGTGTCTCAAACATTGAATATTTCTATCTTTTGTCACCCCACCAAACTGTTGGGTCTGAGGTATCCAAGCAGAAACTTAAATGATCAATTGTCTATCTATTTATCATTAGATGTCACTTAACTACTCCAGAGAAAAGAGATTATACTCCATGATTAAACATTTTACAAGAGAGTAATGCTCTTTCTGGCTCTGCCTAAGGGCAGGGTCCAGGTGGGATCAGTCAAACCTGGACATAGGGAGCAAATTGAGTATTCTTGGGTTGAGTGTCAAGGGAAGTCAAATCTGAGGACATTATGCTTGGTACGTGGGACAAGTGGGTAGAAACATTGAATGAGTTATACAATCCCAAGGAGTGGTTACCAGAGACACTCAGGAAGTGAAGTAAAGAGACAGAAGGTAAGGTCTGGATCAAAAATATGAATCAAAGACAGAAAAATCAATAGTGTTCAAAGAATGGGGACAAAGATTGAATTTAGGGTCCAGCAGATTGAGGAAGGTCCAAATTGAACAAATGTTCAGAGGAAATCTATAGGCACATCCTGCTTCCCTGCTTAGGTGCATGAGGATGGATCCACCATCTGACTTCCTTTTAAATGATTTTGGTCTGCCCTAAGTAGGAAGCAAAAGAAGGTAGTTAGCCTCACCCCTTCTGTGCTGCATGTCCTAACATCATGTTCATCATTCCTTACTGGTAAGTAGGAAAAGTACTTCACGGATGTCACATTACTGGGTCATCACAGTGTCACATAGATCTCAAATGCTGAAATTGAGCCCTGTGTCATAAGGTTTCCCCAATATCTAGATGCAACTCTTAGAGACAATATGATGTGAATGAAAAGGATTTTTCTTGGATTTGGAGGACCCAAGATTGAGTTCTTACTTCTTACTAGTTGTGTGATCTTGGCCAAGCAATTTTTCTGCTCTGAGTTTCATTTTCCTCATCTATAAAATGAGGAGTTTAGACTAGAGAATTTCTCTACTAAGACCTAGCATTGAAATGCTGTTGTGATTAACATGCACTCATGACCTACATATTACCAATGTACAAGGGATACATTTTTTTAAAAACCCCTTAGGATTCTTGTCTTCAGCTTTGCAACAGAGCTTTGTCTGTATTCATCCTCTCCACTATATATTCACTGGTTCCTGATTCTGGGTTCTTAGATTCACTCTCAGATGCTGATTGATCTGATTTCACTGGGGATTGGTGACAGTTTGAGCCATGACATTCATTATTCATCACGGGCCTTCCTTAAGTCAGTGAGAATAGGATTTTCCTTCTTTTGAGCAGTCCATGGGGTTGATTCATATAAAATGAGAGGGGTTGAAGGCACACACTTGAAGGCCCACTCCAGTTGTTCATATGTACCTTCCTTTAAATGGGCCCCTTTTAGATTCTTATGTTTTAGTTACAATGGTTGTTTCTGATTTACTTGACAGATAATAATCCATTTATATGACACTTGTCATGTTACATGTTATGAGATAAAGTGAGGAATAACTAAAATGCTCTGTATAAGTTAGAATTTTAAGGAAAAGATATAAGAAGAAAGAAGAGTATGGGATGCTATTTGCGAATATCAATTAACAAAACATATACTCCAGTACTTCAGTGTTTATGACTCATTCCTGTGGATTGCAATTAGCCTCTTGAATAGGAGTAATTGCAACCCATTACTGGTTTATCCTTTGTGATTCAAGTCCCTCTCTACATATATCATCCATATGCAGGCAGGTTGTCACTTTAGTTGACTAGAGGACTAAGAGGTAATGTGACATGCCCAAGATCATACAGCTAGTATACGATGGGATTGGGACTCGAAACCAATTCCTCTTGGCACTAAAACCGGCTCTTTATCCACTGTATCATGGTGTCTCTTAATTACTTGAATGTAAAGCAAATTATAAACTCTAAGTCACTAAATGATTAGGTTTTTTCATTATAGGTTAGGTTATAATTTTTGTCATTACACATCACAAAACTTGAGAAAGGCTAAAATTGATACTAGGAGGCTGATGGTAATTGTAGCTTCTAAAGGTCATGTGGTGAAGAAGACTTCTGGTTCTGGAGAGCATGGTTGGTACTTCACTTTACTGCATCTTTCTTGAGTCTGTGAAGTGTTATTGTAGTGCCTATGAAATCAGCACTATGGATAGCAACAAATATTTGCTCTTAACCATATGGTGGCCTCCCTTTAACTGGACTGTAAATGAGAGGAGGGTAGAGGTGAGATGGGGTAGGGATTTTGACATTGTTTTCCTCTTTTAATATGGAAATTGAAGTTATGGCATAGTTATAGGGGGGAAAGATGTAATTCCAAAAGTAGTAATTGAGAACACAACATACCAAGGAAGCTTCCAGTCCCAGTTGCTCAGAGCAGCTGAGACTCCCATTCTAAGATGATAAGAAATGATGTAGGTCGGAGTAGATATTGGGGCAGGGACCACTTTGTCAGCTGTTCCTCATCACTCCTTAGTGGCTCCCATCTCTCTGGGTCTTTGATAGTAAATTTATGCAATACATTTGGACCAAAAATATTATTTACCCTTAAAACATTCTCTGTGCCCTATGACTTCCTTCCTATTCTCACTTTCCATCACCGTAATCCAGACTTTCCAATCCTTGCCACAAATATGTATAGTCATGAAAAGAAAACTCCCACATTGTCCATATTAAAAAAATGTATGTCTCATTTTCCATCTTGAATCCATCACCTTTCTGCCAGGAAGTGGGTAGCAGGCTGTATGAACTGTCCTGTGGAATTGGTTGGTTACTTCACGTGACAGAGTTCTTAAGTATAGCAAAGCTGTTCATAATAATTCATTGTTCTTCCGAATCAACCTGCTACCATTTCCTGTAAAATACAATCTAAGCCCTGTAGTGTGTCATTCAAGGTCTTCTACTTTCTGGTACAAACCTACCATCCCTATGCCTACCATTATCTCACATAATGTTCCTTCATGTCATCTGGACTCCACTGTAATACTTTTTTCCCTTCAAGGCCCATTTCATTTATTACCTCCCCCATGAGCACATCCCTGTAGCATTTTCCATTAAACTTCCCCTTGTAACAAAGAAAACAATACAGTAATTATTGCCAAGATAGCCACTGCATCTAATAGCATATTCAACATGCTTTCACCACAATCACTTCCCCACTTACTGAAGCTCTCTACTGAGATGAAGTATATTTAGTTGTTTGTCCTCTAGAGCTGGTCCTGGTCTTCGTATTTCATTGAAGTTCACTTGCCTTTTGGATTTGTTTATATTCATATTGTTATAGTTATTGTGCCTTATTCTCCTGGTATTGCTCTATTTTCTTTGAATCAGCTCATACAAATCTTCCCATCCCATTTCTATGGTTTAAGACCTATGGGACCTTGACAAATCTATGAATCTCCATGAACTTCCCTTTCCTCATCTGTAAAATGAAGGGCCTCTGAACATACTTCTAGTTCTAAATCTCTGATGTGAGGTTTTTCTGGATTCCTTATGTTTCTTATTTCTTACTATACAGTAAAATTCCATGACATTTATATACCACAATTCAAACATTCCTCAGATGATGAACATCCATTTTCTACCTCCTTGCTGTGGATGGTGCTGTTGTTTTGCAACCATAAAAAGTATTGCTATGAATATTTTGAAATATATAGGGCCTTCCCTTCTGACTTTGCTCTCCTTAAGGGCATAGGGGCAATCCAGTTCTCTTTTCATTCTAATTGATGATTCCATTTAGGAAATACATATTTTTTCCTCCCCCACCAGAAAAAAATAGCCAGTATTATACTGTTTCTAGTGAGTTTTCACTCTCAGTTCTACACTCTGAACTTCAAAGACAAGTGTTTGGGAGAGAGTAGTAATGTTTTCTGTGAAAGGCTGCCTGAGACAGACTTGCCTGCAATATCCCTCTGGCTCCAGGACAAAGACTGTGACAGTGTATGCTTGATTCAAGCCCGGGGGCACCAGAAGTCCTTGCTATTGATGGGGCTCTAAGTATTTCTTTAGGAAGTCTTGCCTTTCAGATTTACTGTCGTGTACAGATTAAGTGATGGAGGACTTGCTTTAAGCAAAATTTGCCGTTTGACTTAATGAATACTGCAATAAAAATACATATTCATTTCAAAATCACAAATCATAACAATTTAAGTCATCTGCTTTCTAGTCTTGGTATATTAAGGAGAAAATATACATGGTGATTTTTTTCCCTTGTCTTTTTGAATAGAGACACATTTTTGTTAGGGGAGGACGCATGTCTTCATCCTACACAGAGCTGTGTTCATTTATTTCAGTGGCTTTCTCATCAGGGCTCTGGAATGGTGGTGAATTTATCATTTGGCACATAAGGAAAGAAGCATTGCTGTGATCACAACACCACAGGAAATTAGTCTATTTTAGAAATGCTGCTTTTTCCCCCCACAAGTACTCCAAAATGTACCAGCCTGAATGTATCATCTGTGACTTGAGCTGAAATGATAGAAAGCTCCAAGTAATAAAAGTTGCCTGGTTCTCAAATTTGGCGTCATCCTTGGGTCTTCCTACTTCTTTCAACCCAAAATGCAATCGGATGCCCACCTTGTTGCTACATCACATCTATTGTTTCTATCCTTTTTTCTCCACTCACAATCTCAATTATAGTTTAGACCTTCATCACTTCTTCCCTTTGTTATTACAACCAACAATCAGTCTCTGTCTCTAAAGCACAGATCTGACCATGTCATTCTCAAGCAGAATGAGACTCATCTTTCTTCTACATGGCAAATTTTTCCAGTGGTTTGATGGCTGAAGTCAAGCCTTCTCTTCTCCAGGTTAATTATCCTTCATTCTTTCAATCAATACCTGAAGTTCATGGTTTCAGATCTCTCCCCAAACTTAGTCACTGTCTTCTGGATATCCTCCATATTGTCCATGTTTCCCCCAAAACAGAATCCAGTGGTGGAGATAATATTCCAGCTGTCCCAATCAGGTCACAGTGCAATGGGAACCTAACTTCCACTTCTCAGGACATAGTTATTCTACTGATGCAATCTAAGTCCCCTTTAGCTATTTATGTTGTTATGACACCCAGTTCACTCATAGAACTTGACCCTGACATGAGCTGTTGGTGCCTCCCACATCCTGCACTTAAGAAATTGATGTTTTGTAAGTCTAAGTTCAGAACTTCAAAGTGATTCCCATTAATTGCTATCTTACTAGACTTGGACAGCTCTTTCAGTTGTATGTGGTCTTTTCAGATCCCTATTCGGTGGGATACTTGGGAAAGTATGCTAATTCTGTAGCCCAAGGACCTGGCTTCAAATCCTTAGTCACTTCACTAGCCTGGGCCTCAGTTTCATCATTTTTAAACTAAAGGGATCAGACTGAATCTCCTGTACAGTCTCTTCCAGTGCTAGATCTAGGATATCATCCCAGCATATTACCTTTCTCTCTGTCTCTATCTTTCTCTCAACTCTACATTAACCAATAATTTGATAAGCCTGCCATTGACTTCATCCTCGTCATTGCCAAATGGCCCAGTGAAGAGCTCATCTGCCTCATATCATGGGAAGGTTTCTTCCAAGTTAGTCCTGATCCATGATACCATGAGACATATAGTAACAAGACGTATTTTACCATCTTGTCCTTGAGGTTATTAGAGGCATAAAATTCTCTTTCTATTTCAATATTGGGGAAGATTTCTAAGGTCATTAAGTTTAGCTTCCATAATTTACAGGAAAAGAAAGTTCCCTGGACAGTTCCAGAGAGAGATTAAGCAACTTGTCTAAGGTAACAGAGGTGGTATCGGAACCAGTATAAGATTCCAGGTACCATTATTGCAATTGCCTCTGAGACAAAATATCAACTGTATTTAGCTTTTTAAAACTCTTCCCAAAGCAGGCTCTGCTTATCTTTCCATCCTTATTGGACCTTACTCTACCTCCCACACTTTGGAATCCAGCCAAACTGGCAACGTCTTTGTTCCTCGTACATGTCACTGTGTCTTTTATCTGTGAGTGTTTGCACTGGCCATTCCCCATGCCAGAAATGCCCTGCCTTATCACCTCTGCCTCATAGAACCTCTGCTTTTCCCCCTCAAAATGTAACTCAAGCCCAAACTTCTACCAGCCTTTCTTAATTAATTTTTCCCAGGATTTATTTGCATTTATTCTAAATATACATACACACATATGTACACATATCCTAATATCATTTAATCTCCTTAAGACTAAGGATTATTCAGTTTTTTACCTCTGTATTCCCAGTGTCCAGTAGATTATGTTGGTGCATAGTAGGTCCTTACTAAATACTTATTTATTGATTGATTGATTACACTATTCTGATGGTCCTTTGCACATGCTCTGATGAAATTGAAGCACAGTATTCCTGTGAAATGACATTTTTCTGATCTTCCATTCAATTACTGTGTCAAAGAAAGCCATGAAACTAGCCTT
Organism: Potorous gilbertii; assembly: GCA_028658325.1. Classification (NCBI taxonomy): domain Eukaryota; kingdom Metazoa; phylum Chordata; class Mammalia; order Diprotodontia; family Potoroidae; genus Potorous; species Potorous gilbertii. Next base: position 21,342,418 of record CM053772.1, read on the forward strand.
GCCTAGCTTTTTCAGCTGACCTACTCCAGGTATCTTTTGAAGTGCTCTTAAACAAGACCATTAGTCTCTTCTCATCCAATGTCCTTCACCCTTGTTTTTTTACTTTCCCTCTGTAGTGACTCTATGCCCTCCTTAGTCTTTTTTTTTGCCTCCCATATAGATTGTTATAGAAAGCAGTGGTCAGTAAAGGTGAGGGAGAGAAATAGCAATAAATTAAGTATAGTCCTTACTGTCAAAGAGTTTACATGATAAATAAATGAATAACTATAATACAACATAAGAACAATTTATACTTAAGAGGCATAATAAATTCATCTGAAAAGAATCAGGGAGGAGTGGGGGCTTAATGGACTATAGAGGATCAATAAGAAGGGGCAATGAGACAGAGTGCCCTAAAAAGCTAATGTTAATGTTTCCAGGATTAAGGAAGTCATACTGTAACTTCTGACCTCTGCCCACCTCAGACTACATCTGGAGTATTAGTTTGTATTTGGGGTATCACAATTCAGGAAGGTCACTGAAAAAGTGGGAAATATCCATAGAATATTTTCAAAAGGGTGGCAAAAAGACCTTGAGTTCAAGTTGTATGAGGGTGAATTGAAGGAAGTGGAGAAGTTTAGCCTTGAAAACATTAAGACTTGGATAGATCTGGGACATAGTAATTGTCTTCAGATTTTCAAAAGAGTTTTTCTTTGCAATATGGATTTGATTTGTTCTGCAGGACCTGAGAAGACAGAGCAGAACTAAGAGAAAAGGGTCCAAGACACACATATTGTCAATTTAGAGCAGAGAGAAAGGAAATCTTCCCTTTATGCTCTCTAATGAGGTAATACCCCTTATCAAGGAAAGCCTGAAGAACCAATTATTGGGTTTTCTCTAGAAGGGTTTGTAGGTTCTTTTGGGGGAGTATGTTGGTTTAGATGACCTCTTTCCAACTTTCAGATTCTGTCGCTTTACAAAGAGTACTTCAGTTTTTTCAGGAAAATGCCTCTCAAAAACTTTAGTACTGGAAGCAATCGTGGAGATTATAAGATCACCAATCTAGAGATGGAAAGAATCTCAGGTCATCTAGAATAACCTTAATATTTTCTAGATAAGGAAACTGAGTAGAGAGATGAAATTATTGCCCAGGTTTATATAGGGAGTACATTAAGAGCATTGGGATTGCAGCCCAAGCCTCCTGTAGGTAAATCCAGTCACTTTCCACCAGACCACCCGGCTTTCTGAAGTGATGGGATAGAAATACATCAACAGAACTAAAGTGAACACCTCAAATGATCACTTCTCAAACCGGAATCATCTTTGTTGAATTCCAACTGGAGTAGAGGCCTCTTCTCCCACTTCCCCCACACTTCAGGTGGTGTTTTCCGTCACTAAGAGTTTTTTTTTTCTTTTAATTATTGTTAACTTGCTCTCAGGCTAATTTTGGTCTCAGAGACAACAGAGCAAAATAATTTATGGGTTCATGTCCCTGTCTTTGAGATTTATTTATAACTGCTTAGGGATCATATTTTCCAGGAAGGAGGAGGAAGATTTAGCTGAAAGGGGCTGGGAGCAAACTTCAAAAGAACATTTGAAAATAGGAAGAGGATTACACGTCATCCTAATTAGCGAGGTGGGATAGTGAAAATCCTGCACTTCTGTCATGTCGCTACTGTGCAAGAGCAAGCTGTGACATTGCTTTAATTACAATATATTTATGAGATGAAAGAAATAGCTCTGGTGATCATTCAGGCAGCATAGCTATTTGGCCTTCTGTGCAATACCGACATTTAACCCTTGCTAGGGCAGTTCGGAGAGTGGTAAATTTGGATGACTATTGTAACTTTCATCATTACCCTTTTTTATAGCATAGTTATTCTCCCTTTCCTTCTTAGCCCCATCCCAGTGAACATTTCCTTGAAATGAGGAACAACATTTAAGCAAAGTTAACTGACAATCAATGTATTCAACAGCTTGGATCACATTTTCCTTTACCCGCTACTTCTCTATAGAAAGGAAGAGAATTGTTTTGTTTTGTTTTGTTTTCTGATCATTTCTCTAGGACTTTTCTTAAATTTCATGAGTTTTATCAGGTTTTAATTTTAAAAATTCTTTACTTTATTATAGTCATGGTTTATGTTGCTCTCTGGATTCCATTTCCTTCATTACCTCCTATAGGCTCACGTGTTTCTCTGAATTCCTTATATTCCTTTCTTTCTTACTGCACCATTAATATCTCATTCTCATATACCACCATTTGGTCAGATGGTCCCAAGTCCACGGCACATATTTTATGTCCAGTTTCTTTGCTGACATGAAACGTGTTAACAGAAATACTTTGTTATATGATAAACCATTCTTTTTTTTCCTTGACCTGTTGAAGGATTTACCCAATAGGAGGAGAACTGGGTTAAAGAGTAATGTAATTTGCTTTACATAATTTCAAATTTACTAATATAAGGATTGAACCAATCCCAGCAACATAATACTGTGCCTCTCTTACCACAGTCCCTCCATCACTGATGTAGAAATGGATTTTTTGGATTTAAGAATTACAAAGATTCTCTCCTACTCTGTAGAACCTGTAATTCTCTGTTCTCATGGACAAAAGGGGAGTTTTATGCTGCTTTTAAAACCAGCTACCTCGGGCTAA
>CM053772.1:21345552-21368810 GCA_028658325.1 Potorous gilbertii
ACCAAAAGTTTGAAAAAATAGAAGATAATGTGAAACATCTCATTGGAAAAACAACTAACATGGAAAATAGACCCAGGAAAGACTTTCAAGCATTTATGATGAAAAGATCAGAACTGAAGAGAAAATTTGACTTTCAAACACAAGAGTCAAGAGAAGCATGAAAAGGTAAACAGGAAAGAGAAATCAAAAAGGATTTTCTAAAGCTGAACTGTTTACATTCCTATGGAATGAAAATATTTATAACTCTTGAGACTTTTCTCAGTGTTTGGGTAGGTGGAGGGATTGTACATACACACACACACATACATATAGATAGAGTGTACAGCTTATAATGAATGAGAAGAGATGATATCCACAAAAAATGAAATAAAATAAAAATTAAGGGATGAAGGAGGAGAATACTGGGAGGAGAAAGGGAGAAATGGAATGGGGCAGGTTATCACTCATAAAAGAGATAAGAAAAATCTTGTACAATGGAGGAGAAAAGGGAGAGGGGAAAAGTGAAGCTGCTTTCTCCACATATGGCATAAGGAGGGAATAATATGCTCACTAAATTTTGTATGAAAACCTATCTTACACAACAGGAAAGTAGGGGAGAAGGGGCCAAGTCGAGTAAGGAGAATGATAGAAGGGAGGGCAAATGGAAGAAGTGAGTAACTAGAAATAAACACTTTTGGGGAGAAACAAGGTCAAATGAGGGAATAAAAAAATAAGAGGGAGCAGGTTAGGATGGAGGGCAATTGAGTTATTCTTACACAACATGATTGTTATGGAAGTCTCTTGCAAAACAACATATATTTAATCTGTAGTGAATTGTTTGCCTTCTCAGTGGAGATGAGTAGGGAGGGAGAGAGGGAGAGAAGTTGGAATTCTCAACGAATGTTGAGAATTATTATTGCATATAACTGGGAAATAAAAAATACAGGTAATGGGGTATAGAAATTTATCTTGCCCTACAAGAAAAGAGAGAAGATGAGCATAAGGGAAGGGTATGATAGAAGGGAGGGTACACAATGGGAAGGGGTAATCAGAATGCAAGGTATTATGGGGTGGGGGTAAGGGAGAGATGGGGAGAAAAATTGGACATATTACAAAGTGATATAAAAGCAATTAGTATTAAAACAATTGACTGAATTAATTACTGAGACTAAATCAGAGACATCTTTAGTTTGGGGAAAAGAATTTTAGTTTAAATTTCCTAGAGGCAGGTAGCCTCAGGTAAAATTTGGCGTTGATGGAAAAGTTAAGGTTCTAATAGTATACTTGATTTTATGATTGTTATTTCCTCAGGAACTAGAACTAGAACAATAACTTGGTTATTGGAACTTGCTGTTTTAAGATGCTATGAGACTATCAACTGAATGTCTAACTCCAGGTATGGAGAGCAAGAAAGGTGGTCTGATTCGCCAATCCATGATGACAGTAAGCCTGTGAGATGCTAGTATGAACTGCAAAAGGTGATCTCATCAGAAGGGTGGGAGAACAGCTGTTCAGCCTAAGCTGAGGTAGGATTCTCCTGACTCAATTTCCCCTCTGACACTTGGAAGAGTTTAAGTCTGATTGAATGCAAGTTGACAATCTACTCCTGCCTAGAACTGACATGAAGTTGGGGAGATATTGTTTCCCTGCAATGTCCCTACTCTTAGTGGCATTTTCCTATAGTCAAAAGATTTGTAAGCTTAATACTAGATCTATTAAATTATAGATTGTTGGTAGGGGAACATCCGAGGTTAAGTCTAAAATTAAGCCGTTAGGCTTAGGACTTTAGACCAACAACACTAAATTAGGGTCCTTTAATTCTTAATAATAGTGTGGAGACAATTAGGTCAAGGGCTTGTGAAGTTAGCATACATACTTATTATTTTTGTCTTAGTTGGATAATGTTAAAAAAATTATTTGTTTTCTATGTTGTAAATGCTTTAAAAGAAGTACCACCTGACCAAAAGTTGGAATTGTTTTATGTGATATGAACTGTGTTAATAATGAAAAAAAATCCAAAGATAAAAAATAAAAAAATTTTCCTGAAACTTTGGGTGGGGGCATGGCTGCCATTGAGGGGTGAGGTTCAAATTAGCTTCTCAGTTCCATCAGAGGCTTTAAACTGAGGTGGCTGCACAACGGACCCAGGCTGTTTCTCCAGCCATCATAGCTGCCCACCACCTGCTACTGCTGATGCTGCCGCCTCTGCCACCACCTGAGTCAGTGCTAGGGGGACCCCACACCCCTCTGGCTCATCTGGGAAAGCCCTCCAATACTGATGTTTGGAGGTTTCTTTGTTGCTTGTGGGTTGAGGGATCTGGGACCCTACCTGCTGGGAATTCTGCCCCAGAGGTCTGTTCGGGTCCTGTTTCTCCCAGTGCTGCACGACCAGAGCTGGCCTCTGCTCTGCTTAGCATCCCGTGAAATATATCTTTCCAGTTGGCCTTTCTGGTTACCCTTGGCCAGAAACCTCTTTCACTCTGTTGTTCTGTGTCTTCTGCTGCTCTAGAATTTGTTGAGAGTCATTTTTTACAAGTATTTTGTGGGCTGTGGGGGAAGCGCTAGAGTATGTATCTTTCTACTCCACCATTTCGACTCTGCCCCCTAGGAACTCTTTCATTGAGTTGGCTTTAGTTTTAATTTCTTCTTTTGAAAACTTCCTGCTCAGCTCTTGAGACACATGTATTCAGGAATGGAAAATTCAATAAACTGTCCTGCTACCAGTCCCACAATGTTTACTCCCTCTCGATCTTCTTATTTCTGGTCTCATTCCCAGCTGTGTTTATAGGCCTATAGTATCAGAGATTTGGAACTGTAAGGGACATTAGGGTCATCTAGTCCAACTACCTTGTTTTATAAATGAGGAAGCTTAGTCTCAGAGAGGTTATGTGACTTGCCCAGGATCAGCTAGCTAATAAGCACCAGAGTTGCCACCTTTGAATTGTGTGCCTTATTTGTCTGAGACAGTGTTGGCTGAAAGAAAAAGTATCTACTGAGCTGATTCAACATCCAGAATTCCTTCATCCTGCTTATGGGATTATTATTTATACCTTATACAGGGAATAGAACTCAGAGAGCCCAGTGGATTTGAATCCCACTGGAGGAAGAAGACTGACAGTTCAGTGAATACAAAAGCAGTACTGCCAACTTTCTCCTGCCAGCAGAGTGACAGGTATTGGCACTTGATTGTAAGTCACAGATGTCCTTTCATACAAGAACATCTTCCATCCATCAGTGAGCTTGGAGAAATAATAGACAAGGACACAGAGTTCAGAAATCTTCATGGGAAATGATCAAATGATGGGGTTGGAAATTAATGAATTTGAAAAAAAATGTCTTGAAACACAATTATAATCTGGAGTAATTCATGTAGCAGGGAGTGTGTGACAGAAAGGGAACTGGATTTGAGACAGAAGATCTTTGGCCATATCTGTGATCTGCCTCTTCATACCTGTTTGATCTTGGGAGGGAGGGCAAAAGGGAATGGAAAGGCATAAGCTTTTACATAGTACCTACTATGTGCCAAGAACTGTAGTGCTAAGCACTTTGATAAATATTGTCTCATTTTATCCCCAAAACAATCCTGGGAGGTAGGTGAAATTATTACCCTTATTTACAGTTGAGGAAACTGAGGTAAAGCCCTTTCTTAGAATCACATAAGTACTAAATATATGAGGTTGGACTTGAATTCAAGTCTTCTTGCCTCTAGGCCCAGGATTCTCCATACCTTTATACTGAGAGGTCAGTTAGTATGACTTTCTCATTATTTTGACTAAACTCAAAGCGTTTACCTCAGACAGGTGCTACTTGACTTGCGTAACATCACACACATAGAGTAAATAGTAAAGGTGAGATCTGAACCTAGGTTTTCTGACTCGAGATTGAGTACTCTGGTAACTGAAGGGGATAGTTTGAAAGGAATTCTTTTTGCATTTGGTATGTTGGGAGCATGAATGCTGGATTGTCTTATTGCACAAAGCAGAGGAATTATACCTTAGAACAAGAGGTAAGATTCAGTTTCTTCCAGACCAGTTTGGCTTGAATTAGTTACGAATAGGAGCTCATTATACCACAGATAGATTTCCTGTGATAATTATCCATGTGATATACGGATACAAGGTTCATTGGTGACTGACACAGGGCATTTTAGAATTTCACAGTTTCTTCAGAGTAGAGTATCCCCTCTCAGATCCTGGCCTTGCACTGCTTCTAATAGCTATCCATTTGGTATGACTCTCATTCCATCTCTGAAACTTGGTAGAAACTAAGACCTTACACTTCATTAGGATCTCCCTACCCTGTAACTGAGAGAAAGGCCATTGGGTAGCTATGCATGACATATTGGCAATACAGGACTTTCTAAATAATACTAATGGTGGTCCTTGGATTTTGATGGAAGACCCAACAAAGACCAATGCCTTATCATTGTGTCTGAGTGGTTCTTAGTTTCTCAAGAATATTTCAACTGAGTATAAGTGCCAACAGGTATTAGCTAAAAAAGGTTTTCTTTAATAGATTTGTGTACTTGTTATCATATCTAAATTAGGAGAAGTTTAGTGGGTTTTTAAAATTCCTAGCAAATAATAAATTACGTCATGGAATAAAGTGATCAGAATTGCACATAAGGAAAATTAATTTGATAGTAGAACCAAACTAAGGCAGCTTGGTGGTGAAGTGGATAGAGTGCCAGGCCTGCAGTCAGGAAGACCCAAGTTCAAATCTAGCCTTAGTCCTTAGCTGTGTGATCCTGTGAAATTCACTTAACCCCCATTTGCCTCAGTTTTGTCATCTGTAAAATGGGATGGAGAAGGAAATGACAGACCATTCCAGCATCTTTGCCAAGAAAACCTCAAATCGAGTCTACCAGATACCACTGAAACAATCCACAACACTAACAAATACCAAACTGTTATTAACCCTAGGAAAGAATGTTCCAAAAAACTAATAGAAAGAGGAGTGTATATTAAAATACTTCTGAGGCTTTACCTCACACCCAGAAAATTGTCAAAGATAAAAAGGAAATGGGAATCTTTTCCCTTACCACATCCCACAGAAGAGAAAGTTTAGGTTTAGAACCAAGAAATGATGCATCAAAATTATAAAATGAGAGTGAGACTGGAACTCAAGGCTCTTGACTCCTCATTCATGCTTCCTCTAGCGAAGCTGCCGTCTTTTTAAGTTCTAGTATCAAAGACTACACCGTTCTTGTCTTCATTAGTAATATACATTCACTGGGTCCCTGGCTCATGCAGAGGACTCTGTGTACAATTGCAAATGATCAACAAGCATACATTAAGCACATAATATGAACTCCATAGTGTTCCATGTGCATTGTAGGTAGATAAAAATGGAAAAAAAATACTTGTTCTTAAATATCTTCCGTTCTATCAGATGGATGTGCTTATATATATATATATATGTGTGTGTGTGTGTGTGTGTGTGTGTGTGTGTGTGTGTATGTGTATATATGTATATGTATATATAAACACATACCCACATATATATGTATCTATTTATCTATATATATATATATATATAATATGCATATATATCTATGAAACAATTCAAGTGAATATAATGAAATGAGAGAACCATTATTTGGGAGTACCATTAATCAAGTTAGCAGAAAAGGTTTCACAAGAAAAGGAGCACTTTGACTAAATCTAGAAGGCAACTAGAGATTTTAAGAAGGGAAAGTCAGCTATCCTGTTGCCTGATGGTCTAGCCCAAGTCTGAAAAATTCTCCATCTTCTTTCCTGAGAAAGGTCCATTGCTTAGCACTGGACCTGGCACACAGTCAACACCTAATACATGCTTCTTGACTTGACTTGAAACTGAGGGTAGCCTAGACATCTGTAGCAGTCCATTAGAAAATGACTGCCTCATCACAACCTCTAGTTATTAAGTGATCAGAACAAGAAGGGCAGAAAAATGTCCTGAATTCTTCAAATAGAAAAGGAATAAAAGTGATTGAAAGGAAAAAAGTTTCTGCTTCAAAGCATCCAGACAGAGCTGAAGGGCATGAATCTCAAGGCAGAGGAAGAGTTCTAGGCAGAGATCAAGTTTTATGATAAGGCTTAATACAACGAGGACTCGGGCTGAGGAGGGGCTCCCAAGGCTCTCTTGGGCTGAGGAGGGGCTCCCAAGGCTCTCTCAGGCTGATGAAAAAACCCATTGTTCAGGTCCTTTAAAACTAGACTGAGCAAAGCATTTGACAAGGAACTTGCAGGGAGCCTCCCACCTGCCATCTTATACAGTGGATTAGAGAACCTCGGAGGCTTTTGCCATCTGGGTGCCTCGGATCTTCCAATTCATTTTATAACATGACAGGGAATACTTTTCATTGAACATGAACCTGCAGGTTTACTTAGAGGTAATTTTTAGATAAAGGGAACTTTGAAAAGTGATAATTTCTAAAACTGGCTATATAGTATTTTTTTCAACTGAGTAACAAATGCATTAAGATGGAAGGAAATCATCCATTCTTAAACAAACAAATAAACTTGGAAACAAAGTGGGCTTTTGAATTTCCACAGTGATGAGTAGTTACTATCCATAACTTCTTGTACTAATTTGTTTTTACATGACATTTGAATAATCATGCCTATCTGGATTTCCTGAAGACAGGGGCTGTTTAAACTTTCCTTTGTATCTCCGTTGCCTTGTGTAGTGCCTGGGACATAGTTGGTTAATGGTTAAATGGTTAAAATGGTTAATGGTTAAAAAATTAATGCTTGATGGTTGGTTAGCTATTTTCCTCCCTTCAACCTGAATTATCCATTTTAGTATACATAGATCTCTTAAGAGCTGGAAGTCCTACGTTCAAACCTCTGTCCCAGACTTACTACTTGATGTAAGTCTGATCATATTATTCAATCTTTACTAGCTTCAATTTCCTCATCTGTAAAAGGAGATAAATTACTATTATATCTGACTCACAAGGTTGTTGTGGCATTCAAATGTGGTAGTTTCTAAGCCCAAAGTGCTAGAACAATGTATGGTACCCAGCCTTGTTTCACTTGACTCCCTCCTCTACGGTCAGCTTTTCCACAGCCTCCTGAGCTACCTGGTCACCTGGACCACAGACCACTCCCCATTCCCCTTTCATCTCCAGAAATTTCAGGGCTAGTAGTGTATGTAGTAGTGTATTTGTGCATGATGAAACTACTTCTTCACTGGTGTGGTTTAAACTTTTCTTCATTCCTTCCTTCCTTCCTTCATTCATTCATCTATTTTGCCCACTCCCTTAAATTCTGTGTTGCACCTGCACCCTCCTTCCTTGTTCTGGAATCAAAATCAAGTTGCCATTGGAAAGGGGGTTTCCTTCTCTTCTCATACAGCTTCCTTCATCATCCTTGTCAATTTCCAAACTGAAACATCCCTCCCTGGACACCACTCTTCCATGTGTGCTGACCCTATTAGAATTAAGTGTTCTTAAGGGTCAATCTTAATTTTATGTATTTCCATGCCCAGAGAATCACAACAGTGGTTGGCGCAAAGGAAGCTCTTAATAAATGCCTTCTCCCTCCATTCTTTACTTCCTCCTTTCCTCCTTTATTTTCTTCTTGTCTCCTGTTCTTCCTCCCTCACTTATCCCATTCTTCCTTTCTTGAATTCCTCCTTTTTTCCCTCCCTCCCTCCATGTCTTTCTCCTTTTGTTCTTTTACTTAATTTAGGACTGAAGAATCAGAGGTTTCATACTGAAGGTGACCCTGGAGAACATCTCCTCTGATGCTTTCATTTCATAGATGAGATCCGTGAGGCTCATGTGACTTGCTGACATCTCATAGAAATTGCTAGAAATCATAGAGTAGTGAAATGGAAACGAATTCAGTGAAAAGAGCTTAGGATTTTAATCCCAATTCTGCTACAGATATTATTTCTATGACTTCTCTGAGTTTCTTCATATATAAAATGAGGATTAACAATGGTAGATCTGAAGTAGAAATCTGAGATCTTATTTATATGAAGATATTCATTAATTTTGTTTCTGAGTGTTCTCTTGTGTGCAGAGTATTCCTTGATGTTATATATAGTAATATAGTCCCTGTCCTTAGGGTACTTATATTCTGCTGGGAGAAGGTAGGATATAAGCTGTTCACACTTAAATAAATACAAAATGATTTCAAGGAGAGGATGTTAATAAGTCTCTCTCTCTGTCTGTCTCTCTCTTTTTCTCTCATTCACTTGTGTGTGTGTGTGTGTGTGTGTGTGTGTGTTTGTGTGTGTGTGTAAGATCAGGAAGAGTTTGAGGAGGAGGTGGCAGCTAAGCTATACATGGAAAAGGAGAGAGCATACTGACTTTGATCGAAGGTTTTTGTTGTAGTTATTGAGACGTTTTGGTCATCTCCAACTCTTTGGGACCCCATTAGGGTTTTCATGACAAAGATACCAAAGTGATTTGCCATTTCCTTCTCCAGCTTATTTTACAGATGAGCAACCAGGGTTAAGTGACTTGCCCAGGTCACACAGCTAGTAAGTGTGTGATATTGAATTTGAACTCATGAAGACGAGTCTTCCTGACTCCAAGCCCAGTGCTCTACCCACTATACCACCAAGCTGCCCATATTTGTTCAAAGGATCTGGATTCCAATTCCAGATCTTCCAGTCATACTCTGGGTGACTTTGGACAATTTAATTTCATTTCTTTGTACTTCAGTTTCCTCATCTGCATAATGAGGGAGTTATATTAGATGAACTCTAATAAACATGCAGTTGGATATCAAGGATACTATGAAAATACAAAACTTCCCAAGCCTTAGTGTTCTCATTTGTAAGCTAAGAAGACTGGATCAAATTATATCTGAAACCCTTTTTAGTTTTTAAATTCCATGAAAAGATCCTTGGGTAGAACATCCCAAAAGTCACAGTGCAGTATAAAGCTAAAAGCTTAAGCTTAACACTGCACTAAAACTGTAGAGATGCCTTGTGTAAGTATCAGGAAGGAAGTAATGGTGATGCTGTGAAGTTATCATCAATATCCCAAAGCTGTTGTTAAATCTTATCATATCTACTGTCAGGGCATCTATCTGCTTATAAAGCCACCCTCCCCCATTTCAGGTAATCATCACCTCTCTCTTAGATTATTGCAATAACCTTCTAATTGATACCCCTGACTTCAACCCTCTCATCCCTTAATACATCACCCACTCACTTGCCAAAGTGATATTCCTGAAATACCAGTATGATCATGGCATCCTCTCCTATGTTCAATAAACAGCAGTGGCTCTCATTTATTTCCAGGATCCAATATAACATATAAAATCCCCCAACCCCTCCTACTTCCAAACTTCCTTATTATTGTCAAGGGCTCTGTCATCCTTCTAGTCCCCTAGATTTGCAACACAGACATCATCTTGGACTCTTCCCTCTCTCATATCCCCCTACCCCTATATCCAATCTGTAGCCAAGGTCTGTTGATTTTACCTTTGCAACATCACTTGAATATCCCTTCTTACCTCTGACACTGCTATCACCACAGTGCAGACCCTTATTACTTCATGTCTGGACTACCACACTAACTACTTGATGGGAGCGGGGGAGTCTGCCTCAAGTCTCTCCCCACTTCACTCCATCCTCCATTCAGTTACTAAAGTGACTTCCCTAAAGCACAGGTCTGCTTTTGTCACACTTTGACTCATGAAAATCCTATGGCTCCTTCTCACCTCTAGAATCAAGTACAAAATTCTGTTTGGCCATCAAAACCTAGCCCCTTTTACCTTTTTAGTCAGTTTATACTTTATAACTCTCAGTGTACTCTTTGATCCAGTAACACTGGTCTCCCATATGTTCCATGAGCAAGATCCTCCAAGTCTTGGCTTTGGGTATTTTCTCTGGCTGTGGCCCATGCCTTGGAAGCTCTTTCTCATCTCCATCTGCTGACTTCCTTCAACTAAACTACTACTTCCTCCCTTCTATAAGAAGCCTTTCTTAATTCTTCTTAGTTCTAATGTCTCCCATCTGTAAATAATTTCCTTTTTATCCCCAATATAACTTGTTTGTACATATTTGAGCTCCTCTAGGACAGGTGCTGTGCTGTGCTTCTCTTGGTATCCATAGTACTCAGAGCAGTCCTTGGTACATAGTAGAGATTTAATAAATGTTTATTGACTGACTGTTTGGCTTTTAAAACCCTTCCTAACTTGGTCCTTTCCCACTCTTCCAATCTTACACTTTATTCTCCCCCAAGTAATCCAGAAAAACTTACCTCTTCTGTACACAATGCTCTATCTCCTGATCCCAGATATTTGCAATGGCTATCTTCCCTGCCTGGACTGCTCTTCCTCCTCCCCTATCAAGCTTCAGATCAAATCTTACCTTCTGCTGGAGAACTTTTTCTCTTACCTTCCCAATTTATTACCTTGTTTACACTGTATACATATAGTATTGTGGTTATATAACTACTTTCAAGTTGTCTCCCTCATGAGAATGTAAGGTCCTTGAGGTAGGTACTTTGTCTTTCTTCTTATCCTCAACACTTTGGCACTGTACCTGACACTAGTACTTGACTGACTCCCAGGCTTCTATGTCCCCTAGTACTCTCTTAAAATGTACCAGCTACCCTTACTTCTGGTTTCCTATGTTTGGACAGGAAAGCTCCAGGGCACCCCAATTTTGTTTGTGAACATGAGCAGCAGATCCATTTTACCCGCCAGACCTACACAACACGGCAGATGTAGAATCACAAGAGGCTCTCTGGAGAGTTCCCATTCCTCCAGTCTTTTTGCCATTGTCCAGCTCACTTTTCTAGAGCTAGCAAAGGGAGTGCATTAACTCTGCAAGTGTGATACTTACCTGCGTGGCTGGAGGAAGTGGGAAGTCCCATGAAGTCAAGGTAAAAGCTGTTCTGGTCAGGCCACCTGGGGCAGAGATCTGAGGATGTCCCAGGGCCTCTGAGGCTTGTAGAGTGAAGCAGGCTAATTATGTCTATTGTCCATTGGATTCGTGTTTTAATACTCAAGTTAAGCATCAAGCATTTATTACTCTCCCACTATGTGCCAGACACTGTGCTAAACGATGGAGATGGAAAGAAAGGCAAAAATTTCCCTGCTTTCAAGGAGCTCATCATCTAATGGGGGAAACCACATTGAAGTCACCATGTACAAACAAGATGTAGATCAGATAAATGGGATCATCAATGAAGGAGAGACACTGGATTTAAGCCGGGAGAGGGAAGACTTCCTGTAGAAGCTGGGACTTTAGTGCCAAACCAATAAAACTTCCAGATAATTATTTTGTAGAGCTAGAAAAAATAATATTAAAATTCATCTAGAAGAACAAAAGGTCCAAAATAGAAAAGAAATGCTAGGGAAGGTGGTCTAGTGCTACTAGATCTCAAATTGTATTATATATTGTATTATAAAGCAGCAATCATCAAAATGATTGTATTATATCATCAAAAATATTGTATTATATATTGTATTATAAAGCAGCAATCATCAAAATCACTTGGTACTGGCTAAGAAAGAGAGGGATAGACCAGGGGAATAGGAGAGGCACACAAGACACAGTAGTCATTGAATATAGCAATCTACTGTTTGATAAACTCAAGGACCCCAGTTTCTGGGATAAGAACTCACTGTTTGACAAAAAGTGCTGGGAAAGCTGGATAGAAGTATGGTGGGAACTGGGCATAGACTAATTCCTGACACCATACGCAAAAATAAAGTCCAAATGAATACATGATCTAGGGATAAAGACTGATACTATAAACAAAATAGGGGAGCAAGGAATAGTGTATTTATCAGATTTGTGGAAAATGGAGAAATTTTTGACCAAACAAGAGATAGAGAACATTATGTAACACAAAATAGATAATTTTGATTACATTAAATTGAAAAGTTTTTGCACAACCAAACCCAATGCAACCAAGATTAGGAGGGAAGCAGAAAACTGGGAACAGATTTTTGCAACTAGGGTCTGTGATAAAGGGCTCATTTCTAAAATATGTAGAGAACTGAGTCAGATATACAAGAATACAAGTCATTCCCAATTGAGAAATGGTCAAAGGATATGAACAGGCAGTTTTCGGAGGAAGAAATTAAAACTATCTATAGTTGTATGAAAAAATGCTCTAAATCACTTAGAGAGATACAAATCAGAACAACTCTGAGATATCACATTACACCTCTCAGATTGGCTAACCTGACAAAACAGGAAGATGATAAATGTTGGAGAAGATGTGGGAATAATGCATTGTTGGGGGAGGTGTGAGCTGATCCAGACATTCTGGAGGGCAATTGGGAACTATGCCCAAAAATGTGCATACCCTTTGACCCCACAATACTGCTTCTGGGACTGTATCCCAAAGAAATCATGGAAATGGGAAAGGGTCCCACATGTACAAAAATTTTTATAGCAACTCTCTTTGTGGTGGTCAAAAACTGGAAATCAAGGGGATGAAAATCAATTGGGGAATGGCTGAACAAATTGTGATACATGAATGTAATGGAATACTATTGTGTTATAAGAAATGATGAACAGGAAGGCTTCAGAGAGGCCTGGGAGGACCTATATGAACTGATGCTGAGTGAAAGGAGCAGAACCAGGAGAACTTTATACACAGCAACAACCACAGTGTGAGAGGAATTTTTCTAGTAGACTTTGTACTTCATTGCAATGCAAGGACTTAAAGAATTCACAATGAACTCTTCAGGCAAAATGCCTTCCACATCCAGAGAAGGAATTATGGAATTCAATCACAGAGTGAAGCAGATAATTTTCTTTTGTATTATGTTTTGTTTTGTTTTATGGTTTCTTCCATTCATTTAAATTCTCCTATGCAAAATGACTAAGGTGAAAATGTATTTAATAGGAATGTATGTGTAGAACCTATATAAGATTGTATACTATCTCAGGGAGGGAGAACGGAGAGGGGGAAATCATCTAAGATATATGGAAGTGATTGTAGAACACTGAAAACAAATAAAATAATTTAATTAATTAATTAAAAGAAAGGAAACTGGGACTTTAGTTGCACCCTGAAGGAAGCTAGGAAGTAGATAGGAAGACATAGAGCATTCCAGGTGTGCAGTTCAGCCAGGGTAATGGCAGCAGTTGGAAGTGGAGTATGGATGTGGAACAGAAAGGAATATGTATAGGTGAGTAAGAAATAAGACAACTGGAAAGGGAACTTCTATAATATGGGAAAAAATAATGAATTTGGTTTTGCTAATGTTGATGCCTAATAGCTAGCTGGAGATGCCTGACTGGAGGTCACCAGAAAGGTCAGAGCTATACATGTAGATCTAAGAATCATCAACATAGAGACAATTGAATCCAGGAGATCTAAGGAGATCTCCAAGTGAAAATCATATAGAGTAGCAATGGGGATCCTGAGGCTACACGTGGCCCTCTAGGTCCTCTAGAACTGAATCCAAACTTCATAGAACAAATTCCCTTAATAAAAGGATTTGTTCTGTAAAACTTTTATTCTGTCAAAAGATCATATGTGAGACATAGAAGGCAACATGTGGCCGCAGTTTCCCTGCACCTGATATAGAGGAAGAAGGGACTTGGATGATGAGTCAGCAAAAGTGACTAAAGAACGGTCAAAGAAAAGTGAAAGCAGTGCCTGCTCTCAAGGGGCTTATGCTCTAATGTCTCCTCTTCTTCTGTGGTATTCTGAAAAGAGTGCTGGCTTTGGCTTCAGAAGCCTTGAAGGGTCTCAGCCTGGGAAAATGCCTTTATCTCTCTTGTCCTCAAAAGAGAAGATTGGACTTCACGACCTCTCCTGTCCCTTGGAAGTTTCTTAAAATGGTTTTTCTTATATGAAATAAATTATATATGTTATATATACATATATAGCACACATTATATAAAAGTCTTGGAGTTTTTAAAATAATTTATATAGAAAATTCACATTACTGATCTATTATCCATAGGATGTGTTCAGAGTTGTTTTCCCATTATTGAGTGATGGGCTGCTCTGAGACATACACTGTGTGAGTAACCTTCCCGAACCAATCCTCACTTGCTGCCAAATTATATTCTTTCTACATTACAGATGTCATTCTGTCCAAGAAGTTTCAGCGGATTCTGGTTACATATAGGATAAAATATGACCTCTCCAGCTTGACCATTAAAAGCTTCCAGAATCTGGCTCCAGTCAACCTCAGTTCATCCATCTCTCTTTTGTACACTTTCTATTCCAAACAACCTGGCCTGCTTGCTGCTCCCTGACCCCGGGAGGTCCCATTTCCACCTCTATGCCTTTGCACAAGGCTGGGCTCCGTGGTTGCTATCCATTTCTTCCTCATCTTTACTTCTTACAATTCTGAGGTTTCTTCAAGGCTCCATTCAGATACTCCCCCGCAAAAAAAAACCACACAAAATTATCCCCACGTGGTCTTAGACTTTTTTATGTTTTATCCTCCAGTAGAGCTAATATCCTTGTATTAGGACAGCAACTCTTAGGAAGTGCTCTCCCTCTCTCTCTCTTTCTGTCTCTCTCTGTCTCTCTCCCTATACACACATATATAATGTATGTATTGTATATTTATAGTTGTTGTTCTTCAGTCATTTCAGCCTGTCTGACTCTTTGTGATGCCAGTTGGGGTTTTCTTGGCAAAAAACCCTGGAATAGTTTGCCTTTTCCTTCTCTTGCTCATTTAACAAATGAAGCAATTGAGGCAAAAAGGGTTCAATGACTTGTCTAGGGTCATACAGCTAGCAAGTGTCTGAGGCTGAATTTGAACTCAGGTCTTTCTAACTCTAGGCCTGGCATACTATCCACTGTGCCACCTAACTGCCATGTGTGTATGTATGTATCATATATATCATGTATATATATATATATCTCATATATGTACATGTATCTGTATATGGTGCTCAAAATGATTATTGATAGAATGAAATTGATATGAATTGAGTTTGAATTCCCCTCTTCTTGTGATCAATAGGGCACATTGGGTAGAATTCACACCACATGCAATTTAGATAATTTGTCTATCCAGATATTGTTCCTGTGAGCCTGGCTTCATTCACCTCTTACTCAGATCCTTTAAATTTATTGATCATGGATCGATCTAGATAAATGAAATTTTATTTTTATTCACTTTTAAATTATTTCATTGATGCATTTTGGTTTTAAATGGTTTCCAGCTATGCTCACCCTATTCCCAAATGAGCCATCCTTTGTAACAAAGAAAAAAACCAGTGATATAGCATGTCCATTCCATCATCACATGAAGTCTTCAGACTCTCCCATAGCATCAGACCCCCCCATTCCTCTCTTGATTAGCTGACTGTCCCTCTCTCCTCGATTCCCCAATTCTCTTTTTCTTTCTCTACTTTCGTAGGTCTGTTACCAAGCACTCAGATCAAGAGACTCTGCAGCTGGTCGATTTTGAATTAGTAAGCTTGATAAATGTTTTCATTTGAGCAAGCAAACGGCCTCATTTTGCCTTGTTTAACATGGATGGTGCCTGAATGCCAGTGCTGGTGCTAGCTTTCTTTATCAACACTTGGGGCCCTGCGTTGGCTCCTTAATTGTCCTGTTTATTCTCTGACAGGTTGAAATGTATTGGAGAGTGAGGGTGACTCTGTAGCGGAGGAAAGGGGGCCCAGGAGGGTTAGGCACTCCTACTAGCAGTGACAAACCGTGTAAACTAGATGTATGGATACATTACTCCTGCTGCAGAGGTTATTCCTATCAGGAGGCAGAGAAAAAGGCCCTAACAAGACCTAAACACAATGCAGCCAGTCAGAGAAACTTATCTGATCTGTGCGGGCCAGGCTAAGGAGTCCTGCCAGCATTCTGGTGATAATATCTACTCACAGATGTCCATGGGCTTTTATAATAGGAAAGGGATCATGGAATTATGAAATTATAGATTAAGAGCTTAAGGTTACTTTAGAGGTCATTGAGTCTCCCCCTGCCCTTTTATAGATGAGGAAACTATGGCCTGTATGAGTTAATTGAATTGTCCAAAGTCACAGTGAGCAGCAGGCATGGGATCCAAACCCAGACCCTATTACCCCAAAGCCAGCAGTCTTCCCACATTACCAAGCTGCCATGTTTCAAAGGAAGCAAGCTGAGCAGGACCAAAGACTCGGTGGCTAATTTAAGAGATTTGGAAGGGATTTCAGCAACCAGATGTTCTTAAATTTTGTTTTATGGATTGACCCCTTTGGTAACTATAAATAACTTTCCTGGAATTATTTTAAATAAACACGTATATGTATAACATATATTATGTATATATTACATATGTACAATACATATATAATAACATATGTGTATATGTATATATATTATACATGTATAATATGTATATAACAATATATACTAATACATAAAATAAAATACATTAAGATTATAAAGGAAAATAATTTTATTGAAATATAACTATAAAAAAACTTTTGGTAAACTTCATGGGCCCTATATTAAGAACCCATCTATGTAATCTAGTGATCAGGAGTCCTCTTTCTAATATCAGGGACAAATCACTAGCCATCTCTGAGACTCTAGGTCAGCGCCCACACTTGAGGACTTAGAGGGCCACATGCAGTCTCGAGGCCACAGGTTCCCCATCCTGTTTAGGTTCTAGGATCCTATCCTGCTGTGATATTCTTTAAGTTTCTGATTCTCTGTATGACTAGGATAAGTGTCCAGTGAGGTGCGATGCTGCCCCCTTCTATATCCTGTCTTCAGAAGGCCATGCACCATTAGCCAGGGGATTTAGAAAATGTTAGGTCTGTGAGAATCTAATCAAACTCCAAGTTGGCAGTTTCACAGCTCTCTCTCATCCACTCTGCTCCTGCCTTTGTTTTGCTTGTGACTTATTTTATTCCCCACCTGACTCGCTTTGCTTTGCCCAAGCACACCCTCTGCTCCTGTCCTTCATTCCCTTTTCTCTTTCAGCTTCATACTAATTATTGCTTCCTCAATACTTCCCCAGATTCATGATTTCATTGTTATGAGACCTCTCTCCATGTGTCCCAATTGCTCCCTGGCTCTGCTGACTGGCTCATGAATGAAAGTGGCTAGAGCAGTCATCCCCCCATGGCCAAACCTCAGTCAATGAGCCCTTCTGAATGGAGATGTGTTATTTTATGGAAAGAGTGAAGGCTTGTGAGACCCAGTTACCTGCAGTATAATCCATTTGGTCAAGCATCTTCACTTCTCTGGGACTAGTTTCCTCACCTGAAAAGTGAGAGAGGTTCTATTAGATGGCCTTTAAAATAACATCTAACTCTAAATATCCATGCCCTAATGTTTAAAAGCTCTGGAATTAAAGTGTGCTACCTCAGTTTGAATAATAATTCAGTTTCTAACCTGTGTTACCTTAGACAATTGATATAATCTTTTTATCTCTCAATTTCTTTATCTGTAAAGTGAAGAGGAATGTACAATAGGACTTTGGAAGTCTCTTCTGACTTGAAATCTAGGGTCTCATGCTTTAAAAGTTCTAGGTTTGGAGTTAAGGGGACTTAATCTTGGATCTTGATTCTATCACTTACTATCCCTGCAATCTTGGGTCCTTGCCCACTTTACTTCTCAAGGCCTCATTTTCCTCCTCTGTAGCATAGGAGGGTTGGATTGGATAACTTATGAGGTCCCTTCCAGCTAAATTCAAGAGTCAATAAACATTTATTAAGCACCTACTATGTGTGTCAGTTACTATGGTTCACAATAGTCCCAAAGGTAGGGTTATTTTTACCTCCATCATCACCATCTGTTGTCACCACCACTTGTGATCACCTCCATTTTACGGATGAGCAAATTGCCAAGGGTATTAATATGAATAAAGAATGATAACCCCTGCCTTCAAGGAGCTTACAATCTAATTGGGGAAAACAAAAGAAAAAAGAAAAACAGAAAAGGGGATGGTGGTGGAGAAGGTGTGGGGACATGGTGGAAAAATCTGTCAGAGAAGTCCCAAGGTAGTGCAGCATGGTGGAGAATGAGGAGATGGCTGAGTTGAGCTTTCTCCTTAAATGGAGGTTTAGAGTTTAAGAGCTCCTCCTCCAATTAGAGAGGCAGAAGGTAGTGATTATGTAGAGTCCTTAGGGTGATGATGTCTTAAAGGATGACGAGTTTCTCCCAAAAATAAGCTTCTTGAGGGAGAAATGGGAGAATCTCCAAAGCAGTTCAGCCAGGGGAAGATAGGTCTTTTTCCAACACAACTCTAGAGAAAGTAATAGTAATCTATACAAAATAACAAATACAACAAATTCTGTAAGCTGCTTATGCTTTTATAACAAAAGATACACTGTCAATCATTTGCCTTTGCCAGCTTGGTAGGTAGGATCTAATGGAATTTTCCCTCTACTATTCAACTTCAAGTGCCCAGGCTCATGCTAATACACAAAGAGGAATCAGAGGATTTTCACAGAGGTCTCCTGGTTGATTCAGCAATGACTGTCTTGTGGTTCACCTTCTGCCTTGTCTTCTCTATCAAGTCTTTCAGAGAGTGAGATATTAGACAAATCTCTTCTTTAAATTGTTTCTCAAGACTCCCTCCCTCTGCGCCACCTTTCCTGGTTCCCTAGAGAGACCTTGAAAGTGGACTGAACTTAGAGGTGCAAAATCTTCAGACTTCGATTTCATTCCCTTCCCCAAAGGATACCCTATGCACTTGTTTTATGATATGATTCAAACTGCTTATGGGCCCCAGAGGTACCGTAGCTAACTCTAGTGCCATTTCTAGTTCTCTGTGGGATTCAGTAAATCTAGAGGATGAAAGATAGCAGTAATAAAGTGGACCTGCTTGAGTTATAGTGTCGTTAGTAAGTAGTTTGAGGCTGTATGAGAGAAAGAGAAAATTATCCCTAGTGGGACTGCAGGGAGGGGAGTTACCTTCTTCACCAGTAGAGAAGGTAACCACACCAAGACCACAGATCCATGGCTGTTTTGGAGAAAGATCCCAGAGTAGTGGAACTCTGAAGCACCAGTGGAAAGTAAATAACAGGAACAGTTAGCATTAAGGGAATGGCTTAAGGTTTGCCAAGCACTTTACTTGAGTGATCTCATCTGGTCCTTATAGCAAGTCAGTGAGGTAGGTGCTGTCATTACCCTCCTTTTGAATGAGGAAGCTGAGTCTACTGGAAGTTATGTGACTTCCCTAGGGCTCATGAGTGTCTGAGCTATCCACTAAGTAATCTAGCTTCCAGGGTAGCATAGTCTATGTTTCTAGAAACAAAGAAAATATTCTAATTAGCACAGGCACATAGTAGGCACTTTTTGAATATTTAATTGGGTGGTCATTTGTGTTGAGTTCAGCCCTGATGCTAGCAGGAGTCACTTAGTAGATGTTTCATACATGATGGGATGGGTATTGTACCCATAGGTATTGATGGGAGGGTATCCCTCCCTGGACAGACCAGTGACATACAATGGGCAAAACAAAAAAAAGGAAGCAACATGGACCAAATATATCAGAGACTGATTTTGAAAAAGGAAGCCTGGTCTGTGAGCTGGGTGTGTGAGGAAGCTGGGCAGGGACTGGTAGAAATGAGCAGCCCTCTTCTTGACAAGGTCTACCATGGTGGAGAGAGTATTGGAATTGACCTCAGAAAGAGTTGGGTACAAGTCTCACCTCTGATATTTAATCGCTGTGGCCATGAGCTAAGCTCAACTTTTCTGAACCTCATCTGTAAAATGAATATATTAATGCCTATAGTATTAGTCACACAGAGTTCATATAATCATATATCAAAAGCTAGAACGAACCTTCAGATGATCAAGTCCATTCTTCTTATTTTGAAGATAGAGAAACTGAGGACAAGAGTAGTGAAATAACTTTTCCAGGGTCAATCAGCTAATAAATGTTTGAGAGGATATAAATCCAGGTCTTCCGGACTTCAGGGATAGTGATTTGTTCCCCATACCATGTGTCCTTTTAATTGTCCTGAATAGCAATAGAAATATTCTATGGAAAGTGCTTTATGAAACTTAAAGTCCCAAATATACAAATCTCAAAGAAAGAATAACATGGACATGGGATAGAGGAGTGTATGGTCAAAATGGAGGAAGAGATAGAATCATAGGGTTAGTGCTGGAAAGAATCTGAGGGGTCCTTTAGTCGAACTGCCTCATTTTATACTGATGAAGCAGCCCTAGGGAAACTTATCCAAAGTCACCCAGGAAGGAAATGGGAAGGCTGAGATTTGAACCTTGGGGCAAATTTCACCCCTTTCCCTGGCACTAAGCTGTCTCCTAGGGACAGTCAGCTCTTGGGTCCAAGAAAGCCTGATATAATTTCCATTTGTCTTTTCAAGTATCAAAATAATTTCATGTTAGAGATAGGAAGACATGAAACAATCCTTCCAAGAAGTGGAAGGAGGATAAGTTATTTTAAGTCTCTTCTTTCCAGTTTCATAATCCACAAAAGAAAGAGGCTTGATGGGATGGTCTCCAAGATCCCTATGGCTCATTGGGCTGCTTTGCTGGGCCTTTGCTCGCTTAGCTGATGTTAGCCAGTGTGCTCCCCAACCTGAATAATCTGATAGAGCTATGTTGGAGGCATCTACAAAATCTGAGGTTTGACCATAATGCTGTCTCATGTTTTAGCAGTGGGTGGTCACCTATACATCCCAGGGTCTTGGCTTATGCTAGCCATTCTGGAGAATGCCTCTGACTTTTCCTGACTTGCAATGGCTGTCCTCGAGGCAGTATCAGTGGGAGCATGCTGAAAGTTCTAATTATGCCTCAGGACACGTGCAATGATGCAAAATACAAAGAAACATATGGAGGATGGCTACTGCCTAGAAAATTCCTGCAGGATGCTAGGAGAGAAAATGAATATGAGCTCACAATGGTTGGAAGAGAGCTTCTCTATTGCCCTGAAAATTACCTATCTTAGTGACATGTTGCTCTTGCAAAAGGAACACTTGCACAGGTAATTACATGATTATTTTGACATCCTCTTGAATGGTCTGGCTTTGAAAGGTGCAGTTAGAGTAGAGCTGGCATCAAAAGGGTAGGAAGAAAATGGAAGTGGAAACAGAAACTGGAGCAGGAACCTGGATTCCTACAGGAAATAATAGATAAATAAGTGAATACAAGTAAAGGGCCATCTCTACCAGTTTACCTTCTTCCTCTTTCTTCTCTCTCTCTCTCTCTTTTTCTCTTCTTCCTCTCTCTGTCTCAGATTCTGTCTCTCTGTCTGTTGGTCTGTCTCTCTCTCCTCTCTTTCTCTCTGGAAAATGAATGATAAAAAAAATTGGATGACAGTGAGCTATTTAACAACAAATTCAACTCTGGGATGCTGTTGCCCAAAGGTTCAATGTTCTAGCTTGAGGGCAAAGAGTGTGCTCCCTTCTAGTGTGTTCTCAACCAACAGACAGACCAGGGTAAAAAGCATTAATAGAACAACTAAATATTTAATCAGGACAGGAGATCCAGGTAAATAACAGAAGAAAACCAGAGAATGGGATCTTTTTCAGGCTTTCTCATTAACAAATAAATTTGATTTCTCCTGGAAGTCTATCCCAGGCCAGTCTTTTTTCAAAGCTCATGCCCTCCCTCTGAGATGATCTCACTTTTACCCCCTCTACATCTTGCACATACCTATATAATATCCCCATTAGAAAAGAAGCTCCTTGAGGACAGGGCCTGTTTTTGCCTTTCTTTGTATCCCTATCACTTGGCACAGTGCCTGGTGCACAGGAAAATCTCAAATACTTGTTGACTCATTGATAGCTTCAAGCACCATTAGGGAAGGTAACTGATCCCCAGAAGACTCATTGTCAGAGCCTGGAAACACCTCTCCTTCTGGGGCTCTTTCCCTCCAGCTCGTTCGAGTGCTCTGGGCACTTTACCACCCTGCTCCATATCTGTTTCTAGGGAGATGCTGGAAACCAGCTTTCTGCCACATTGCTGCTTAGCAGTCATCTGCTGAAGCTTCCTTGGCAACTGCTGCTCTTCCCTGATCTCTGGGCTTCGTGACTCTTCCCACTGTCATTGTTTCCTTGGGGAAAAGTCAATACTCTTCTACATGGAACAGTTCAGGTCCCTCCACCTCTACTCCCTCTTTTTACAAATGAGGAAACAATTACATGCTCGTTATCACCCAGGTAGTTACAGAGAAAAGTAAAATCTATATCTCTTAGGTTCTTTCTGCCATTTCAATGGATAGAGGAAATTGGGACTAGGGAAAGTCTGACCCAGTTTCTATAAGAAAACAATTTATCTGATTCAATCACATATTACTAGGTATCTCCATCCTGATACTTCCCTCTGGTCTAAGCAATGACCAGCTCCCTATTGAGCATTGAGAAGGCAACTAATTATTCACTAGGTTGCTTGTGGCTCTGTGAGATATCTAGTAGGAAAGCTAGCATGCAGTTTATTTTGCAAAGTAACAAAAACTGTGGAATTCTATTGTGCTACAAGAAAAATGGAATACTATTGTGTTCTAAGAAATGATGAATAGGAAGACTTCAGAGATACCTGGAAAGACTTATATGAACTGATGCTGAGTGAAAGGGGCAGAACCAGAATTCTGTACACAGCAACAACCACAGTGTGCAAGGAATTTTTCTAGTAGACTCAGTACTTCATTGCAATGAAAGGACTTAAATAATTCCCAGTGGTCTCTTGGGAGGAGCCAAGATGGCAGAGTAGAAAGACTCACATATGCTAGCTCCGAACCCACAGTCCATGGATTTCCTCTAGAAAGAACTCCCAACAAATTCTGGAGCAGTGGAAGCCATGCAGCAACACAGTGAAGGAGATTTCCATTCCAGAGAGCTTTAAAAACTGATCCCAAAGGTCCGTCACACACTGGACAGGAGCGGAGCCCAGCCTTGCCCTGGCCACGTGGCACTGAGAGGAGCGAGCAGATATGAGCAGGCTTCAGGGATGGAATCTCTGGCAGCTACAAAGGTCCCTCCACCCACAGGCGCACAGGTCAGTGAGAGACACTTCTGGGCTGGCCGAGAGGGGAGCAGGGTGTCTCCATTACTCAGGCCCCCTTGGGAGGTAGCGGCAGAGGCAGTGGGCGGCCAGAGGCTCCTGGAGCAGGCAGGAGCTAGGCAGGAGCTCCATTATGGAAGGTCTCTGAATAAACCCCCTGAGGGAACTGAGCCTGGGAGGCGGCCCTGCCCCAACCTGAGCACCAGAACTTAAGCTCACATTGAATAGCAGCCAGGTCCACTGCTGAAAGCCCTGAGGCTGGGGAGCAGCATTTGAATCTCAGACCCCAAGCACTAGCTGGGCAGATCTAGGCGAGGGTGGACAGAAATCTCAGAAGTCAAGTAACTGTCTTGGAAAATGCCCAGAAAAGGGAAAAAAAAATAAGACCATAGAAGGTTACTTTCTTGGGGAACAGATG
>CM053772.1:21369310-21432370 GCA_028658325.1 Potorous gilbertii
AAATAAAAGTTTGTTTTAAGAGTTTTATTTTTCTTCTTTTTCCTTAAAGGGGAAACTTGGAGGGAAAGAAGATAGAATTATTTATTGAAAAATTTAAATTAAATTTCAAAAATAAAGTATTTGTGGTCGATTTTCTTGATGGTCCCTCCAGGTTTAAAATCATCCTTACAAAAAGCTAAAAAGTGTTTTGGGTTTTTTTTCCAAATACCTTTGCAGAATCTCTGAGCCACTGTCTCAGAACCTCAGGAGGTAAAGTCATATGTAGAGTTCTGGAGAAGGTTAAAACTAGCCAGGCCTTCTCCTAGATGTGCAGAAGAAGAGGATGGAGCCCAAGCAGGTCAGTTACAATGAGGAGATGTCTGAAAGTGTCTGTTCATGTGGAAGCCCGTATCACTGAAAGCATACAATATAAATATTTAAGACTCCAGGAAATGAAAATATTGTTGGAATAATGCCTGCATGTAGGTATGTGTATATGTATGGGGGAAAATGAGAGGGGGGATCATTTTGTGGGTGAGATCATAATAGAATTTAGATTTTTGGAGAGAATAGTTTCTCTAAATATTTCTGACAGAAGAAAGCTGTAACAGCAGGTAGAGGCAAGCCGATTGAGGGGTACATGGCACCATTTACAAAGGGTGAGAAATCATCCTGTCAAATAAGATAGAGGGGTTGAAATTAAACAGGTATCAAAATTACACACTCCCTGCAAAAGTGACTTACTCGGGAAAATTGACTAACAAGTCCCCCCCTGAGTAAACTGCCACCTGGGTAATTTCATCCTGTCACTGGGTAACTACCACCACCATCACCAAGCTAATAAGAACAGCAATGTCTTTCAGTACACAAGCAGGGATGAGATGACAAGCTAACTGGATTCTTTGTGAAAAAGAACTGTTGACTAAACTAAACAGGGAAAGAAATAGCCTGGAAAAGAAAAACTTAGTGGGATCTGGGGGAGACAGGTATGACCCCAAATCTGTGAATTCCTCCAGGTAGACGTGAGTCAATTAAAGCTAAATTCCCCTCCATCAGCTTGGCCAGAACTAGGAGGAACCAGTAGAAATTGGAAAGAGGCAAATTTCGACTCATTTTAAAGGAAAATTCTTCTGTTTATAGTGGAGTATCCTCAGAATCAACAAAAGGTTTTCTTTCACCCACTGTCCTGGGACTAGAGGAAATCTTACTCTCCTTCTCATAATCTGATATGACTGCCATATCGGTGTCCAGAACATGGACTATAGAGCTGTGATCTATGCTTCTTGGACTCGGTTTCTCAAAAGGAGAAATATAGGTAACATTTATCTAGCATTTTATAGTTTTTAAAGACTTTTACAAATTTTTCTCGCAGGGTTAATAATAGTACTTACTTCAGAGAGTTGTTGTGAGGGCCATATGATATAAGGAAAGTGCTTCTCAGAGCTTAAAGCACTATATACATGTTATCATCATCACCCCCCCCCCCCCACTATTTTACAGATGAGGAAACTCAGGCAAAGATGAAGTGACTTTCCCAGGGTCACAAAAGAATTAAGTGCCCCAAATTTGAATTCAGATCATCTTGATTTTGAATTCAATATTCTATATGTGGTCCACTGACTAGTTACCTATATGGTGTCTGAGTCTGGAAGGAAAAGAAGGGACAGGACTGGTGCTATACAAAATAAAAAAGTAAGGTGAAATTTAATGTTGGAGCCCTCCCATCTGCCTTTCCGATCCCCTCCACCATCCATCAGAGCCCCAGACCTCTAGAGCTATCATGTTATCCAGTGTCTTGTCTCCAGTATCTTCCCCAGCTATGGTATCCTGCATTGCCTCCTGCATCTTAGTGTCTCAGACTTTGAAACTACCTGTCTTCTCCCATTCTTTTCTCCTCCCTTACACATTCTCTCAAAGTATAGTCATTTTGTCCAGCAATTTCAACAAGATGTTAGGAAGAAATTAATCTAATTATACTAATTCACCTCAAAGTGTAAATAACCTTATGACTGATAATTCCTCCTTCAGCTATATCCAGGAATCTTTAATTGGGAGGCAGTGAGAAGTGAGAGAAAGATGCCGTATGAAAAAGGTACTTTGGGGCCACTGGAACTTTCTGGTTTTCTTCCTGAAAAGCAGGAGTTCTGGCCTTCTTATTCTCCCTGGACCCAAGAATCTTTAGGGAAGACTCTTATCACTTATCTATTTCCTCTTCCCATCTTTATCCATTGACTCTAGACATCCTCTCCTGAGACTGGATCTGGTAGTTCCCTCATCCTTTTTCTAGGTCTGGACCCCAATTTGATCCCTATTTGGATGTGGAGGATTGGAGGTGGGGCACTGGCCTTTTTGGGAGGCAACATGGTATGGTGAAGAAAGGTCTGGACTTGGAAGTATGGCCTAGAACCCTTGCTCTGACCCTTCCTAATTGGTTCATGTTGGACAGTTCGGTCCATCTCTAGGCCCTCAAATTCTTCATCTTGAAAATAAGCAGGGATCCTGAATGAGGCTGAGATTCATCTTCAGTTGCTACTTTTCAGAACTATTTCCCAAGCTCAGGCATCGGCCCTCACTGGTTCTGGGTACACCAATTCTAATTACTGTATTTTGTGTGAAAGTCTCTTCTGCTTGGGCATTGACCCTGCTTTCCTGGTGACTTATCTTCCCCAAACCAATACTAAACTCTTTTCATGTATGCAAGCAGAAGTATGACAGTTACTCATCTGCTCAAGAATCTTCAGTGGTTCCCTATTGTTTTGAGGAAAACATACAAACCTCAGTCTGTCATTTACAGCCCTTCACAGTTGGGCTCAAGCCTATATATTTTTAGATATATTTCATGCAACTACGCATCAATCTCCCTATGTTGCATTCAAACAGGACTACTGACTGTTTCCAGATTTCATTTCTCATCTCGGTGTCTTTGCACAGGCCTGTGATGTAATGCACGCACTCCTCACATCCTTAGCTTCTTTTGATATGCAGTTAGAATGCTATTTTCTACAACAAGCATTTCATGATGACCTCAGCTGTTGTTGTTCTTTTTAAAGTCAGGCTATCTTTCACTTATGTAAGTGAGTAAATGTTCTACCTTTTCTCTTTGCCCCTGTGTATAGGAGTGACTTTGTTTTGTTATTGAATAATGCTAGATATATAATCAGCACCAAAAAATGTTCTAGCATTTGGATAGCGCCTGGCACCCAAAGGGTATTAATAAATGCCCGTTGCTTGCTCAGTTATTAAAGGAATATAGCCTGCTTTTGTAAGATGACCATTAACTTCAGATTGGAAAAATAAAAGTAACACTAGATAAAATATATCAGTTAATATCTTATTAATAGTAGTAGTACTAATATTAATATCACTAATACTACTGCCACCAGCACTACCACCATGGCCACCACAGCCACCACCACCACCACTACTACTACTTACTACTACCACTACTACTACTACTACTACTACTACTATTACTACTACTTCTTCTACTACTATTTTCACTACTACTGCTACAACTGGTAATAATGTATTCATAGTTCTAGTGCATCTATTCTTAGGAAATCATACAATATTTGTGAATGTGAGTGGAAGGCTTATAAGGCTGGTTGAGTGGGTTAGAGAAAGAGCTGAGGACAGCTTGACAAAAGACAGGGATCAGAGAAAGCAGAGAGATGCCCTATGACTTCTGAAGGTCGATGCTCACTTTACTTCCATTAATCCAAATTTTATCTGGTGTATTTTCTTCTGGAGTCCTTTAACTCTCAAAGATTATTTTCTCTGAATATGAAGAAGGACAGAGGTTCTTAAGTGTATGTGTAGTCTTGCTAAACTGGGGACCTCCTCCATCAAAGTTGGTTGTTGTATGGTTCAGTGGGAAAGGCACTGAAACTTGAATCAGAGAACCAGTATTTGAATTATGTCTCTGGCATTTCCTGTGCAAATGTGGGTAAGTCACTTGTCCTGCCTGGGCCTCAGTTTCTCCATTTATCAATGAAAGAGATTGGATTAGATGACATCTTACTTCTCTTCCAACTCTAGATCTCTGACTCTATGCCTTCTCATCTTGTTTGACTCTTGGACAGTGAGTTCCACTGAATATCTAACCAGGTACTATCCAAAGTGGGTTTCAATACTGGAAGAGGTAAAAGAACCACATTGTTGCCATGTATTCTCAGAAAGTAGCTGTCAAGGACTTTATAGAAAGGCTACAGAAGGTTTTAAGAGCAAATTAATCCTGAAGATGAGTAAGCCCAAGTAAGCATTATTTGGAAAAGAACTATATTTTCCATAGGAGCAGAAAGATGATCAAACTCAGATATATGTGACCAACTCCATGACTCATGGGTTCCAGTTGATTACATAATTGGCCTTGCTTATCCCAAATCTAGTTCCAATAGAAGAATGTAGGTTATTTTGGAGCTTTTCCATCAATTCTCTCTGCAGGCTGTGTGTTCCTCATTATGGGGGTTTATAGTATGAACTTAATTTGAAAAATGGAAAAAATGTTATAAGCCATCTTTTTAACAGAAGGAAAAGTGGGGGAAAACATATTGAAACATTTTAATGGGAAACTATTACTCATCACTGATCTAGACCAATTTGACTTGAATGTTGTCAGGCTATAGATATATTTTTTTCTCTATTCTCTTTTAAAAATCAAGGTCAACCATAAAGAAGACTATATTAGTAAAATTTCAAGGGGTTTAAGATGCAAAATAATCAAACAAATATAGGAGTTTATGTCAAGGACTATTTATAATTGTTATTCCTGGGCAGCTTCCTTGACATCTTTTCTAATCTACTCTACAATGGGTAAAGAGCACACACGCACACGCATATGCACACACACACATATATGCATATATGCATACACACACACACAAATATATGAAAGCAACTGTAGGGAAGATTTCCAGGTATATTCCTGATACTTAACTCTGAATTTCATTGTTTAAATACGTCTTCTGTGATGGGGAGACAATATGTCTGATATGGACTAAAAAAGCAAATAAAAACAGTGTATTTTCCCCCATGTAACTCCAAAATTCAATGCAATTAGAAGATTATATTTAAGTAAGAATTATTAGCGTGATTTTCAGTTAGGGTGATTTTGTTTGAGAAGGGGAGGGGATTGGCTGATTGGTTTTGAGTTCCTAAAACCTTATTCCAGTTGATACTAAACTATCCCCACTCCAAGTGTCTCTTGAGAGACAGAGTGATTTAATGGATAAAGGCACTGAACTTGGAATCAGGAAGACATGGGTTCAAATCATACCATGAAGATATAGCTCAGATAATACTTCCTATACTTACTAGTTGTATGACCTTGGGCAAGTCATTTAATCTCTCCATTCCTAGTTACCTCACATAGAAAATAATGGGGTTGGATTCAATGTCTTCTAAGGTCACTTCTGGCTCTAAATATTTTCCTCTACCATCCATTACTCTTAGACATTAAAACTGATATTCTGTATTACTTCTCCTCCCTACCTCCACGCATACTTAATTAACTTAGGAAATCGTAGAAGGATGTGGAACTAGATGATACTTTAGTCCTTGTCTCGAATGTTCTTTCTTTCTACTCCCTGATTTTGTGCTCTGAGATGTCAAGACTTTGGGATGATAAGAATGAAGAATTATGATTTTGTAATAGGAAACTGTTGTAGTTGAATGAGTACTGGACTTGGAGTCAGGAAACTTATTCAATCCACATCAAATACTGTTGGGTAATTATGGTCATACCATTAAACTCTTTAAAATTTGGTATAATAGACCTTACAGAATATGGTCTTACAACTCTATGCTTTATTTAAAAGAAACAAGATTGGTGAAGGGGGCAATGGGAGAAATTTTTGGAGCAGACAGGAAAAAAAAACATGGTAGAGAAGTGTGGGTAATATCAATAAAATCAGAAACAGGAATGGTATCATTGAAATATGTAGTATATACTATATAGAATATATATAGTATTATATATACATAAACTATACATAGAATATATAGTATATACTGTAGACCAGCGGTGTCTCTGTGCTTATGGCCTATAACACTCACTAAAATTTAATTGGGAAATATTTAACCAAATAAATAAAAATATTATAAAACATATGCAATATTAACATGTGGTTTTCAAGGTAATTGTATACCCATATAGGCATCCTTATGTATGGTTTAGTTGACCCCAGTGCTGTAGACCATTTGAATTGAAAAAGGAAATAGATGAAGAGTTTGGAAAACAGTTTCCAAGTCTGACAAAGAGGCATAATATTGAAATGAGAGGGAAATTGACATACCTGCTAAAGCTCATTTGCTTTCTCTGTATCTCTCCCCTCCCCAACATCCCTCTCCTTCCTCCTTCCTCTCAGCAACTGAGAATTTCTTTACTTGCTTTAAAGAAAACGTCATCCTTAAAAAAGTGGAATAACTAATCTTGTAGCCAGTAAGATGATGGAATTGTTGTTTATTTTTCTTCAAATTCCTTTACCTTAAAATCTTGAAAGGAAAAGTTTAGTCACCCCATATGGAATGATCATAGCTGAATCTATGGGATAAGAAGATACATTGTTAATTACAGGTAAAAGCCTTATCAACCAACACTGGAGAGCTTGAATGCTTAAAGGTCTGACTGAGCTTCCCTGCCCCCACTGATTCCATGTACCTGCTACATCAACTACTCTCAAACTAACAGCCTTGTCAATCAGGGTCCACCTGGAGGGATCTTGTCGTAGTGATGACCTTCCCCAAACCCTCTACTCCAATCCCATTGGAAGGGTCAGATGCAGATTCTGTTGAATCACTTAAGGGAAAGAATTGGGGAGAAGAAGAAGCTGAAAGACATAGATAGACTAGAAGATGTGTGGAAGATGTTGAGCCATTGGTCTGAGGGAAATGAGCAAGTTTTTGAACAGGGTAGGAGGATCTGGAAACCCAACTGAGACTAGCATTTTCTCCCTTTGAAGGAGACATTACTCAGTGCTTGTGCTTTCATATATCCCAACCAAAGAAGGGTGACATTGACCAGCAATCATCAGTGAAAGGGAGGAATGGCAAAGAATAAGTAATATTCAGAGAGTCAAGTGGTAGAAAATAAAAAAGAAAAGGAAAAGGAAAGTAATGAACACTTCTAACTTCAAGTCATGTAACAGCTAAATTCAATGATAACAAATTTTACAGGAAAGCAAATGCAAAACTTTCAAATATGCATAAACAGAGATTTAAATAGTGCACAAATATCCTGCGTGTAAGAGAAATTATATAAAAGAATAGGACACTGTATTTCCAAAAGCAAAGGAACTTAAACTGTAACCAAAAGTATTGTGTTCCGCAAACCTGAACCTAATCACCAAAGGAGAGAAAAATGTACATTCTCCCAAATGGAACTTTGGAGGAATCTCTCCAGTATAAAGTAAGTACTTAAATGCTGATAGGTGGACTAATCCATAGGTTACTACAAAACCTATAATCCAGAAGTAGGAGAATTATTTGGCTTTCAAACATCTTAAACAATAAACATACAGAAAATATAACTATCAAGAAATTCAAAGTAAAAAAATTCATTTTCTTATGCTTAATAATAGCAATAGCAATAGCTAACATTTACATGGCACTTTAGAGTTTTCTAAATTCTTTAAAATATTGTTTTACTTAAACTCACAATAACCCTGGGAGGTAGGAGCTATTATCGTCCCCATTTTATAGATGGGGAAACTAAGTCAGACAGACATTAAATGACCTAGTCAATATTATATAGTGTCAGAGGATGAATTTGAATTCAGATTTTCCTTACTCTAGGATCAGATTTGTTCCTGTACCTCTAAACTGTCTCAATTGTGTGTGTGTGTGTGTGTGAGTGTGTGTAGTGTCCTTAAGAGACACCTATTGATATAGAGGTTAAAAAAATCCCAAAGAGGGATCATCAAGATGCAAACCCCAAAGATTCTGAAGATTTAAGGGGAGCTTGAAAAAGCAGGGCAGGCATTGATATGTGTTGAAACAATCCTGCCTACGAAAACATTGGGAGAACGAAAAATGGTCAATTCTGTTATCAATTTTTTCTAACAGAAAGAAATTGACTTCTGTGATGGATATAAGGGTGATGCTGGGATAAAGGGCAATGGCCAACCCGTCTTCAAATTTGTGACTGCCGTAGAGAGGAAAGCCAAGAACAGGCTAATGTAGCCTACCTTTTGGAATGGAAGATTTAAATAAGTTTGTGAGGGACGATAGTTAGCATCCTGTGGACACCCCTTCTACAAGAAACTGTCATCCATGGAGTAATGGGAAGCTTTCAGAATTGAAAAGCTAAAAAGACAAAAGAAGTAATTGTGATAAGTTGGGAAAAGGGGAATTGTGGATGCACAGGGAAGTCACCAACCAACATAGATTAAAAATAAGACAACAAATAGGAACTATGGAAAGAAAAGACAGGTAACAGAATAAACAGCATGGAACAGTACCATAAGCTCAGCGTCAGGGGTGCCAAAACTCAGAATGGAACTGCAGCTGGCAAAAAAGCGCCAAGGACAACAAATCAGGTTGGAATTTTTGAGCTGTATGGAGACAAAACAAAGCTCAAAGAAGAGTTCACCTACTTCTCAGGGTAGATGAGATGATGGTAACCAATGAGAGAGCAAAGGCAGGGGTGTTAACTCTTACAGCTATTTTCTCTGTCAAGGAGAATTACCTTTAGACTTGAAAGAATAGAATAAAAATGATCAATAAGGAGGTTATAGACAAGATGATCAAGGAAATAATAAGAACACTTAGCTGTCCTTATTTAGGTCTGGTTACCTGGTCCAAGGTATTTAAGTATTCTTAAATACTTGGTGATATGGCTAAAATGATTTCTGAATCACTTAGATTATCCTTGAATGTTCATGGAGTTGAGGAACAGTATCTGAAACCTCAAAAATGTGAAATTTTATCACAAATTTCATAAAATGGAAGAGAATAGCATCTATAAATTTTTGATCAATGAGTTTACCTGATTCCTGGAAAATTTCTAGCTAATATTAAAGTAACTATTAGTAAACAAATAGAAAAAGATAAAGTTTCATGATCAGCTCCTATTGATCCCATTTCCTATTCTGTAGTGGTCACTAACAGAGTTAATGTGTGAAATTCATTTATTTAGCATATCATATAACATTTAATAAAGTCTCTCAAATAATTTTCATGAGGAAAAATGACAATATTTGATGTCAACTTGGAGAGATTCCTTTGGAGTGTTGCAGTTATCTGGATTGAGTGCTGTGCTATTTAATTAACATTTTTTATCAATGGCTAAGTTAAAGGCAGATATAAGACACTTATGAAATCTGCATATGCTGCCAAGCTGGAAGGACTGGTTAATGCCATGGGAAGTAGACTTTGGATTCAGAAACAGAATAGTATAGAACGCTGGGTTGAAACAAAGATATTTCAATTAAATAATGATGCATATCCAACCTGGGCAGCTAACTGGCAGAGTGAATAGAGTGTTAGTCTAGAGTCAGGAAGACTCATCTTCATGAATTCAAATCTGACCCCAGACACTTACAAGCTGTAAGACCTTAGGCAAGTCACTTGACCTGCCTGCCTAAGTTCCTTTTCTTTAAAATGATCTGGAGAAGGAAATCGCAAACCATTCTAATATCTTTGCCAAGAAAATCCCAAAAGGGATCATGAAGAATCAGAAACAACTGAAAAATGACTTAAAAACAAATATCCAACCTTACATTTGGGTTCAGAGGATTGATTTCCCACGTACACGATGGGAGTGATTGCACAGGGTGGAGATTGGGAGAGATGTGAATAGACAATAGTGTATTTGAAAAAAATCTGGAGGGTTCAGTGAATGACAAGCTCAGTATTAGTTAGTAGGGAGATAGAAAGTGATAATATTAATAATACTGCCTAGCATTTAATCGTGCCTAAAGACGTGAAAAATGCTTTAGAAATAGCATCTCATTTGATCCTTCCAAGAACCTTGAGGAGAAGATGCTATTCTTATCCCCATGAGGCAAAGGTTGACTTTCTCAGGAGTCATACAGTTAGTAGTTGAACTCAAATACCATCTACCTGCTGTGCCACGTAGATATATGTATGTAAATACAACCCAACATTGCATTAAAAGGGCCATTATATTTCAGGAATAAGGAGATGATAAGTTCTTTATTCTTCCATATGGAATGTTGTGTTTAGTTTTCATTTTCATATTTTGAAAATCACATAAGTCAACTGTAGGGAGACCTGGATTAAGGTGTGGATAGATGGTATGGTGTCCTCAAGTTCATGCCAAGTGAGAATTAATTGAAAGAAACTGAGAATGTTTGAACTTAAGATAAAATCTAGGAGCAGAGCCAAGATGGCAGAGTAGAAAGATGCATATATATACTCTAGCACTTCCCCCACAGCCCACAAAATACCTGTAAAAAATGACTCTCAACAAATTCTAGAGCAGCAAAGGTCACAGAACAACAGAGCAAAAGAGGTTTCCAGTCAAAGGTAACTTGGAAGGCAGAAAGGAAAGGTCTATTTCACAGGATGCTGAGGGGAGCCCAGCCCTGGCCATGGAGAACAGGACCTGAACACTTCTAGGGCAGAATTCCCAGCAGGGAAGATCCCAGATCCCTCAACCCACAAGTGACAAAGAAAACTCCAAAGTTCAGTAGTGGAGAGCTTTCCCAGCTGGGAGAGAAGGGAATGGGGTTCCCACAGCACTGGCCCCAGGTAGTGGCAGAGGCAGTGGCAGCAGTGGGCGGCAGGCAGCTACAGTGCCTGAAGAAGCAGCCTGGGTCCATTGTCCAGGCAGCTCAGCTTAAAGCCTCTGTCAAAATTGAGCAGCTGATCTGAAACTCAGCCCTCAGTGGTGACCCCAACCCCACCCAAAGTCGCAGGGGTAACTGAACAGCTGATTTGAATCTCAACCTTTTACTGGGGAGAAGAGAAGCACTAGGACCCTCCTCTTGACAAAGGATTCAGAAGTCAAATAACTGGTTGGGAAAATGCCCAAAAAAGGAAAAAAATAAGATTGTAGAAGATTACTTTCTTGGTGAGCAGGTGTCTTCTTCCATCCTTTCAGATGAGGACAAACAAGGCATACTGTCAGAGGAAGTCAAGGCTTCTGCCTCCAGTACCTCCAAAATGAATACGAAATGGGCTCAGGCCATAGAAGAGCTTGAAAGAAACAGAGAACCAAAAAACTAACACCTTTAAAAAGAGGCTAACTCAATTGGAAAAAGAGGTCCAAAAAGCCAATGAAGAAAGGAAGGCTTTAGAAAGCAACATTGACCAAATGAAAAAGGAGTTTCAAAAGCTCACTGAACAAAATAGTTCTTTCAAAAAGAGAATCAAGTTCAGGGAAGCTAATGATTATGAGATAAACCAAAGAGTTAGAAAACAAAACCAAAAGTTTGAAAAAATAGAAGCTAATGTGAAACATCTCATAGGAAAACAATTGACTTGGAAAGAGATCCAGGAGAGACAATTTAAAAAATATGGGATTACCTAAAAGCCAGGATCAAAAAAAGGGCTTAGGAATTATCTTCCGTGAAATTATCAAGGAAAACTTCCTTGCTATTCTAGAACCAGAGGGCAAAATAAATATTGAAAGAATCCACCCATCACCTCCTGAAAGAGATCTGAAAAGAGAAACTCCTAGGAATATTGTGGCCAAATTTCAGAGTTCCCAGGTCAAGGAGAAAATTCTGCAAGCAGCTAGAAAGAAACAATTCGAGTATTGTGGAAATATAATCAGGATAACACAGGATCTGGCAACTTCTACATTAAGGGATCAAAGAGCTTGGAATAGGATATTCTAGAAGTCAAAGGAACTGGGATTATAGCCAAGAATCACCTACCCAGAAAAATTGAGTATAATACTTCACGGTAATAAATGGTCATTCAGTTGATATAGAGGACTTTCAAGAATTCATGATGAAAAGACCAGAACTGAATAGAAAATTTAAATTTCAAACACAAGAATCAAGAGAAGCATGAAAAGGTACACAGGAAAGAGAAGTCATAAAAGACTTTGTAAAGCTGAACTATTTACATTCCTACATAGAAAGATTAACTCTTGAGGCTTTTCTCAGTATCTGGGTAGGTGGAGTGATTTTGCACACATACATAGACAGAGAGTACAGGTTGAATTGAATCAGAAGAGATGATATCCATAAAAATAATCAAATAAAAATGAAGGGGTGAGGGAGGAAAATACTAGGAGGGGAAAGGGAGAAATGGAATGGGGCAGACTGTAACTCATAAAAGAGATAAGAAAAATCCTGTTCAATGGAGGAGAAAAGGGAAAAGATGAGAGGGGGAAAGTATAGCTTACTCTCTTCACATATGGCTTAAGGAGGGAATAACATACTCACTCAATTTGATATGAATATCTATCTTACACTACAGAATAGTAAAGGAGGAGGGGACAAGTGGGCTGAGGGGAATGATAGAAGGGAGTGCAAGTGGGAGAAGAGAGTAACTAGAAGTAATCACTTTTGGTAAGGAACAAGGTCAAATGAGAGAATCAAAAATGAGGGGGATGGGTAGGATAGAGGGCAATATAGTTAGTATTATAGAACAAGAATATCATGGAATTCTTTTACAAAATGACACATATATAACCTGTACTGAATCACTTGCCTTCTCAGTGGGGATGGGGAGGGAAGGAGGGAGAGAAGGGGGAATTCAAAGTATTAGAAATGAATGTTGAGAATTGTTATTGTCTATAACAGGGAAAAAAGGAATACAGTTACTGGGGTATAGAAATTTATCTTGCCCTACAAGAAAAGAGAGAAGATAGGGATAAGGGAAGGGTGGGGTGTGATAGCAGGGAGGGTATATTGAGAAAAGGCGTAATCAGAATGCAAGGTATTATGGGGAAGGAGCGGGGAGAGATGGGGAGAAAAATTGGAACTCAAAATTTTGTGGAAATGAATGTTGAAATCTAAAAATAAATTTAAAAACAAAAGATAAAATCTAGAGATGACATGACAGCTGTCAAAGTATTTAAGGCTTGTCATGGTTGAGGAGTAGACATTCTACTTTGTCCCAAAAGGATGATCCCAGAGTAACTGGTAGATGTTCCATTGACCAAGTGAGTGAAGCATATCTATTGTCCACATACATTATCCTTTACATCAGAAAAACCCTCCTAATTAGAGCCATCCTAGTGTGAAATGGATTGGTTTGAGAAGCTGTGAATTTCTCCTCACTGGAGAACTTCAAGGAATGGCTGCCTGACCACTTGTAGGTCATGTGGTGGTGGGGTGGTGGTGAAGAAAATGCTTTTTGTTGGCTTGTGTGGTTTGGACTTGGTACCTTTTGATGTCTGTTTCAACTCTGAGAATCTGTGATTCTGTTTTGTCTACCACAGTTTTAAAGTTGTGATAAATTCTATTAAGTGTGCTGAGTATTGCATGAAGTGTTCAGAAAGTTACCATGTAAAAAGTCATACCAACCATTTCTTTGGAAGTCTTTACTGGACTTTTCCAGATCCAAATAATTTAATAATGTTAGGATATGCTGGTTTTGATACGCCACTTCAATGGATCAAACCCAGCACAGGTGTAGGGTAAGGATGGATTCATCGTGGATGGTGAGGTCCTCCACAATTCCTCTTTGAGAAAGAGATTGTAGCGATTCCATGAAACATGAAGACATTGGAGAGCCTCCTGGGAGAGATGTGTAATCATTTATAGGACTTTGACCTCAGCATTAATACAGAAAAAAAATCCACCCAGGTTTATCCTGAATAATTTTTCTTGACATTGTTAGGTTTGCTTTCCCTAGACTAGAGGTCATTCTTCCTGCTTTTGTAGAAAACCACATAGCCCCTAACATGGGCAGGTCATTTGTAGTTTGTCACCTGGACTAGTATTTGGTCTACAAATGTGTAATTTCACTTCCCCATAACAGAACAAAGAAGTGATCTAATATGTCAAGGAATAAGCCTTCCTCATCTTGTGGCCTCCCTGTATGTCTCCTTGATTGATTGTCTATTATCACTAAACCCGATGGTGAGCTTAGGTGGGTAGACTTATGTTTCTGTTCCTTGAAGCCCCAAATATGACACTGCCATATAACTAGATGTTTAAATTATGCTTCTGCTTGCTTCAAAAGCCTTGCTTTTTACAACTGAATGAGAGGGAAGAAAAGACATTTGAGGAAGAAATATCCAGGATTGTTTTAGATCCTTCTTCAAACTTCAGTAGCCTTGACCAAAA
The DNA here is from genome assembly GCA_028658325.1 of Potorous gilbertii. Taxonomy (NCBI): domain Eukaryota; kingdom Metazoa; phylum Chordata; class Mammalia; order Diprotodontia; family Potoroidae; genus Potorous; species Potorous gilbertii. Next base: position 21,383,497 of record CM053772.1, read on the forward strand.
AGAGATGAAATAAAGGAATGGGTAAGCCTCTAAAAGACTTATCTATGAGTCAAGGGAATGTGTTAAATGTTTCTACTGAATCCAAGTTAAAGGATGAGTAAGAAAAATTACAGAGACTAAAAAAACCTCAGAGATTTGGAGAATTGTTGAGTCACAGCCAACTGTTCTGCTAATCTCTGTACTCCAGGAACATTATGAAAACTTTAAAGGCCATCCTTCCTATTGCAAAAACATTACATAGTTGCTTGAGCTCTGTGTTGGAACCATGAAGCATACTGGGCTATTAAAGACCACATCTCTAAGAGTGTCTCATTTTTCCTTCATATGTGTATTTTTCTCTTTACCTGTAATTCTGTTTTTATCTTGACTTTTGATAATGCTCTCCTTTGCATTCTTTCTACACTGTAATCTTTTCTTCATTCTAATTCTCTTGATGTTATGTGATGATGCTTTGAATGCCTATATTTTCCTTTGCTTTATCCTCTTAACTGTTCCCTCCCTGGCAATTCAGGAGGTAGAAGACCACTTTCTTCTTTGAAATACATATATACAATTATAATGTATAATTATATAATTCATATTGAGTATAAAATGCATAATCCTGTGCTACTCACTTTGACATTTAATATTTGGCTTAACCTTGTTTTAATTCTTTTATTTTTAATATCTTTGTGTTTCTAGCTTTCTTTACCATTCAAGTTTTTGTATTTGGTTTACCTTCTTCTTCCTTCTCATGTTTATTTTACAGGAATGATAGCAACTCCCATTTATATAATGGCTTTTGGTTACAAAAAAAAATTCTTCCCTATAACCTTATGATATAATCAATGGAAGCCTTATTATCTTCGTTTTACATATGAAGAAACTGAGGCTTGAATAAATAAAGTGACTTGCTTAGGGTCAAATTGTTGGGTAAGAGTCAGAGCCAATAGGAATTCATATCTCCTGGCCCCAAGACCGATGCTCCTTCCTATATGCCAAGGTACTTCCCTAAGAAATCTGTGGAGGTGACAGCATCAAAAGATCATAGATTTGGAGATGGATCAAAGGATTATATACAGAAAGTATATAATGGAGTCTGTAGAGTTCAAACACCCTCACTTCAAATGAGGAAACTGAGACCCAGAGAAGTTAATGAGTTGCCCACAATCACACAGTCAGAGGTAAGATGCCAATCCAGATATTCTTTGAGTCCAAGTCAAGAAAAATCAATATGAATCAACCAGCACTCATAAGTGTCAGCTGGCAGATTAGAGCAATAGCCAGAAGATCACCAAATCAAACCCCCTAAGCATGGGACAAATGAGCCCTGGGGAACAGAAATGACAAGGTCTCATAGTTGGCCACTGGAAGAATGAGACTAGCACATGGGTGTTCTGACTTTCAGTCTTTTACATTGCATTTTATATGTGCTATTACATGAGAAGAAAGATCCATTTGATTTGCATGACAGGAGCATACGAAGTATTGTTCATGCCACTGAATGGAAGATGTTCTGTCTGAACTTTTTCTATAGTTTCACATTATTGCTAAATGATATCATTCTGGAGTTTTTTTCTCCAGGGAGATGAGTTGACAAAAAATATACAAGGATATTATTGAGTTTGACATTCTAGAAGATCATATGGTTAGAATCTGAAGAGGTCATCAAATGCAGACTAGAGATCATCAAATCCAAACTCCTTATTTTTGCATGTGAAAACCTGAGAACTAGAAGAGGGAAGAGATTTGCCCAAAATCATGTAGCTTGTAAATACAACCCAGAATTTGAATTCCTACCTTCTGACTATAGATCTTATCATAGAATCATAACTTGAGTTTGTATGACATTAAAAGGTATTGAGTCCCTCTTCTTGAGGAAAGTGATGCCTAAGGAGATTAAGTGACTTACCTACATTTAGTCATACATTTAGTAATTTCTGAAATGGTATTTGAATGCTGCTTTTCTTGATCATAGGTCCAGAACTATTATTCCATACTACTCTGCTTTGTGCTATGCTGAAATAAATACATTTCAGGTAAACTGGACTATTCCATATTGTTTGAGCTTGACCTTCAATCTCTAACAGAAGCTATCTTCATGCCTGGAATGGACTTTCTCTTCATCTCTACATTCTAGAATCCTTATTTGTCTTTATGGTCTAGTTGTACTGCTAAATCTATTGTGAAATCTTTCCTTGATTTCCCTATTTCTTAAAGTTTTCTCAATCTTCCTATGACCTTGAATTTATTACCTGTGTACAAGGTGTATCTAAGTACAATGTGCCCAAGGCCAAGGAAGTATTTGATGAAAAAGTCAGCATTTGAATATAGAGGATCCAACTCCAAAATCAGTTTCTTGTATACAGTGATGTCATTAAATTGGATATTCATTTACTTGAGATGAGTTAGATCAGACATGGGAAGTCACTATCCATTAAGATTCACTTTCTTTTGCTAGGGAGCCAGAACAAGGAGGAAATATCCTCATTTTTTATTTTGACTGAGAGTAGCAAAAGTATTTAAATTAAAGGTAATTTAATAATAATTAAATTAAAAGCAATCTTCCCTTGCCTACTTGCTGACCCAAGACCAGACCATGCTTCATAGTCCATCCAGTCACCTACACCTGATATTTTTTCCACTTCAGGTTGCGCCTCTGAACCATTTCTACTCTCTGAGAAGAGCACCTTCCAGACCAGAAAACTACATCTGGCCATGGTTCCATATCAGACCATGACTTCTGGGTAAAACTATGAAATGAACCATGCCATTGCTTCTAGAAAGGAGATGTAAATCAACTGACATATGGCTTAGCTCAACATCCTAGATACTCTTCAGACCAATATTCCTTTCCCTAGCAGCCAGTCCCCTAGATATGTTGTCTTTCCCTATTGGGATGTAAGCTTCTTAAGGTCAAGGATTATCTTATTTTGGTATTTATATACTTAGGGCTTAGCAGAATACGTGGAACTTAGTAATCATTTGACAAATGATTTTCTATCCACCTATTCACTAATTTATTTATGAGACTTTTGGTTTTTGATATTACAGTCATTTCTAAATATATCCCTGACCACTAGATGGTCAATGGTTTGAGCTAGTGAATAGAACACTGAACTTGAAGTCAGAAAAATTTAAGCTGAAATCCTAGCTCAGACAGGTACTATGCTAGCACATTAACTTTTCTCCACCTCAGTTTGTGCGTTTGTAAAATAAAAGGGTCAGACTCAGAAACCTCTCCAACCCTCTCTAGCCCTAAATCTGCTTCTGGGCTACCTCTACATTTTCCTCCAATCTTTCCTTGTAACAAGGGAAGGAGAAACATTAAGCAAAACCACTAACACATTGAACCCAATGGAACCTTCTGAGGCAATATTTCATACTCCAGACACCCATATCTCCAACTAAAGGGCTGAGGTGCATTTCTTCATCTCTCCTTCAAGGTCATTATCATCTTCAGAGGAAGACTATTAGCAGAAATGTATGTGAACGCTACAACTTGGGCGAGTTCACCCATGGAAGTTCTTTTGTGTTAGTTTGCCACGGAATGTCATTCTTCCTTTCTTTGCTTCCTCTCTTCTCCTCTATAATATTATGGGTTTCTTTGTTTCTTCCTCCTTTTTCATTTCCTGTCACTTTCTGCCTTTGCCTTCTATCTTTCTCATTAACCTTAAAATAGAACCTAAATATATTTGCCATTTGGGTTTTTAGTTGTTGAAAGAGACTCAACATGGTTTGACAGACTTGGAGTCACAATGGACTCAATTTAAATGTTGCCTTTAACGTATATTTGGCCAGATGATTCCAGATCTGTCTCTTAACCTTGTAGACATCTCTCTAAGTCTATAAGTTATAGATTGAGATTGACCAGGGGCCAACACAACTGCTGGTACTTTTATAATTGAATAGATATCTCTATTCTTAAAGAAAAATAATCTGGATTATGACAGTTTCTACTTCTCTTGAAAAACAGTGAATTATATATTTTTAACTTTGTGACTCTTGACACTAATACTCTATTGCCCCCTTCCCCTAACACATTCGTGCTCCTTGATCAATAAGAGAAGCTGCCAATGATGATAATGAGCATAGCTCCCATTGGGGTGTACTTTATGGTTTACAAAGTACTTTACACATATTGTTTCCTTTGATCCTACTCACAATCTAGTGAGGTAGGTGCTATTGACATCCCTGTCTTACTGCTGAGGAAACTAGATCAGTGAGTTTAAGTCATTGGCTCACAGTTGCACAGTTAGTATCTGAGGCATGATTTGAACATAGGTCTTTCTTACTTCTCATTTAGCCATTTCTTCTCTATACCAAGTTTCCTATCTATTAGTAGAAGCGAATGTCCCATTTCTAGAGGGACTCCCATCCAGGTATGAGTGGATTATTTTATTTTTAAAAAAAAATAAGATAATTTATTTTTAGTTTGCAACTTTCACTTCCACAAAGTTTTGAGTCCCCAATTTTTCCCCAAGTCTTTCTTCCCCCACTCCAAGATGGTGTGTATTCCAATCACTACTTCCCCCAATCGGCCCTCCCCTCTTCTTTTTGCTATTTGGGTTTTTATCCCCCTTTTTTTTTTAATCTCCTTTCCCTTCTATTTTCCTGTAGGGCAAGATAGATTTCTATACTCTATTGCCTGTATATCTTATTTTCCAGTTGCATGTAAAGACAATATTAAACATTCATTTTTAAAACTTAGAGTTCCAAATTCTCTCCCTTCCTCCCTCCCCATCTATTTCCATTGAGAAGGTAATTAATTTGATAAGGGTTATACATGTGTAGTCATGCAAAACACTTCCATAAAAGTCATGTTGTGAAAGACTAACTATATTCCTCTCCATCTTATCCCTACCCTCATTTATTCTGTTCTCTCCTTTGTCCCTGTCTTTCCTCAAAAGTATTTGCTTCTGATTACTCCCTCCTGCAATCTGCCCTCCTTTCTATCATACCTCTCCCTTCCTTATCCCCTTCCCTCCTACTTTCCTGTAGGGTAAGATAGATTTGCATGCCAATTGAATGTATGTGTTATTCCATCCTTAAGTCAAATCCAGTGAAAGTAAGGTTCTTAGTGGCTTATTTTAGATAAAGCTCCCACAGGCTCTTCAAGTTTTATAATCCAATGAGATTTTCTTTCAATAAATTCTAGATATTTCTCTCTTATGAACTTTTGAATTTGGATTAATGGACAGCATCATGGTAATCATGTTGGATTTGGAACTCAGAGCACTAGGTTTAAATCCTTTCTCTACTTTTTTCTTATTAAAGGTGTAACTTTGGACACACCCCTCTGTTTCTCAGCTTCTTCATCAATAAAATGAGAAGTTTGAGTGGATGGACCCCTAAGGTATTATCTGGCCCTAAATCTATAATATGAAACCTGACACCTCCCCTTCTCACAGTTAAACTCATTACATTTATGAAAAATGAACCCTGAGCACCTTAATCACTGCTTTATTACCTCATGCTGAGCACAAAGTCTTGCAAATTTATGGACACAAATGAATACTTCCACAATAGGTGGTTCCATCTGTGCTGCATAAAGAATTCCCCCAGACCTCTGCAGAATACAGCAGGTTTGCAAGAAAGTCCCCTTCAGGCATATTTCAAGTCTACTAAGTAGCTTTAAATTCTGCATCTATACCAGAAAGTTAAGTGAATGATAGAACAAGCCAAGGAAATGGTCCCTGTGAGCCAGCACCATCCAAAACCAAAATGTGGGCAAGATAGTTTCAGGAATAGTCTAGAAACATGTAGGTAATGAGAATTCTACAGATGGAATGGATCTTGAAAGCAGATAATGAAAGTCACCTCTCAGGGTCCTGGCAGTGGAAGAGAAAGGTAGAGAAGGCTGAGTTCTTGGATCTGCCAGAACTTAGGAATGATTTAGTGGGAAGTGACGAATATTATGAGAGGCAATCTGGCATTGCAGATAGAGGGTTAACCATGGAATCAATATATACTATTGTGCTATAATAAATAATGAGCAGGTGGACTTCAGACAAACCTGGGAAGACTCATATGAACTGATGATGAGTGAGGGGAGCAGAACCAGGAGAACATTGTACACAGCTACAATCACACTGTGCAATGACTAACTTTGATAGCTTTGGCTCTTCTCAGCAATGCAAGGTTCTAAGACAACTCCAACAGGCTCATGATGGAAAATGCACGTCCAGAAAAAAATTACAGTCAGAATGCATAGTAAAACATACTATTTGCTCTCTCTCTCTTTTGTTTTTTGTTTTGATTCTTCTTTCTCATGGTTTGTTATATTGGTTATGATTCTCTTTTGTAACATGGCTAAAGTGAAAATAAGTTTAATGTGAATGTCTATGTAGAGCCTATATCAGATTGCATGCCAGCTTGCAATGGGAAGGGGGACAGGGAAGGAGTGGGAGAAAACCTGGACCTCAAAAATTGTGGAACTGAATGTTGTAAACAAAAAATAAATAAAGAAGTATTTTAAAATAAAGAAATGGACTCTTTGAAATCTACAATAAACTAAGAAAAAACCAATAACATTTTCCATATGAATTTACTTTCAGTTTTCAACATTCACTTCCACAAAATTTTGAATTTCAAATTTTCTCCTTATTTCCCCCTTACCCACACCCCAGAACAGCATGTATTCTGATTTCCGTTCCCTCCAATCTACCCTCCCTTCTATCACCCTCTCCCAATCCCTTTTCCTTCCATTTTCCTGTAGGATAAGATTATACATGTGTGGTCATGCAAAACACCTCCATAACAATGATGTTGTGAAAGACTAACTATCCTATCCTGTCCTCCATTTATTCAACTCTCTCTTTTGACCTGTCCCTCTACCAAAGTGTTTGCTTCTTATTACTCCTTTCCCCAATCTGCCATCCCTTCTATTATCCTGCCTTTCTTATCCCCTTCTCCCCTTCTTTCGTGTAGGTTAAGATAAACTTCCATACCCAATTGAGTGTATACGTTGTTCCCTCCTGAAGCCAAAACCAATGAAAGGAAGGTTCATTTATTCCCTCTTGTCTTCTATTTCTTCCCCTCCATTGTAAAAGCTTTTTCTTGCCTCTTTCATATGAGATGATTTACTACATCATATCTCTCTCTTTCTCTTTCTCCTAGTACATTCCCCTCAACCTCTAATTTTCATTTTTAGATATTATCCCTTTATATTCAAGTCATCCCATACATTCTCTCTCTCTCTCTCTCTCTGTACACACACACACACACACACACACACACACACACACACACACACACACACATACTTCCCTCAAACTATCCTAATACCAGAAAAGGGTTTTAATATAAACAGTTCAACTTTAATTAAGTCCCTTGTATTTTCTCTTTCCTGTTTACCTTTTCATGCTTCTCTTGATTCTTTATTTGAAAGTCAAATTATCTATTCAGCTCTAGTCTTGAGAATGCTTGGAAGTTCTCTATTTCATTGAAATTCCATTTTTCCCCCTGAAGTATTATACTCAGTTTTTCTGGGTAGCTTATTTTTTATTTTAATCCCATCTCCTTTGACTTTTGAAATATCCTATTCCAAGTCCTTTGATCCCTTAATGTAGAAGCTGCTAAATCCTGTGTTATCCTGATTGTATTTCCAAAATATTTGAATTAATTGTTTCTTTCTGGCTGCTTGCAATATTTTCTCCTTGACCTAGGAGCTCTGGAATTTGGCTGCAATATTCTTAGGAGTTTTTCCTTTTGGGATCTCTTTCAGGAGGTGATTAGTGGATAGTTTCATTATCTATTTTACCCTCTGGTTCTAGAATATCAGGACAGATTTCCTTGATAATTTCTTGAAGATGTCTAGACTCTTTTTTTATCATGGCTTTCAGGTAGACTAATACATTTTAAATTATCTCTCCTGTATCCATTCTCTAGGTCAATTGTTTTTCCAATGAGATATTTCACATTGTCTGCTATTTTTTAATTTTTTTCGTTTTGTTTTATATTTTTTTTTGATTTCTCAGAATCATTAGCTTTCATTTTCTCTATTCTAATTTTAAAACAGTTATTTTCTTCAGTGAACTTTTGGATCTCTTTTTCCATTTTGCTTATTCTGCTCTTTAAGACACTCTTCTCCTCATTGGATTTTTTGGATCTCTTTTGTCATTTGAGTTTGTTTATTTTTAAAGGTGTCATTTTATTTAGCATTTTTTGGTCTCCTTAAGCAAGCTCATTTTTCAAGATTTTCTTGCATCACCCTCATTTCTTTTCCCAATTTTTCCTCTGTTTCTCTTACCTGATTTTCAAAATTATTTTTGAGCTCTTCCATGACCTGAGAACAATTCTGTTTCTTTTAGAGGCTTTGAATGCAGGAGCTTTGGCTTTGTTATCTTCTTTTGGCTGTATGTTTTGGTCTTTCTTGTCACCAATGATGTAAAAAATTCTTTATTCACTGCAAAAGAATTTATATTCTCTTTCTTTTTCCCATTCGCCCTTTTCCCCAGTCAATTACTTGACTTTTGAGCTTTGTTAAGTGGAGGGCTCTAGAAGCATTTTCCCCTTCAGCAGTGGCTAGAGCCACCATTGGACTGGGACAAGGGCAGGGGCCTGGATTGAGGCCAGACCATGTTCCTCTCTCCCCTAGGTGAGAGACCCTTCCACTGACCTTTGAAGGTGTCTTTTGTTGGTTGAGGAGTCTCGAATCTATAGCAGCCACCAGCAATTCAGTCCCCTAAGGCCTGCTTCTGCTCAATTAATGCCAGTGTGCCCCACCTGAAACTGCACTCTGCTCCCATGCTGGTACAATAGAGCCTTCCCATTGACCTTCCAAATTGTCTTGGGCTGGAAATTTGCTTCAGTCTGTCATTTTGTGGTTTCTGATGCTCTAGAATTTGTTTCGAGTCATTTATTACAGGTTTACTGAGGAATTTGATGTGAGTGCTGTAGCAGGTCCCTGCTTCTACTCCACCATCTTTGTTCTGCCCCAATCAATAACTTCTTGAGAGAACAATGCATATTAAAACAAAATTGAGCATATTAAATATAGGAGAATATGTGAAATCTGATACTTAAAAGTCATCAGGCTCCCTTGAAAATGTGATAAATAGCTTTATCCTAAATTTTACCAAGTCATTAATCAAAACTGTTTAGATCTATTCCAATCAGAGGACAAAATAAACATAAAAAGAATCCACTGGTTGCCTCCTGCAACAAACCCCCAAGAGAGTAGTCCTAGGAATGTCATAGCCAAAATTAAGAGTTCCCCTATCAAAGCAAAAACACAAAAATGCGCAAATCCAGAATGATATAGGATGATGTAGGATGAAATGGAGATTCTGAATTTGTATTCTGCTACTTGTGGAATAGCTCTTTTCCTTTTGGTTTTCAAGTTCAGAATTTTAAAACATGCACACTCACATACACACGCATTCAGTTGGCTAGAATTATACACTAGAAATTCATGATGCGTTATAAATGAACAACCAACAAATCCTCATACTATGAACAGAGACCACATAAGGTCTTTGAGAATCCAGCCGATCAGTTGGCCTGGAACTGGAGAATCATCATAATCAGAAGTGTTGCCAAAAACCCTAAAAAAATTAAGAATATTTTTTCTGCTGTTGCCATATCTAATATTTGACATCTCAAAGCCTTCAAAATATAGAACCCTTGCCAAAAAATATTGAACAAGAACATATGAGAACAAGATGAGGTACTTTTCTGTCATGTTGTCTTGTCTGCTTTCAGATTTGTCTGAAAGGTGTTCTCAGTGAGCCTTCAGAAGAAAAGGTTATGCCCCAAAACTTTCATCCAACCATGAAAATCCGTTAGTTCATCCATCTATGCATGCAATAGTCTTCAATATATTAAATTTATAAGAATAGGAGGAGGAAGGAGAAGAAGAAAAAGAGAAAGGAAAAGGAGAAGTAAGAGAAGGAGATCACCACCATCACCACCACCAACACAAACAGCAATACCAAAAATAACGTGAAACTGCTAAGAGCATTTCCATAGTTACTATGCTCCAGGCACTGTACTCAGTGGTTTTTGTAACTTAAAAGAATTATCTCACTTGATCCTCACAGCAATCATGTGTGCTGTTACTGTCATCCCCATTTTACAGTTGAACACACTATGGATGCCAAAAGCTGTGTAACTTACCCAGGATCATACAAGTGGTATCTGAGGTCCGATTGAAACTCAGGTCTCCCTGTGTCCAGGTCTAGCACTCTATCCACTCTACCACTATTTTCCAAAATACAATATTAATTACTACTACTACTACTACTACCACTACCACCACCACCACTACTACTACCACTACTGCTACTACTACTACTACTACTACTACTACTACTACTACTCTTGCCACCACCACAACCACAATAATAGCTAAACAAAATATAAGACAAAATTTTGAGTGGAGGAAGTGTTTAAGTCCTCAGCCCATAATGACCCAAAGTGGTCATGGAGAAAGAAGACGGGATAAAATTAGTAGAGGAGCTCTAACAGATTAGATTGCCTAGTTTCCATCTCTTTATAAATACAGCTTTATCTGATGTGTCACAAGTTATATCACACCAGATCCCTTCTGTCAATTGCAATTAATTACTTTACATAAGAGTAAGGGCAAAGAAGCTCTAAGTCATACAGTGCATTTTAGGCAGACTGCTCCTGCCAAGTATTTTGTCAAGAATATTCTAAAACAATTCCAATAAGTCTGGCCCTCTATTCTTTTATATCACAGAACTTCTCATCATGGGGCAGTTAGGTTAGAGTGCTGGGCCTGGAGTCAGAAAGACCAGAGTTCAAATGTGGACTCAGTGACTAGTTGTGTGGCTCTGGGCAAATCATGTCACTCTTGCCTCAGTTTCCTCATCTATAATATGCACTGGAGAAGGAAATGTCAAGTATCTTTGTCAAGAAGACCCCAAATGGGGCCACAAAGAGTTAGACATGCTTGAACATGACTGAGCAACAACCTCTCATCACAAAATCATGATGTGCCATTTCCTCCCTCCTCCCGTCATGTTCCTTAACTTCAGTCAATCAATAAATAGTTATTAATTTATTTTCTATGTACCAGGCACTCTACTAGGTTCCAGGACTACAAGGACAAAAAAAAGTAAGTTCTTGTCCTCAAAGAGCTTACATTCTGTCAGAGATAACAAGTATGTATGTAAATATGTAATGGATAAATACAAGGTAATTTTTGCTTGGTTTGGTTTTGAGGTGGGGAAATCAGGAAATGCTTCATGGAGAAGGTGATATCTCAGTTTAGCCATTTCAGAACTCTTTGGATATCATATTTCTTGAACTCATTGTGGTTAGTCATGATCCTGCCTCAGTGAATTGGGTTAGCTTTGCCCTGTTCCTGTTGGGCCAGGCTCTTGCTGAAGTTGGTAAGCAGTTATGATTCTTGAATAACAAGTCAGATGCCAGCTCATCTTGAGGCTTTCATAGGAAAGGATCAATTCAGCATAGAAAAGTAGGCGCAGATAAATCGCTAAACAGGCTAGTACAATGTTGGCATACATCTCTGAAATGAGCATCTTGGAAATCAATGAGAATTGAAATTGAAAAAGGAAGAATTATCCTTGCCAAGATGCAGGCTGTCAATAGGATATTCAAGCAGAGCTTTGTTGGCGCTGCTTTAATTCTGGGAGTGATTTTCATTTAAGAAACACCAACTCCAGGATGACCTTTTGAATGATTCTTTTAAAAAACTGTGTGTCTTATTATACAGGGATTGGACTCTCGTCCCTAATCTTAAATATTCTTACATATAATTCCATTGTTAATGTAAGGGGGAAAGAATTCCTTCAAGTCCACAAGCAAAGATTAAGCACTTAAAATATGTGAAGGTCTGTGCTAATAGAGCAGAATGAAAGGTAAATAAAATCTTTGTGAGTTTGTATATCAATGTTTCAGTATTAAAGTTTCAATCTGTCTCTGGTTTAGTAAAGTTAGTCATATACAAAAGAAAAGGATTTACTATTGTGAAAACACTGCAGGCATAACTGATACAGATCTCTAAGAAGGCCAGAGAGCCTGTGACTTTTACCCAGGTCACTGAAATTTAAAGAGAACAGCAATTTTAATTTTAATGCATGCCATCTTTCTGTACCACTACAGTATAATTTCCTTTATAGTGTGTATAATAAACAACAAAAAAAATCTGTTATCAAATCATTTTTTGTCTTCCATCATGAAAAAGAATATACGAAGTAGATACACTCTGAAAGTCAGGAGGGGAATTAGTTACTGTGGTGTGTATGTATGCTTCTCTGTATGTGTGTATAGAGTAAACATAGTTACTATAGCACTACAGTGTGTATGTGTGTTTGTATGTATACCATATATATGCATATATATGTATATTTATATGGGGACAGCTAGGTGACATAGTGGAATCAAGAAGACTCATCTTCATGAGTTCAAATCTGGCCGCAGATACCTACTAACTGTGTGACCTTGGGCAAGTCACTTAACCCTGGTTGCCTCAGTTCTTTATCTGTAAAATGAGTTGGAGAAGGAAATGGTAAATCAATCCAATATCTTTGCCAAGAAAACCCTAAATTGTGACATGAAGAATTGCATAGGAATTAAATAGCTTAGCAACAACATGTGTGTGTATATGTGTACACATGTATGTATACATATATAGTTACTATAGTGTATATGAATACACATGCATATATGTATATAGGTGTATACATGTGTATAATAGCTAATTACTATAGTATATGTACATGCATGTATATGTGTATAATAGTTAATCACTATAGTATGCATATGCACATATATTTGTGTATACATGTATGTGTGTGCATAGACAGTTTCTAAAGTACTATAGCGTGTGCCTATATACATATATGCACACAAACATATGGAGATATGTATATACACACACAATAAAATTACAGTAACTAACTTCCTTGATGATCATTAGAAAGCACTACTTCTATGATTTTCTCATCATGGATGACAGAGAATGATTTACCAACAGATTTTTGCTGCTTGCTCTAAAATCTCAAATTGCTAGCTCTGTCTCTGCCTGGGGCAATTGTAAGCTTGAAACACAGCCTAAATAAAGATGCCGAGGTGGTAGCTACAGGAACAGAGTAGACTCAGTTGGTTTCAATATAAAGCATGGGAAGGGGAGTCATGTGAAATAAGACTGGACAGGTAGACGAGAACCTCCTCGAGCAGCCACACTTCAGGTTGACGTTGAAGTGACCACAGTGTCTTGGAGGATGCCCTGTGATGCTGGCAGATCATGAAGTTGTGTGGCTGTGCTGACTAAATCCATAATAGTAATAGTGCTATTTATTTATGTTACGGAGTTTCAAAAACCACCCTGTGAGGGAAATACTATGTATTCCTTGACTCCTGCCCCACTTTGGAGATGAAGGAACTGAAGTACATAGAAGCTGAGTCGTATCCCAGGGTGACCCAGCTGCGTTTCAGTATAGCTCTTTGTGCAGACCCTAACTCTCTCTTTTACCATTCTACTTGCTTTCTAGAAGTATCATCTCCCTTTTACCTCTATATCAACAAGATATTATGCCAGAGGGTGTTCTTTTATTAAGAGGCAGAAAATTTGATGTTATAGTTCTATAATCTCCACTACTTTATATGTGGGATATTATTGCAAACCTGGTTTTACTGATGGAAACTAGGATGTTCAGGAAAGAAGTCAATGGAGGGTGATTGCTATAGTGTCTAGAATGTTAGTGTTACTTTGCCTGACCCTGGATTCAGATGCCATTTCAAGCAGTTAGCAGGTCTATGATTATGAAGGCCTTAGCACTTTCTATGGTTTATTCCCTAACTCTCATTTGAATGGGGAAGTTGAGTCCTCTGAGGGTGATGGACTACTTCTTTCCTCAAAGCTCAAAAGTATAACTTGAAAGGGATAGACTTTCTGGTACTTGCACTTGTAAGCCCCCACTGGTGTCCTTTGTTTTGATGAATGGATAGACTTCATTAGCTTTTACAAAGGGCATTTCTTATATGATTTAGTAAAGATAGTTGATATAAAAGGACCTCCACTCAAAAAAATCAAGGAAGAAAAATAATATAGCAGCTCAGTAATACTAACCAATGTATAACTTGTCTGATAGAACATGTAATGTTCCATACCCATAGTTTCCCACCTCTCCAAAGGAAGGAAGAAAGTACATTGTCCCACTTCTTTGGAAACTGACTGGATCATTTTCTTCACAGAGCATTCATTCTGGTTTTGGTTTTTGTGGTTTTTCTGGGGAAAGATATTTTGAGGTAATGAGATGGTAATGTTTCCATCAACCAGTTGGCTTCAGCGTAAAATAATTTAACTACAGAAGTATATGCTTACTTGTAACCAGATCAAGATCGTGTCTGTAAACATCAGAGGTACAGAAGCCTAGATGGTGATAATGACAAACAATTACATTTACAGAAAAGTTTGAGGTTTATAAAATACTGATAGCTGGAGTTAAAATTATTATTTTCAGTCTAGAAATGAGGGGAAAAGGACTTGAATTTTTTTGTTGCAGTGGGTGGCTTGCTAGGTATCAGACAGGAGATATATTTGAAAATGATTGTGATATAAAACCAAATTATAGTGAGGAAATAAAAAAGTAATATCATTTCCTTGTAACCGTAAGGCAGACACTGATTAAAAGAAGCTCCTCTTCCCTTCTTTCCCTTTCACCTCTCTCCTTTCTCTCTTCTCTCTTTTTTCCTCTTTCCATATGTGTCTTCATTTCCCTTATCCCCCTCTCCACCCTGTACTTTCTGTCCATTATGAGGGGAAACAACTTAATATGTTGCCTTGATGATAAAATTAGGCCCCAAATGATATTTTGAAATGCTACATTAGTATGATAATGCATTTTCAGCCTAAAATGTAAAGATAAAAATAAGAGGAGGCATTTGACTGTCTAGAGAATAGTTTTTCCAAAGGCGTGTCTCACAAATGCTACCTATATCCCCACCTTAAAGGTTTTCTTTAGTAATGACATACTGAGAGAATAAAATGACACCAAGCCTAAGGATCCCATGTAATACACACACCACAAAACTATTCTGCAAAGTATAGCGTTCATTTTTTAAAAATGCAGATTAAGTAAAGTGAATCTAGATGTGGTCTGGAAGAGCCAATGAAAAAAACTGTCCAATGACCATTATTGAGTCAAAGACCGATAAAGACATCTGGAAACATGCATTAGGTGGACGAGTCTTTCCATTTCCTCGAATTTATCGGTTCTCGATCGAGCCTTCTTCCAGGACTGTGAGGTTTTGAAGGAAGATGGTTGGGATGGACCTAAGTTAAATGGAAATGTCCCAATCAATACAAAGCACTCTAAATTCCATTTGCTCCTTGACCTTTAAGGACATACTTTATAAGAGCACAAGAAGGTTGTAGTTTGATTCCCCTGCTGGGTGGGAAAGGGCTTACAAGCATCGATTTCTGGTGCTTGATAACATTTGTGACAGCACTCAGCTTGCAAACTTTCAGACTGAAGGGTTATTTCATAACGAAGAAGAGGGAAATCAAGTAGAGAGCTTTTGTAGAATCTTGTCAGTTTTTCCATTGGCTACGAGGTCTTCCTCCTTCCATCCAAAATAATCTCGTTGTTCGTCTCTTTTGCTACTACTCACACTTTTCTGCCAATTTTGTCCTTTTTAGTATACTACTGAAAATAAAATATGTGTGTCAATATATGTGTAGGTACACATGCACATATATAGACAAACATATAAGTTTTCTTTTACATTTATTTAATATTCTATTTAATTTAGTTTTCTTTATTATATATATATACATATAAACACCCATATTTTATTACACACACACACACACACACACACACACACACACACACACACGCACGCACGCACAAACTCCAAACACTTTGGAGAGGTATCTTCACTTTGAGTGAATATATGTGTCCTATAATGAAAGGGTTCTATTTACTCATTTTTTAAAGATTCCCTAGAAAAGACTACATAACTAGTTTAGAATCATTCTCTGTAATTTTTATGTGAAAACAGGAAGCATATTATAGTGGATATAAGTATTGGGTTTAGGACCAGAAAGACATGAGTTTGAATCCGGTCTCAGACAGATAGATATTAGCTGTGCGGTACTAGGTGACTAATTCACTATCTCTGATTTTTTGTTTCATCTCCCAAATATTGACAATATTACCAACCATCCTATAGAGTTATCATGAGCATCCAATGAGATGATGTAGGTAAAGTACTTGAACAGAATCATGAGCTATGGTTATCCCTGGGAATAGAGCTGAAGAATTTTTGTTTCTTCTTTGGCTTCCTTCTCACAGAAGGAATCACAAAGCTAATTTTTACCAGTGATTTCATCAGTAAAGGGAATTTTGGATCCTGCTTTGCTCAGAGACCAGCCAGAACAAGGTCAATCTTCCTTATACACAGCAGCCCTTCAAAATCATATGCTGATCCCACTCTCTTCTCCAGTTATTTCATTACTTCTTTCATGGCATGAAATCAAGGTCCCTTGCCTTTTTATTTTGCACATTCTTACTATCTACAATTGTAAAGTTATAGACTTAGAGATATTAAGGAATCTTAAAGGCCAACAAATCTAATACCCTCACTTTACAGATGATGAAACTGAGGCACCGAGAGATTGTGCCTTGTCTAGGGTCACAGTCAGTAAGGGGTCTAAGGTAGGATTTGAACTATTATTTTTTTGACCCCAAACTCAATTCTTTCTCTCCTCTGCCCCACCTGTATGACTGGAACAATTCAATTTATTCCCTTTTGTTTCAGCTTTACAAACCCCTTATTTACATATCGTTAGTGATGTTTTACCACCAGCCAGTCTCTTTTGGTCACATGGTACATATAGCCTTCTCTTCATTCTGCTTTCAATGTTCCCCGGGGGTTACCTGAAATTTGTAATCCTAATAATTTTGAGTTTGGGGAAATTTAGATATAGTGATGAAAACTTATTTAATCAACTAGATTCTTCCTGATTTTGTTTTACTTGAGGACAAGGATACTTTTCAAATGTAGGACTGGGCTCTGAAAACATCCTAGGAAATGTCATAATTGCTCCTGAATGATTTTCTCATCTTTTGCAAACTCCAAATAGAGAATTCCTCAAAGAGGGCAGCTCTCTCTCTAACATATCAAATAGAAAGAATTATATAGTTTCTACCCTCAAGGAGCTTGCTGTCCTTTAGAGCAGACACTACACACACATACATAGACACACATACATACACACATGTTTTACCTTAGTGCATTATGAGATTTTTCAAAATTGGGAATTCTTTTCCAACATCAAAATAGAAGTCAAGTGGTGGGAAGAGACAGAGGGAATGGAGAAGCACTTTTGGAAATCTGTTTCATAATCTACTGTCCTTAAATGTTTGAAGTGAGGGAAAAACTGAATCCAGAACTGATTGAAATAAATAGTATTTTCCCTTTAATATTATTCCCCATTCAACATATTATTAAAAATGCCCTGTGCACAAGAAATGCCCCAAGGTGTTTTTAGTCTGGACTTCTGATTCCATTGATAGAGGGATATCTCTGTGATGCAGTTGGACAGCTTGTCTGCAACTAATTGGCTTTGTTTCTTGAGGCACTTGGAGCCTATGGTTACATAGGCAGTCTGAGAAATAGGCAGGGCATATTCCTGATACCAATGCACTACCTGTTGGCATCTTGAGATAGGGAATATTATTAAGGACACACTGAAGAAAAAGAGCCATAGGATATCACATAGGGTGAGAGTGAAATTAACTTGGCCTTATCACTCAAACTCACTGTTGCTACACTGGAACGCTCACAATATCAAAAATTCATGGAATTGAGGGGAGGGCTCAGGGTCTATTAGATGGATCTTTTGTGGAAGACACATGCAGCATGAATATGAAGTACATAGGATTTGAAAGCTTGAAGTGTCATGTGATGCATCTCTGCAATGGTAATTTAAATGGGAAGATCTTTTCCACTCATTAATGGGCCTATGTGACATGCGGGTCACATGGAAGTCTAAGTCACATGGAACAGGAAGGAATGGTGCAGGAAAGGTGGAACAGGAAGAGGTGGAACTGGAGCAGAGCTGAGAGAAAATTTGGTCAGAACAGTCAGAGCTAGGAAGGATGCAGCAAGCAGGCAGTTGGCTAGCATGAATGAGAGAGCTTGCTTGTGATTTTGTTCAAGGGAGCCTGCTTGTGATTTCTTTAAAGGAGCTGGTTTGTGGGAAGCCTAGCAGGGGGAAGGCTTAGGGATGATGTTGTCTTCTGCATTGTGATTATGTATAGATTTCTGGTGTCTGAATAAATGTTTTGGTCTTGTCTTCTTCTTGGTCTGTTGTATTTTATGATTCAGAATTGTGCTGGGATATTTACGACTGCCATAGATGCTATGAATATTGCATTGGCACTACAATCCCATCAAGGAGATGTCATATTGACTGAAGTATAAAAGAAAGATATCCCTTATTATAGGTATATGCTAAGTATAGAGCCACAACATAGGAATTTGGTTGTTGGGGGTTGAGGGGAAGAAGGGTAAAGATACCAGTTACCTTCTACTCTTGCTTTGGGGATGACCAGGAACATTAGTGGAGGTTCAGATATGTCTTTTCCCCATAGGTCTGTGAAGTTCCTTAGAAGTTTCATTAAAGTAGAACTTCTGTGATAATTTGGGGAGACCCTGGCTGGCAACAAGTTGTAAGGGATAACTTAAAAAGACCATTTTATCTTTAATTTATCTCAAAATAAGAAGTGAAAAGAATCTAAGCAGTAGCAAAAGAGTTAAGACTAGGGAAAATTTAAAAAAACAGATTTAAAACCCTGTAGCTAGTTGACTGGTTGTACTTGTCCAGGGTATGAAATCCCATAAGAGTAAATTGTTTTTCCAGGTGCTGTGATCTAAAAGAGTTACTATACCCCTCCTTTTATGGGAGAAGATCTTCCAGAGCAACTAGAAACTAGTATATGTCAGCAGAATATAGATCAGTAGAGGGGCAAGCTTGCCACTGGATGGCATTATCAGAGAAACTTGCAGGACAGTTAGGAATACTGTAGGCAAAGAATTGGTATAATGATGACACCTGTCTACTTATATTCTCCTAACTACAATTTATGGTCCCAGCATATCATATGCCCCTTCTCCTCATTGTGACTAGTGTATGGGGGGGGTGGCACAATAGTATTTCTTGTTAGTTTTTTTATCTGTTGATTCTAATTAGCTGTTTTCACTTTGAACCAATGCTTCATCATTATCTGTTTACCTACCCCCCACCCACCTCCATTTGTGGGTTTTACTGAGCTAAGGATTTAGCAGTATGCCAACATACCAAGTGCCTTAAATCTGGTGTGATTCTCCTGGTTGTAAAGATATTGTACATGTAACAAAAGTTTTGGAGATATGATCTTTGTCTCCCATGAAATATTTCAATAAACTCCAAGGTTTGTAATAGTAATAGTAAATTTTGGGACCTGGTATAAGGAAGACTTGCCTTCCTGAGTTCAAATAAGGCCTTAAATGCTTACTAGCTGTGTGGCCCTGGGTAAGTCACTTCACTCTATTTTCTTCAGTTTCCTCATCTATAAAATAAGCTGGAGAAGAAAATGGCAAACCATTCCAGTATCTTTGCAGAGAAAACCACTTTGGGTCATGAAGAGTCAGACACAACTGAAAAACGACTGAAGGACAAAGATTAATAAAAGGCAAACCTTTGATTAGATATGACCATTTTCTCTTCTTAACACCAACAGCACTTTTTGCTTTTCATCAAGTCCAAAAGATCTTTGCTGGCACTTTAGAGAAACAATTTAGTCCAATCTTCTCATTCTAGGATAAGGTAACTGAATTTCAAGGAATTTACATGACCAAGAGTCACATGGTTTCTTTTCCTTCTTAACAGCATCAGGCAATAGTCCAGTTATATCTACCCCACTCATTACTAAAGTAGTGGGAGAACCTAATGGAGAGACTTGGACCTTGGTTCCTTCTTCCTCACTTGCTGACAAACTTCACAAGTTCAGCAATATTTGGTGAATCCCAAGCTCTTTGAATTAAGTAAAAGAAATTTAGGTGTTTCTAGCATACCTTTCCTTGGGTGACATGACCAAAACAGGAAAAATTACCAGTCATTTTGAACAATTCACCTAAGTATATTTTTTGGAAAGCAAAATACTCTATTTTGTTTTACTTTCCATAGATTATTTTGCTTATGGTAGCTGTCTTCAATTTATTTTAATTCCATTCAATTTTATAAGTCTTCATTAAACACCTACTGTGTGCCAGGACCTGTGCCCAACACTTGGAGTACAAAGAAAAAGGTGAAGTTCTTAATGCCCTTATGGAACTTATACTTCAATGGTGGGAGAGGGTATAAGATATACAGCTTAGTACATACAAAGGAACAAAACCATTTTTCCTGAGAAGTTTCCTGAAGATGATCCTGAAGTGTCTGAAAATGAGGCTGAGATGAAGAGGAAGTACGTTGCAAACATGGAGATTTTGTTGTATGCAACCTGAATGGAGACATGAACAACAGATCAGTTTGATTAGAAAGGAATCACAGGAAAGGGAGTAATATGAAATAAGACCAGAAAAGTCCATGGAGATTGCAATTGTATTGGTGCTTAAATTACAGGCTAAGATTTCTCACTTCATCCCAGGGCAAATAAGGAGTCATTGGTTACTTTTGAATAGGGAAATTACATGGTCTGATGTGTGTTTTAGTAATCACTTTGCCAGCCTCATAGAGGATGAATTAGAGGTGGAATAGAGGGGATGCAGGGGAACCAATCAGAAAGCTATTGCAGTTGTTCAAGCCTGAGACCTTGAAGACCTGACCAAGGGTAGTAGTAGTACTGGATTGTGAGTAGAGAAAAGGAGAGCAACATGAGAAATGGTGCGGTGGTACAATCTACAAGATTGGTCAGCTGATTGGACATGGTCGGAGTGAGGAAGAAGGATGATGAGCAAGGTCAGTAGTGTCCATCACACTTATACTGCTCTATCAGATTCTGCCTGTTTTACAGTTCATTGTGCCCTAATTTAGCTCCCCTACCAGATTAAAAACCTTGGGACTATAGGATCTCCCCTTATTTTTGCTCCCTCCTAGTAACATGAATAGCACCCTGGTTAGCGCCCTGCCCCTGCTTGGCCACATAGCAAACATTTGTTGAATTCAATATTCAGTAGTGTTCCACTTAAAGGTAAATCATATAAGGAGGGGGCAAATTCTTTGGACAATGCACAAGAAACCTCACTTCCAAGCAATTATCCCGCAATCAGTAGGGATGCATACGATAGCAAACTCTTCCTAATATTTTGGTGTGCAACCTTTCTTCTGCTCTTTTCTGTTGTCAGACAACATGCCAGCTGTCAGATGGAGAAAAGTAAGAATCTCCAGCATCACTATTCATAGCATCTTCACTTTAGAGCCCCTAAAAATAGCTTAATAGGATGAAAACAAAGCTGAGACAGGGAGCAGCAGGTGGCCTCCGCTGAATGTAGGCAGTGCTCAAGGTGTAAATGGATTTCAATGTCTCTGTGATCCCAAGAAACAACGAGATTATGGAGAATAAAGCTTTTGTTACCTGGGATTCCAATATTTGAAATAAGTAATAGGGATATCATAATACTTTTTTCATTAGCACACCTTTTCCTCTGGGAGAGTGGTATCAAAAAGAGAAAAGAAAAACCTGTTTGGGGAAGAACCTGAGATTTCTCCACTGCCCCCCCAATATCCTTCTCTGACTACCGGACCCCCAGAAAGCAGAGATACTAAGACTGATCTGAGCCAAATAGAGAACAAAAGAAATATTCTCTGTGCCTGAAGCTTGATCTTGCTTAAATTAATGAATGGCAAAAATGAATTTGCCCAGTATTTTCCTCCTAATTATCCCCAGGCCTTTGGTGGACTGCATCTGTCCTCTGACTTGTCTCATTAAATCTTGCCTGGTCTAGAAGCTTTGGAAAAATGGACAATGTGATGAATTGGGAGGCAGAAGACCTAGGTTTGTTTTCCAGCTGTGATACAGACTGTGTTACCTTGGACAAGTGACATCACTTTTCCATGAAATGAGGAGACTGGATAGGATGACCTTTAAGATAATTTCCAGGTTTAAAGCTTATGAATTCAGTGCTTTTCACAATACCTGGCACTGGGTAGACACTTAATAAACGTTCATTGATAGATTGAATCCAGTAAGTTCAGGTCCAGCTTGAGTACAACCTTTTCTCTTTACTTTCCTAAGTATCCAGTCCAAGCACACCTAACCTAGCCTCATATCAACTGGAATGCTGATGCTTGCCCTAAGGTTTGCTATTCTATTAGATACTATATACAATTGATCTATCCTTGTTCCTTACATGTAATTTTTCCATCTCGGCAAGATTCTAACCTTCTCAAGGGCAAGGATAATGTCTTAGACTTCCATTATACCTTTCTTGCATAGTACCAGAAACATCAATACTCACTAACTCAATGGTTCAACTCAATGACATTTGTGAAACCTATCATAATCAATATAGGTGTAACTACTGTGATTACCATTTTGATAGTGGTTTTGAACAATCAAGGATAATTTGTGAAACATGTAACAAGAGCACTCTCCTTAGATGCTTGGAATACAAAGACAGGAGTGAAACTAGCCCAGCCTTGAAGGAGCTTAGTATAACCCTGTGGATCGAACTTGAAAGAAAAAAAACTTGATCCCTGCCCTCAAGGAACTTTCAGTCTTGTTTTCTTTAGAATGGGAGGAGAAGCAAGAAAATCTACAAGACAGGCTCCATTTGAGAGAATAAAAACCCTTTCATTTGTGAGCTCCTCAGTCTTCGTGTTATCCATGTGACCTAAAACTTAAATAGCAGGACTTAAATAGTTATCTTGGTCTACTTTACCTGTTCCATGTCCCTGATATTAAAGGTTCTAGATAATTTTGCAGATGAACATTTGTCAATTGACCATACATATTTAATGGCATCCGTTTCGCTAACACTAACCAATGAAGAATCACCCTGTGTAAGAAGTTCATCATGGTTTTGTAGCTGGAATCATAAGGTCATAGGTGAGATATGGAAAGCCAGCTCCCTAGAGACCATCTACTTTAACCCTCTGTTTTGCAGAAGAGGATATTGAGACTGACAGAAGTTAAGTGACTTGTCCAAGGAATTGTGCAAGATAGGATTTAAATTTGATTCCAAGCTCAGTGTTCTATCCACTGCACCACCTAGCAGCCTTTAGAAATGATCTCATGCATACCTTATATAGAAGCAGAGACCTAGAAGTAGCAAGGACTTACCAAAATCATCTAGGTATTATGTAGCAGATCTGAGATTCAGATATAGGATCTCTACTACCCAAATTAATACTGTTTCTACTATGCCATGCTGGACTTAGAGTGACTTTTCAAAGGGGAAAAATGCAGGATTGATAAACACAAGGAAAACATCCCCTTCTTGGTGCTGCCCCTGGGAATCTCTAGTTTCCATCAAGTCTCAGCTCAAACACCATGCATGTCCTCTGAATGGTCTTTCCTTCTTTCTCCAGTGGAAGCTGCCCAGCTCCATGAATTACTTTGTACTGGATATACTTTGTATTGTTTTATCTATATACATACAATTTCCTGCTCCCAGTAGAAGATTTTTGAAAGCAAGGGCATCTTCCCTATTGTCTTGGTAGCCCCAGGATCTGGCACCAATGCCAGGCACCCACACTTAACCTTATGAAATCTCAAACTGAGGATTTACTTCACTCTTGAGAGGTTGTAGCATCTCTTTTATACCTTGTAATTCCATTCTGGGCTCCTTAAGGCTCCATTGCCTGGGGTGGGGGTCTCCCTCATACTTAGTACCAATCAATCAATAGATGATTATTTATTAGGCACCTACTATGTACTAGACATTGGGCTAGGTTCTAGAGATATAAGATAAAAATGGAGCCATGTAATATAAAAAATCATATTGCATAATACCAACCCAAGTGGATGTTACGAGAGCCAATGGCTGCAGAACAACAAGGAATAACCACCCCCTGCAAAAGAGCTCAGAGGTGGTTGCTTAACTCTGAATCTCCTGGAACCAGGCCATTTTCTCCATCCTCTCAAGGGGTCCTTCTGGGGCCATGCCTAGGGGAAACTAAGGCACTGAGCTTCAAAATTCCTTAGACCAAAGAAAATTGGAGCGAACCGTTCTTCCTCAGCATATATACATACAAATACTAACATTTATACACATGTACAGATCTAGGAGGAGCAATGTGGTTCAGTAGAAAGAGGACTGACCTTAAAGCCAGGAAGACCTGGCCATCTCACCTGGGATGCATACCAACTGTATGATCATGGGCTAGTGGCTTAAACTCTCTGTGTTCTGGATAACTCATTATACCTACAAATTGCAGAGAAGCTATTTTCCCCAGACAGAGAGAGGATGCTTACACACCTAGAAGTTCCCTATATCAATGAAATCATAGTTCCAGCCTCTGTGCTTGTGCACACATACATACACACACAATGTTGGGAGATGGGAATGGTTTTTGCCTATGTGTGTGTGAGCAAGAGCAAGGAGATCCTATACATGAATACAGAAGCTTGAACAGTGGGATGAACTCAGCCTTCTGCATGTAAGAGTTTCTGAAGTGGCCTTGTGTTAATAGCAGTCTCTGCATTTTCACAAGCATTCTTTGGGGCCAGAGCTCATTCAGGCAGAGGACAACAGCTAATTACCAGCTATTCCATCTCCATGCAGACAATTTACAAATCTCTTCTCTGGAAGGTGAAAGAAGCTAATAAGAGGAGAATGCAGGACTGAAGCTGGGGGAGAAAGAGAGAGGGACTTCCTCCCTTCCCATGACCACATCATGACAGAACTGCCTGTGGCTCAGTCTATGGTGGACTTGTAAGGAGGCTCCCACAGCCATTCTCAGAAAGTCAAAGTTATCCTGACCTTCTTTTGCTGAAGACTGATTGCCAGCTTAGTGGGCCCCCTTTGCCCATTCAAGAAGGTAATGTGAAAAATCAGAAGTGACAGCACATTGAAATTGAACCCTTGCCAGAAATTGGGTAGCTGGACATTCTTTGGAACAATTTCAATCCCCAGGCCAAAATAAGAGGGGAGCTATGGTGATTGTTTGAGGAGATGTGCTGCGGACAGATCCTTTCATGGATGAGATCCCAGTGTTTGCAAGGGTAATTTGTTTAAAAAGAACAAAATGTTCCATCACTGAAGAAAAAAGAGGAGGTACAGAAAAAGTGCCCCCCCAAAAAAGCAAAGATTTTTAAAAAGTGACTTAATTTTTAATTTCTATAACTACATATATGCATGAAAGCAGTATCATAATTTTGAGCCCTGGCTTCTTCATTTTTTATCTAATCTATAATACATTGCCAGCATCTGAGCTCTCATGTAAAGAACTCAATTCTGAAGGTGTACCAGTGACTGTCCTAGTCCCCAGTGTCTGGAGGCCAGGTACTTTGAATACTTCCCTGTGCCCCACAGCTCTATTATACCCTTAGGGAGGTTGCAACATCCCTCTCTCTGCCATTTGCTCCAATCACCATCTAATGTTCCCCCAATTATAGAACTCCCTACATCCCAGTTCTATTTTACCACTCAATAGCTTTTACAAAGGACAGTTTATTTCAAGACCATAGTCAGAATAGGTACAAACATCCATCCCTCCCCCCAAAAAATCCCTCAGGGGCATACATTTCCTCACAGCCTCAGTCTCTGGGGAAAGGATAAAGGTCAGGCTCACAGGCTAACTCAGTTCCTGTATAGTATAGTCCCACCAAGTTTCCAGTCTCCCTTGGGATTGAATCCTGGCACCCTTGTTTCTTACATCCTCATTGTTGGACTGTTAGCAGCAGGTGGCCTGGGATCCTGTCTCCAGAACCATGAGTGCTAGAATTCCTAGGTCCAGGAACTCCACTACCTATACCTAGAACTGAATAGAAGAACCCAAACTGACCAAAATTCCAAATTCAGTCCTTGGAACCACAGGACATGGGAAGAGACTAAATAAATGTCTCCCTTCCTCCTGCTTAGTTCAGTATATGACACCTAAGCTTCAAGTAAAGAAGACCTTCACTCTCTGGGAACATCTGACAAGAGAGAAACTGTGCCAGTCTGGCAGCTTTCAAGAAGTAACCTATTCTGACTATACAGCCAGTGGGAACGTCTTGTCCCAGAAGCAGGAACCTACCATTTCCCCCATGGATGCCACCAACTTGAAGTGATCTGAGTATGCACCAAAGACTACAGAAGTTTTTTCAATAATTTTCCCTATGGTATATGCACACAGTAAGAATTTCTCATAAGAACATCAGAAATTGATTCACCTTTAGGTCTTCCATCAACAAGGAATGACCCTTCAGTTCCCACATAAGTTCTTGGTTCCATGAACTTCCTTCCTTGCTCTGGGAACACTTTTCTATTTTGAGGACATCTCTGTAATAAATTTCCCCTTCTCCTAGATGGTCTACAAAGAAATGCAGGCCTCCCTCCAAGGCACCTCTATGTCTACTCCTTTATCTCACTGTGGGATAGATGCTCACGTGCTCTGTCTCTCTCTTTGTCTCTGTCTCTCCGTCTTGGTCTCTCTCTGTATGTTTCTGTCTCTGTCTTTCCATCTTGGTCTCTTTCTGTGACTCTCTCTTCTATTACAGCACTCTACTGTTTCCATCTACTTCTTGCTTCTGCCTCTACAACTGCTGTCTACTTCCCACTGCTCCTTTGCTGCCATTTTTGTTTCCTTGGCTTGGTCTTTTAGAAAGACTCTGACCCAGTATATCTCAGAGGTAGGCCACCCATTCCCTTATCTTTTGTTAATTAGATTTGCAGCACTGTCAGGCTGACACAACAAAGGGTCACTCAACTCTCCAGATTTCCGTCCTCAACCAAAGGTAATTGTTTTTCAGTAGTTCAGTTGTGAATAACTCTTTGAGACTCCGTTTTAGTGTTTTCTTGGCAACAATACTAGAGTGCTTTACTGTTTCTTTCTCCAGACTGAAAGTGCCCAACCCCCACTCCTACTTTAATTAGAGCAAGGGAATGCCATTCACTCCTATCTTGACCTTCCTCTTCCTCTCCTGTGGCTCTCTTTTATTCTCCTTTTTCTTGTCCTGTTCTTTTTTCTCTCATTTTCTTTCCCCTCTTCTATCTCCATCACTTTTCCCTATCCCCCTCTTCACTTTATCCCCTCTATCTCTTCTCCTTTTGCTTTTATGACTCATTCTTTCTTTCATCCTTTCTCCCTCTCTCTTCCTTCCTCCCTTCCCCCTTTTCTGTCTTTCTTTCTTCTTTCTTTCTTTCCTTCTTTCTTTTCTTTCCTTTCCTTCTTTCTTTTCTTTGTTTCTTCCTTCCTTCTTCCTTTCTTTCCTCTTTCTTTCTTCCTCTGCATTTGTAAACACTTGGCATTTAGAACAAAGTGTGCTCTGCCCTGCCCAGTTCACAGCTGAAATATTATGTTAAACTCTGAATAACATGATTTAAAAGGGGAATCCTGAGAGAAACCAAGATAGTGAGGAGGCCCTGCCATAGTAGGATCATTTGAAGAAAATGGGAACCCTTATTCTGGAGAAGAGAACCCTTAATATGACCATGCTAGCTGTCTGAAAGCATTGGAAGCACTTTCATGTGAAACTTGACATTTGGGAGTTGATCTTAGAAGGTCAAATTAAATAGCAATGGATGGAAGTCAGAGACATGGAGATTTTGGCTTGTCTATAGGTAGATGGTATGTAATTTCAGTCATGTGGGTATTCCTTTCATTGGTACAGATCACTGCTCTTCCATACCTTCTCATATATTAACAAACAGCCAAAACAATAGCAATGATGATGATGATGATGATAGCTAATATTAATATAGCATTCACAATGGTTCAGGCATTTTGCTAAATGTTTTACAAATATTTTCTCTTTTGAGCCTAATAGCAACCCTGAGAGGGAGGTGCTTTTACTATACCCATTTTACAGATGAGAAAAACTGAAACAAACAGTTTAACTGACTTGCTCAGAGTGACACAGCTAGTAAGAGTCTGGGGCAAGACTCAGCTTGGGGCTTCCTGACTCAAGGCCCAAGAACACTCTTTCCAATAGGGTGCCATCTAACTGCCCTGTATATTCCATAGATATTCTTAATGTTATCACTTGCCACACATGTGGATGTGTGACAATCTTTTCTTTATTGTCATGATCTGTTCACTCATGTTTGTCAGCCCTGCAGGGTAGCCTGACCAAGAATCTAATGAAATGATGGTGTTTGACTTTGGACACCAGATAAAACTAACTCCTCCATTTCTAGTACGCCATTCTCTAAGGAGATTCTATTACCTGGCTTTCCATTGATCTGGTTTTAATTTGTTTATGAACTTAACTTTAAACCTAAACTAAATAATAACATGCTTTAAACTAAATTGAATGACTTTCAACAAACAAAATGTCCATTGTAACTTATCAGTTATCTCCTAAATATCTTCTTTAATTGCATGTTTTTTTTGTCCAACTTGCCCAATGTATTAATGAGTAGATTTTTCTTAACTTTTTATGGAGTCATAGACTATGGGTACTCTGCTTACCTAACTTTGTATTTTCTACAGATCTTACTATATTTCTTTGTGTTTTCACATTTATCCCCTATATATTATAGTAATCCCTATATTGAAAAGATACCACAATTTATTTAATCATTTTCTAAATGGTTAAATATTTTAGTTATTTTAGTTTCTCACATTACACATGTTTACAGATAATTTGTAATTTATAAGTGTGTGTGTGTGTGTGTGTGTGTGTGTGTGTGTGTGTGTGTGTGTGTGGTGTATGTGTTCCAGCTAAGTGGTACAGTGGCTGAGCCTGGGGTAAGGAATACCTAAGTTTAAATCTGGCCTCAGACACTTCCCAGCTGGGTAAATCACTTAACCCTGGTTCCCTCAGTTTCTTCATCAATAAAATGAAATGGAAAAAGGATTGGTAAGCCCCTCCAATATCTTTGCCAAAAATAAACTCCAAATAGAGTTCATAAAGAGTAGGACATGACTGAAAAATGACTAAAAACTGAAAAATTATTTTCTAAATTGTTAGATATTTTAGTTATTTCAGTTTCTTACATTGTGTTTGTTTACAAATTACATATAAACATATATGTGTATAAGCATATATACATAATATATATAATATCTAATATCACTACTATAAATAAGCATGTAACTTTGCAAAAGGAATATCCACAATAACAAATATATTGGAACAAATGGTATATTTATAATTTAAAACTTTAGTTGCAAAGAATGGATATACTTGTTTCCCCATAGCCTTGCCAACACTGCATTTCATCATTTTAAACTATTTTTTGTTGGACAGATGGCTGTGTTGTGATACCATAAAGTCTTTCTTATTCACATTTATTTGATTCTTAGAGAACTAGAACATATTTGCAAGTATTTATTCAAATTTTTTCATTTATTTTATAATTTATCAGCTCATGTCCTTTGGCCCTTTACTCGCCCAAGATGGGATTTTATCCAAATTTTTACAAGTTTAACATTTTTTAGATATTGTAGCAGATAAAAAGATTAAAAATAAATTTAGACATTTCTCTCATATATTTGTTATAAATAAATTCCCACAGACTTTTAAAATCTTCATTATGTTATTTTCATTGTACAGAAGTTTTAAAATTTTAATCTTGTTTATCTTTTGTTGCCATTTGTTTGCTTTGCTTAATAATAAAATATCCCTTGAATTGTCTTCTCATTGCAGTTGAGAAAAAATTCTATTTTCTCCCATTTTATAATTCCTTTTATCTTTAGCTAAAGTCAACTGGAATTTAATGTGGTATGACTCTAAGATTATTTTTTGCCTCATTGCTAACAAATTTTTCCAAACTACATTTATAAAATGATCCATCATTCTCCAGTTTGCATTTTCTACAGGCTTATCAAACACCCATGTTTTTTACATATTTTGTTTGAAGTCTAGGCTAGGTATTCTTTTCCATTTTCCATTATTCTTCTCTGGCATCAGAAGAACTTGAATATAACCTCTTTGTCCAAATTTTGTAGTCTGGAAGTGCAATTCTACTTCCATCAAGTTGGATCATAGGATCACAGGATTAGAGATGGATGGGACTTTTGGAGTCAGTGCATTTTAACAATGATGTTACTGAGGTCCAGAGAGATGGAATGACTAGCCAAAGGCACATAGGTGGCAGGGCCAGGATTCAAATCCCATCTCTCTGATTCCAAACTCAGTGCTCTTTCTACTATATCTGATGACTTTCAAGAGTTTTTTTCCTTTCCATCCAAAAAGTTTCTTTAAAAATTTTCCAATTTTTTTCCCATATAAATTTTATGTTCTTTTTTAAATTTAAAAAAACCAAACATTACTGGCACTTTAACAGGTGTAGCATTAAACAATATGAATTAACATAGGGATTTTTGTCCTTCTTACCATGTTGACCTGAACCATCCATGTTTTTTTCTTTTCTATCTAAAAAGTTTCTTTAAAAATTTTCCAATTTTTTCCCATATAAATTTTATGTTCTTTTTTAAGTTAAAAAAACCAAACATTACTGGCACTTTAACAGATGTAGCATTAAATAATATGAATTAACATAAGGATTTTTGTCATTTTTATCATGTTGACCTGAACCATCCATGAACATGGGAAATCCCACAATCTTCCTTTACTTTCTTCAGTAATGTCTTATTGTTTTATTTTTCATAGTTATCTACACCTCTAGGTAAGTTTATTCATGAGTACTTAAGGATTTTTATTATAAAATGTTTATTTTGATCTTTATCAATAGTATGTTAGAATGTAAACATTCTTGTGAGTTTATCTTGGATCCTAGAATCTGCTTTGACTTAAGCTCTACCCTCCTGACCCTCTAACCCCACAGAGTCAGAGACAAGCTTACCCTGGTGCCTTTAGGCAAGATCTTTGTAAAGATTTGTGGTCCCCTAAAAGGAATGATTTCAAAATGATCAAAGCTATCCCAAAGTAGGATCTACTGCCTTGGCTGGGCATGTGCTTCATGTCACTGGAGACGTGATGGTTACTGGAGGTTGGAGGATTGCTTATCAGGTTGTTTTTGTGGAAGAAATTCCTGCATAGTTACCATTTGGCTAGTGGGTGATCTCTCAAATCACATGCATTTCTGAGATTCTATCATTTATGATTCCTTCCTTCCTTCCTTTCTTCCCTCCTTCCTTTCTTTCCTCCTTTACCTTCCTACTTTTGCTTATACTCCCTTTATTCTTCCCTACCTTTTCTCTCTTTCTCTACTTTCTTTCCTTCTTATTTTCTATGTTTCTCTTCCATTCTTTTCTCTTTTTTTTTTACATGTAACAGCAATAGTTGTGTTTATGCCTAAGAAAACACAATGACGATTTAGCAAAAACTAATTCTCTGCACTTGAGTTGTACAAAAAGCGGTTCAGATGTCCAATTTTGGATAATCTTTTTTCAGTAGGAAGAGGTCAAAGGAACCTTAGCTTCATGTCCAAGCCTTGAATATCTTCTGCCAAAATCACAGCAGGCTGAGTGTGCAGGGTTAGCCCTTTGGGCTAGTGATTAGGGAAACCTCTTCCCCCAGACTGACCATAGGTTTCTATTCTTTAGTGTCTTTTGCTTTCTATCTGGGAGATTAAAAAGCTGTTTAAATCCAGTTATCACTCTAAAGCTATTATCAGCAATAGTTATAGGCTTAACTCCTATCCCATTTCCAATCAACTTTCATCATCAAAGGTCAATGGAGTGAATGATCCCATTAAAATGGTCAATGACCTGTTTCTTTTCATTTCTCTAAACTTTCTTCTAATGAATTCTTTTAGATCATCACATCCCTCTCATGGGTCTCTTGCTTTTGTCTGTTTCAAACATGACATGGCATCATGAAAGAACACATGTAATTCATAACTGAGGGCTCTAGGTTCCAATCCTGCCTCTGGTATTTAGAATCTTAGCATCAGAGATGTAGTAGTAGTAGTAGTAGTAGTAGTAGTAGTAGTAGTAGTAGTGGTAGTAGTAGTAGTAGTGATGGTGGTGGTGGTAGTGTTACTTCTATTATTGCTACTAATAATAGCTAAAATTTGTTAGTCCTTTAAGGTTTTCAAATTGCTTTACATATATGCTTTCATTTATTCTCACAACAATCCTGGGAGACAGGAGCTAATATTAGCCCTATTTTACAGACAAATAAATATACTGAGAGAAATTAAGTGATTTGCATCTAGTCACACAGCTAGTGTCTGAAATGAAATTCAAACCTGGGTCTTCCTAACTACAAATCCTACTCTGTACACTGTATTACCTTTCTGCTCATGTATCAGCTGATCTAATCCAACTCCCTCATTTTGCCCAAAAGGAAACTTAGATAAGTTGTGACTTGGCTGGATAATAGGTGTTTGAAGTGGGATGTGAAACCAGATCTTTGTCTCCTAAATCTGACATCATCCCTATATTCCATGCTGTCTTCATAACTGATGAGAGAAACAGAACCTAATATAATTCCTAAAACATAGTAGGTATTTAATAAATGTTCATTCAATTGAATTAATATATTGGGTATTTTTAATGCCGAGATCCATGCTAAAATAATATGAACAGTGCTGGCTTCGGCAGCACATATACTAAGATTGGAATGACACAGAGAAGATTAGCATGGCCCCTGCGCAAGGATGATACGCAAATTCGTGAAGCGTTCCATATTTTTGTAGTCAATAAAGTTCTAGACCTAGTTAAAAATTAAATAGTACACATCCAAATTAGGAAAATCCTTTAGAAGAAATACCCAAGAGATGTTGCAAAGAGCAATTTGTGAATTCCTTGTGATACACTTACAGTTGTTTGGCATACAACTTTAAATAAAGCAAGGATTAAGAGGACTTAAAAAAATAAAATAAAATAATATGAACACCATTTAGATACACATTTTAGTTAGCTCCCAGCTTCTGCCATGAACTACAAATCACAAGGACAGGAGGAAGGGACCTGTTTTCCCTTAGGAATAGGATTGGCAGATCAAGCTGCTGGAAGAGCAGTGATAATTATTATGAGGTTGGAGGAAATATTGGGAAATAAGGTGTTGTCTTTGGTCTAACTTGGAATGTGCCCTTTTGTTCTAAAAGGGAAAGCATTAAAAAAAATAGCTACATGACTGCTCTGGGCACTTCATCAGTCCTCCATATAGATTTGTTAATTAATCAAAAGGTTAGAACATCTCATCCCTCCTGCACTAGGAAAACTCATGTGCTGGTATGCAGCTTGTCTCCTGTTTTGCCCAAAGATAGTATGTTAAGAATCTTCCCACTGAGTTCTATTGTGTATCAAAGACAAAGTAATTTTCACAATTATTACTCATGCTCTTTGTCATGCAAAAAGTGTAAGTAATGTTTTTAATAATGTAAGCCATTAAAAAGTTGTCGGGATGAATTTATTGAGTCTGCTGAAAGCTACTTTGGGGAAGGATTTTTCTATTCACAAATGTGTAACCCATTGGTGTCTGAATAGCTGAATTTTCCTGAATTGTTTCATAGCTTGTATACACACACACACACACACACACACACACACACACACACACATACCAGTGTATATACATATGTGTATATATGCACATATACATATATACACATACATAATACACATCACATATATTTATATGCTTTCAGAATTTATCAGATTATATGGACATTTACATACATATATGTGAGCAGAAGTGAATTAGTGAATGAATGAAGGCATAGATATCTTGGGAACCACATTCAAGGTTTTGAGTCATACCAAATTTTTGTAAACTTAAGGAATGTGTGGAAACAATAGCATATTTCTCCCCCCCCATCCCCATAGGGTGAGCTGGTTTATCTTTAAAGAGGCAAGAATACTATTCTCAGAATTAGATTGGTATGGAAATTAGGGTTTGAATTACTGGGAAGGCTTTCTGGCTGCCTGAGATACAGAAAGCCCAGCCTGTGAAAAAGTAGGGCTTCCCAGTTTCAATGACATTCCCACTACCTGGCAGGTCAACATGCCTTTCTTAGTAAATATTGTTGTTGAGATAGAGAGGCAGAGTGGAGTCACATTCACCTCACTATTGCAATCTAGGGGATCCTTTTTATGGTTGCATATTTTATGGTATATCAGTGTCTCAACATATTCCAATCTTGAGCCTAACATACTGGTCTTCTCTGAGCTAAACTTGCTACTTGTATCAAATCTGACAGAGGAGAAACTTAGGTATGTTTGTAAAAAATGGGAAAATGCACTTACAAGGCAGCACAACAAAACAAAACATAGCAAAACTTTTCTCCAATATGAATTTCTATTCAATTAAATAATCAGGACAATTGTAGAATTTTCTCCTACGAACATACTTAAAATAGGACAGAGATGTGTTTGCCAAAAGTGATGTAGGTTATTGTTTCAGCAACAGAAAGTTTTCCAAGAAGTAAAGAGCAGCTAATCACCAGAAAGTTAACCACCTGGATGATGAATTTTTTGAACCATGGAAATCCATGAAGCAAAATAAAAATGGCCTTCGGTCTTGTGTATGCTTGCCCTCTCTTTCTGCAGTGATAGTATCAGTGCCGTAGAGATGTACCTATTTACTACTCTATTGCATGCCCCATGGTTCTGCAAGCTCTTTGAGTATAGGGACTGATTTTACCTTTCTCTTCAGTTCCTAGCACAGTAGACATTTAATAGATGCTTATTGCCTGATTGCTAAGAATCAAATAGCTTTAAGGCTATTGATGCACCTTAAGTTATCTATTTATATTCTAAACGTGAGATCCTTGTCCAATGACCAAGAAATGATTGCTGGAAGAATGCTCAGCAACAACAACAACAACAACAACAAAACATGACTTCATACAATTTTTGGTCATTTCATATTGTAATAGTTATGATAGATATTCATAGAAAGTCCACCATGAAAATTAAAACTGCTTAATGGCACCAGCACTTGCAGAAAATAAAAAGGCAGAGAAATTCTCTGAAAAATTCGACAAGGGCTTCCTAATTAAGTCAAGATGTCCTACGACCCAGAGTAAGTAAACATGGAAGTAGGTGAAGATAGACAGGAATATACTAGGAAGTATCAATCAACAACAAGGAGGGAGGAAGGCCAAAAGATTTGTGTACTATGCAGAAGCCTCATGCTTATAAAACAAAAAGGCCTTAAGGAAAAGTAAAACAAGACCCATTGGAACTTGAAAGCACCAAAAGAGACATAAACCTGAAATTGAGCATGAAGCATTCTTCAATCAACTACCCTAGTGCTGTTAAAAAAAACAATCAAATTAATACACAATTAGAAGAATAAAAAATGAGAAAAACATTTGACATGTAATTTAAAAAATTCATCCTGACCTATTAAAAGAAATTATTGATGATTAAATATGGGCTATGGATGGTGAAAATAACAGACAATAATTACAAGAATTTCATGAAGAAATTCAACCAATGCACATCATTTTCCATTGAAACAAAAAAGTCTAAACAATATGAGTAAACAAAAAAACTAATTTACTTGCCAAGCCTATGCATGGCATCCAAGGGGGAGTAAATATTGAATATATATTCATTTACAAAATCTTAAAAAGAATGTTGGAAGAATATTATGAATACCCTAATCTAGTTAAATCAAGAGAACCAATAGAGCATAAAAACTTGGAAGAGAAACCAAAGAAGGCTTGAAAAGAATTTCAAATCATAAGGAAAGTTCTTACAAAGACCTTTAAAGATAATATGGAAAGGAGGGCAACAAACAGACAAAAAAGGGAAAAGATCTGCAAAGTTATCCATGGCAAACTTTTCACCATCCAGAAAAATGTTAAGTCCAAAGACCAACAATTCTATAAAGGAGATAGAAGTGTCATTAAAGAAAACAAAGTTTTGAAGAGCTGGTTGGATTAGACAAAGTAAAATGAGCTGCTGAAGGAAATGGCAAACCACTCCAGCATCTTTGCCAAGAAAAGTACAAATAGGGTCATGACTGAAAATGACTCAACAACAGATATGTTTCTATGTTAGAGATGACATAATTGTGAGGAAAGTCACAAAGTTGGCATTGAAGTTCTCAGGCCTTGTAAAGAACAATAACTACAAAAAAGGTGACTTAGAGAACATCAAAAATATTAATATACATGCCTTTTTTCCCATTTGTATAAAATTTTTCAGAATAACCTATATACATACACAATGAAAGCAATTTGAATTGGAATCTCTGGCTGGAATTTTGGCAGCAATATTCTGCAGTAGACCATATAATTGACAGAAAGATACATAGAATATGAGACCCCACTGCATTTATTTTTGGTCACTATAAAAAGCTTTTGATTTGATGTTACAAAATGCCTTAAAGCTTCTCTCTTATAATCTCCCATGTATTCTCAAAAACGTTCAAAGTTGCTTGAAACGTATACTAGAGATACCATTTTTTCCTTTTTTGAGGGGAGGGGGAGCTTTCTCTAACAATATCGAGTAAGATTTACAATAATGATGATGACAACAACAAATGGAATTTATACAGTAATTTGAGATTAAGCATTTTCTATACAAATGTCCTCTGCGTGAAAGCATGAACCATGTGAGAAAGAGACTATTTTTCCCCATTTTACGGAAAGAAAAACTCAGAAAGAAAACTTGCTTTAGGTCATACAGTTAGAAAAGTGTCTGAGGTAGGATATGGTCTCAAGTCTTCCTGACTCCAAGGCCAGTGCTTTGAGGACTGTTCTGCCTAGTCAGGACATGTGCTTATAAATAGAGGGATGTATGCTTCCCAAAAATATTTATCACTGTCATGGAAAAGATCCCCTGGAGAATACAAGGTGAAGAGGTCTTCTGTACAGAGGGCAGAATCCTTTAGATCTTCTTCTTTGTGGATAACATTTTGTTAATTGAATTCACCTCCATTTAATAGTGATCATCCTTTCTTTCCACATAGGAAAAAAATCAAGTAGTTGAAGAATGTCTACCATTCAGATGACAACATGTAAAGTGATAGACAATCTACACAGGATGTCTTGACTAAATTCTTCAAATGTACTACAAGGTCTAGAATTTGTTCAAAACAGAGTTGTATCAATATCTTTTATTTTTAGATTGCATAGATTTTCCTCTCTTTTTACCCTCTCCTTCCAAGATAATGGATTTTTCCTTCCCTTATAACAGGTTTTTAAAAAATGTGATAACATTTGTGAAGTGCACTATTACAGAAGATATTCAGGTCGATGAGATGGCATGTCCATTTGGTTATTTGAGAGATTAAGGGTGGAGTATGGACCAGATGACTTTTCAAGTTTCTTTTCAATTCTGAGATTCCGTGATCTGAGGTCTTACGACTGGGAAATCAAATACAGCATAGTAAAACAAGATGGGGAGAGTACAGCGAGGAAGATGAAGGTTTCATTTTTGTCTTTGGATCCCCTACACATAGTATAGGGATTTCTCATAGAAGGGACTCATCAAATGCTTTTTATTGAATTGAATTGTAGTCTTGTTGACCAGTTAATGGATTGTCTTGTCCTCCTAGAACCAGTCTAGACAATTACAGAAGACTGGCCAGAAAGTGATGACATTTTGGACATCACCTTGAAAATCCTACTTTAAATCTGCCTGTTGAGTAAGGGAATTCACATTAGTAGGGAGATGGGACACATTGATGAAATCATGGATTCTTAAACTACCAACATTTTGAAGTTGGTGGCACTAAGTCAATGATATCCAGAGTCACAGCTTCTGCAACATCATCCCCAGCTTCCCAAATTTGCAAAGTTCTGGTTACTTTGTACCAATCAGTTTAGTCCTGATTCATTCCCCAGCTGTGTGAAGGGCTGTGATTTTCATTTGAAAGTTTGATCAATCTAGAGGATAGAGACAATGATTAGTGTGGGAGATATTATCCTAACAGTCTTTTTAAAGAGATTACTAGATTTCATCTATGGTCATATGACCACAATGCATGACAGGTTTCTTTACCTCCCTGGGCCTCTGTCTCTTCATCTGGAAGAGGGGTAAGACTAGATGGCCTCTGAGGTCCCTTCCCACTCTTGATCTATGATTCTATGCCTTGTCATAGGAAGATGATTTCATGTGGATAGGCCCTAACAGAGTTACAGGAGGAGCACACTCAGAACCTGCTTCTGAAAGTTTCCAGTGACTTTCTCTTCCTTTTCTATATTATAGCCTTCGTTTGCTTAAAAAGGAGTACCTGGCCACCAAGAAGACTTGTAATGGAGATGAAAAGAAGACTGCCTACAGAGAACTGATCCCTGGAAACTAGAGGAGAGAGGGACTCCATCTATGCACAAAGTCCCCGAATGTTCTTTTGCTGATATTTAGGAAAGGCTGCTTTCAAAACCAAAAAAAAAACTTCCTTTCACAAAACTCGAAAAAAAAAACACCACCAAAATGAGACTTTGGTTGGGACATCAGTGGGATCTCAGAAGGTAGGAGTTGGCCATTTTAGTCTTTGTATTTGCTCCAAGAAGCTGGACCCTCCCTCCTGGGCCCTGCTGTTGGACCCTTTAGCCAGCCACTTCCACCAGGCCCTTCTGCCCAGACCTGTTTAAATTCCTTCACCTTCTATGGCAGTTTATTATTATTTTTAAATTAATTAATTAATTTTTATTTTTCAACATTCATTTCCATAAGATTTTGAATTCTAGATTTTCTCCCTATCTCTCTCCTTCACCCCACCCCAACATGGAAAGCATTCTGTTTACCTCTTCCCTTAGTCTGATCTCCCTTTTATCATCCCCCCTTATCTCCTTTCGCCTTACTTTCTCATAGGGCAAAATAGATTTCTATATTCTACTGTCTATACATCTTATTTCCCAGTTGCCTACAAAAACAATTTTTTTAATATTGGTTTTTAAAACTTTAAGTTCCAAATTCTCTTCCTTCTTACCTACCTACCCCTCATCATTGAGAAGACAAGCAATTCAATATAGGTTATGTATGTGTAGTTATGCAAAACACTTCTACAATAGTCATGTTGTGAAAGAATAACTATATTTCCCTCCACCCTGTCCCACCTCTCACTTATTCTCTTTTCTCCTTTGACCCTGTCCCTTTTCAAAAGTGTTTGCTTCTGACTATAACTCCCCCAATCTGACCTCCCTTCTATCATCCATCCCTTTTCCCCTTCCCCATTACTTTCCTGTAGAGTAAAAGACCCAATTGAGTGTTTATATTATTTCTTTCTTAAGCTAAATCCTACGAGAGTAAGGTCTCATTCCTTCTCCCCTCTGCACTCCTCACATCCCTTGTTAAATCCTTTTTTTGCCTCTTTTATGTGAGATAATTTACCCCATTCTATCCACTACTCCTGATATATTCCTCCCTCAACCCTTAATTCTATTTTTTAGATATCATTCCTTCATTTTCAACTCACTCTGTGCCATCTATCTATCTACTTACCTACCCACCTATCTATCTTTCTATCTATCTCTCTATCTATATCTATCTACCTACCTATCTATCTATCCATCTATCTATGTCGATTTCATCCAAATATCCTAATAGTAAGCAAGGTCTCATGAGTTACAAATATCATCTTTTCCAGGTAGGAATGTAAACAGCTCAATTTTAATAAGTCGCTTATGATTTCTCTTTCCTATTTACCTTTCCATGCTTCTCCTGATTCTTGTATCTGAAAGCCAAATTGTCTATTCAGCGCTGGTCCTTTCAGCAAGAATGCTTGAAAGTCCTCTATTTCATCGAAATTTCATTTTCCCCCTGAAATATTATACTCAGTTTTGCTGAGTAGGTGATTCTTGGTTTTAATCCTAGTTCCACTGCCCTCTGGAATATATTCCAAGTCCTTTGATCCCTTAATGTAGAAGCTGTTAGATCTTGTGTTATCCTGATTGTATTTCCACAGTATTCAAATTGTTTCTTTCTGGCTACTTGCAGTATTTCTTCTTGATCTGGGAACTCTGGAATTTGGCTACAATATTGCTAGGAGTTTTCATTTTGGGATCTCTCTCAAAAGGTGATTGGCAGATTCTTTAAATTTCTATTTTACCCTCTGGTTCTAGAATATTAAGGCAGTGTTCCTTGATAGTTTCTTGAAAGATGATGTGTAGACTCTTTTTGATCATGACTTTCAGGTAGCCTAATAATTTTAAAATTCTCTCTCCTTAATCCATTCTCCAATGAGATATTTCACATTGTCTTCTATTTTTCTTTTCGTTCTTTTGGTTGTGTTTTATAATTTCTTGACTTCTCATGAAGTCATTAGCTTCCATTTGCTTCATTCTAATTTTTCAGGAATCATTTTCTTCATTTTGGAGCACCTTTTCCATTTGGCCAATCCTGCTTTTTAAGGCATTCTTCTCACTAGCTTTTTGGACCTCTTTTGTCATTTGGGTTAGTCTATTTTTAAGGTATTATTTTCTTCAGTATTTTTGGCTTTCCTTTAGCAAGTTTGTTTGTTTGCTGGGTATGTGATTCTTGTTTTTCATTATTTTCTTGCATCACTCTCATTTCACTTTCCAATTTTTCCTTTACTACTCTTACTTTATTTTAAAAATTCTTTTTTAGCTCTTCCATGGCCTGACACCAATTCACATTTTTCTTGGAGGTTTTTTGATGTAGGAGCTTTGATTTTGTTGTCATCTTCTGGTTTGTTTTCATCTTCCTTGTCACCAAAGCAATATTCTATAGAGTTAGTTTTTTAATGCCAAATACTCATGTTCCCAGCCAAATACTTTACTTTCTAACTCTTTGCCAAGGTAGGATTCCGTTTTCAGGGGGAGTGGGAGTGGGGATGGGTGTACTGTTCCAGGTTTCAAGGGTTTTTTATCAGCTGCTTGATCCCCCACCATCTGTGGGCCACTAGCTCTGGAAGCAGCTATTGCCTCTGCTGCTGCCAAAGTGCAGGACCTCTTACTCTGACTCCTCTGCCCTGGGGACGGGGCTGAACCCCAGCCAGACACAGAGTTTTTCCACTGACCTTGTATTCTCTCTTTGGCTTTTGTGCGTGTAGAAGTATGGAAAAGGCCACAACTGCCCAGGATTCAGTCCCCTGAGGCCTGTGCCAGCCCTTCCTGTTTGGGCATGGCCCACACTGGACTGAGCTCTGTTCTGCTGCCAGTCTGGTGTGATAGACACTTCCTGTTGACCTTCCAGGGTATCTTAGGCTAAAGATTTATTTAACTCCATCATTTTGTGGGTTTTGCAGCTCTAGAATTTGTTTAGAGTCATTTTTTACAGGTATTTGGTGAGGTTTGAAGGGAGAGCTCTAGCAAGTGTCTGCTTTTACTCCACCATCTTGGTTCTACCCCCTGGCAGTTTATTTATTAAGGCTCAGCTGGCTTATAGCTCCAGGGAGCTCAATTTCCTTTTGAACCAGCTCTATTAGCACTTAATTTGCCTATGGCCATTAGTTTAACAAAAGGAAAAATTAACTTTCCCTAGGCTGAAAATTAGCACCAAAAATTAATTAAAAAAACAAAGGTAATAAAGGCCTTTATATTTTTCATTAGAACTTTCCTTTCTGGGAGATCTTGAGTATTTCTAGGAATTCTTACTTGAAGGATAAGAACAACTTCATTGCTTCCGGTCCCCACCTTATAAAGATTAGGTTATATTAGAAACTCAAATTTATATAGCACCATGAACACATAATTTCTTTTAAATATCTGTCTGTCTGTAAAATATCCTTCTGTCTGACAGGTATTATCATTCACATTCTAGGGAGGAAGAAACTGAAAGTGAGATGTTCTTTTGCATAAGAACACACAACTAGCAAGTGGCAGATCTCCTGTAATTGGGGGTGGAGGGGTTTGGCTGCTGGTAGTCTTGGTGGAAAGGGAAAATGAGTAGACAGACAGATAGAGAGATGACAGGCGGTAATAGCCAACATTATATAGTACTATGTGCCAGGAACTGCACTAAATGCTTTACAACTGTGATCTCATTTAATCCTTGGAAGTAATCACTGTTATTATTGACATTTTACAGATAAGGAAACTGAGGCAAACAGAAGTTAAATCACCTGCTTATGGCCACACTACTTGTAAGCACCTGAGTCAGGATTTGAACTCAGGTCTTCCTGACTCAAAGCTCCAGCCCTAAGGCTCTGTGGACTGTGCAACCTACCTACAGGTTTCACTATCTAAAGACCTGGGTTTGAATGCTAGGATTGCCACCTATCACTTGAATAATCATGGACAAGGCACTAACTTCTCTGACCCTTAGTTTCCCCATCTGTAAGTTGAAGGTGTCATACTAGAGAATCTCAAAAGTCCATTACAATTTTAACTATCCACTGATCCATGATACTTCTAGAAGATGTATCTGCCATGGGTATGTTCCTACATCAGATCTCAGTTTGCTCTGGTCTCAGCTCTGAAAAAGATAGCAAAAGTCACAATTCTGGAAGTTACCTGGTTCCTTCCCCAAACTTAGACCTGATGACATTGGGAATGGAATTATTTCACATTTGGAAGTAGACAAATGGAGCTGGTTCTCTTTTCAAAGGGATGGTCCAGAGTAATGGATGAATATACCAAGCAAAAGCAAGTCTGAGAAAAAGGACTCCTGAAACAATCAGATTTGGGGGAGCATGGTGGACCCATGTGAGTTCAATAGCAAGTGTTTATTAAGCACTTACTCTGTAAGGGCCAGCCTGGTTTAATACAGTCCCTTGAGCTATAAAGGTCTGGGCTCAAGTCCAGCTGTTAATGCATCCAGGGAGTGTGACCCTGGATAAAGGTCATGAACTCTTAAGACTTTAGGAGATTCTTTAAGATTATAAGTTGCAGAGAAGGGGGCAATTTGCATCTGCAGGTGAAGTGTCCCCTTCTAGGAGTTCCATTTATCGATGAAATCAGTTGTGGCCCCCACTCTCTCCCAAAATATTACAAAGTACTGTGCTAGGTGCTGGGGATATAAGACTCAAAATTAAAGAGATCCTTGCCTTTCGGGGGTTGGTACTCCATGAACATTACATAACAGACACCCACATAAGTCAACAGGCAATATGCATATTTTTCTCTAATACATTTCAGGGACCATGCTAAATGCTGGGAATATGAAGAAAGGCAAAACTCGGTTGTGGGTTTTGAAATATAGACTAAATAATACCAAGTAATTTCAGGAAGGAGAATATACTAATAAATAGATTTGGGGCAGGACAGGCAAGAACTTGTCTAGCTGGTGGCCTTTCTCCTCAAGCTGTGTTTTGAAGGCACTTTGGGGCTGAGGTGAAGAGGTGGGGCACTCCAGACATTAGAGAACCACAGAATACTAGGCCTACATCCTCCCTCAAAGATCTTCTCTGAGATCTCTCTGTGGTATGGAGGCAGTCCCAGGTTTTATGAAAGCTAAAAAGCAGAGCAAAAACTGGTGCAGGTTCTCCCCAGAAGAGGCAGTCCTTAAAATGGGATGGACATTGAATATTCTGTTGACAAGACTCAGCTTAGCTAAATTCAAAGAAGTTCCTCACGGGACGGAATATATTATACAAGGGAATGATTTCATCAATGTGAGCACAAAAAGGGGTCATCTACTTAAGGTAGGATGGCACAATGCTGAATATTAGAATCAGCAGTTTTGAATTCAGATTCTAGTTCAGTCTCCCAGTGGGCAAACCAAAGGAGGTGGTTTTCTACTAGATTGTCTCTCAGATCTCTTCTTGCTCTAGCTCTATATGTCTGTCAATAAATTCACTGCTCCAAGCAATACTACTAAGTACCTACTATGTGTTAGTCACCATGGATACAGATACAATAAATGAAAACAATTCTTACTCATAATGAACCTTGGTATGATTAATCTCTTCCTACATAATAATAGCTGGTATTGATGTAGTGCTGCAAGGCTTTGAAAAAAGACTTTACAAATGTTAGTTATCTCATTTTATCCTGGAAATATCCCTAGGAGGTAGGTGCTATTGTTATCCCATTTTACGGATGGGCAAATGAACGGAGGATAAAGGTTATGTCACTTGCTTAGGGACATACACCCAATAAGTACTTCGGTCCTGATTTGAATTCAGGGTTTCCTGCCTCTGGATGCAAGGCTTTATTCACTCATTGTACCATCTAACTGCTTGTAAGTCTATTTCCTTAAAACAAAGCTACAGCACCATTTACATGACTCAGTTTTCTTGACTACTAAATTACAGGGTGATAGGCAACAGCTTCTTTCCCAGAATCACATTTTACTGCAGTGAGTCCCATTCAAACTCATGACGCCCACTGATGTAACCCTTCAGCATTTATGGAGCACATGGATGGCAAACGTGTTCTCTCCCGTGTTTTCAGAGCAGTCAGCCAGAGTTGTGAGTTTTGCCAGGTGATTTGCATCTTCCTAAAGGCCAATCAACTCTATTGAGATTCTCCTCCTTGAAACACTCTCATTAAACTCCCCACGATCCATCACTTGGAAATTGATTATCCAGGGGTTGTCTTTTACCATTATTCATCTTTGGAGATTGATGCAGCTTGGTCCTTCTGATTGACTCACATGATTTCTGTGATTAATCTTTATCTCACTCAAATTATTTACTGTTTTAGCTTGGAAGGTCTTTCTGCCTTTGGGACTGCATTTTAATAGCTTTGATGGCTCAACAATGTTCTTTTTAAAAAAAAACAGTTAACATAAAAACGCAATTCCCACCTGTTCCCAAGGATTTCTGGGTTCTGTTTTTCATAACGTCTGTCTTTCCTCACCCTCCACCCTGTAGGCCTAAAAGAAATAGCTTCTTAGGATCATACTCCTATATTCTCATGGCTGTATGCCCTCGGGAATGTGCGTGCTCTCTCATTCTAAGCAACTGTTGTCCAAGTCTTTTCCTAGATCCTCTGCAGCAGGTCTTCTCAACATTCTAGGCACAGATGAGGTCTTCCTTTACTAATTGCAAGGATGTATAACAGTGAATGGCACCTAGGGCAGCTATATAGTGCAGTGCATAGAGCAATAAACTTAGAGTTAAGAAGATCTGAATTCAAATCCAGCCTCAGACATATATAGATTGTATGACCTGTGGCAAGTCACTTAACCCTGTTTA
Organism: Potorous gilbertii; assembly: GCA_028658325.1. Lineage (NCBI taxonomy): Eukaryota > Metazoa > Chordata > Mammalia > Diprotodontia > Potoroidae > Potorous > Potorous gilbertii. The sequence continues at coordinate 21,428,463 of CM053772.1, forward strand.
CCTCAGTTCCTCATCTGTAAAATGAGCTGGAGAGGGAAATGGCAAATCACTCCGGTATCTTTGCCAAGACAACTCCAAAGAGGGTCATGAAGAGTTGGACGTGACTGAAACAACAATAATATCCCAGTGAAGAACACAGACTGCCTGTTTATCTCTCATTTCAGCGATATCTTTGACTCATCTCCTCGTCTCCTTATACATCTCCCTGATGGTCTCCTTTATACAGCTTCTCTGTTATGATTTTTTGTTGGCAATTTCATATGAGGTGACTTTTAGTGTAAGTAAGGTGGATTTTAGTGTGTGTAGAGTGAATTTTTGTTATTATTTCTCAGAGTTCAGTTTCACAGGATCCATAGTCATAACAATCTCCTGTTCCCAGGAATTAGATATACGTTCCCACAGTCATAGTTCAAATCATCTCCACCATGTTTGCACAGAGTTGTACAATGGCAGATAATACAAACATCCACTCCAGCTATGCGGTGAGATACAGGGATGTGGTGATGTAAACTTGTGAGGCTGTTGTTTGCAATATGCCTTCTTTTTCTGTTGGCCTATCAGATGGTCTCTAGACAGTGAATGGGGAACCCATAGGTTTGAATGCACAAATAATCTCTATGCCTCAACTGGACCCCACTGAAGCTTGGGGGAAACCTTGGGTTGAATACTCAAATTGGAATGCGGTGCATGCCTTGATCAGCCCTCATCAAGGCTTGGGGGCAGTCTTTAATTTGCCTCAACTGGCCCTCACGGAGGCTTGAGTGGATTTAAGGGAAGCACAAGTTGTGCCTGTCTCGATGGACTCCAATGAGACCTAGGGGTACTTGTCCCCCACTTCTCATCAGCCCCTGTGAGAAGGGTGATTAGGGAATGCTGTAGGAGTTTGTACTGTCATTATCAGCAATCCTCTTCTGAGAAAAATAGACTAGAATAAAATAAAGTTGTTAATCCCTTCTTAGTGTCTTTCCTGTTTGACCAAATCAAGAGTGAACCTATACTAGCAACCATCTTATGTGCTGTGTTTATCTGTCTTACAACAATATGGTATGAATAACTCATGCCTGCCATGTGCCTCTCCATATTATACTTTGAGTGGTCTTCTTTAATTCTTATCTGGTAGTGTATGACTGCCTACCATAGAAATGGGGAAAAAATGTGGATACAAAGGAACTAAGTTTACATCCATCCACCACTGCAGATCACAAGTGATTCATGACCTACATGACCTATATTCATGACCTACTACTCCCGCAGGGATTGGTCTGGGGTACATAGATTACACGCAGAGTAATATGACTAACAAGTGTCAGGGGCACCTAAGTCTTCTTATTGCCAAACCCATCACTATCCATTATGACATACTGCCTCTACACTGGAAGAATTTTGGTCTTAAAATAGGGCTTAGTTCAGGGAGAAGTTTGGGATTATTAAAAGCACTGTAGTATTAGCCAAACACAATCCCTTCCCCTTTGTCCCCTCTATTTAATTATGAGACCAGTTCATTGTTCAGGCAAATATGTCTCCAAGATTTTCTCATCACTGGATAACTTCTACATGGTGTCCATCCAATTGCATGTCGAGCCAGTAAACATTCTTTATCCACTTGACTTCTGTCATGTGAATGATCAGGTCAACTTTTTTTAGGTGACTATTGATCTCTATCAATTCAGGATTTTGGAGGTTTGGCAATGTTCCAGGGCTTAGTTCAATCAGCACAGTGTCATCTGCCTAAAAGAGGAGCTGGCAGCCCTCATTAGCTATAGTAAACACTTTTCCTATCTTGACGCTACAGTAATATCTTCCATGACAGTGGCAAACAAACTAAATTTAGTGATGTAAAACATCTTAAAAGTCATCTAGTTCAACTTTTCCTGCTTCACTTTATCACTCATAAGACCAAACCAAAATGTTACTTTAATACTAATCTGTAAACACTCCCTAATTGGATTTTATCTAACTCTTCAAAAAAGAATTCCCTACCCCCACCCTAACCCCCTCTGTCCAGAGAAGGCCCTAGCTACAAGGCTGCTAATGAAAATTAATCTCTACATGAAAAAAAACTAAGGAGAAAACCATATGAAAACAAATGTTCTCCCAATAAGAGCTCTGAACCAGTCAAATTAATAATGCAACAAGACCTAAATAGCTCTTCTCTGATGGTGTGTGAGCCACTTGTTATTCCAGAGACTTCCTAGAATGAACTTTGGTTAATTAACTTAATTAAGATTCAATATATTCCTTGAAATATATTCACATACTTCTCAGTCAGAGTTCAAAGTTGGAGGAAAAACATGATAAATATCATAGAGCGGGGAGTTTATAATTACGCATTCTGAATTTATCATGCAGAAAATCTTACAGTCTTGTTTTCATGATTTAGTATCTAGAAAGGAGTTATTTTCTTGTTTTTAGTAGAAGATGCAAGCTAAGAGCAGGTTTGCAGGAGAACAGGGTAGATATGAGTGTAAATCAAGGGAAAAAGGAGGCACATGTTCTTTGGTAGGCAACAACTGCTTTGGGGAAATAAACTAGCCTTGTATTGACTTCTATCTTGAAACAAAAGTAAAACAAGAAGGTAAACACAGAAAGAAAGACTGAAAGAAATTAAGACAAATGAAAGGAAGAAAATAGAGAAGGAAGAAAGGAAGAAAAGGAGCCAAAATGGGAGAAAGAATGAAGGAAAATGGGAAGAAATCATTGAAGAAAGTGAGAGAGGGAAAGGGGGAGAATGTGCAGGAAAGAGGAAAGGTAGAGGGAAGCAAAGGAGGGAGAGAGAAAGTAAAACTTGGAGGTAATTCCAAACCCTTCTGTGTAAGTTTAATTTTTGTCCTTGAGAAATTATAGCTTTAATAAAAGTGACTAGACTGTGCAAATTGTATGATAGTACATTTTCCATGTTTGTTTTGCTGTGAAACAAACAAGATATTATTCCAGCCATTTGAATTGCTAAAAATTAGAGGAATAGAAAGAAGAAATCTTTTTTGATAACCAGGATTCAAGTTGTGAGACAGCTTGGTGCATGGGAGAAAACACTGCAGTAAGAGACAAGAGATCTTAGTTATACATTATTTAGTCCTTGCACCTAATTAGATGCATTATCTTTGACTTCCCTTCCTTTGATTTCATTTTTCCTATCTGTTATGTGAAAGGTTTGCTTTTGCTTTATATCCCAGAGCTTATCACAGTGAGTCATAAGCACTTAATAAATGTTGATTAATAGATTTATTGATAAGTGGAAGGGATAGGATTCGGATCCAAGGTCCGTAGATCTAGTGCTGACGGGGCGTAAGGGACTATCTACTACAACCTCCTCATTTTATAGATGATAAAACTGAGGCTTTAGGAGGTTTAGAGAGGTCAAGCATACATGGAGAGGAAGCATCAGAGCTTGGAATTGAACTCAGGAAATCTATCTTCAGATCCATGTTCATTTCAATTTTGCCACATGCCAAGTAGTATCTACTTGGATCTCCCAAAGCAATTGTGAAAAGGAAATGGTAGGTGCTTTACAAATATTAAAAAAACCCCTCCAAAAATGAAAATGATATTATTGTTTACTAGTACTCCCATCTGTTAGTTCCCTGGAATCCAAGGTTCATTCTTTGTACTCTTTATGTATTTTCCATATATACCTATATATGTATGTTTCTCCTCCATAAGCGTTAACGCTCATTGAAGACAGGAACTATAAGTACTTTTTCTTTATATCCAAAGTGCTTAGTACAGTACCTGGAAAACTGTGTTTGATAAATACTTGCTGATAGAATTTTATGTTCTCTAACATTCACTCTAGATTTAAAACTCTGTTTCTCCTTTGTCAATATTTCTTTTCATATATTTCATTCTCTTGGGACTCTGAAAAACTCATCCACTTTCATGAATTAGTTGGTGGGTATTAACATGTTTAC
>CM053772.1:21432870-21539212 GCA_028658325.1 Potorous gilbertii
CCGCTCGTGCTTGGGGTCTGGGATTCAAATGCTGCTCCCCAGCCTCAGGGCTTTTGGCGGCAGGCCTGACTGCTCTTCAATGGGAGCTTATCTGCTGGTGCTCAGGTGGGGGCAGGGCCGCCTCTCAGGCTCAGTTCCCTCAGGGGGTTTATGCAGAGATCTCTTGCAATGGAGCCGCAGCGGATCCCCTGCCCGCCCCGGGAGTCTCCCGCGGAGCTGCCTCTGCCTCTGCCGTGGCCGCCGGGGGTCCGAGTCCCGGAGATCCCCCGCTCCCCTCTCAGCCTGTCTCTCTCACTGACCTGTGCGTCTGTGGGTGGAGGGACCTTCGCAGCCGCGGGAGAATCAGGTCCCTGACGCCTGTTTGGGTCTGCTCGCTCCTCTCAGTGCCACGTGGCCGGGGCGGGGAAGGGGAGCGCTCCGCAGGGCAGGGCTCTGCTCCCGTCCGGAGTACCTTTGTGGTTGGTTTTTCAGAGCTCTCTGCAACGGAAATCTCCTTCACTGTGTTTCTGCGCAGCTTCCACTGTTCCAGAATTTGTCAGGAGTTCTTTTTAGAGGGAATCCATGGGCTGTAGGTTCGGAGATAGCAAATGTGAGTCTTTCTACTCCGCCATCTTGGCTCCGCCCCCCCTGGGGAGTAATTCTCATGGAGATATCCTGCCAAATTCCCCTATAAAGGTTGTAACATCTGCCTCCTCTGCATCCATACACTCAATACACAGAAAGGAAAGTTTCCATCACCAAAGTCCTTGGCATCATCAAATGGTTAAACTTTAGAAATAGATATGGTTTTATTAATAAAAACATTTCATTTGGCTTATAACTGAAGCCTCCACTACATGTTGTCTCCTTCAATTCGTCTTTAAGCTCCTTGAAAATAGAAACCATCTTGATTTGTTTTCTGTAGGGCTTTGCATTGAAGTGCTTAATAAATAATTTTTTTCAGTCATTCATTTGATACTGCACAAAGAAGGGAAAGATAAATGAGAGAAGATGAATGATGGACCAATACCATGCATAAGCATTGATGAATAAATGCCATATAACAGAGTGGAACATACAATGCAGAAATAAATCAAACAAGGATTTAATATGACTAAGTTAAATTTCTAAATAGATGTCTGATGTAGTTTAATAAATCATATCAATTATGAAAAAATTAAAAACCTTATAAATACACATGTATAAGAAAGACTTCAATAAAATACAATGCTTAAATATGTTTTAATTTTTTTTAAAGCAAAGAAATTCCAGGAGTTTCATTAACATGTTATAAATAATCATCATTGGCCACTAGGTCTTTGTGATAGTGAAACTTTAGAACTAATCTCACTAAGAACAGGGTTGAAGCAAAATGTTTGTTACCACTCTATATGCTTCTAGAAATAATAGATATAGCAGTCAAAAGAAAAAAAAGAGTAAGCAGTAGTAAAAACAAAAGAATGCTAAAATCTTACTGCTTGTATAGAATTACATGATGGTTTACTTGGAAAATATGATGAAATCAACAAACATTTAGAAGAAATTAAGTCAACAAAATGATGAACTCTACAACAAATGGGCAAAAATTTCATTAACATGTCAAAACGTTCATACAAGCATTGTAGATTAGCAAAGAACCTGGAACAAAGTGGACATCATCATGTGCGAGATGGAAGAAAAACTATGATTTATGAAAGTAATAGAATGTTGCTTTGCAGTATGAAATGATGAGCATGAGTAATTCACTGAAATATGAAAGGATTTGAAGGAACTGATGCAGAAAACAAGTAAGGAAAAGTCACACAATGACTCTAACAGGGACAAAAAGATCTTTAAATATAAGATGATCTTAAAAACCACTGAGTAAAGACAAAATACTTCCCCTTCCCCTGCCCCCCCCCACACCAAAGCAAAGTAGTGAGAGATTATTTGGATGTTTTTCGACAAGGTTTTTCTTTCAGATGTTTTCTTACAAGGTAGAGTTCAATCTTGGGTTGGGAGATGAATTATGGTGTAAACAAACATCCAATCCAATTTAATCAACTTTTTTTTGGCAAGGCAATTGGGATTAAGTGACTTGCCCAAGGTGACACAGTTAGTAAGGGTCATGTGTCTAGGCTGGATTTGAATTCAGATTCTCCTGACTCCAGGGCCAGTGTTCTCTTCATTGTGTCACCTTGCTGCCCTCAAACAACATTTTTAAAGCACCTGCAGTGCTATTTGTCCCACACAATGTTAAATGTTGGGGATACAATTAATACAAAAGAAAGAAGGTCCCTTCAAGTAGCTTATAATCCAATGGGAGGAGAAAACAGAAAAGGAGGCTGAAATGCAAGGGGTGGTGGTGGTGGTTGAAGGGTAATGCCAGCTGGGCATCTTGTTACCAACAGGCAGAGCAGGCAGCAGATGCAGAGTGGAGAGACCCCAAAGTCCTGTTACTGCCCTGTATAAAGAAAAGCATTGGGAGGAGTTTGGTTCTCCACTTTCCAATCCTCCAATCAGAGGGGAGACAAGGGTAAGGAAAATGGTATCAGTCAAGGCATGAGTTAGTGATAAACTTAGACATTAATGAAATATATGCAAGAATCATGAGCATTTCTACGCATGATTTATAAAAAGGGGAAAATGGACACTAAATATTTAAAATAAGGCTGAAATGTACATATACTCTTTGTTTGGCAGGGTTAAGATTAGATTAGCACTGAATTTGGAATTTGCTCATGCTATTCTCTTGGGAAAACTGGAGAGATGTGTTAGACATTAGTACAAATATGAACATCCATTCAGAAGTTACAGGGTCAGACCCCAAAAGAAGTGACTGATGACTTTATTAGAAACAGTCCAGCAGATTCAGTTGACCTTTATTCAATTACAAAAGCAGCTAATTTTTCCACCTACCCAAGAGTTCATAGAACATTAAATATATAGGGTTAATAGCAGGATACTAGTGACTTTCCTAGGACCTTTTCTACCTGAACTCTATTATAAATATCAGAAAAATAAGATTAATAACAACTGTTCATACTTACAAAGGACAAATTGCTTTACTTACGTGATCTTATGTAACTCTGACTGTAGCCCTGCAAAATAGGTTGTGAGTCTGCTTTTCACCATTTCTCAGATGAGGAAAGAGAGGTTCAGAGTGGCTCAGTAATTTGCCCAGGGTCACAGACTCATAAGTAATGAATGTCTGAATCTGAATTTGAACTTGCGTCTTTCTGCACTTCCAGTCTGTTTGGACAAGATGACCTCTAAAACGGCTAATATTCTAGTCTCCTGGGAGTTTAATCTCAGTGATATTTTGTGGGAGTCAAAGAGGAGGTGGATGAGAGTGACTATAAACTCTCAGACAGAGGACATGGCTGAGATTATAACATTAAAAAAGGTTGAAACTTTAAATCACTGAAGGCCCTTTTCTTTAAACCCCTTCGACTATTTAATTTCTCAGTGTCCATACCAACAGCTACCAATTTATTTATGACTAACAATTTATTTATGTCTTTGAAGGAGACTCTGACAAATGGCCAGAAGGGATGTGACCGAAGAGATTTGTAGCTTTATTAGGGTCTGTCTCCTCCAGGACCTTGTTCCAGAACTCCACTCCTCTCTCTCATGCCCTCTCACTCTCTCTTTCACTCCTGGCTCCTTAATGTCTGCCTCCAAATGTTCTTAGGTTTGCTTAATCCTGAAATAATTTTATAACTCTTTTAATCAGCAGAACCCTGGGAAGCAGACTGTGACCTTAGAGTCAGGAAGACCTAGGTTGGAGTCTCTCATCTCTGACCCATATTTACTGTGTGACCCTGACCAAGTCACTTAAACTACAAGAGACCCTGGCAATGTGGTAACTGCAATTTGCATGAAAATATATTGGGAGAAGAAGTTTCTTAATGGGAGTTTCCTATACAAATGATGTCATACATATTGTACATAGATGGATAAATGCTAGATTAGATGAAGAAAGACAATGGAGAAGAGATATGTATGTACATACAGATATGAATCTACTGCCCTATATCTTCCCTTCACAACTAAATTATTGAAAAAAAATTGTCTACACCCACTTCCTCATGACCACACACATTACTCTCCACATTTTGTTTTCTGGTTCCAGTTCTCACTACATTATTGAAGCTGCTGTCTCTCAAGTGGCAACTGAAGTAAACCTTCCAAAAATGGCTATTTTTCCAAGTCTCTTCTTCCTTGACTTACTCTATAGTTTTTCACAGTTCACAGCCCCCTTCTGCTGGATACTTTTCTTCATCTGTGAAAAAGTTTCCACATTAACATATTTTTCCAAATTTCCTAAACCCTCTTCCATTTCGTCAGTTGTTTCTCATCTTCTTGTCACCCTTAACAGTCTAGAAAATGGAATTTACAAACTATGGAGTGAAAGAAAGTTCTAGTCTGCATGAAAGAGTAGGTTGGTGAACATCTAGAAAAAGCAGCTGAGATCCTAAAGGGTCTGAGTGACACCATTAAGAATAAGTCATACCTGATTAATGTTATTTCCTTTTGTCAACAGGATTATTAATCTGTTCAGTTATTGAGATGCTTTATATGTAGTTTATCTAGTTTTTAGCAAGGCATCAAAACTCTTTAGTACTAACCTTAAGGAAAAGGTGAAGAAATTTGAATTCAATACTCACAAAATTGGATGAGTTTAGCAATGTTTAAATGACCATGTACTAAGAGTAACTGTTAATGACTCAATGTGGATTTAGAATGAATTCTCTACTCAAGTGTTCTGGGGGCTCAATGTGAAATTTGCAATGTGTAATATTTTTATCAGTAACTTGTATAAAAGGCATAAATAGAACATCTCTCAGATTGGCAGATGACATAAAGCTCAGATATATAGCTAATACATTGGATAGTAGAGGTGGGGTCCAAAACGATCCTAAGAAGCTAAAATATTTGACCAAATCTAATGAAATTAACCGTATGTTGGGAAAACAAATTAACTTTACATGCCCATAACTGGGGAACAGGACAGAGATGTTTGGATCAACATTTTTCCTTAAAAAGATCTGAGAATCTTGGTGGACTGCAAGCTTGATGTGAGTTAACATTATTACCTAGCAGTCAAAAAAAGCTAATGCTAGTCTAACTTGGATTAGCATGGTCATTGTTTCCTTAAGTATAAAGAAGATGGATATATTTTACTCTGTTCTGGTCAGAACACATTTGGTGGTTATTTTTCAGTTCTGAGCAACAGAGTTTAGGAAAAAAATTAATAAGGTGGAGATCACGGAGAAGAAATCAGCTGAGATGGGAAATAACATCAAACTCAAGCTAGGTGAGGGTCAGTTCAAGGAAACTTTGTAATTTGAAGAGAGGACATAGGGGACATGATAACTTTTGTCAAGTGTTTAAAGGGTTGCTATATGAAAAAGGGGTTGGATCTACTATCTTTGGTCATGGAATGAGGAAGATACCTTTTTTATTTTTTTTTAATTTACTTATTTAAGTTTTCAACATTCATTTCCAAAAAATTTTGGGGTTCCAAATTTTCTCCCCATTTCTCCCTTCCCCCTACCCCGAAACACCAAGCATTCAGATCACACCTATCACCAATCAGCCCTTCCTTCTAACATCCCTCCCTTCCCTTATCCCCATCTTCTCTTTTGTCCTGTGGGGCAAGATAAATTTCTATACCCCATTACCTGTGTCTCTTATTTCCTAGTTGCAAGAACAATACTTAGCAGTTGTTCCTAAAACTTTGAGTTCCAACTTCTCTTCCTTCATCCTTCCCTCCCCACCCATTCCCTGAGAAAGATACCTTATCAAATGTATCCAAAAATCTAAGAAAACTCTCTGGCCTTCCTCTGATTGCAATGTGCTAGCAAGGGGCAGAGCAAATATCAACAGAGAAAGTAGAAGATGTAGGAAGAAGCAAATGAGTAGGGTTTTCATTTTAAGTGATAGCTTACCCCAGGAAATGGTCACTTTCCCCTAACTAGAGGTCTTTGAGTAGAAGCTGGATGCACTGGAGAAGGTGGTCTTCAGTGAGTGCAAGTGGGACTGGTGGTAGCTACCAAGGTTGGAGAGTGCCTGCTCTAAAGACCTTCCTTAAGAAGACCTCTCTTTGGTGAAATCATGAACTGAAATGCCATTAGCTATCACTTCATACAGATAATTCGTAAGTCTAAAACAACAATCATGAATTTCAAATAGATAGATACTAAAGATGTAGAAAAATCCATAGGATCCTGGGGGAACCCCTAATTATTAATTTATAGTCCTTTCCATGGACCTAAAAGATGGTCTAATGTGAAAGATCATTCCTGGAGCATGTGATATATATATACATATACACATACATATATATGTATGAATATGTATGTGTATGTATGTTTGTGTATAAACACATATATACATATGCATTTCAACTGATACACACACACACACATATATATATATATATATACATATATATGTATAAACACATATTTCGACTGACATAGTCATCTTACAGTGCTTCTTAAACTGTGGGCTGTCACCCCATATGAAGCCATGAGTGGAAAAAATTTAGGAAGCCTTGAACTAGAATATAAGCTCAGTGATGGAAGGGAGAGTATCTTCTCTAAATTTGGCATCTAACCTAGTATCATAAATCCACCAGCCATTCAATATTTCTTAAGTATCTATTAATGCTAGGTACTGGCCTAAGTTCTGGGAATACAAATGTAAAGAAAGAGAGAGAGAGGGAGAGAGAGAGAGAGAGAGAGAGAGAGAGAGAGAGAGACAGAGACAGAGACAGAGAGACAGACAGAGAGAGAGAGACAGAGAGAGACAGAGAGAGACAAAGACAGAGAGGTGGGAGGGAGGGAGGGAGAGAGACAGAGAGTGTCTGTTCTCAAAGAGCTTATGATATAATGGGATCAGGCAGATAAAAGGAAGCTAAAAATGTTGGAGGGGAAAGGATTCAACAGTCAGGGGCATGTTGAAGGAATCAGAGAAGCCATATGGAGGGCAGTCTGGTGAGAGAGATGAGTCTTTTTGTTGAACTACCTCCTTAAATGGATTTTTGAAGCTCATGGTCCTATAGTCCAAACAGAGGCAGAGGGTGGTGACAAGTTTGAGTCCCAAGGGTGATGAGGTCTTACAGGATGATGAAATCATTTGACTTGGGGGAGAATTCAGTCCCAAAGTAGTGCAAACATATGAAAGATTTACAATGTTCTGTATACAGTAGGTGCTTTAGATATGTTTGCTGTTGTTAAATGTTAGAGCACATGGACAAAGGGAAGGTAGAGAAGAATAGATCCACCACAGTGAATCAATGTGACCCATGTTCCTAAGAAACAGAGAAGCGATCAAGGAATCTTGCTGGGTCCTCATGGAGGCTGTTGAGTGTTCACCAAGAACTAAAATGTATTCAATATTGAACAATGATTTTTAAAATCTAGACATTTGGCCCCTTTGACTCCCCCACCCTGTTGCATAATCAGACCTGTGCTATGTCTTGCCATTACTCAACTAAAGGAAGAACTCCTGCAATAGTAGAAGACTATATACAATAGCAATGACCTTTGATCTTGCCAGGTTCAGAATAATTTTCACTGGGTCTATCCACAGCCCTTCCTAAAGGGTTCTAGGTATAATGGGCTTAGGATTTTACAGCCCTAAAGAGATACCTATGGCTCACAGAAATGAAGTGACCTGCTCATGGCCACCAAGCCATTGAGAGTCAGAGGCACCATTTGAATGCAGACAATCACTACTCCATGTGCAGTGCTCATAGTCATAGAAGTGTGATACTGGAAGGCAATCCAAGGACTTCTGTTCCCTAAATAACCTCCACTTCATCAGAACCAACACTTGCTCATGGACCTTTGCTTGAAGAGTCCTAGTGATGGGGAGCTCACTGTCTCCCAAGATGACCCAATCCACTTCTGAATCGTTCCAACTATTAGAAAATTTCTCCTTTTCGGGCAGCTAGGAAGAACTAGAGGTAGAACTCTAGTACTGAAGAAAGTAGGAAGACCTGAGGTCAAATCTGGCCTCAGACACTTGCTAGCCATGTGACCCTGGGCAAGTCATTTAACCTCTCTCCACTTCAGTTTCTTCAACTGTAAAATGGGAATGATACCAGCAGCTCTCTCTCAGGGATGTTGTGGGGATCCAATCATGCTGATAAAGCATTTAGAACAGTATCCGGCACATTGTAGCAGTTTAATACAGATGTACCCTTTTCCCTTTCTTGGCAACTTTCATCTATGAGTCCAGATTCTGCCCTCAAGGTCCAAATAAAATGAGAATTAGCAATTCTAATCTCTCTGCACAGAATACTTTTCAAATATTCCAAGAGCATTATTAAGTCTCCTTTAAGCTTCCAGCTTTGAGGTTGGCCATCCCCAGTTCCTTCGGTTAATCTTATAGCATGAACCTGAGCCCATTCACCATCCATGTTTCTCTCCCCTGAGGGCCTGCTTGCTTCTAAATTTCCTTCCATTACTCTATCCACTAAGCCATTCTGTCTCTCAACATATTTATTTTAGTCACATATCTGTCTTTGTAATTCAATCCTTAATCCCTGACATAGTCAAAGAGGAGCCAATTAATCAAGAGAAGTTTTGTCAGGAGTAAGGTTTTAATGAGTTCTTCAATGACTCCTTTATATTACAATTATAAATTTGACTCTTTTTTAGAATACAATTTAATGAGCCTCTAATTGGTCAAAATACTAAACTCCACCTTAAATCTTGACTTTCACAAAGCATTTCTCTCCAACTGGATCACATGGGAATTTGCCAATGGCACTCCCCCCCCAACCCACAGAATTTTTATTTGTATATTTACTTATTTAAGCATCAACAAGGGACCAAAAGTAGCAAGTAGCATCTGAAAACAAATGAGAGCCTCCCTGGAATTTCTAGAAGGGCTGGATATCTTTAGATTTCAATTTACTTGTAGGTCAGGAGTTTCATCTGCTTAACTTCTGTCCCTTCCTTTCCATTTTCTTCTTTGGCCAACTCTTTCTTACCAGGCTTAGCGCCCATCTGGAAATGGTGTTAAATCTGAAACCACTCTCCGTATTCATTAGTCTTTGAAGTCAGATGGAGCTTCATAGTGTAGAAAACAAAGGAAAAATGATGCCTCATGAATTAGAGAAGGGAAACACACTACTCTGTGACAAACTCTCCTCTCAAATATCTAGCACTTTCAAACTGGCATGGTCTTCTCAGTGGCAGTGGAAGGGGAGAGAAGGTGAGTAGAAGGAGGCAGGGATTTCATATCTCTGTAGAATGTGAGTTTATAAAAGTCGATGGTCTTCTAAGTATTTCTTGTGGTGTTTCACATTCATTGTTTGCAGTGTGATGGTGAGAAATCTGTATACCTTCACAAATCATCAGCAACATTGTCTTGGATACAATCATTGCCATCTTCATCTATGATTTGAACATCCATCACCAAATAGTGGAGAGCTTGCTTGGTTTATTCCCTACAGATTATGCCTTGCTCATTAGAAGTTTATAGTTAAAAGAGAGTGATGTGGGTGAAGCAGAGTAAAGGTTCAGGCAAAATTTTAACTAGAGGGAGACTGTAGTACCTTTGTGTCCTGGCGCTAATTATAGGCGGAATTGACACCCTTTGACATACTAGTATGGGTTCCTCCCTTCCTTTGCCTTGGAACCCTCCCCTGATGTGTTCTCCCTGACATAACCTCATGCAATAAAAGTTGCATCAGGGACTCTACCTACCTTCTTGAGATAATTTTCCAGTATTCTGCTTCAATGGACAGTCTTTTTTTACTTAGCTGTTTGTTTGTTCTCTCCTGAACACTTTTCCTTACTCAGCTAAGGTGAAAAAAATTCTTAGTATGCCTCTGCAGGTACATCAGGAATCAGAGTTTCTTGGCAGTCAAAAGCAAGAGGAGACTCACCAAATTTTTTCTAACCAGATTGCTTAAGGTCACAGCAAACCAGCTTCTCCTTGAAGATTTTTTGGAAGAAGGGTGATTTCTAGACCTTGTTGAAGTGTGAAAGAGACCACTCACTTCACCTGCATTTTGTGAGGATCAATAGCACCTTGCATTCAGATCACTCCAGAACCTTTGGAAGAGAGTTAGTATTAAAGAAAAAAACCCTAATGCACTACTCTTCTGATTGATACTCTGTGAATTTCAGAAGTATTCCTGTAATTCTGACCGCTGTTCCATTATTTAACTAATGTTTGCTTCTCCTGATTTTGTGGATGTGGTTAATATCTAGCTGTAATTGACATGGGCTATAATTTTAGGGAAAATGTAAAATATAAAGTCATCTGATCACTGAGAAGAATAATAGATTTCCATAGTGAAGTGTCCTTGGGATTAATTAGCTCTGCTTTGAAAGGTTTGTTAAAGGTGAAGAGTCTTCTCTCTTCTCCATAGTCAAATAGGCTTAGTCATTTCAATGCGACCCTTTTTTTAATGGAAATGTAAAACTCAAGACCCGGCTTAAACCTTGAGCCCCCTTCCCTTATTTGGAGGTGCAGGGATTTGTCAGTTTGGATGCCATTTTGTGCCCTGTGACTAACTTGAAATATGAATCTTTTCTTTCTTTGTAATTCCTTGAGTATGAGTAGTCCAGAGATATATCAATTTGGAATTTCAAGACCCAGCCTTCTAGGTTGCATCTTTACCACTTTCACGGGGCTGCTGTGAGGCTAGTACCTGGCAAACTGCATAGATGGAAATTGGTGTTTTTAAGAGGATTTTTATTGCTTCATTATTTACTCTGCTTTTTGTTTATAGTAAATATGGAATATACATACATCCCAGTGGCTAGAAAAGTCACCTTGGAGTCAGGAAGCCCTGGGTTCAAGTTTTGCTTCTGATTTATCCTGGCTGTATTTGGATAAGCCAACTAAACTGTTATTACCCTAAAAAAAACTCAGAAAAATTATAAGCTGCAAGAGAGTAGCTAGTTTACGTTGGTCAACAGAATTTTCTTACCAGGGAGCTCCCAACACTGATAAAATCCTAGGTCCCTTGTTGTTGGCGTTTAGTCATTTCAGTCATGTCTAACCCTTCATGACCCCATTTTGGATTTTCTTGGCAATGATACTGGGGTGGTTTGCCATTTCTTTCCTCAGATCATTTTTTACAGAAGAGGAGCTAAGGCACACAGAGTTAAGTGACTTGCCCAAGATCACACAAAGTGTCTGAGGTCAGATTTGTACTCAGAAAAATGAATCTTCCTCATTCCGGGCTTGGTACTCTCTCCATCGTGTGACCTAGTTCCCCAAAGATTCTCACCTCCCCCCCCCTCAAAAAAGATGAAATCTCAACGACTAATTCATTCAACTCAACAAATATTTATTAGCTACTAATACTTGCAGGGCTTTGGATTGAGTGTTGGTGATAACATTACCACCATTACCACCACTACCACCAAACACACACACACACACACATACACACACACACACACACACACACACACACACACACACACACACACACACACACACCCTTCTCTGCTTCCATTCTACTGGAAAGAGACAATAGGTTCCCAGATAAATGTGTTGACATAAATATCTGCAAAGTAATTTTAGGAGAGAAAAAAAACATTAACAAATTCGTGTAGGGAATAGTGCACAAACTGTGCTTTGAATGATGCTACCAATTCTAATAAATGGAAGGAGAGAAGGAAAGCATTCCAGGTCTAGGAGACCAATAACAGTGCAGAAGTAACTTGGAAGAAGCCAGAATTCTATGTGTGGGAGATAGTCAGTAGAAGAATTGGAGTTAGAGAGTAGGTGAAATGATGCAATATGAATAAGTCTAGAAACATGTTGTGCAGGACTTTTCATGCCATCCTGAGATGTGTGTGTGTAATGGAGGGGATTGGTTATTCTCCTTCATTTCTCTTAACCATCCCAAGCAAGTGTACTGACAATTAAATGACCTCAGAGGTTTCCAACTCTAGATCTCTAGTCCCAGGATCCTAAATCTCTTAACTTCCCAGTGCAATGCTCTTCCCACTGTGCCATAACTGGTCCTCCATCAGTCTCATGTTGGTGACATGCCAAGAATCCAGTATAATATTATTTAAGCTCATTGAGACCGCATGTCATTCATTTGCATTGAATCAATGTGAGTCAATTCAATTCTCCCTTACATTTAATTAAATTTCATCCGATTATTTCATTAATTTGAATCAATTTTAGATTTTTTAGAATAATCTTTCTTGCTGGATCACAACCCTATGAAATAAACGTGACAAATTTTTCATCTTTCTGGCTGTGCTGATGGGGAATTGAGGGTTCAGAGAGTTTAAGGGTCTTGCACAAAGTCAGCCTGTTCTAATTAATGACACAGCTAAAAACAGAACCAAGAGACAGGATAAGTAGAATGGTGTGGGACTTAGGGACGTGATTAGAATCCTGCCTGGGACACTTCCCAGCTGGCAAGCACAGGTGCCCTTTGCTTAACCTTTATCTCCACAACTGTGAAATGGGAAAATACCAAGTATCTGTTGTGCTTCTTCCTTCACCAATGATTTCTTCAGAGGAAAATGTTTCATGAAATGGAATTCTTTTTAGCCCTGTATTCAGCCCTCCCAAAAACCTTTGTCTTTTCTTATTGTTTGTCAATTATATTACTATGAACATGTTCCTTCACAAGTATGTCACCACTGCACTTCACCTTTACACAGGTGCCAAATTGACATTAATAAAACACAAATCTGAGCAGGTGACTCACCTACTCAAACATCTTTGATATTTCCCTATTGCCTTTGGAGAAAATGCATGTGACAGTCTCTGTGCACTTCCTCGCCACAGTTCATACTCACAATCACAGGTTTTAGTTTGGCGATTGTGTGGCCATTGCAATGTGATGTTGATAAATCTGTGTTATACTGGTGAAGGAAGATGCAAATAGTAATTTTTTGGGACAAACAAAAAGAAAAGGCAAAGATTTCAGGGGAAAAAAGACAAGGCTAAAAAGATTCCCATTTCATGAAGTATTTTCCTCAGAAGAAATCATTGGTAAGGGAAACAGCGCAACAAATATATTCTATTTTCCCATTTTACAGTTGTGGAGATAAAGGTTAAGGGAATTACCCTTGTGTTCTCACAAGGATGCCTCTCAGGCAGGATTCAAATCAGGCCTCACAGCTCCAACTACCAGCATTCTGCTCATCATATATGTCCCATCTGTCACTAAGGAAAGCGGGGTAACTTTGCAGAAGGTTCAGACTGCCTGGTCCCCTGATTCTCCATCAGTATAGCAAGAAAGATAAAATTGGCCACATCTATTACATAGTATTGTGATCCAGTGAGAAAAATTATTCTAAAAAATCTAAAAATATTGCAATTATGAAAATAATCATACATTTGTTGAATGAATGTAAAAATTGGATTGAACCACACTGATCTGATACAAGTAGATGACACTTGATTTCAATGATCCTAAGAAATATTGTGCTGGATTTGTTGTATGCCAACCAATTAGAACTGTTTGAAGGACAGGGGCAGAAGAGTGTGTTGGAAGTCAAGGGAAATAGCATCCCAGGACCAGAAATCTATAATTGGAAGGGATCTCTGGGGTGGTTTAATTCAAACCCTCTTTATACAGGTGAGGAAACTGAAGACAAGTAAATTGCCCAAGGTTGCATAGAAAAAAAGCGCAGAGCCAGGATTCCAATTCAGGTTTTCAGTTCATCACACAATTAAAACCATAAGGGTCTTTCTAGGTCACCTACTTCAGTCCTTTCATTTGACATCTGAAGAAACTGGTAATCCAATAGGAGAAGTAATTTCTCTTGGTGATTGAGTTAGCAAGTGACCGATCCTCAAACTGAGAGACAAATGTAGTACAATGGAATTACCATTAGAATTCAAATGAGAAGGTGTGAGTTTAAAACTTGGATCTTCTATTTATTGCCCGTGTGATCTTGGACAAATTACTTAGTTTCACTAGGAATCATTGTTCTCATTGAAAAATGAGGTGGTTGGACTAGCTGATACCCAAGGTCCCTGCCAGGTCTAAATCTCTGATCTATTATTCCATGACTTCAAATCAAATGCAGTAGATCTCTTGTCTGTCATTATTTCACTTCATCCAATGTTTTTCAAGTACCTTTTGCAATTACTCTAAAGTTCTTTGATCACTTCATCGATTGAGACAGTACGAATTTCAAGACACCAATATGTATATGTATGGTGAGTGGCGGATGATCTCCAAGGGATACTAATTATATGATTCTCAAAAAGAATCATACAGTGGGTATGTGTGCAAGAAGTTAGTACCTTCCACAAAGAGATCCCTACCAGTCATTCCCTGATTTTGAAGACAGGGTACCTGTCTTGCAGAACAGCTCGTCCTGGTCTCATCAGTAGGTGAAAACCTCCTTGTATTATGGTCAGATCCATAGTTAGGAAGCTAGATTTAGACTAGATAACCATGATGACCATCAAATTTAACTCTCTCCTTTCACAGCTGAGGAAACTGAGGTTCATAGAGGATAATTGACTCATATTCATTAGTTCCCTTCTAGGTTTGGTTCCTGCTGAAAATACAAGCTGGGCATTCAATCTGGAGTTCTATTACAAGCTCAAAGATAACTGTAAAAAACCTATCGTTGTGGTAATTGGCTTTGTTAGATTAATAATTGCTCTGTTAATGTTTAACCTTTTCATCCAGTCATGATACAAAGGAGTGTTTGGTTTAAATCAATACATATTAATAATAGTGATGGATACACATATATTTCATTCAATTTATTTGCCCAATAGTCCATAACACACTCAGTGTTATTGACAACATGTTTCAAATGGACCATAATTAATGAAATACAAAGAGTGGAGTATCCATCTACCAGGAAGTACACATTAAGAATTAAGAAAAGAAATAGCTTTGTGAAAAGAAAGTCTGTGGGGAGTATGGGAAAAAATGCTGATTTTGAAGTCAGAGAATGAGAGGGAGGGAGACAGAGAGAGGAAGAGAGAGCTGGAAGGGACCTTAAAAATAGTCTAGTTCACTCCCCTCTTTTTTTATGGGCAGAAACTGAGGCCCCAAGTGAGGTCACAGAGGTAGCAGAGGTGGAATTTGAACCCAGGGTTTATTATTCCAGAGTCAGGACTTTTTCCACTGTACTTACATTTGCCCTAAACTTGCTTTCTATATGACATCAACCAAACAGCCTCACTTTTCTGGGCCTCAGTTTTCTTATCTGTAAAAGAAGAAGTCCTTTCTGACTTCAAACCTTTGTTCCTACATCCTCACTTTGCCTTGACACCAAGCAAGGAGGCACTTTGGAGTTATTACTTTACATGTATCTACATCTTTCTGTCCTCAGTGAGAACTGGAAATGGTAGAAGGAGCCCCACTGGGGTGGATGAAAGACTGGTATAAGACTCTTAATGATTTGGTTTGTAACTGGGACCCTACAGATAGCAGACAGAGGAGATTCTGAAAGCTTTCCTGTGTTCTTGTTGCTAGGAAACATCTTCTCTGTGATCCACATTAACAATGCAGTATGGAGAGCCAGGGTGGGAGCCAGGAATTAAAATGCCTCAGAATCCATTTTACCTTTGGAAATTAATTGCAAGCTCAGACAAGCCAAGTCTCCTTGGTTGATCAGGTTTTGTTTATTTTTTGCAGTTTAATAAAGAGGTGTTCCACAAAGAGTTGAGGAATGTGACAGCAGAGAGAGAGAGCAGCGCTCCATTCCTCCCCTCTTTCTAATTCTACATCAGAGGCTGGATTGGGGGACAAAAAGGAGCAACCATCCACTGTACCAAACCCTTGAACCCTCCTAAGTGGTAGTCAGGAAAATGTATATGTCACTAATTCCTGTCTGTCGAGATGGCATTTATCTCCATCTCACTAAGTTCGGAGTGACTCTTGAACCTATGTCAAGGTTTTTCCTTCTTGAGTCAGTCTACACCTCAGCAAACATCTTGAAGGAGAAACCCAGGAAGATTGAAGTGAGGGGATACACTGTACCTCAGATGAATGACTATTGAATCGGACACATGACCTGATTATTTATTTATTTATTATTTATTTAGATCTTTATCTGATTAGATACAGATATAGATTAGTATTGATGGTAGGTATACCTACATCAATAGACATGTAGATGACTATGTCTTCATTTATTACATTTATTTATTACATTATTACATTATTTATTACATTTATTATATTGCATATCTCTCTATGTGTATATGTTTGAAAAGTAGCTTGCCTTAGAGTCAAGAAGACCTGAGTTCAAGTTCACTGCCAGACTGGCTATGGAGCTCTGGACTGTTCTCTTAAGGGAAAGGAACAAACATTTAAGTCTTTTTTTAATTGCCAGACACTCTGTTATGCATTTTCCGAATGTTATCTCATTTCATAATGTTGGGAGGTAAATGTTATGTTTTGCCTTTATTTTCCTCATTTCATATTTGAGAAAACTGAGGCAGATAGAGATTATGTGACTTGTCCAGGGTCACATCAGGAATAAACGCCTGAGGCTGAGTATGAACTCAGGTCTTCCTGACTCCAAGTCCAGTGCTCTAACTACTGCTCCACCTTATTGGTGCCAACTCTTCATGACCCCACAGACCAAAGACACCAATACTGTCCCCAGGGTTTCTTAGCAGAGATATAGGAGTGGATCACCATTTCCTTCTCTAGTTTATTTTACAGATGAGGAAACTGAAACAAAAAGGGTTAATGACTTGCCCAGGGTCAGGTTAGTAAATGTCTGAGGTTATATTTAAACTCAGGTCTTCCTGGGTCTAGGCCCAGGGCTCTATCCATTGAGATGCCTGACTGATTTCTACACCACCTAAGTAGCTAAGTTCTAGAGCACACACCACTCTACACTGGGTGAGAGGACTTTTCTTGATGCGGAAGTCTCTATGAAATCATGTGTCCAATCCCTACAGGACTTGATTAAATGGAACCAAGTAGAGATGTTTGTTTTAAATAGCATACTGTCTATATATAATATACAGGAGATAATGCGAAGTTGGAATTCCCCCAATGTGTCCTGCAGATTGAGGAGGGATAGACATGTCTTCCAGCTTCCCCCTCCCTAAATAAACTTGTATTCATCTTATACATATTCTGTACATGATCATGTAATGGGGATCCAGGGCAGGCGCTGAACACCTTCGATGGTGTTTCCATCTAAGGGAAGCTGCTAATGAGAGAATCATGATGAATTTTATGGCCTATGTAGGATGGATGCCTCAAGGAGCAGACAGTATCTTACACAGGGACCTTTGGGGCACGACAGAAAATCACTTGTTAATCATATTACATCTGGACATGATTTTGATGGGACTAATTCTTTTTTGAGCAAATTTTGAGCTTACTCCCTCAGTGACTGGGCTAGTATACACTAGGGTGGTATATGCCCTATAGGTATATGAGGAAAAAGGTTGTCTGTTTGTTCTTATATATTACAAGTAAAAGTCCCTTTATAAAAGGCAATCACTGTTAAGTTGATTAAATGAAACCAAGGTGCTTGTCATGGCCCCTTACAAATAGGGGTCATGGATGATTGGACTCAACTTTATAATTATATA
This sequence comes from Potorous gilbertii, assembly GCA_028658325.1. NCBI lineage: Eukaryota > Metazoa > Chordata > Mammalia > Diprotodontia > Potoroidae > Potorous > Potorous gilbertii. Next base: position 21,450,370 of record CM053772.1, read on the forward strand.
ACCTTATAGCAATAGAACCTAATAGCTACAGAAAAAGTTCCCTCAAACCACTCATGATTCCCTGGAACCCAAGAGGGAGAAGTCTCCTGGCTCTAACAGGGATCGAGTATCCTTGTTACACTCATATGTGTCCGTGTTATCTTAAGCAACTGAATTTAAGTTCCTGGAGATGAGAATGCTTTCATTTTTTTTCTTTTCTTCCCAGTGCCTAAAATAATGCCTGTCATATGAAAGGGTCTTAATAAATGCTTGTTGATTGGTTAATTGATTCTGCCCTAGAAGAGAACCATGTGTGGGTTCATCATAGCCTGGCCTCCAATTCATGTCTTGACATTGAGTTTATAATTATACATATCACCATAGTTCCAAAGTCCATGACTGCACAAACTGTCTTCTGTATCTGAAATACCTCTTCTACCTTTTCAAGTTCCCAGCTCCCTTCAAAGACCAGTTCAAATGCCATCAGACCTTTCTTGATCTCTCAGACTCATAGGATTCACTCTTTTCCCCTTCAGAATTACCCAGCGCACATTCTGTATTTACTTTTATGTGTATTTTTACTTCCCTTTATGGAATGCAAACTCCATGAAGGCAGAGGACATTTATTTTAGTTGGTTTTTTTATAAATCAGTCAAGAAACATTGATAAAGCACCTACTCAATTTATAGTCCATGGCACATAATAGGAAGTCAATTAATGCTTGTTGATGGGTTGCTTGACTTTCTATACCAATTTTTCCACCAATAATGGCATTCATGCCTTCTCCTAGATGTCTGACTGTTTGGCTCCCTGCAAAAAAGAAGCACAGTCTTCCACTTTTCTCCCATGGCACTCCCTTAAATGACCACTTAGTCCTTTAGATTTATTTTTAAAGGAGGTTTTACTCCAAGAAATATTCATTTGACATTATCCAATTCAACAAAATCCACTAAATAACACAATCAACAATCTCATGCTATTTCTATTTCAGTTGAATCATTCCAAAGAATAATCACTCGGGCTTATCTATTTTGGGGTTCTTGGGTTCCCCCTTCATAAATGTAATGGTTCAATTATGGGCCATCATCTTTGTGATGAGATCTGCCTAGGGTACGTTCATGTAGTAATCTAACCCCACCCCCGTCCCCATAGTCTGCCATCCTTGCTCACATGTGGCAGTTTCTATTCATGAAGACATGATGGATCACAATTCTGTTATGTCCTGTTCTTCCCATTTTATAAGCAGGTAATTGAAAGTTGGTTTTCCTCCCCACTTTTCTTTGTATAACAAAATACAGATTGTTAAGTAAACACTGTGAACATGAACATTGCTGGGCTCAACTTCCTGGTCACTATTATTAGTAATTGTCTCACAGATTGGGCTAACACAAATCCAAGCCACTTTGCATTTATTAGGCATCATGCACAACCTCAGAACTGGAAGTGTCCTCTAAAGCCATCTAATCCAGTTCCCTCTACAAAATCCCCAACACTTAAGTGTTCAGCAAGTTTCCTCTTGAAATCTTTGGGTACTTGGATGGAGAACCTCCTTCTTAGGGCAGCCTAATCAATAGGAATAGGTCTAATAGTTAGGATTTTTCCTTCTACTTATTAAGTCCCATGAAGGCCCTGCCTGGGAAGTAATGTGACTGGCCTGCAGGCTAGAGACAAAATTCGAACCCAGTTCATCTGGCTCCCAAACAACTAATCTTTCCACTGTGCTACTGACCCATCCATTTCTCATCTTGTCTATCAAAGTCTCTCTCCATCTTTCTGTCTTTTTCTCTCTCATACATACACACCCACATACTCATATGAGAGAACATATGCATATGTGTGTGTGCATGTGCAGTATCTAATCTTACCACCCCCCTCCATAGTCTGCCATCATGTTCATTGTTCATCTGGGGAGATTTCTATTCATGACATGTGCCTGACCCTTGGGCCAGTCAGCCACAGACTGTATTAACATCTTTGACCTTCAGAACTGAATACCACTTCGACCTCTCATTGGAGCTGTCCAAATATGAAGGGAGAGGCTCCTGGTGTACTTTTAAGTTCAATATTGCAAAAATAAATGTTCTTCAAAACTTATTCCAAATAAGATGAAAAAAAAAGCATAGTGTATTTTGGTCTGTTTTTTTTTCTTCTTCTGAAAATTCCATCTCAGGGAGAAGGCTCAGGAGTCCAGCTGCTCAGAGCAGTGTTTACCCAACTCAAGCTGCCAGAATTCCACCTATCATGCAATACTATCTCTCCAAACAATAAACAAATACAAATTCATAGACAAAGTCTCTGTCAAGAAAGGCTAAGGCATGGGAACCTAGGGAGAACACTATGAGAGGTTTGCCATCTAAATCCCATATTCACTTTATCTACATTGTTAAGGTTAAACCATTCTTAAATGAACTTCAGAAGATCGACATGTTAACACGTCACATTTGCTGATAATTGAGGAATCAAGAAAGATCTCATGTAGGAGATAGCACTGGAAATGAACTTTGAAGGGGGTTCAGGGTGCTGAAAAGGAGAGGCTGGGAGGGAGATCAGTCTAGTCAGAGGTGTCATCGTGTGCAAAGGCATTGAGAGAGGGGATGAGATATGAGATGGGACAACAGCAAATATGCAAGCGTAGCTAGAAAGTAGAAAATCCAATGAGAAGTTGAGGCAAAAGGGATGGGTGGAAGTGAAACTTTGACATTCCACACTTGGAATTCCATATATCTTAGATTTTTCCCACTCCTTCCCTGAGATGGCATACAATTTTATATAGGTTCTACACATACATTCCTATTAAATACATTTTCACCTTTGTCTTGTTGCATAGAAGAATTAAAATGAATGGGAGAAATCATAAAACAAAACATAATACAAAAGAAAATTGTCTGTCTCATTCTGTCATCAAATTCCATAGTTCTTTCTTGGGATATGGAAGGCCTTTTGCCTCAAGAGTCCATTGGGAATTTTTTAAGAGGATATATCATCCTCTTGGAGGAATTTTATCCTCAGCCATTTATTCAAGAACACCAGCTGAGGCTCTCTGAGAGAGAGTAAGTGACTTGCCCAGGATTACATAGCTAGATTTGAACTCAGATTTTCCTGCCTCTGAGTCCAGTACTCTATGTGCTAACCACTTAGCTGCCTAAGATGTGGATTTTAGGGGGCACTCTTCTGGGCCCTCTTCTCTCCTTAAATTTTCTCTTTCTTAGTGATCTCCCCAGCTCCCATGAGTTTCGTTAGAATTTCTATTCAAACAACTTCTAAACATATTTATGCCACCCTCATCTCTCACTTGATATTGAGCTTTGCAGCTCCAAATTCTGACTGGCCTGAAGCCCCAACTCATCTCAGATGTTCAAAACAGAAATCATGACTTTGATCCCCTATAACTTTACATTTCTGAATTTCTTCAGCTCTACCAACAGCACGGCTATTTCTCCAGTTCCTTAGGTTGGGGACCACAATGTTTTGCCCAGCTGCTCTCTTTTTACTTACCTCTCATATAATCAATCATCAGATATTGTTGTTTCAGCTTTTATACCACCTCTTGAATCGACCTGCTTCTCTCTACTCCTATCACAACTACCACGGCCCAGCATCCATCATTGTCTTCACTGAATTACTGCTGTAGCCTTCTCATTGGACTTTTCCTTCACTCAATCTTTTCCCTATGCTTGTCTTTCTCCATAGAGCTGTTAATTTATTTGTCTTGAAACACAGTTCTTACCATCTTACTCCTGATCTCTAGAAGCTTTAGCAGCTCCCCATTGTCTTTAGGTTTCAATATAAATTCCTTTACTTAGCATGTAATGCCCTTCATGATCTGGCTCCAACCTTGTTTTCCATGGCTATCTCATATGTATTATTTTCTCTGATTCATTCTATGTTCTTGTCACACAGGCCTACTTGCTGATCTCCAGTCATGATGCTCCACCTTCTGCCTCCATATCGGCATTAAATATCACCCGTGCTTCCTCTCCCTCTACATTGCTACTTCCTGCCACCTAAACTCCCTGTATAGTGCAAGTCTAATTATATTTCCTTCAATATGTCTCTTCCTGACTCCCCCAGTTTTTAGTGCCACCGACTCATTTTGTAGTTATTTTATACAAGTCCTATATTTGTTTATTTTATCCTACTCCTACCACAGCACAATATATAAATGAATAAATGCTTTTAATTGGTAGACCCAAATGGATTCTTGTCCTAACTATGATCAAGCTTAGTGTTCTTTAATCTTGACTATTCTTTCTCTGTGTCTCTCTGTCTCTGTCTCTCTCTGTCTCTGTCTCCCTCTGTCTCTCTGTCTCTGTCTCTGTCTCTCAGTTTCTCTCTGTCTCTGTCTCTCTCTCCCCATTCTTTGTATCTCAGTATATAGAACAGTGCCTAGCACATAGTAGGCACTTAATAAATTCTAGTTGCCTGCCTAAAGATGAGAAGACACAGACCCCAGCTATCCTCATAAGTGCAGGAGTGATCCACACTGATGAGATCATAGATGAATCCAAACCTTCAAGGAAGAAGCAGTCCAGTGAATCCTGACTATATATAGTGAGAGAGGGAAATAAACTTAATGAGTTTCTGAGAAGACAGCACCCCTTAAAGTTTGCAATTGAGCTCCACAAAGGGAGGCCTTTTCTTCCCTGGCCCCCTAAATGATTCTATGTGGATGGCCTCCTAAATGGAGACTCTTTAAAGGGATAAAAGACTTTGTTCCAGACTTAATATAATCAAGTCAGCAACAGGAAAGCATGGCGTGGTACATTGCCTGAGAATTATATATTTTGTGACCCATATTTCATCTTCCCACTGATCACAGAGCATCTGGGTGAAACAGAAGTCAGAAGTCATATTGACTACTGAGTGAGAAAATACCTTGAGAGATTTCTGAATGAACCCCAACATGTACCTGTGTGACCATGCCCTAGACATGCACTCTGGAGGGCACATGGAAACTCACCCTGACTTGCAAAGCCATTGACTAATCATTTGGAAATCACAAAGTGAGAAATGTAGCATCAGCTGGACACAACAAGCGGTTTACCAACTTGATTGTGCCACTAAGGAAGCAAATGACTAGTGCGTATAGAAAGTGGGACCAGGATTGAAGCTCCTGGTCAATTTAACAAGGTTAGAAAATAAAGCCTTTGTTCAGAACTATATCTATGTAGCTTTTTTAATATATATGAACATCAGGAAAGAGGGACTCACCAGAAAAGGATGGGTTATATTTTTTTTATCAGCTTCAAGCTGTTTTCCCTTCTGGGACTGTCTCAATCACTATAAATGATTGATGCCACTATAAATCTGGAAGACCATATAGGTCCTGGAAGGAGATGGGACTTATCAGAAAAAAAATTTCCTTAACAATAAATGGTTTCTTTCTGTTTTGCATTTTCTGTAGGGTAAAACAAAGACTATCCTGTATTGGATATACATTGTCAGCTTGAGTGCTTGTGTGGAAACTGAGAATCCTTTTTATGCATATATGTAGACATCCTCATATTCCTAGGAAAGTGCCTGGGTGGGGAGAGGTTAGATCAAAGATAGGATTTATGAACTAGAATTGAGATTGAACCTGGATCGTGTATTCCTGAAGTTTGGGAATTCTGAGCTATAGGTTACTTATAGATAAGACTGGAAAGAAGACAAATTGAAAATCAAGTCTAATCAACTAGTATTTGTTAGGTGGCTACTAATCAATTAACAAGTATTAAGTGCTTTCTGTGTTCTAGGCACTGGGCTAAATGTTGGGAGTATAAATAAGGGGAAAAGCCAGTACCTCCTCTCCAGGAGTTCAGAAAAGACATCTCCTTGGCCAAAGTCAAGAATAAATAGAAAGGTTGAATCCTTTAGTCATTCAGGAGCCGTAGCAATCATGTCTGTCTACAGACCACAGAAGACAGATCTTCTGTCCAGAAAATGAATCCCAAACTTTCCTGACTAAATATCTACAACTGAAAAGTTGCTCTTTGAAAGATGAGATAGAAAATGGTAATCCTGATGAAGACTAAATGAACTCAGGCAGAAACCTGAGCTGAATTTTGGGAAGATGATTAGTGGAGTCTATGCTGGTGAGAAACAAATCGGCTGTTTTCCTCCTCTCCATTATCCATGTGTTACTAAGAAGGAGGACCAATTCCCACCTGAGAGCAGTCTAATTAAATGTTCTTCTCGAATAAGAGTTGGGATGCTAGGAAGAGACAATAAATTAAAGTATGTAAGTTCTTGGCATTGTATTAGTTTCATTAGCAACTCGATATTTTCTTTCTATGATACATGAGAGCTCATTAAAGGAGCATAGAGGTATCTGTCAACCAGGGCTGGGAGGCCCATTATGCTCCTACTCGTTGGATTTTTACACCCAGGTAAAGTTATATCTGACAGAAACTGGAGGCATTATATACACTTTTAATTAACCTTACTCAGGTGCTTGCTTTTTTTCTGCCAGCTGGACAGTAATCTCCTATAGGTCAGCCCTGACACAATGATGAGGAGGCTTTTCCAAGCTGGATTTGCTCCCATATCGTACATCCTCAGCTTTTGTTTCCAGGTGACTTGAGAATACTAAGCACTTTGTGACACTGGGCTGCCCAGTGCTGCGAAGGCCAACTCTGAAAGAGTAGCCCAGACCACCAAAAGTGGAATCCCCAATACCCTTCTTGGGGATGAATCTTCCGTATTCGAAAAACTCAGGACCAAGGCTGACTGCATTCAGATGGGAGGTCTACGGGGAGGCATTGTTGAGGAAAAGCAGTTACTATTTTCTGTGCATTTTGCTTTGTCCACCTAAAGGCAGAGGGTATGGAGTGACCCATCAGCTTTTGGGAATGATCGATACAGCACAGAGGAGGTAGTATTCCAAAGGGCAGGCCAGACTCCTGCATTAGAGTTGGCAGACGATGGGCAAATGGAAGCTATAAATTCTTCATCACTTCCGGGTTCCAACTTTTCTTATAATTTTCTTCATGCTGATTCCAGTCGGGGTGAAGGGTGGGGAGGAGAAGGAGGAGGAAGAGGAAGGGAGAGTGAGAGAGGGAGAGAGAATACTGAATTTGTGATTGATAAGAAATTTGAATCAAATTTGATATATCACCCAAAGTAGAAGAAGATTCTTTCACTAAATCCAGTGTCTGGCCACAATGTTCTGCTGAAGTAGAGGTCTGAGTCACCTTAGAGATTTTCCAGAAGTCACTTAAAGGTAAAATGACTTGTTTAGGATCATATAACCAGTAGGTGTTTGAAATAGGACTTGAACCTGGGTCTTGTCTCTATGGAGAGGCAGGCTTCGAAATATTAGGTATTTTTTAAAAGTATTTGTTGGAATTGAATTAAAATGACTGGTTTCTTCCTATTACTGACTGTAACCACTCGGTGTAGGTCATCTTTATAATCTTTATAAGCCGATCTGTCTCTCTCTCTCTCTCTCTCTCTCTCTCTCTCTCTCTCTCTCTCATACACACACACACACACACACACACACACACACATTGTCTTCTGCCAATAGCCCTCTTTGTAAGTTCTTAAATGACAGACACAGTCTATTGCCTATCTTGTACTTGAAACTTTTCCAGTCTGTGAGGACCTACTAGATTTTCCAGTCTGTTAACATAATCTTAAAATTATATGAGACATTTACAGAATGGTATTTAAGATCTGCCAAGAGCCCTGCATGCATTTGCTGATTTATGCCTCATGCTAACCTTGTAAGGTAGGTAGAGCAAGAGGTATTCCCCCCATTTCAGAGGTTAGCAAACTAAGGCTCAGATAGGCTAAGCAATTTTCACACAGGTAGGACCCAATCTGTTACCAGGTCTTTCTTATTCCAAGGCCAGGACACTAACCAGTAAACCACACTGTTTTCAGGAATACAGGGCCACCTCCATGCCATGACATGGAATGTCAAAGAAGGACTTTAGTGGGAGAATCTTGATCTACATAGAGCAATATACTTAATTTGATGGCAATTTCTACCTTCATCAACCAAATATTCTATGGCCAAAGGCCCAGAATACAGATGATACTCAATGACTTGGAGCAGGGGGAGGATCCTTCTGAAGCTAATGTTAGCTATAAGCAGGATGACCCCACTAGCCTGTAGCTGAGCAATGTAACTGGTTTGTCACTGGAGGCAAGTGCCATGCCCTTGTAGTCTCTTTCCAGGATGGCATGCACGTGGGCATATCAAAGTGGCATTTCAGGATTAGGAAGAACAGCTTAGCTCAAAGCATGATATTTTATCATCTTTCCTGTTGATGAATAACAGTTGATTATCTCCACTGAAGTGAAACTCACCAGTGGAAGGGTGGGGGAGAATAAGTGGGGATTACATAGTGATGCAAACCTTTCCTTCAAGATGTAGTTTGTTAGTGAAATAAATGCTGTCCCAATTTCTGTCAAAGGATGAGTAATATAGGCCCTGCTATGTCTCACTGCAGGGATATAGCTAAATCTCAGACTCAAGGATCCTATGATCATATAAAGTTAGAAGGAACCTTAGGGACCTTTGAGTTGACCCTCTCATTTCACCAATGAGGAAACTGAGGAATAAGGAGGTTAGATGACTTGTCCATGGTCCTGCAGTTATAAGCATCTGAGGTAGGATTTGAGAACCCAGTTTCCCTGACATTGTCCAATATACCACACTACCACAACCCCTCTCATAGGATCATTGATAGAGAGCTAGAAGGACCTCAGAGACCACATAATCCAAGCCCCTCATATGACAGATGTCAAAACTGAGACCCCAAGGAGGTGGATTGAAAACACCTCCTTTACTGCTGAGCCATGGCCATCTCTTAGCTAGGGAAAATTTTCTGGAGGCCAAAACTGAGTCAGAGAAGAAGCAACAAGTAGACCACATATAAGTAATATCAAATGATTTTTTTTTGTTATGGGATATCCTCCTAGGAGGTGAAAGTCACAATTCCTCATATACACTTACACCAGAAATATTGGGCCACCATTTAAGAGCTCCCAAGTGACAGTGTGAATTGAGCGGCCCCAGAAGTATTTGCAAAGGAGAATAACATGGTTTCATATCAAAACTGTTTCCTAAAAGAGTACACCTATCATTTCCAGCTGCTGACTTGAGGTGAATGATCTGTATAAAAATATGAATTATTTTCTGTTAAGAAAAATGGTGATTAAATCTGGGCTTTATGTATTAGTCATTAATCTTTCTATTTAAATGCAAATTCTTCATTTCAAGTACTAGCTAAAGACACAGCAAATAAAACACAACTTTGATCTCCTGATTTCTCTTACACAGAAGGAATTTTTTTTTAGTCTGTTGTACTTAGGTTATATAGCTTTCCTGAAAATATCTTCATCTCTAAAAAAAAACATAATTGTTCTTAGAAAATGAAATATTTGTCTTTAAGGACATAGGAACTTCTGGAATACATACTTAGGCTAGCAAAAGTTGTTGAATATCTCTATGCTGGGGCACAGGATGGGGGAATGGGAAGGAAAGAGGAACCCACCCCAGTGAGAGCATGCATTTTGGATTCACAAATGGTAAAATAGCTGATACTTGGAAGAATGGAAACCAGTTGTATAAAATGGCAGAAACTCTCCTGGGGCTTTTTTGAAGAAAACAGTAATGGTTTGTTGTAGTGGGAAGACTGACCTGCAAGGACCTGGGACTTACAGCATGCTCAGGTTTGCCTTCATGATAGGTCATACTGATCATGTCCTTATATGGTTCCATTCCAATAAGCTGAACTTTGGAAAGCTATTTCCAGGATTATGAGATGACAAAAAGTTTTCTAATTAGCCCTGGGCCAGAGAAATCAATGACTCAGGAAATGCTTAGTCACAGTAGAATGTGCATATGAAATGGATAAGCTGTGGATCTCTCATTGTTTTGGGAAATATGGCAAGAGTTTCTCTGACAATGTAGATGAAGACTAGGGTGACTGACCCATCCCTCAGCTGGATGTCATATGCCTGTCAGCCCATAGTGCCTTTATTCCTTTAGTATTCATTCTTTCCTAGTTTTAAATGAATGAGATGGGAGTGCCCAGAAGACCAGTGAACTTGGTCAATCATCATGGCTAACAGAGAATCCACTAGCAAACAGGATCAAAGTACTCTTGTGGAGGTAACAGTGGCCACTGGAATGGTAGTAACTGACCACATAAGAAGTTCCTGCAGACAGATGTGGACAGTTAGTCACCCAAAGTGTCAGAGGTGAATTCATCATGGCAGAAAAACGTAACAGCTATTGACTTCAGAAAGGCACCAATCCTTGTAGCCCAACAGAGAGCCACATCTAACGGGAACTTCAGGATTCAAAGAAGGGAGAAAAGGACTCCCAGAGCCAGGGCACCTCTCTGCCCTATGTGTACTTGCATAGGCAAGTGCCGGTCTATGTGCTCTAATCTTCAGCTTGTGTTTCCTAAGTTCCTTGGGTGTTCAAAGGGAGAGTGATTCCCACATTGGAAGGGTTCTTGTGCCAACTATTCTTACTCTACTTTCTTAGAATTTGTAAAAGCTAAAGGAGTTCAGCTCAATGAATAGTAATGGACAATACAGGAGAAGAAGGAGCTCAGATTCCACAGTGTCAGCCCTTAGAATTGCCTCTAGAATTCTGAGGAGACTAAATAATCATCCACCCTCTGGGGACCCAAACTGTGAGTGCAAGAGGAAGTCCAGAGGATGAGCTCAGATGGATTCTCTACCTGGAATGGGGCATAATTAGATAAATTTATTAGTCTTACCCATTTGCTCCTCAAAAGGCAATAAAAAATGGATAGGACGAAAGGTCATCAAGTTCACAGATGTCAAACATGTGGCCCTCAGGCCACAATGTTAAGGTATGGTTTTCCAAGTCATTTTGTGGCCCATAGGGATTCTTATGTATGGCTTAGTGGCCCCCATTCCCATTTGGGTTTGACATCATAGTTCTAGTTCAAAATTTTCATTTTACAAATGAAGAAACTGAGGCCCACAATGGTCACATGAGTTTGTCAATTGCCTTATACAAAGCAAGTAGAAGAGCCAAGATTTGAACCCAGACCCTCTGATTCCAAATTCAGTCTTCCTTCTACAATACTACATATAACCATATGAACCAAAGAGTCACCAGTAGGTAGACAAGTGAAAGAACTGCCAATGGAAGGCAACATTCCTTACTTATGGCTATAATGTATTATTAGTATTATTGTGTAACTTTGTGTTTTACCTATGATTAAGATAATATGGGCCAGAAGTGGGAAATTATCTGGTAAGTTAAGGAATTGAAATAGAGGAATATTAAGTAAGTTATGGAGAGAGCCTTTCTTATAATAACACACATTTCTCTAACATATTAGGTACAAGGGTAGATTAACACTAGTAATTTGATTTAAAACATTATTACCCATGCCAATTATGAGATGAAAAGATTTTATGTCAAAGGTTTTATTCTATTCTTATTTGAGTCATCAGAATCTGTCTTAAAGTATTATTTACTAGAGGATTTATGGCAGACTCACTTATATCCCTATTCATGCTGGATAGTCCCTGTAATTTAGGGGATGCCCAAGATTTTTGAATGTGTTCTTATGGCTCAACTCCTGGTCTAGAAACTTCCCTTATTTACATACCTCAGCAACTCTTCTACAATTTCTAGTCATAGAAAGTTGCCTAGGGCACTGAGAAATTATGTGACCTGCCCAACGTAACTGTCTGAGAGACGGTCCTTGCATCTAGACCTTCCTGAATCTAAGATCTCACATGAATTCACAATATTGCATTGCCTCTCACCTGTATGAATAAAACACCCTTAAAAACTTGATGATGTTGAAAAACATCCTCTACCCAGAAAAAAATAGCCTACAGGTGTGGGGAAATCAAGTGTTATCATGATTTACTTCCCCATGGGATTTCAAGATATATCATGACTAACCATGACTGATCTATGCCTTAGGTAAAGCCTTTTTGATGAGCGGAGTGGCACATCTACCAACAATGTACATGGTAGCACCTTCCCTAGACAGTGTACTTTGTACATGATAAATCTGTACAAATTGATTCATTTCAGATTAAATGTGTCATTAGAGATGGTGATGATACTAATATACTAAGTAGGGCATAGATTTTTGAGGAATGAAGATGGTTTTGAACTATTCTACTCCTGTTCTCTCACTTGGTACTCCTGGGATGGAGAGAATGATTTTGTGACAGTTTTCTGGGACTCGGTGGTTTTCAACTTCAGGAAAGCTGAAGGATTCATGTAGGAATCAGGCCCCATTTATGTTGGGCTCTAGACAAAAGTCACTGATTCAAAATCAAGAGAGCAACACCTTCTGATAAATCTGTAACTTCCAAAGCACTTCTAATTTGAGGTCAGAGAAAATTTATGAGAGCTGCTGTGACCCCACAAAATGAAAATCTCAAGAAATGCTGATCAACCATGTCACTCTTCTATTGAAAACTTTGAATCTCTATTGACTAGAGAATAGGGAATATATCTGCAAAATCACTGGAAAGGAAAACTCCTGGATGAATAAATTCCTTGTACAAATGCAGGTCAGATTTTTTCTAGAAACTCTTGGTCTTAGAGAATCATAGAGATAATTGAGAAAGTAAATAATTTGCCTTTTGTAATATGGCCAGTACATGTAAGCAAGGAAATTGGAGTTCAGATTTTCCTAGTTCTAAGATTGATTTTCTATCTGCTATACCAAGTTACCAATTTACTATTATTAATGGATTGGATTCTGATGCTCCCAAAGAAATTCTGGGCAGAGGCACAACCAGATACAGTTATTTTTTTAGAAGGTTTCAATATTGAACCCAATCTGTGTGAGCTCAGAATTTTGGTGATAGGTCATAGGTTAGGTATAGGTTACAAAACTTGTGGAGTATTAAGTATGAGGGACAATTCTAATTCTGTTTCTAACTAATTATGTGACTTTGGAAAATTCTCTTGACTTTTCCCATTTCCAGAACCAAGATGTTGAACTCAAAGGTTCCTTCTAGCTCAAAATGTCTCTGTTTAAATTTTTGCATGCCCATCAAAAATTGTAGGTCACCCTAGTAAGCAGCAAGCAGATACTTGCAGGGCTGCCCGAATCCATTTGTACCAGATCATTCTTAATAAATATGGTAACATCAGTGTTATAGGCATCTAACATGGAGAATTAGATATGCCCCCTGCCCACTGGGCTTCCAGAGAAACACAATAAAATAAACAAGATACTAACAATATATACAAGACAGGTAAAAGTATTCCAGATCCCTATACTGGTGTTAGACAAGCATCCTCCCTTTATTCCTGACTTCCATAAGCTCTTGAAGCTCCTGTGGCGGGAAGACTAGGGTTCCAGCTGACCTTTGTTAGACTCCCAGTGAGTGCCCACTATACTATAATAGAGCCATGCTTTCCTCTCCCTTCCTCCTTTCTTTTTCCCTCAGTTTAAAAATATGGGTGGGCAGAGTGAGAGGGGGTAGAGAGACATCCTTGGGGAAACAAACTGTTCCTCTTATTATTCACTCCCCCTACATACAAACCTGGATGAGGAATCTCTTTTACAGATTGATAATGTATGTCCAAATTCTCTCTGCCCTCTATGGATGATCAGTACACGTCCTGACTCATGTATATATTGTTCCCTTTCTATAGAGCTTGTCATGCCTTACTCTCCATAGCATATGCAAGTGTAAACACAGAGCACTGCACAGAAAGGCTTCTCTGAATTCCCTGGAAACATACAGGAGCTGGCAACCAGAAGAATTCAAACATTCAGCAACAACCCTTGGTTCACTCTGAATCTCAGCCGTACAAACTGGATATAGTTGATGCCAATTATGCTTCTCTCACATTGCATGGATCCCTAGAACCTTTCAACATTTTCAGTATTGTCTCTTTCTGTTCACAGTAGAGTCCCTCCTTTTCTCTGCTCTTAGTATCACTACCCTGTAAATGATACCTAGAGGGCAGGTCAACCAATGGAAAAACAGATAATTGGAAAGGTTAAGGCAGTGAATGGGGTTATAATTAACTGGCTGGATCAGGTATTTTACAATTCTGACACCTCTGCTGAAAGAAAATGTTTAATCAGAACAGAAAAGGCTTTGGAATTAATCCATTTTCATGGTTGAGATTGCCATGAAAGTGTGAAATCAGTCCCAGGAATGAAAACTAGCCTATTTCAGTTGCAGATTGTGTCGTGGTCATTGTCTGTCTCATCTGTCACACCTTGGGGAGACAGAACTTCTATACAGAAAAATCCCTTTTGTCATGACAGCAAAAAACCATTTTCCAGCCATAAATGGAGAGTTACAGGATCTTGGAGTGGGAAGAGAACTCAGAGGCTCTCTAGCTCAATTCTTACCCTTGGACAAGGATCTCACAATAACATTCCTGAAAAGTCATCCAGACTGTGCTTGGGAACTCCCAGGGTTAAAGAACTCTTTACTTTCTAGGATGGCTCATTCCCCCTTCAGATATCCCTAATTATTAGGAAGAGATTGTGATGTAAATTCACTACTTCCCAGGATATTCCATTGCACCTTTGATCAACTCTGTTAGGATGAGTTTATAATACATAGTTAACCTAGGAAAGCGATAGACAATTGTCAACGCCTGCCAAAAGTGGTTTGATATCTGTTTCTTTCTTCTGAGGATGGCATTTGCTATCACTTTCTATCTCATAGAAACATGGAATCACCAAAACTCAAAGCTGGAATTGACTTCCAAAATACCCCAAAAGGAAGTTGCCCAGCAACTTATCTGAAAAGGGGTCCTCCAACTTCTACTTAAAGATCACCAATGAGATCAGTCTTCAAAACATCAAGAAAAAGACCTCAAAGACAGGTCTAATGTATGAAAGAAGACTTAGACTGGTTCTGTTTCACTGCAGAGGGAAGACCTGGAACAATGAGTAGAATTCTTGAAGAAGCCAGTTATGTTCTCATTATCCTTGTAATGAGAATGGGTCAAGAAGTTGAATGGGCTATCTGGAGAGTTTTCTCCTCCATTGCAGATCTTGAAGTGGAGAGTGAAGGCCCCTCACTTGTGTTGTAGTTGAGATTCTTTTTAGATATGAATTGGAATAAATGGTTTCTGAGGTCCCTTCCAATTCTTCAATTCTGTGTATGAAGCGGGGACTGAAATTTCCTTGTCCATTTGTGTTTGGGAGAGCTCTGATTCTTCAGACATCTTTCCTTCTCCTCCTCCTCCAGCCCAAATTTGACTGTTTCCAGCTCCCAACAGCTGCTTCTGATTCTGTCCTCAAGGTCCAAGAAGATTAAGCCTAATCCATCTTCCATATAGTATCCTTTTACATAATTAAAAATTTTTTTTCCATCCCCCACTTAGTTTTCTCTTGGCTAACCATCCCAGTTTCCTTCATCTAACTTTTATAAGCACTCATCCCCTTTCACCTTCCTGGTATGTAGTTCTCTGTATAGATTCCAGGTTCTCAGTGCAGTACTCTGGATGTGCCTGACCTGGGCAGAGTTCAGAGGAAACAAAGATACGGCATGTCTATTACAGTTGAAAGAGTTCAGGCTTGGGAATCAGAGGACCTGGGGCCAAATCTCTCTCTGATACTTACTACCTGTGTGGTCTCAAGCAAATCATTTAAATTCCCTAGGTTCCTATTTCCTCATTTGCAAAATTAGGGATTTAGAGTAGACAACATTGGATTGAACAGTGCTTATAAGTGTCCAGCACTTAGCACAGAGTATATAGTAGGTGTTTGATCAATGTTTATTGACTGACTGAGGTCCCTTGGGTGCTGTAGTTTTGTGGTATCAAACTCATATAGAAATGGATCCCTTCCCAGCACATACTGCATTTGAAAACCACAAATTAACATCATCTATGTTGTATTGTATCTTTATTTGCTTTGCTAAATGGTTTCCTTTTATGTCTACTCTGGCCACCTGTCTCTAGTCTGACATATCTTCTGTAGTAATTAGACTTGAAGTCATAAAGAGCTGTTTGATTTATGTCTTGCAGAGAGAGTAGCAATGTGGGCAAATCACATACACTCTCTTGGTATCATTTTCCTCATCAGTGAGATCAGGGTTGGGCTCAGTAATGCCTTTCAGTTCCCAATCTGTTATTGGATGATCCCATGATCTAAACCTGAAAATGATGCTTCTCTTAAAAAAACTAAAGATCTCCTTTGATATTTTTGTCTGTTATACTGAAAATTTACTGGCACCTTATTTATTGTGAGGCAATTGGAGTTGTGAGTTGCCCAGTAGCTAGTAGGTGTCAAATGCCTGAGGTCGGACTTGAACTTAGGCCCTTTGACTCTAGGGCTGGTGCTCTATCCACTGTGCCAACTAGATGCCTAACTGTCCCCTACAATTTATTTTTAAATTGTATTCCGTAAATCTCTTCTTCATCATGTGTCATGGTTGGAATCACCTTTAAACACCCCATTCCCATCCCAAGGGCCCATTGGGAGCCTCTAACTCCCTCTTGTCCTCCTCTTCCTTTCTAGCACTGGAGAGTTGGAGTAACAACTTCCCTCTACCCTATCCCAACATACTAGAAGACTAGGAATTAGGTAGAATTTATACCTAGTACTTTGAGGGGAGGGTTTAGGGGGGGTTACTAAACTTTGGCCTAGTGTTTTAATGCCAGTCCTCTGCATTCCTACTTCCTGAGCCCTGTAGGACCTCTGTCTTTAGTTTTCTCATGTGGAAAATGGAGACCTGACCACTTATCTCAAGAACAGATTGGGGTCCTAGGGTGCCACACTTAATGTTGGAAATGCAGTACTAGGTAATTTACCAGTCCATGGAGTTTATTCAGGCCAAATCACCATGTGAGGGGTGGGCAGTGGGGAATCACACCCTGGTGCTTATTTTAAGAATAGTGAAATTTAACCTTGTATGTGAATACTTAGCAAAGGGGACATTTGAACAGGAGAAGCCCTAGCTGTGAAAAATAGAGCTCTGTTCTTAACTGCCCAGGAACTGACCAGTTTTAAAATGGTCTCCCGCACCTAGGTAATACAGAGACACCTAAGCAAACACTTTCCCTTATTCTAATAGAAAATGACTATGAATTCAATGCAATTGGTGCTGGAGAGTGGCCAGGTAATCTAACTCTACATCCTGGCTGTCCCTAGCTGCAAAAGGAGTCTATTTTTAGCTCCTAACACTGTTTCCAACAGCCTCTCTCCTTGGAGGCAGGCAGGTTCTCCACCCTCCCCTTTTTCCAAGGGACCTTAAATAAGCTGTTAAAAGCAGGAAGCTGTTGGATCCTGAGAAGGTTGCAGAACAGAAGAGAAAGTGATTAGAGGAGAATTGACTTCAGGTGTCAGAAGCAGGAAAGGCAGCTCTGGGGCTCGTGCCCAGAAAGTTTGCATACAAACTTTTAAAAGGAATGCCCTGAGTGCCCTTGGCCCCTTGGGAGAGTGAGAGGGAATGGGGTAGAGGATTCTCAGAGGGAGCCTGAGGGAAGGAAAAAGAATGAAGATGAGAGTGAGGATGCAGGGGAGAAGATGTGATGGTCCTTTACTGGTGGTATCAGTGAAGGATGAATCCTGTCCAGCATCAGCAACCACCTCCCTTCCCTTAACTTCTCCTCCTCCTTATCATCACCACCACCATCACTCAGACCTTTGCTTGGCACAGAATAAGCATTTTCATTCATTCATCCATCTATCCATTCATCCATTCATTCTCTTCTTCGATCATTCCAATGACAAACAATTGACATTGACAAGACTTTGTAGAGCCCTTTATTTGGATTATCTCATATAAGACTAACAAGGACATTGTGATATGGATTCTATGGCATATATCACCATTTCACAGAAGAGGAATCAAGCCAACCCCCAGTATTTATATCATGCTGCCAATTGGGCAGCTAGATGACTCAGTAGAGAGAGTGCCAGGTCTAGAATAAGTAAGACTTTAATTCAAATATAGCCTCAGTTATTTACTAGTTGTAAGAATCTGGGCAAAGCATTTAACCCTGTCTGCCTCAGTTTTCTCATCTATAAAATGAGCTGAAGAAGGAAATGGAAAATTACTCCAGTATTTTGCCAAGAAACCCCCCAGAGAAGTAATGAAGAGTCACAAGTGACTGAAAAAAATGACTAAACAAAAAATGCTAGAGGGTGCATGTGAAAACATGATTCAGCTCCTGACCTCAAAGAGCTTACATTCTGATGGAGAAGACAATATGAATGTATGTAACAATATAAAGATAACATGCAGAGTAAATACAAGCCAGTTTGAGGAGGAAGTGCACTAAGGGGGGTGGGATTTAGGAAAGTCTGAAAAAGGTGAACAACAGAAGGAGAAATGGGTGAGAAGTTTAGGATTGATATCAAAGAAATCTTCCTAACATTCTGAATTAAGCAAAAGTGGAATGGGTTACTTTGAGAGTGAGTTCCCCCTCATCAAAAGTCTTTAAACCAAGGCTGAAAATGAGTAGTTGGTTATATGGTAGCAGGAACTCTGGTTCAGGGTTGGGTGGAATTAGAAGGCTGCTGAAGTCCCTTCCACTATTGACTCAGGGACAAAGAGAGGAGGAAAGAAAGAAGGAAAGAAGGAAGGAAGGAAGGAAGGAAGGAAGGAAGGAAGGAAGGAAGGAACAAAAAACAAAGAAAGGGAAAAGAAAAAAAAGAAAAGACTGGTCTGCTCTGGGAATTAGAAGTTCCTCCATATGGTTATGGGTGTGAAGATAGATGATTGTTAGTCTAGTAAATTGTTCAGATGGGCTCTTTATGCCTGACTTTGCTGGTACTGGTTTGATCAGCCACAGCTGGACACACTGTACCTCGACTCCATCATTATGATGCCGTTTTGGTCCTTCTTGAGAACAAGAACAATAACTAAGTAAATTGTAGGATATGTCTTTGCTCAGGTCCTGTGCTGACTGGATGGCTGCTGAAGTTTCTTCTCACAATGAGATTCTACAAAAAAAGAAGACTTGTCCAGTATCTGAGGCTTACTCAGTCTCTGAGACAATATTTGAACCCTCATTTCTTGACTTCCAATCCTGCCTCCACTGCATGTGGAATGCCAACATTCCACAAAAGTAAAGATGATAAATTATCTATCTGGTAAGTTAGAAAGTGGATTCTTGATGGCCAGCTTTGCTTATCTGAAGAGTTGTTTTGTGGAAGAGGTATCCAGCATTCTCTTTCACCCCACCGGGCAGAACTAAGACCAATGCCTAGCCAATTTCATTGTAATGGAAGAACTCTTAAAATGATAAGCCATTAGTCTGGCATTGAAAGAAGAGGGCATCTCAGGCTAGTGACATCCCCATAGGACTTGCAGTACTTTGTGGATCCAGGCCAATTCATAGTGTCAGGAAGATGGTCTTTAGGAGGTCACATCTATAATCCATGACTTCTCATATCCAGAAGCTCAATGTCTCACAGAGGCTCCCTAAGCACCCAGGAAGGGGAGGCATGTGGCATCAAGGTTAAATTCAGTGAGGAGAAAAGCATCCAAATAAGTTATGCCTTGCACAGCTAAATTATTTGGGACATAAAAAGGAGATGGGAACTCAAGGACCTTTTCCAATTTTGAGTAGAGTTTGGCATGCCAAGCATCCTCAATAAATATTAAAATACCAGTGATGAGATCAGATTACATCAAAGATTTCTGCAGGATTAAACTTGACCTGGACTCTGATATGGAATAAATGACAGGCCTCAGTTCCCCAGGTGTTTCTAGCTGGGGTTGAAAGGAGTAGGATGAAATGAATGAGCAATAAAATGATGGACACCAGAGACTGAGGGCCAACAGCAACTCCTTGATCTATATCCCACCAACTAGAACTTCTAAGAACTGGCAGACAAGGTTTTTTAAAATTATTATTGCAACAAGAACTCTGAAAACCAATCTCAATTGTAATGTTTTTCATTCAACCCAGAAACAAAGAGATGAGTAATTCCAGCAAGCACAAAGGGGAAAAGATCTGATGAAGCTCTGTCCTTTTCTCTTCCCCCAGAAAGGTTTTTTTTTAGAATTCCAGGTAGCATCTCTTATGTAAAGACTGGTTGAGAGCAAGGAGAGTCACCCTTCAGGTCACTAAGTAGAATACCAGAATTTCAATTGCAGAGGAACAAGAGAAAGTCAATGCATGTAAGAAAGAGAGAGGAAGAGGGGAGGAGAGAGAGACAGAGACAGGGAGAGAGAGAGAGAGACAGAGAGAGGCAGAGAGAAAGAGAGGCAGAAACAGACAGAGAAGAGAGAGGGAGGTAAGAGAAGAGAGGGAAGAGGAGAGAAGGGAGAGAGAGAGGGAAGAGAGAGCAAGACAGAGATAGACAGACAGAGAGAGAAGAGAGAGACAGAAGAGAGAGAGATAAAGAGAGGAAGAAACAGAGAGACAAAGCCAGAGAAGAGAGAGGGGAGGTAAAAGAAGAGAGGGAAGAGGAGAGAAGGAAGGGAGAGAGGGTAGAGACAGAGATATAGAGAGAGAGGAGTAAGAGAAGATGAGAGGGAAATGTAAAGAGAGAAAAGAGAAAGATATAGAGGGAGGGAGAGGGATAGAGGGAGGGGGAGTGATAAGGGGAGGGGAAAGAAGAACTCCTTTGTCATCACATCTTTGAAATTAAAATTGGAAATGGAAAACTCCCATCTCACTTGTGAGAAGAATCTTTGAGAAGATTAAGAAATGATGAGATGAATCTGGGAAGGAACCTAACCAGTTGTAACTTATTTTCTGAGGTCAGTGGGCCGAGCATGATTCAACCCTCTGTTCTTTCCATATTCTCTTCTTTCTTGGTTATTGTTGGAAGGGGAAAAGGCAGTTATTAGAGTCATAGGCTACTAGGTTTCTGTTTCAATCTGTCTGTTTTGCTGGGTGATTGGGCTGAGTTGAATCTATTTCTCTTTGTTTCTCTTTCCTAGAGGCCAGGGGAATCAAGCCCTACTCCCATTTTGTCTCTCCTCCTTCTCCTCTTCCTCTCTGCATGGAGTATTAGCATCTCTTGGTTTTCTCCTTTCTTCTCTTCTCTAGACATGTAGTGGGAAAAACATGAGATTTAGAGCCATCTGTCAAATGAGGGACTTGGCCAAGATGATCTCAAAAGTCCCTTCCAATTCTATCATCCTGTTATTCCTGGTTCTCTCAGTAAAAACCTAGGCAAGTGACTTAAGCTTTCTAAGTCTCAGTTTCCTTATCTGTAGAAGACTTCTAATGCCCTATACCTTCTTGTTCTAAATCTATGTTTCCCAGATGGACAGAACAACTTGACCTCCTGATTTTAGCAACTGGTTCTGTACATGACCATCCTTTCATTTTATTGATAAAGAAGAAATGGACACAACAAAATGGCAACAAACAGGAGTTAGGAGCCCTAGTTTAACTTCATCTCAGACCTTTATAAGCAGCGTAATCACGGGCAAGTCATTTACTCTCTTTGCCTCAGTTTCCTCATCTGTCAAATAGAGGTAATGGTATTTCCGCCATCAACCTCATAGAGTTGTGAGGAAAGCATGTTCCTTACCTTAAGGCTCTATAGAAATGTGAGTTGTTAGTATTTTCATTAACGCCGACAGTGTCAATGTCATGAGTATTTTTGCTGGATCTGTGATTATAATGCAGGAAGAACCCAGTGAGGAAATGCCCTTTACCAATGTAGAGAAGGAACTCTTCTGTCACTTTAAAGTTTTTGAGAATTGTTTGGGACAATTAGAGTTTATGTGACTTCCTGAACCAGACCCTTAGTACGTGTCAAAGGCAAGACTTAAACCCAGCCCCATCTTGGTCCAATAATAATTCCTATGCATTGGTAATAGTAACCGCCGGCATTCATGCTCTGCCTCCTATGTGCCAAGCACTGTGCTAAGGGCTTACAAATACAATCTCATTTGTTCTTCACCGCAGCTCTGGGAGGTGAGTCCAATTATCCCCACTTGACTGACGAAGACACCGGGGCATAAAGAGATCAAGTGACTTACCCAGGGTCACACAGCTCATTAGTGTCTGAGGTTAGATTTGAACTCAGGTCTTCCCGATGGAAGGCCTTGCACTCTATTTACAATGCTACCTTTTTATATCATAATCATGAGTTAGAAAATTAAATAAAACTGAATAAATGATTCAAGGTAGGTCATCATCACATACACACACACACACACCACCACAACAAACAAACCACTGTATCTCACTAGTAAGATACTTCAGTAACCAGTCTTGACAGTGAACTTGAGTGAGAACTTTCATGTCATGTCCCTCAGGTTCTGGACCAGATCACTTCCAAGTTTCCTCACCAAGTCTGAGAGTTCATGATCCTAGATCACAAGCACAAAAACCTCCATGGGACAAAAGTATTTTCATTGAGGTAGGAGGCAGGGAAAGGGGAAAAAGAGGGAAGATTTAGGTATGCAATGAAAACTTTTGAAAAGGGGTTTTAAAATTTGACCTCCAAAAATGATTGTGTTACATTCTACAAAGAGGCATTTTGGCTATAGACTACATCATCCTGCATTGTTTATTGGCTTAATAATTACTAATAGAAGAAAAAGAACAAAGGTAAGAGATTCTAGGCCAAGGGAAGGGGGAAAATATTATTTCTCCTTCTATTTCGGCTGAACTAGAAAAAAATGGAAGGAAAATCAATGTGGTGGCCAAGAGAGACAAGAAGGCTATTTCCAGTTATGGGAATTGGAAAGGAAATGGTGATCCTGGGTCCAGCACTGCTGCTGAGTATGTGGTACGGGGGCCAGAGGGGAAGATGGAGTAATGATGTAGAAAATGTCTAGAGATAACCCAGTGGAGGAAAGGCGAGAGTCAGAGGCCATTAAAATAAAAGACTTGGAATCATCCTTTGAGGGTTTCCAAACAAGTAGGAGGTGTCTTCTGAATACAACCTCACTGCAAAGAGGAAGACCTGGGAGTTCTTTGAATGAGGAGATAAATATGAGGAAAACCAGGGAGCATTTCTCTGACTCCTACCAGAGTATGGAGGCTTGGGGAACATACTGCCTATAAAATAAAAATAACCAGTATCATCATATATATTTTATACAACCATGCACCAAGATGGTGTCCTATCTAAAACTTGCACCCTGGTGACTAATTTAAATCCTTTAATATTGTCAGTTGCATGGGTCTTCCTTAGGAAAAAAATTATTTTATGCAAAAATTGGCATCCTGTAACATCTGGCCTCAGACACTTACTAGCTGTGTGTCCCTGGGCAAGTTACTTAACCCTGTTTGTCTCAGTTTCCTCATCTGTCAAATGAGCTTGAGAAGGAATTGGCAAACCACACCAGTATTTTTGCCAAGAAAACCCTAAATGGGGTCGTGAAGTGTGGGGCATAACTGAAATGACTGGATGCTGACAATAAGAATGTTGAATATTCATTTGCCTTATCGATTCATAGGGTAACAGTGAAAATCAAATCATCTTCATCTATAGCTAATATTTGGTCAATTGTGGATGTAATCTAAATGTTTAGGGAAAATGTATTACCTTCCACATATTAGGAGAAATGAAAATATCATGAGATAATTAAATGCCCTGCTATGTTTGCTCCCTACAAGTTAAGAGGTAATGGGTACTTAATGAAGAACATGAAGTCATTCATTTTCCTAAAAGGAGAGCATCTTCTGAGAGAGGTCCCCAAGAGATCACAAAGAAGAAAAAGGGGGAGCCTGTTCAATTAATGGGGAATCACTGAGGTGCAAAACAAGCCAGAAATGAATAATGCAGAGAAAGCTGCTTTAGGTACATTGGGATAATGCCTATTCCTGCTCCCCCAGTGATCAAAGGCATGTATTATAGATCAACAAATGGCTGCCCCTTTTCTGAGAGGACTTCAGACCAGGGCTGGCTGTCATCCTGACAGGACAACTCTGGATTTTAGCATTTGACTGATCTCTGGAATTTCTGATTTTAGACAAGGAGGAAAAAGTATCATCTTCTACTGCCTTTTACCCTCCCCCAGAATTAGAGTCAACTGCCAATTAAATATCTCAAATGTACGCATATGTTTTGTCTCTTTGGGCACAAAGTTTCCAGCTCCTATATGTCATAGACCGTGTTACTGTGGGGTCTGAGCAGAGCTGAGTTTGGCAGGATGGAAATTCCAGTGAAGTCACGTTCAGAGAATACCAAGAGCTCTCTGAGGACACGGGTTTCATTTTTGGCTTTGTATCTCCAATGCATAAAAACTTACCTTGCACATAGTAGAAATGAGTGTTTGGTGAACTGAATTAAACAGAAAAGTCAGGAAGATCTCTCAGGCTGCAAGGCAAGAGGCAAAGTCCAAGGCCTTTGATCTAAGACATGTAGAATTGAGTAAGTCTAAAAGTTCTGGATAGAGTCCAGATAGTTTAAAGGTAGTAGCAACAGGGAGCAAGGAAACAAGAAGATGATGGCTATCCTCTCTGATGTTGCTGGCTGTCTGTAGCCAGGCCAGGACTCAGAAGTGAAGGCCTGTTAGCCAGGGGGAAAGTCACGACTCAACACAGGCAGTTTCCTCCTGTTTAAGGCAAGGACAAGAGGAGCTTGAACATAAAATGTAGTAGCTTCCATGGCTCTAGGTGAGGCAGGGCTGGGCATCAGTGGGGCTATCTGTGATAGCATCTATTTAATAATAATAGCAGTTACTAAATTTGCGCCATGGCTTTAACAATAGAACTGGAAAAGTTACTAAAAAAAAGACACTGAGTCACTGAAAAACCGAAAAGGACTCTGGAAAATGGATAATAGAATCTTCCTTCCTCCTCTTCCTGTCAGAGAATGAAATGGGGGCCTACTAGAGCAGGAAATATGCATTGCTAGGGATTTTTGTTTGACAAGCAAAAATCTGAAAGGTATGAGAAAAGGGTGTTTTCAAAACAAAAGAAGTACTCCAATTTTAAATTGTTTTCCAATGAATAAGCCCTTATTTCCTCCCTCTCTGACTTCTTGACATCCTTACTTGGGCATGTGGGGAGGAGGTTATAGAAAACCAAGTCCTTGTAATAAATGTGTGTAGTCAAGTAAAACAATTACCTACATTGACCATGTCCCAAAACATTTGTCTGATTCTGCATCTTAAGTCCATCATCTCTCTGTCCAGAGGCGAGTGGCGTAGCTCATCTTGGGAAGATGTCTCAAGTCTATAAGATGAGGCAACATCCAAGGAATTTGAGAGAACTGAGAAAGTCTGAAAGTTCTGGAAACAGTCCAGATGTTAGTGGTAGTAGCATGGAATCATGGTTGGCCACTTTTATTCAAGATTCTTAAGTCTTGGAAAAGTTTTCCATTTTTGTGATATTTTATTGTATAAATGGCTCTCCTGGTTTGACTCACTTCACTTTGCATCAATTCATGTAAGTTTTCCCATGTTTCTCTGACACATTCCCCTTCCCCATTTCTTAAGGCACAGTAATATTCCATTCCATTCCATTGTGGGCTCCTCAAGGGCAGGAATTGTCTTTCACGTTTCTAGTACCCCAAGCACTCAGCACAGTGCCCGGCCTGTAGTATGCATTTAATAACTGGTTCTTTATTACCATTCATTTAACATAATTTGTTCTACTATTTCACGTTTATGGATCCCCCTTATTTTCTAGTTCTTTGCCACCACATATACGAAGAGCTGCTTTAAGTAGTTTGTACCACGAGGACCTTTTCCTGTTTCTTTGATTGAAATTTTCATTTAAGGAGAGAGCTCAGCTGAGACATTTCCTCATTTCTCACCTGGCTGCACTGCCTGAGGACTCTCCCTCATACCCCTTCCCCTTCCCCTGCCCTTTGCAGCTTCTTGTTGGGTTGGTGCCTTTGCCCATTAGATTGTAGGGGCCTAAAGAACAGGATCTTATCTTTCTTTTTTTTAAATTAATGTCCCCATACCTAACACATTGACTGCCACATAGTTGGTCCATAACAAATATTTCTTGACTTGATATTTTTACTATATAGGTTTATAAAATTTACTTTGAATAAAAATAATTTTCCAAATATAAAAGTCATTATTTTATCCACTTATACTTTAGTCCATAGAACATTAAATATAATAGAAGAAGCAGGAGAGTGACTTACCCCAGGACTCTTTGAATTTGAATCCCTTAAAAAAAAGGTGACTAGAATAAAAAATCGTAGCTTATGCAGCTCTCTGAGATTTGAAGGACCTTTCCCCACAGGAATCCCATAATATAGATAGCAAAACTATCGTCATCTCCATTTTACCTGATGAGGAAACTGAGGCTCTCGGAGGTTGTGACTTGCTTTAGGCCTGCAGACTTAGTGAGCAAGGTATGATTCTAAGCCAGTATTACTATAGCAACATCATTTCCTCACCCAGCTCAGATGGCACGAGAGGCCCAGCACAATGGACCATGAAGGATAGGACAGTTAACCAGAATGGCACATCTAGAAGGGACATCTGAAGCCATCTGGTCCAACCCATATGGCGCCCCTACTGAACAATGCCTTCTGCAAGGCATTCAGAATTTGGCCATCCAGGCTTTCCAAGATGTTCAGGGAGAAAGAACCCATTCCTTCCTGAGCAAGCCCATGCCATTCTTGGATAGTCTACCATTGACCAATGGAAACTTTCTCTATCCAAGGATGACTTCTAAGATTGGGATCAACATGCTTGGATAGAAGAATTAGTTTATCCATGTGGGGGTCATAAGACAACAGATTTTGGCCTGGAAAGGACTCTGTAGTCCTATAACTCGACTCTCTTATTTTAAGGTTAAGTGATTTGCATTTATTTTATATGTCCTTATATATGTGAATACTATGTTTCTACTCCACCCATATAATGGAAGCTATTTTGTGGGAAGGGCTCTTTGTTTCCTTTTTCTTCTTGTAACCCCTCCCAGCATCACATAGTTGGTTTATTAAATGCCTGGTTTTCAATACCTTGATTGCCCAAGCTCCCAAAGGCAGTAAGTGACTGACCCTAAGTTTTCTGACTCCAAAGTGAATATTTTTTTTTCCATTGTGCAACACTGCTTCAGATAGGCAAGTAATGCTGCCTCACAGGTGGCCTTATTTTCCCCAAGAACACACAGCTAGTTAGTCACAGACTTGGGCTCCACAGGGTCCAGGGCTTCTGTGGAGTCTTGGCCTTTAGAGCACAAGAAGCAGATCTTGTTAAAATCTGTGTAGGAGCTGAGCTAGAGAGAGAAAAAGCAGATCAGAAGATATCTCTTGGACAGAAGCATCTGAGTAGCTGAGATATCAGTCTCAGCACAGAGCAGAGGCTGCATCCTTCCACAGAGTATTCTCAGGCTAGTGGCAGTGGGGAACAAAGGAGGTAGGGCCCCATTATTTGGAATAATACAGGACTCAGGGTCAGGCTTCCTCTTGTCAGTGTAACATTCTGCCAGGAGCAGCTTATTATTAACAGTTGGGATGGTAGGTGACCATTTTGACATTTTTCTCCCTCTGTCTAATTAAATGGTAAATCCTGATAGGAAGCAACCAGTGGTAGACAGTGTATGTGTGTGTATGTGTGTCTGTCTGTCTCTGTCTGTCTGTATCTCTCCCCCCTCTCTCATCCCTTCTCTTCTTCCCCCTCTCCATTCTCCTCTTTTACTCCCCTCTCTCTCGTCCTCTCTCTGCTTCTCTTGGCACATTTTTGGTGCTGGATTAATATGAAACAATGAGTTAGTCATAAGAGAGACACAAGTCACACAGAGCTTTCTTAGCTGGAGTGAAAAGAGATGATCTGAATGAAGTTGCCAGCGCTCTTCCTGGTGTCTGTTGATTTCTGATTGTCAATCACAGTTTTCCATGCCCAGTTCTCCAAGCTTAGTTAGGTCTAAAAATGAAATCATTTCTCATTGGAGGATAACCATAGAAGCAGACACATGGTTACTGATGTCTTTGTGTTTCCACTGCACTGTTCAAGGAAGACTCTCAAGATGTTTTATAAAAGAGTCAGTAAGGCAGCAAGAGAAAAAATAAGTCATCTCACAGTAGAAGTGCATGGTGAAATTGTCCTTTTCTCTCCCTTCTCTCTTCTCTTCCTTATTTCCCTTTTCTTTGTCCTAGAATCCTTCCTTCTTCCTTCCTTCCCTTCCCTTTACCTTCCCACTTTCCCTCTTCCCCTTCCTTCCTTCTCTCCCTCCTTCCTTCCCTCCCTCCTTCCTTCCTTCCCTTTCCTCTTTTCTCCTTTTCTCTTTCATCCACCATTCTTTCGACAGATTTTGATGGCACCCCTACTGAACAATGAACAATATTATGCAACCTAAGCAAGCATTCAAAATTCTTCCATCTTTCAACACCTGTGAGAGTCTCCACTTCTTCCTAACTCTGTAGCAGTTTTAAGTATAGAAGAGATGCTTTCTTGCATGTTGAAAATCAGATGCTGACATAAACAGGGTATATTCATACTGTTCACTCTCCATATGCTTCTGGGTTCACATATTTTAAGAGTTGGAAGGGAACACAGTGGTCGTATCATCTAACCCATACAGGAAGGGATCTCCTCTATAACATACAAGAATGCTTATCTGCCTGAAGACCTCTGGGATGGAGGTGGGATAGAAACATCCACTACTTCTCAAGGCAAGCCATTCCACTTTTGGAGAGCACTAACTATAAGGAGAGCAGCTAAATGGCACTGTGGACTGACGGGAGTCAGGAAGGCCTGAGTTCAAATCTAGCCTCAAACCTTACAAGCTGAATGACGCTGGGCAAGTCACCTATCTGACCCAGGTCCTCATCTGTAAAATGAGCTGGAAAGACAATGGCAAAGCATCCCATTATCTCTGCCAAGAAAACCCCAAATGGGGTCACAAAGAGTTGGGCATGGGTATGAGGAATTTGTCCAGTAGATTTAGCCCTTTGCAACAATGCAAGGACCTAAAACATTCCCAGACCCTTGAGGCAAAATGTCTTCTACATCCAGAGAAAGAATTATGGAATTGGAAAGCAGAATGAAGCAGACTACTTTTTCTTATGTTATGTTTTGTTTTGGGTTTTTCTCGTGGTTTCTCCCATTCATTTTAATTCTTCTATGCAACATGACTAATGTGAAAATGTGTCTAATAAGAATGTGTGTATAGAACCCATATGGAATTGCATGCCATCTCTGGGAGGGATAAAAAGGACTGAGGTTCTCCTAATTGGCAGCAATCCTGTTTAGGGAGGGATTCCTATTTGCAATAGAAATAGTGACTGCGCAATTACAGGGACAATAGCTTCTGACTCTACAGAACTTTAAGCCTTATGAAGGACTTTCTTTTTAGCACAATAATGCCTTCCTAATTTGAGAACTTTTACAGATTCTTCATTATATAGATGGGCAAACTGAGGTTTGACATAGTGAACTGCACATAGTGTGAAGGTCAGTTTCCCTCTGCGTTCCTGCTTCCTTCCTCACTCTGTTTCCCTCTGCCCCCAAAACCAGCTGCCCAGGTGCATCTGGAAGTAAGATGAGGAAAGTTAAATTTCTAGAAAAGAACTTGAATGCACCGATCCTGGTTATTGACCAGAAACGCAAGGGCAATCTAATTCAATTACTTTCAGTGGACTTTAACCTATAATCTCTACCCAAGCATATGGTCACCATGGTCAGAAGAGAAAAGAGCTTTTAAAAAATTGATTATGTTGCCCTAGCAAAAGAGCAAGCAGGATGTGGATGCTCTGTATATGAGGTGCCTTCTGAAGGACCAAAATCTGTTTCTGTCAGCACCACTGTGTCTGCATAGAGCAAGGGGAGAAATGAAAACCAGAAGGAAAGTTAAATATTTTTTTCAGATGACCCTGTATGATGATTAAAATGCTGAATTGCTTTTTAAAAAGGTTTGCCATTGGCAGAAGAAATAGCAGAGGGCACCCCCCCTATAAACCCCCCCAAATGGACCCGTGAGACAACAATGAAAATGGAACAATTCGCTCCCCCCACACACACACTTAAGGCATATTGCTAAACAATTTGATCTCTTTTTATCTGAAAGTTTTGCCAATGTTTTCATCAGTTTCCACCAAGATGCTGGTGATTCCACTTTTCCTTTGAACTGAGAATAAATTGGGTTTTTTTGCAGTGAAAAATGGGAAGTCTACTAAAAGACTGAACTTCAATATAGAACCCCCTTCTCCCACATGTTTAGAGGGAGTATGTGAAATTGGCAAGACCTCATGAATTTCAAAAGTGGGGATGGAACACGGGGTCCAGTGTATCTTGACCTTCAGTGGACACTGATATCAGTGTTTGCAAATACTCTGAGATGGGCGAGGCTGAGGAAGGAGGGAGAGACCAGAGGCATGCTTTATTATTTCATTTTTCTTGCACTCCAAGTTTATGATTCATTCACTTGTCTCTGCATTAGCCATTCCTTTTTAATTCAGTGTTATATGGAAAAACATATTGCTGGAAAACAAGCCCTCTTTGCATGCATATGTCTGACATTTTAAAAAATGAATGCAATGCACTCTGGGCTCAAAATAAACACACTGTCTTCCCCTTTCCTTACAGAGCAATATTTATGAACTGCCGGGATAAGATTACTCATGTATTTCCCATTGACAGTACGTGAGGTCTCATTGTAGAGCAGTTTTGCTCCATACTTTGTGGGAACTCTAAAATGGCTTGTGCCCAACATCTGGAAGCATTGCCAGAGAGAAGGGTCAGCCTGGCCTGGTCTCCAATTATGGAAATTCAAATAATACAATGTAATACAATACAATAAAATATAATACAAGTTCTTACTATGTGCCAGGCACTATGTTAAGAGCTGAAGAAAAGCAAATAATAAGAACTTCTTTCAAGGAACTTACAACATACACAAGGAACCTGAAAAGTTGGGGGGGACACACTCAAATATGAAAGTGATCACCTAGCAGCCCAGACTCTGTCTGAATATCTATCATGTACCATCTCCTTAGGAGAAGGGGGATTCTTTTAAATATTGAAAGAGAATATTGGAAGCCACAACTGAGTCTCTCTTTTTTTAAAAGTTGAACATCCCCGGTTCCTTCAACTATTTCTCAAATTATAAGTACTCAGTATCCTTCATCATCTTGTATCCTTCCTCTGGTTAGTCTACAGCTTAGTAACACCCTTCTTAACATGTATCATCCAAAATAGAACAGAGTATTTCTGATGTGGTCTGGGAAGGTCAGAACATAACAATATCATCTTATTATGGCTGGAGGCCATGCCTTTTTTTTAATGCAAAAGTTCCATTAGTTTCTTGGCTGCCACACCACACTGTTGATTCATATTGGATTTGGGATCCTATTAAATCTAAGATCTTTTTCAGACCACCTGTTACATATCTAGGTTTCATATACTTGTGAAGATGATTTTTTGAATGTAAGTATAAGGTTATTTTTACATTTTCCTTGTTAAATTTCATGTTGTTGCATTCAACTCCATCATCTATACTGGTGAGATTTTCTTTAAATCCTGTCATCTAATGTGATACTTATCTATCTTTATGACATGTGCAGATATTATCACTATTAGTAAACCACCTAAATGTTCTGGCAAAGTAGTTGCTCAGTTCAGTTGTTTTGAGACTCCTGAGTGACTGATTGGGTGCTCTTAGCTTCCTGTTAATTCTAGTGCCATGTGGAAAAGGCCTAGTTGCCCTGCTCTAGTTATGGTTTGGATTTCATACATACGTACATACATGTGTATATTGCATTTGTATGTGTGTGCACATATATACAAATATGTATATGTCTATGTATTTTCTGATGGTATTTTAAATTTTAGAAATAATGAGAATATGATATAAATGTAGCTTACCTTCAAGAAGTATTCAGTTTACATAACACTGAATTTCGTTTGTAATTAAATCTGATTATATAATTAGTTTCATGTTTAAGTCATCTCCAGAGAAGGAAAAAAATACATGAAATCATAAAGTGGGGTTACTTTATATATTATTTGACTCATAACAAGCTACCCTATTATTAATATGTGAAAATATATCATGGTTTCAAGTATGAGGTGGGAGGAATCTATTCTGCATTAAATTATATTTTTAATTGAATGCAATTGAGTATATTTTCAAAAAATATATGATATGCTATAACATAGCATAATATAATGTAACATAATGTAGTACAATAACAAATTTAAAAAATTTAGCTGGTGACTGAAGAGAAAGTATTTAGTCAATTATAGGTATTATTTAAAATCTTTAATTAAAAAAGCCAAATGAAGTAATCTGTTTGTGAGAAAGGTGTTGGCATAAATGTTTTCTCCTGCAAAGCTCTCACCACTGCACCTCATTGGTGGTTTGTATAGTCATAATTTATGGTAAATGGGCTCTTAGGGTCTAGAATTCAGACCTCCCTTCATAGTAACATTAGAAACCCAGAGTTTTCCATTTTCTGCAAAGTTGGGGCAAAATTATGTTGCCCATTTGAATTGATTATATCCCTTGAATCCTAGTTATAGGATAAGATAGCCCTGGACATCAGATTACTTAAAACTAAGAGGAACAAGTCTTCATTCCAATTCGATCTCAGACTTGCCATAGGTAAGACAGTCATGCCCACTCTGGCATTCACAAAGGCTATCTGTCCAAACATCCAATGAATCATGACGGTAGTTGTAACAGTAATAAGCTATATGGCTTCTAAGGCACTGTGTATACATCACCTCATTTGATTTTCACAATATCTCTGGTAGATGCCTCTGGAAGGGCCATTTTATAGATAAGAAAACACACTGAGAATGCTTAAGTGACTTGCTCAATCACGTAGCTAATGCATATATCTGAGTCAGGATTCAAACTGAGATCTTCCTGACTTCAAGTCCAGCTCTCTACCCACTGCACTTCCCGGGAGCCCAATTAATGCAAGTACAATGATTTGTTGTTGGTTATTATACCAAACCTGTGTTCTTAAGGTAAGTAGATGATGGCCCAGATGTAACAATGTTCCAGAAATGCCTGAGTGTCAATGACGGGTGATTTGCTTGGATGACAGAACTGTGCTTGAAGCCAAGAAGACATAGCTTATGTCTAACTTCTGTCAAGTATGAGCTTTGTGACCCTGGACAAGTGATTTACCTTCTTGGTAACTCACACTGGTAGACAGAGTCTCTTCCCCTGCCATTGATACAGTTACAAGTCCAGACCTTCTTCCTTATTCTGAGTCAAGCATTTCAATCCTCTCCACCAACTGCCTCTTTCCAACCCTTCATAAATTTTAGTTGTGTTGAGTCCAAATCTGATTCAAGTTGGGGCAGCTAGAGAGTGCCGTGGATAGAGGGCTGGATATTAGTCAGAAAGACCTGAGTTCAAATCTTACCTTAGAAACTTCAAATCTATGTGAACCTGGGCAAGACCCAACCTCTGTTTGCCTTAGTTTTCTTATCTATATAATGAAAATAAGAATGGTCCCTGCCTCCCAGGGTTGTGAAAATCAAGTGAGAAAAATATTTGTAAATCTTAAAGAGCCTTATAAATGCTATGATGATGATAAGAGGCACTGCATTATTCCCTTGCTTTAATCTTTTCACACCCCTGTCCATTTAATCAGACACTTCCTTCCACTCCTTACTGTGCCTTTGAAGGCTTCTTCTCTTCTCTCCCTTTTCTCCCCTGGATCCCACTTCGTAAGTGTCTGGGCGGAGCCCAGTCCCTCCTGGTGTGGACTGAACATCAAATTGTTTTGCAAAAGTCAGGGTTTCAGTCAGTTGGGGAGTTCTGCATAGCTCTATGTTCCTGAATAAGGTCCTGTAGACAGGAATTAAAGTCAGAGCTAGGAATACAGTTAGTTTTTAAGGGTATATTTTTTGTTCTCTCAATTTTATTTGGTTTCTGTTGAACATCCCCAAAATCGGCATGACACTCAGTCATGTTTAATAGCTTCCTCTAAAAACAAACAAATAAACAACAGAGCAAAAGCTAAGCAAAGACTATGTTCAATGAGTCATTGCCTAATTCAAATACTTCTGCCCTTCAAAATAATCCAGATTTTTATATCAGTGCTAATTCCATGAAAATGAAAATGCTGCCTAGGCAGCCTTCAGACACCCAAGATAGTTACTTTCATGTCAAAACAAGCTGTCAAAGGATGATTGTAGTAGAGGACTTCTGGGTAAATAATCCCCCAATTTTAGCCCTTGCTCAATAGGTACTCTTTCCTTAACCTTGTCAAGAGGTCATGGATTTAATGTCTGGCGTGACTTCACATGTATAATTGGTATTATTGCTTGCTTTGACAATGGATGGGTAATTTTTTAAAGAGATTATAAATTTAGAGTTAGAAGAAAGCCTGAATCTATTTCAATCAACTCATTTTCTACATAAGGAAACTAAGATTCAGAGAGATAAAGATCCTTGCTCTCCCTTCCCTGTTAGAAATGAAAATCTATGAACTGTAGCAAGTGACTCTATGTTCATCATGGCTGTACTGTACATGAGAAGGACTACTGGTTTTCAGAGACTTTTCTTTGTGGTAGAAGAGAGGATAGGGCATTGATTTTATTTGTGTAAACATCTCCTACTATGTTTGTAGTTCTAACTTTGCAATCATAGAGGACTGCCTGGGGGCACTTGCCCCCTTACTCTGATAACATATGTCAGAGACAGGCTTTGAACCCAAGGTTTACTGGTTCCAAGGGCTTCCTTGTATCAACTACCCCATGTGCCCTCTCCTCAAGTTACAATCTACTATATGATTAAGACCCTCTTTTACTTCAGCTCTCTTCCGACTTGGAATCAATCACTGGATCTATAAGCAATTACTAAATACTATGCTGGAAGCTAGAGATACAAAGATAGAACTGAAAAGGAAACCCTTACCCTCCCAGAGCTTATATTTGATAACAAAGACATGTAAAGTAAATGTAAGATATGTGCAACGTGAAAACAAGGTAATTTGGGGAAGAGTATTAATGCAATACAAGGAAATATATTTATTGAGTGCTTACTACATGTCAGAAACTATATTAAGTGTTGGATATAAAAATACAGGGAGAATGAATGAAAGACTATACATTCAAGGGACTTCTTAAGGAGAAGATACACAAAAGAAAACTGAAAAGTGTGTGTTGGGACTTGGGCAAGGTTCCTACTCAGGGCGTTGTGCTATGATTTGGAAAGTCAGAGGTGGCTTCTATAGGAAATCTGGGCCTCTCCCCAAAATGGAGACTCTAGAAGGAGCTAACCAATGGGAGAAAAGTGCTGGCACCATGGATAGATGATCCACCACAGATAGATGCCCCATTTACTGAGAGGGGTTCCACTTAAGGCCTCATGGGGAAGAGAAAAATCTAGCAGAGCTTAAGCCAAAAGGAGGAAGGATTGCACTCCAGGCATAGAACATAAGAAATGCAAAGATATAGAGATGGCAGCTGAAATGCTGTGAATGAGGAGTAGAGGAGAAGCTAGTTGGATTGACTCTAAAGTTTGTGAATTAGAGTAATACACAAGAAAGCTAGAAAGGAAACTTGGAGCCAGGTTGTGAAGAGCTGGGGAGAGAGAGAGAGAGAGACAGAGACAGAGACAGAGACAGAGAGACACAGAGAGAGAGAGATGGATTTGATGCTAGGGTTAATAGGGATGCTTGGGATTTGTTTGACATGGGAGTAACATCATCAGATGACCTTAGGAAATCACTTTCATGTCAGTGTGGATGATGGAATGAAGAAGGGACAGATAGGAGGTTCAGACAGTAATTCAGAAAGGGGTGCTGAGACCTTTAGCTACGGTGATAGCCGCATGAGAGGAGAGAAGGGAGAGGATGAGAGAAATGGTTTGGAAGTAGAATCAACAAAATTGTTTCATTGTACACACAAAATTAATGAAAGGG
The DNA here is from genome assembly GCA_028658325.1 of Potorous gilbertii. Classification (NCBI taxonomy): domain Eukaryota; kingdom Metazoa; phylum Chordata; class Mammalia; order Diprotodontia; family Potoroidae; genus Potorous; species Potorous gilbertii. Next base: position 21,486,000 of record CM053772.1, read on the forward strand.
ATTGAGGAGAAAAGGATGAAATCACATTTGCAAACACTTTGTGCCCTCAACAAAACTAGGAAATAATGAATGACGATGGATTCAGAAGGAAAAAGAATTAATCTCATTTTGGACATGTTGAGTGTGAAATGCCTGTGGGTCTGGCCAGAGATTGAATCAGTTTTCATTTCCAACCAGAACAATTTACCCTCGCACTTGATTTTCAGGGTGCTTTGTTATAATGTTGGCAGCTCCAATTTGGAATTTATTTGTCTTTGCTATTTTATAGTCCATTAGTGTAGATAGAATGCTGGCCCTGGTCCCAGAAGGACCTGAATTCAAATCTGGCCTCAGACCTTTAAAACCAAGCCATTAAAATCCCAAACAGGGTCATGAAGAGTCAGACATGACCATTTGACAAAACAATGACTATCAGCTATTCCATGGACAGTTCCCCCTACTTCTCCCCAATTCAACCCCTCTTCAAATACTGATGTAGACATACCCCAAAGCAACAGGTTTTGGCCAGTAGAGAAACTAATACTCACCTTGCAGGCAGCATGAAAAACTTGTGTCATAGAACCTTGAAATGCATAACATCCATCTTACTTTGTACTGTAACCCAGGCCTCCACCCCAGAAATATACTAAAGCCAGCTCTCACTGTTAGGTTCTCAGCATGAGCACTGATAACTTGGAAATCTATAAATGCCAAAAATCAAGACTTTATTTATTGTTTAACTGACTCTAGACTTAAGAAAATGGAAGAGAATATTAATTATGCATCTTAAACTTAAAATGTATCATTCACATATTTTTTCAGGGAGCTGGTTGTTAAAAATTTACCAGCACACCCCTGTTCCACCCACTCCAACAGGATGACATGAAAGAAAATATTTCAAGGACTATTGTACACTTAGGGATTTTCTCAGTGGATCAATCCAAAGGTATTTGACATGAGAGATTGGGTAATTATGATGAATTGTGGAGAACATCTCTGGATTCCTTGACTATGTAAGATGCCCTTCCACCTAACCTACTGCATATAACTCATAACTTATCAATATTAATATAAAACTGAGGAGAACATAATCGGGCTTGCAACTGCTACTTTCCTCCCCTATTACATCCTTTCCTAAATTCTTGCTTACAGAGGAGTTATCATTCTGCCTGGAAAACCAGGCCACTTAATTGTGAGAGAAGTCAGAAGTAATGGAGATAAGCAGATGTGATAAGAACAAAAGCTTAGATGAACGAAGGCAGAAATGAGGCCAGCTAAGGATACAAAAATTTCCTTCCACTCACTATGGATAAATGAGAAAGAAAATTTCGAAATATTCATGCATATACTCTCTCTTTTTCTTAGTGTCTTGGTCTGCCTCTCTGTCTCTGTCTCTCCCTCTCTCTGTGTCTCCCTCCATTCATCCTTCCCCCTTCCATGTTCTTCTCTAATCCAGTACATATCCATATGTACATATTAGGCTGTTCCCCTAAAAACTGCACTAAGACTTTGGGCTCACCTTTTATATAAATTCACAATGTATGGTAGCGAGCTGTTTGCAGTTACCTATGCTGCTAGTACTTTGCCTTTTCAGATTGCCTTCCCCCAGGCTATATAAATCTTGTATGTGCCTAGTTATTGACATTCCGTCTCCCCCATTAGAATGTTGGCAGTTCCATGTCAGTACTTAAAGAAGGATTGAATCAGGAAGAAACAGCGGGAACTGTCCATGTAATAGCTGGTAAAAGACTATAAAAGACCAAAGACACAATAAATTCTAAATTGGAGCTGCCAGCATTATCACAAAACTCCCTCATTTAAAAGCTCCTTGAGGGTAAGGTCTGTTTTCACTTTTCTTTGTATCTCCAGGGCCTAAATGCTTATTAAATTCCTTGTTGTCTGACTACTGACTGTCAATGACACCCAGCTGCTCCAAATCATAGAGTTCCCATCTTTTAAACCCAGCTTTACTCTGCTTGTACTGCATGGCTATAAATCATGCAAAGCCCTGCCTTCTTTGGAGAATTCCAGGTGACCCAAAGGATGATGGAGAGATACCTAGTGGGTTATAAGCAGACTCTAGTCTCTTACCAGTGGTGACTTGGATTAGACATCAGAATGAGAGGAAAAATATGAGAGACTATTCCTTTAGCTCCTTGAATAATGTGTGCCTTTTACATAGCATGAACTCATTGGCAGATTGACATGAGAAGTGGCATCCTCATCTTCATCATCATCATATCTCATAATATGCCATCATCAACACATGCATGACTAGAAAACATAATGGCAGGCCTTCTCCCTCTGTGAGGGACTTACAAAAAGACATGGATGAGATGGGCCATGTATCACCATTAGTACATGATGTTCTCTTCAATGGGTCTATTGATACACTGATATACAGAAACATGGTCCAGTATGATGGTTTGAATGTGGGACCTGGGGTCAGGAAGACCTGACACCAATTCCTGCCTCAGACCCATACTGAGTATGTGATCAAGGGAAGGCCAGTGAAGCTCTCCACCAGCCTTTGGTAAACCTTTAAAACTAGAAAGTGAAGATGCTGCCAACTAACCTTCATTGCTTTCTATGGAGGTTTTTCACATGAATTGAGTCACAGGCTCTCTTCAGTTATTATAGTTACAGTGCTATCAATTAGACATTCAGTCCTTTCTTCTCTTTGGAAACTGACTTGAGTACTTTCCCATAAAACTCACCATTTCTTCTTAAGTGTCTTCTGAAGAAGGTAGAGTGAATTCACTCTAGTAGTTTACAAGCTCTGTGAGGGTAGAGTGCTTTTTACTGTTGTAACTCAAGTTCATAAGACAAGGTCTTGCACGCATGGTAAATACCTGTTGAGTTGGAAAGCATTGATGCTCCCCTTAAAAAGGAGTTTCCTCCACTTGGCTAGCAGAAAGTCACAGTTTTGGAAAATGATAAACAAGCCCACAATTTTGATAACCAATACAACCCACTCATCTCATAAAAACAAGGTATGAGTGATTCATTCAAAATCTCACTGAGTGACAAAAAAATAGAACCTCAACTTTCCATCAAGTTCTGCCCATGTCACAATCTAAAATTCTGTTAGAATAGGAACCTCCCAGTGGACAAATTCCCTCCATTAGTACTGACTTTAACCCATCTATAGCTAAGCAGCTAAGTCCTAGGGAGCTACTTGAGACACAGAGGTTAAGTAGTTTGTTCAGGGTGTCAGAGGCAAGATTTGAATGTTGGTCTTCTTGATTCCAAGCCTTGAACAGCTGTGTAACAAAAATTGTGGTGCTAAATGACTTCGAGACACACCAGCTTCCTCTTTTGTGTTATTCCTGGTTAAACCTAAAAACAGAGTTTTCTTTATTTCATCATGAAAAGCAAAGTTATTCTTTCATGTTTATAAACATGCGTAGACACACACACACACACACACACACACACACACACACAAACACCCCAATCTTTGACTTGCTTGTCTAGTGATAGATTCACCAAAAAAAAAAAAATAGTCCAAATCCCTTTCCCTCTCCCTCCCCTAAAATGGTGGTCATCTTTGTTTAGGCTTTTTTCTTTTTTGCTTTCTTCAGGGCTGCACACCTTTCCAGAAACTGAGTATAAAATCTCAAAGAATAAAAATAAATCTTTGCAGTGGGCTCTTTGGGAATTCAATCCCGACTCTCTTCTCATCTTCTTTTCTCACTGTCTCTTTTGAACTTAAGCAGTGTGGGAGAAACACATCCTTGTACCACTTGTTTCCTTTTCTCTCAGCTAATAAAGAGAGAAATCCAAAGTGCTGAAATGGAGAGATTTGTAAAATTTGGCAAACGACTCCCAATAGGCTCGCTGTTTGTCACAGGTCCCAAATGGCCCCATTACTGCCTGATAGAAAGAGTACTTAAGTCGCTGCTTAGGATGATGGCACTGAGCAGGTGGGAAATCTAGGTGGTTCCAAATGTGGAGGCCAAAATTTCTGCCCAAATGAGAGGGTAATGACATGAGCTGGGAAGACACTTGCTGCATTTTTTCCTGGGCTAAGATGAAGCCAGGATATTTGACTGTGTTTCTGGGACAATGGATCAGCTTCAGGGCAAACAGAGCTGAAGGGCACAGTTTTCCCTGAGGTGTTTTCCCTGAGGACCTCACCAGGATAGGGAGAACAGAAATGCTAGAATGGAGATCAAACCACAGAATATTAATACCACCATGCCTGGATGGCCAAAACAACCATCCTCTGCCCCTCCCTGCAGATTCAGGGTACAGAGTTCTCCAGGATGACCTTTTTGCTTTGTTTCTGGTTAGATTTGATGGAAGTGTTCTTTTTATGCTAATATCACAAGGAAGATGTTGGTCTGACCTCTCTTTCTGTACAGCATGGAAGGGAGTGAAAGAAGAGGAGGGCTCCCTTAGAGTGAAATGATCACATCTCCCCGTCAGATTTCTCAGATGAATGAATCTTCTGATATGATATATGAATAATATTGATACTAATATTCATGTAGTACTTTGTTTTGCTAAACACTTTGCATTCTTGATCTCATTTGGTCTTTACAATAACACTGTGAGATAGGTGTTATTGCTGTTTCCACTCTACAGATGGTGAAACTGTGGTTCACAGAGGTAAGGGACATGTCCAGGGTCACACAGCCAATGAATGTCCAAGGTAGGATCAAAAACAAGGGCTTCTCAATGAAAAAACTGCATTATATTTCTTCTGCAATCTTTGATTATCTTGCCTTTTCTCTTTGTAAGTCATCCTCTATAAAGCTACCAGATTGATATTCTTCAAAAACAGATATGACCATGTCATTCCCCCTATGCACACATGTACCTCACACATGCTCCATGACTAACTATAGCTGCTGGTATAAAATACAAATTCTTCAGCACGGTTGGTCAAGTCTTCATTGCTGTATTTTGTGCCTACCCTCCTGGTCTTATTTTATACTCATCTGTGTCATGCATTCTTTGTTCTGGTTGAGCTCTCTTGCTCTCTATACACATCAATCCTCTTCCACCTCTGTGACCCTACACAAGAAGTTTCCAAGGCTGGAATGCTCTTCCTCCTCACTTCTGGTGTTTAGAATCCCCAGATGGCTTCAAAGCACTGCACATCCAGGGAGTCCTTCCTGACTTCTCCATTTATTAGCACTCCCTCCCTCTTGAAATTACTATATTATATACTAACTATATTTGTATGAATTTGGGATCTCATCAATAACAGTGGTTTTCCCACTGGTGCAAATGTCAACCCATCCATGACTTTCCATCTTGAGTCCTTCTTGTCAACCAATAAGGATGTATAAAAAGTGATTATGATGGGCCACTCACTGTGCTAAGTACAGAAGATGCAAAGAAAGGCAAAGAGAGTCCCTGCCCTCAGGGAACTCATGATGAAATGAGGAAGACAACAGGTAAATAAATAGGGACATAAACATTTGTAGAGCACACAAAGGTAATCTCAGAAGGAAAGGCACTAGCAACTAGTAGAATGGGAACAGGCCTTTGCAGAAGGTTCTTTCACAAGTTGAATCATAGAAGTCCATTCAGCATATCTGGATCTTCTTCTCTTAACATTACGACAACGCCTGTGGAGAATATGGGTTCTTCATTGGTTATTAGTCAATCATAATCATAAATATTTGTTAAGGCTCTGCTCTGTGCTACTCACCATTTGATGCTCTGGGAATACGGAAATGAAAATGTCCCTGCCCACAAGGAACTTATCTTCCACCATGGAACCAACCTATTCCCCCTTTAACTTAAACATTTTTGGTTACATCCTTTATTGGGTTCTTTCTTTATAATGCCTCATTATTTTTATGTATTTTGTATTTACTGATTTACACATGGTATCCACACAGTAAGATGAAGTTCCTTTAGTGCCGAATGATATCAGTTTATGACTATTAACCTCCATACTGCAAAATGGTAGTTTTATAAAGTCCCAACCTCTGGCATCATACATCCATATCATTTGTGCAAGAGGCTCAACTCTAACATGGAAATAGTTTTAACATTTTCCCCAGTGACTTCACATGCCTTCAGTTGACAACTAGACTTTTTGCAGAACCTTGCTCCCTCTGAGGATGATTTCCTTTTACCAATAGATATTATTGTTATTTGACCTTGATGGGCTGTCATTTATTCAGTATGACCTCTTCCTTCATTCAGCAATTTCTTAGCACAGTTGTCAGCTCTCTCATAGGACGAAAGTTAATCTACTTTTCAGCTCCTCCACAGCTCCCTTGTGGGACAGATATCATTTCAACCTGCCCTTAGAGGGGGATGAATTTCCTAGGTGGAGGTCATATTTCACAGAGCTCATTTGAGGACCCTAAACCCTAGGCATCCATCATGGTGAATTTATCCACACACTGCCAGACTGACATAGCATTATACTTGCTTTCTTCCTAGCCTAATCGTTTCTTAATCTTAAGGAAGAGATAGATTTTAGGATGTTCTCAGGCTACACTTTCACTGCCCAAATATATCAAAGTTATACACATCTTGGACAAGAATGTCATTGCCCCTACCTGGCCATCAGGCAAGATTGATTTTTCTTCTGGGAAGTGGATCATGGGATCATAGGATATAAGAGTTGGAAAGTAGAGACCTTAGAAATAATTTCTTCTAACTCTCTCCTTCCACAGGTGAGGAAACCAAGTCCCAGAGAGAAGAATTGACTTGTAGAAATTTGAGGTCACAGAACTAATAAGTGGGGAAGCCAAGATTTGAACCTAGGTTGCTGATTCCCTGACTACAGCTCTCCACATTACATTTTGCATTGTTGAAACAATAGAGCAGATATGGGATTTTTTAAAGATTATAGTGAAAATGGGCCACTCATTTTTAAGTTAAAATTTAACTGGAAGAGACATATTAGTCATAGATTTAGACCTAGAAGAGGTCACCTTTTCAACTTCACCTTCTACCATCAGAACCACTAGCCTTTCCTCTCTAGAGTTGATCGAGCAAGTGAAAGACATTCTATTTCCAGAATTATATTAGGCTCTGTGGAGAGATGCAAGGATTTTAAAAGACAAGTTCCTGCTCTTTAGGAGTTTCCAGGATACTTTGGAAGCTAAAATCAGCCCACATGAATCAGTAGTATATGACAGTATGGAGTCTCTCCACTTTAAGTACAAGCATAGTTCTGAGACTCAGAAGCTCACAAGGAAGGTTTCACATAGAAAGTAGGGCTTGAGCTGGTCTTCGAAGTCAGGTCAGACTTTCCATAGGTGAAGGGATGAGCGGAGATTTTTGAGCAAAGGAAGCCACAAGAAATCAACACCTGGAGCCTGAATTAGCAGGTGGTGGAGGGAAACTCAGAGAAAACGGATCTCACAAGGAGCCAAGTTATTTTCGGAAGTTCTCAGTCTAGGACAACTGCTCCTATTAGTTTCTCAGCTGAAATACACACTCATTATGATGTATGGGTGTGCCCCACTCATGCATAGAGCTAAATAGCAAATGATGCTCCAGGAGGTGACTATAAATACCTGGATAATTATCACTTAGAAATGCTGTCTTCAAGTCTTTATTGCCTCAAGTGCCTCAAGGTGGCAAAGACAAAGTCTTATTGTTCACTGAGGATGTGGAGAGGCAATCCAAGGTCATGGAAAGAGTGCTGGATTTAAAATCATAGGTCGTTGGTGTGGATTCTGTCTACCATGTTTGTACCTGTAGAAACTTGGACAGATTTCTTCGTATCACTGGGATTCACTCTTCAATTTTGTAAAATTAATGAATCAGACTTTTGCTGTTGTCTAGTCATTTTTTCAGTTGTATCTAACTCTTTGGCCCCATTTGAGGTTTTCTTGGCAATAATACTGGAGTGGTTTGCCATGTCCTTCTCCAGCTAATTGTATAGATGAGGTTCAATGAGACTATAGAAGATACACTTACATGCCAACTCTTCCATTTCTTTATAAAAATTTAGCATTTCATCAGTCCATGCAATAGCCTACCAAACAATAAACACGAAAGAATGATAGGATAGAGACTTCTTCCAAGATTATTTCTATCTGAACTCCATCAAAAATAAAGGTATAAGGAACAAAACCCCCAGAACGATAACAGTGACAAAAACTTATGGAGATTTTTTTCTGGAACAGATGCCACTTCACTGACCACACCACTCCCGTCTTATTGAACAGATCAGTGATTGGTTTGCTCCAGGTGAATCTGACGAAAATGGTCAATATCTAAGACTGAAACAAAGAGCCCTTCCTTGGGTGACATCTACACCATTGGAAAAAGAAATGCCTCCATCAATTAAATCATGGTTGTATTAAAGTATTAATGAATTTCTCCCTCAGATGCCCTGCTCAGTTCACTGCTCTCCAAAGGCACTTAACAAAGCTTCATTCAAGGGTTGTTGTTTTGTTGTGAAATCTTCCCTGGGTTACTAACCCCACACTCTCCCAAGCCCAATTCCTTCTTACTATGAGGACCTTGGTTTGCAATAAGCTTTCACTGAAAATTCATTTGTCTCTTTTGTCATGTTTCAAATGATCTATTTATGCATGTTAGTGTTTGAGTATATATGTCCCAGTAGGTCAAGCTATGATTTATCTGAGTTCTCCTCCTGTTGAGCCCAGGAAGATAAAAAGCATTAATTCAGGTGAGGTCCTTAAAAAACAAAATAAAAAAGAAAGAAAAACAAAGGTGCAGGCTTTTTTTGCAAGTCAACCTTCCTTTCTATTTCCATAGCCCATCTCTTGTAAGATTATAAAGCTGGGAGCTCTTCATGTGACATAAAAAGAAAATGATAAATGTTGGAGAAGATGTAGGAAAATTGGGATACTAATGCATTGTTAGTGGAGTTATGAACTGATCCAATCATTCTGGAGGGCAATTTAGAACTATGTCCAAAGAGCAGTCAAACTGTACATATCCATATCCAGCAATATCACTACTAGGTCTGTATCTCAAAGAGATCATTAAAAAAAAGGAAAAGGAACTTCACTTACAAAAATATTCATAGCAACTCTTTTTTTGTAGTGTAAAAGAATAGGAAATTGAGGGGATGCCTTCCATTGGGGAATGACTGAAAAAGTTGTGGTGTATGAAGATAATGGAATATTTGTGCTATAAGATATGATGAGCAGGCAGATTTCAGGAAATAAAACTGAAACAACTTGCATTAACTGATGCTGTGTGAAATGAGCAGTATCAGGAGAACATTGTATACAGTAATAGCAACATTACACAATGGCCAGCTATGATTAACTTAACTCTTCTCTGCGATACAATGATCCAAGACAATTCCAAAGGATTCATGATGGAAAGTACTATCCATGTCCAGAGAAAGAACTGTGTCATCTGAATGTAGATGAAGCAGACTATTTTCATTCTTTTATGCTTTCCAGTTTTGTTCTGTTTCTTCTTTCTCAACAATGACTAATGTAGAAATATGTTTAAGCATATATGACCTATATCAGATTACTTGGCACCTTGGGGACAGAGGATGCAAGCAAAGGAGGGAGAAACAATTTGAAACTCAAAATCTTATTTTAAAAAATGAATGCTGAAAACCATCTTTATATGCAATTGGAAAAATACTATTTACGTAAAATATACAAATGAAACAAGAAAAAAATTAAAGCTGGGAGCCATTTAGAGCTAACTAATAGGAAGGGTTGGTGGTAGGGGCCAGGGGAATATACCAGCATTGGCTCCCCTGGTGAATGCTGGGCTTGAGATCCAAGAAGCAGTCAAATACCAAATGCAACCATAGGGGACCAGGCTGCATGTGCATTTTAAGGAGGCATTAAAGGGAAGCTTGAGAGGAACATATTCTGCCTTGGTTTGTGAGAAATGAAAACTCAGAACACAAACTGAGGGCAAGCTGAGACCTCTGTTCCTCTGGTTGTTTTCCTGGTGAGTGAGCCTTTGGGTTCTTATTTTAAATACCTTATAACTCAGTGCAAAAAGAGCCCCAACTGTGAACACCGACAAACATCTAAGATAGGGCAAGCAAAGTTCTTTTGTCTGGCCTCCCCATGACAGGCTTTACAAGTAGAAATGTGAATAGGAAATTACAAGGTATGAGTGAACTGTGGATAGTAACAAATGATTCCTTTCTTCTTGTAATGAAACCTGGGATCCAAACACACATTCCCCCTCTTCCCTCTAGGCATACCTGTGATATGACGTGTGCTTGTGTATGACTGACATTGTCAAGGGGCTATATTCAGGCTTGGTAAGGACTAAGAATACAATTCTGCTTTGTCTCAGGCTCCCTTTGGAACACTTCAGTGGACTCTAATAAGCTCTCACTTGGTAAGGTACTTGATTTCATTAAAATTTGTTTGACCTAGAGGGCATGAGGCTGAACGCAGCGTTTCTGAGATATAGTATTGTTGTGGTTCAGTGATTGTGGCTGTGTCTGATGACTCTGTGACCCGATTTGGGGTTTTCTTACAAAGATACTAAGTGGTTTGCCATTTCCTTCTCCAGCTCATTTTACTGACGAGGAAACTGAGGAAAACAAGATTAAGTGACTTGTCCAGGGTCACACAACTAGCAAGTGACTGAGGCCAGTTTTGAACTCAGGAAGGTAAGTCTTCCTGACTCTGAGACCAGTATTTTATCTTTTTTTTTTTACCATTTATTTTTATATAAATTTATATATTTATATTTATTTATTTATATATTTATATAAATATAAATTTATCTACCATCTAAGCTGTCCTAAGTTATAACCTTAGTGCTGGAAAACGTTGAGTTGATTTAGGTTTTCCTTAGCATGCCCCTCTTTTCCATTAAAGATAATTAAACAAAGACTCCAGGGTAGGACAAGAGAAGTCATAAAATCTTAGAGATGGGTAAATAACCAGTCTCATATTTAGGTGTGTTTATTCTTTCACTTTTTTTATATACAATTGTGTGTGTGTGTACATCTGTGTCTGTATAAACTGCGGTGTCCTCCATTAGACCATAAGTTCTTTTATTTTTTATTGGTTAATTACTTTTAGTTTTCAACATTTACTTCCATAAGCTTTTGAGGTTTAAATTTTCTCCCCCCTACCCAAGATGGCATGCATTCTGATATCAATTTTACATATACATTCATGATAAACATATTTTCACATTAGTCATGATACAAAGAAGAATTAGGACCAATGGGAGGAACCAGGAGAAAGAAGAAACAAAACAAAACAAGAAGGAGAAGGAGAAGAAGGAGGAGAGAGAGCAAATAGTCTGCTTTGTTCTGCATTCAGATTCCATAGTTCTTTCTCTGCATATGGATGGCGTTTTCCATCATGAGTCTTTTGGAGTTGTGTTAGATCTTTGCATTGCTGAGAATATTCAAGTTTGTGAAAGTCAGTTATCATACACTGTGGTTGTTATGGTGTACAATGTGGTCCTAGTTCTGCTCTCTTCAGTCAGCATTAGTTCATATAAATCTTTCCAGATTTTTCTGAAGTCTGCCTGCTCATCATTTCTGATAGCACAATACTATTTCATTATATTCATAGACCCCACTTTGTTCAGTCATTCCCCATCTGATGGGTATCTTCTCAATTTCCAATTCTTGGTCACTACAAAAAGAGCTGCTACAAATATGTTTGTACATATAGGTCCTTTTCCCAGTTGTGTGATCTCTTTGGGATACACACCTAGAAGTGGTATAACTGGGTCAAATACTATGCACAGTTTGACAGCCTTTTGGGCATAGTTCCAAATTGCTTTCTAGACTAGCTGGATCAATTCACAACTCCAACAATGCGTTAGCGTTCCAATATTTCCACATCTTCTCCAACATTTATCATTTTCCTGTTTTGTCGTGCATAAGCTCTTTTAAAGTAAGGATTGTTTATATCTCTAGCACCTAGCATGATCCATAATAGGTCCTTAATAAACACTTGACTGATTGATTTTTTTAGACAAATTTTATAGATGAGTAAAACAGAAACATTTCTTTCATCTGCTCATGTGTATATCAACAGAGATGACATGCTTCTCTGCTATAAGGATAACACCAAACTGGGGCAGGCAACCAACGCTTTGGATAACTGCCAGAACCTAAAAAGATCTTGACAGAGTAAAACAGCACACCAAACAGAAAGAACTGAATTTCATATAGTTTCAATGAAAAATTTTAAACTTGGATTTAAAAAAATCACCTTTTCAAATATAAGAGAGGCAAGAGGAGGCAGCCATTTGTCTACAAACAATCAGGGTTTTCATGAACTGCACTTTCAATAATGTAACAAAAATAAAAATAATGTTAATAACAGTAAATATTCTAATCATACTAACAGGAGGTATTCATTAAGAGATTTAAGGCTTGCTAAGTACTTTATGAAAATCATTTTCTCATTTTATCCTCACGACAGCTCTGCAAGAGAGGTTTCATCATTAGCTCTAGCTTACAGACGGGGAATCTGAATCTGGGAGAGGTTGGGCTTCTGTCAGTTTCCCCTTCTGAAAATGGTGACAATATATATCTACCTTACAAGGTTGTTGCCATGATCAAATGGATTAACATATTTAAATTTGCAAATCATAAGGTACTCTATAAATGGTAGCTATTATAAAATAGATTCCCTTCCAGGCATACGCTGGACAAAGCAATTATTGAACTCTCTTTCAATTTAGATTTTGAAATTCTCTAAGATGAAATAATTTGTCCAAGATCACACAATTAGTTCTCTCCATGGTGGAAACTATACCTCAAATATCCTTTCTCTAAATGACATTACTTCTCTTCTAGATGAAAGAATCTGAATCAACTCAATGAGTGATTTAAAGAAAAAAAGGTTCTGATTTCCTTAGAGTAACCAAAGGAAATGGATGCACCTGGCTGTCAAGAAAACTGGTTTATTGCCATTCAGACCTATCCTTTGGCTCAGCTGGTTGGGCTCTAGTGCTGGGGAGCCCACAGTCATGAATCTTCATTTTTCTCTGCATTTTCAGTACCTGCCATATAGCAGGTACTGTATAGATGCTTGTTACACTAAATTCAAATTGAATCCTTTTAAATACCACATCCTCTCTTGTACGGATTTTTCACATGGCCAAAGACCGTGGCTGCAACTCCAACCGTAAGTCTCATAAATGCACATCAAGGAGAATCAGGAAAAGGAATGTGGATTGTTTTTTGCAACTCATTCTCTTCACTAGAAAATGAAATTAAAGCCCCTTGATGACTTGTCAGCAGTACTAGCCTTATATACAAATGTGAATAATGATGATATCCTGATCTTCCCCTTATGGCCTTCTCTGCTGACACTGTTCCATGGAAACGACGTCTTCAAGTCTGTGCTAGCAGAGCCCAAGTTCTGGAATGACCTACCAAGCTAAAAAGGCCTCAGGGAGAAGTCTGATGGATTGCTGTTATCTGCCATTTGAGGTTCAGTCAAGCTTATTCAGAGTATCAGCCCCAAAATTCTGGCCATTGGATGATCCATTTTTTTTTTCAGACACAGCATCTCATGAACACAACATGAACATATGAGTATTAAGGTAAGGTGGGGATTCTATCTGTATTTGGGAAGGATTACTCACGGTCATTATCATAGGCCCTAGACTTATAAAATACTAGTAGACAAGTTATAACATAGAAATTTTGTGTCTCTGGGTATCTCAGCTAAACCATCATCCACTTAGCTGCCAAAGCGATTTTCTTAAGGCACAGTTCTTCCCACTTAACTCCCCATTCAATAAATTCTAGGGGTTTGCTATTACCTCTAAGATTAAATAAGACCTCCTTTGGTTGGCATGTCATTCTCTTCAGAAACTGGCCTTTTCGTTTCTTTAAAGTCATTGAGATTTTTTGAACTGTGACTTCCCTCCACAAGTTCTATGGTCCAGACAGTGTTGGTCTATTTCCTGTCTCTTATGAACAACATTCCAGCTATCACTTCCACGCCTGTGAGCAAGCTGTCCCTCCTACATAGAATGCTGTCTCACCTGGTCATTTGTCCTTAGAAGCCCTGATTTCCTTCTCTACTCAACTTAAGTACTACTTTTTATAGGATGACTTTTCTGGCCTAGATACAACCTCACAGGAGTCTTCCCCCATAAAGCTACTTTCCATCTATCCTGAATGCATCTGATATTTACCAATGTTTTGTTTCTTTCATTAAAGTGAAATCTCCTTGAAGGCAGGGACTGTGTTTTACTTTTTCTTTGTATCACCAGATATCAGAAGAGTATTGGACAAATAGCAAGAGCTTAATTAATGTTCGTTAATTAACTGATAGATTGTGATATTCCAGATATGTGTAATAAAATTTTATTGATGCTAAAATGTGCCTTTGTTTAAGGCAGAATCTTGGTCTCATGAAACGTTAGCAATTCTGCCAAATCAATTCAGCCTGTTCTCCTTTGGATGGTCAATTCATTATCCATCTAAAGTGTTTTCCAAGATAAATGTGGCCATGGATTAATTCCATGGGTTTCCCATCTAACAGGACAGTAGGCATTCTTCCATTTTTTCCCTATGTGGAAAATTAGGCCACAATTTTGAATGATTCTGTACCCCATTTAGGAGGCTCTGCAATATTGTGCTGCTTGATGTAATTAGCACAATATCATCCATAAAAAGAAGTATCTGGCAGATCCCATCATCTTTAGGGGACTGGTTTTCTATTTGGATTCTGCTAGATGTCCTCCATGTCCTTCAGGAGAGTGGCAAACACTTTTACAAGTACAAAACTATCTTTAGAAGATCAGTATTCTTTCAACGATGCTATAGGTTTGAGAATCTGGAATACTACAGCTTCCCCAAAATAAAGAAGTTCCCAGAGAGCAATGTGGTAGTGACTGGTGGGTGGGAATCCTCTGCAACACTACTAACAAGTAGTAACAGCATGAGGCATTTCATTAGGAACATAAATAGATCTTATATACTGGAGAAGAACTATGGGATTTATGGGCATCCGTGTGATGTCTACGGGTCCTTGAAGTTGGTACTGGGTGTATTGAAAGAATATCTTGTGAAGGATTTGGGAAAGGACATGCACAAGAATTGCACAGGATGTGAGGGGATGAACATGCTACAATCTGCCATTTTGAATGGCATATCTGTGTGAATGAGACCGCAGGCTCATTGACGCATTGAAATATAGCTCAAGGAAAATTATTAAGTTTAGCCCGTGGAAACTCTCCCCAAGATTTAATTAGAAATTTGCTAAAGCATCTCTTTTTTCAGCATAAAATGTTTCCCCAATGAGTGCGACTACCTGAAGAAATGTTCTTCACAGACTTTGCTAAGATTGAAAATATTCCACAAACAATATTTGTTGCTCTTGGAAACCCTGCTCTGGAGCTCGTAATGTGAAGCTCAGGGGATACTCAAAATGCATAGCAGGCAGCTGTGTGAGAAAGGTGGCATGAATCTGCAGCTGTCCGTTACATCTGCTAATTTGCCAGCTAGCTAGGCACTGTCACTGGTGAGCGGTGAGTGGTGTTTGATGATGATGGTCAGAGATTTGGCTGCCCAGTGAGGAATCTTCAAGAGACCTCAAAAAATGAAAAGCAAATAGAGAGTTAGTGTTGCCCCTGGATAAGGTTGGGAAGATGCAGACATCAGGGCTATGACCCTGGGGAAAGGTGGTTGAAAATTCACAGATTTCAGAGATAAAAGGGTCCTTAGAGATCAGTTGATGCAACTCAATTTCAAGATAAGGAAACTCAGGCCCAGATGAGTTTAGTGAATTGCCCAAGGTGGCATAGAGATGATGAGGCAAAGTGTACCTGGGCCAAAGCAGGGGGCCACAGTGAAGCCTTGGGCTAGAGCAATGATCCAAGGTGTGGAGGCTAAGGGGGTAACTGGTATGAGATAGAGATTGAGGGCATGATAAGGTGGGGAAAAGAAGGTCCCACATGTGGAGAACCAATAGCTTTGATTTTTGATAACATTTGAGAAGTAAGCACAAGGGAAAGGTGGAGGCTAATAGCTCTATATAGTTGAGTGGAAGAGTGCTGGGTTTGTTTGGAGTCAGAGGACCTGGCTTAAAACCAAGTTCTACCACTTATGACAATGACCCGAGAAAGTCATTTGGGTTTTGGACTAGATGGCTAACAACAGCAAACGACAACAATGACTAGTATTGATAGAGTGTTTTGAGATTTGAAAAACACTTCTTATATATCTCATTTGAGTCTCATAAAAACACTAAGTGCTATTAATATTTTCATGTTTCAGAAAGGGAAATTGAGGCAGATAGGAGGTAAGCGACTTGCTCAGGGTCATGCAGCTAATAAGCTGAGGCAGGATTTGAATTTAGCTCTTCTTGATTCCAAGTAAGGTATTCTAACCATTGCCATACCAGGCTGTCTCTGTTGCTCTTCCAGCTCTAACTGGAGGAGGATCCCATGTGTTAATGAGCTCCAAGTAGCATCCATATAAGAATAGAAAAAAGTTAAACCTAAGGGGTAGCAGCGCCCTGTAAGAGAACCTGGAGCCTGATAGTGACTGAGATCAGTGTGAGTTTTGAAAGTGAATTTGTCACATGTCTGTACACCTGCCTGTTGGACATTGTTAAATGTTGATGGGGGTCCATTACTGGAATAAGTGCTTGGCTACAGCAGAGCCCACCACTCACCAAACAAAGACATGAAGGGGACAGGCTGGACAATCACTTTTGGATTTCCTTAGGCAGCCATCTACCAAATGTCACTTCTACTTAGTGGTATCCAGTTTTTAAGCAGAAACATTGAATGAGTCCAATGTTCCTTTGTGATCTCTCTCTCTCTCCCTATATATAGATAGAAATAGATAGATATAGATCCATCTGTATATCTATCTATGGATATCTGATATATTATGTATGTGTGTGTTTTAAGCAGAAACATTGAATGAGTCCAATGTTCCTTTGTGATCTCTCTCTCTCTCCCTATATATAGATAAAAATAGATAGATATAGATCCATCTGTATATCTATCTATGGATATCTGATATATAATGTATGTGTGTGTGTGTATTAATCCTGAGGAGATTTTTTCCTGTTGTGTCTTCATGACGGAAAACACAAAAAGAATGTTCTTGATGGTCAGTGATCTTGATAAAGTGGTTCAATATCAAAAATGGAGATGATTTCATCTATTCCTGTATCCCCAGCACTGAGCACAGTGCCTGGTGCATGGTGGGTGCTTAATTAATGGTTTGTCAGCTAATTGATTGTATGAATGGAAATGACACTAAAGAAAATACATCGTCATCTGCTTTATCACCACACTCAAGGACCACGGGTCTCTTCTCTCTTACTTGAAGATGAAACCTCTTATATGTGTCATTTGTTTCCCTCTATGAGAATGAGAGTTCCTTGAAAGAGGAAGCAAGGGGTAGGGTATAAGGATTATTAGGGTCCTACTATGTGCCAGGTACTATGATAAGCACTTTACCAATTTGATTTATTCTTGAGAGCATGAGCTAGCTTGCTTTTCTATTTGTACAGTGTTTTGTACATAGTAAACAATAAATAAATGCTTTTTATTTCATTCATTATAATATTTAAATCCTTTCCCTTGGTCCACACTCTAATACTGACCATGATGTACAAGAATATCTTTTTCTAAGAGTCTTTTTCAATAATGAAAAATCCCTATGACCACCATGTATCTTTCCTTCTTTGGCAAATTCTATTTTATATTTAATGTTTTAAATGACCTTTTGGAGAAATCTGATCTCAAAAGAGTAGCTATTCTGCTCCTGTTCCTTTGTCTGGCATCGCTGCGGGGGATGGGGAGGAGAGGAGGTATCAGAATAGGAGAAGAGGGAGGAGGGACTCATGACAGCTAAAACTGACTTTTAGAGTGTTGGACTGAGAAGAAATGTTTGAGTTCAAATTCTGCTCGGCTAACCATTCTGAGTCTCAGTTTCTGCATCTGTACAATAGGGATGATACTACTTGTACCACCATCACAGTCTATGTGGGTATGCACAGTGGCAGAGAAGAGACTAGAATCCAAGCTTCTTGGCTCCCAAATCTAGGTGATTTCCTCTGTACCACAATGCTACCCTGTGAATGACTCTTCATGAGTTCTTTTCTCCTGATGATATTTTTCATATAAGTAGGACTTATACTAATATGTTATATAAATAGATAATGTTTATAATATAATTTATAACAAATATAATATTTAAATAAATACCAATAAAAAACTATTAAAATATATACAATACCTGCAGTAATGGGAAAGAAAAGAACCCTTCTAAAACAAAGTGAACATTATATAATGATAATGTCCAAGTTTGACTCCTCAATAGTCAGTCAACAAACATTTATTAAGCACCTTCTGTTTGCTAAACACTCTACTGAACCCTGGGGATAAGAAGCAAGGTAAAAGGTAGTCCCCACTCACAAGGGATTCATAGACTAACAAGGGAGACTAATTATGAAGGACCAGATACAAACAAGTTATTTACAAGCAGAATTATTGATAACAGATTGGAGGCACCAGAATGAAGGATGATTAGGAAAGGCTTCTTTAGAAATCGGAAGGTGAAATTTTATCTGAGTTTTGCAGGAAGTCAGAGAACTGAGGAGTCAAAGATGAGGACGTGGGAGTCAAGGCAATGGAAAATGACCAGTGAAAAGAGGGATGGGGCAATGGAAAGTCTAGTTTGAGGAACAGTAAGGAGACCAGAGTCACTAAGAGTGTATGGGGGCAGATGTGAGGGTGAGGAGAATGGAAAATTAGGAAGGGGCCAGGTGATGGAAGGCTTTAAAAGAAAATAGAAGTGAGAGGGAGCCACTGGAGTTAAGTGGAGGTGTGTGATACAGTAGGACTTGAACCCAGCCGTGCCTCACCGAAGTCCAATTGTACACAATCAAGATGTCATCGGTCCTCTCTGAGAACATAACTTTACCAAGATCGTTTTAACAGAATGGACTAGAGTGTAGAGGCACGAGGCAGAGATACCCACTAGCAGACATGAGGTGATGTAATACTAGGTAATGTCAGTGTCAGAGGAGATACCACCATGGTAGAAATGGCAAGATTTGCAACAGATTAAATAGGGGAAGGGACAGTTTACAGGAGAGACAAGAGAAGAATTGTTGCGTATAGTATCAAATTTCACTGATGAATTGATTGGTTTTGCTCAAGTTTTCTTATTGTTTTCTTATATTTTGGTATAAAAGTTGACTGAATAAATGGAGAGGAATCTATACTTGGAAATGATAATGATGGAAAAAAGGTGTCAATAAAATTAACTTTAATATATTTAGTGAATCGAGTTGAATTCAGTACTCCTCCCCTCCCCCTCCACACACACACATAGACATGTAGACTTAAAAAAGTTATAAAAAGGGCTGGAACCAAAGTCCTAAATGAACACATTAACCTTGTAACAAGGGAAAGGTCTATAAAAATCTACCAATAAGAATTTCTTCAGGACCTGCTCCATGCCAGGCAGTATGCCAAAGTGCTGAGGCCAGAAAGGCAGTGAACGGAAAGGTCCTTACTCACAAGGAGCATACATTCAAATGGGGAAGACCAACTGGAGCTCAAACAAGCATTTAATAGCTTAAAAGCCATGAACTCTCAGTGTGGGAGGAGACCATGAAAGTCACTTGGTTCATTCTTCTCTTAACAATAATCTCCTCCATAAAAAAATGTTGAACTAGGATTTCTTTGAGCCCATTACAGTGAGATGAGCCCACCACCTCCCGAGGTACTCCATTCTCCTTTAGCAGAACATTATCTGTTAGACCTGTGACCTGTGTGATTTGAACAAGTCACTAAACATCTGGGGTGCCTATTTTCTCACCTCTCAAATAAGATAGTTGGGCTAGAAGATCTTTAGTTCTCTGTCAGCACTAAATCTAATGGCCCAATTCCACAGATGACCATTAAGCTCTAAGGTTCTAGGACTCCAAGCTTTCACCTGATTTCACTATCCATAAAAGAGAATCCATCTCTGAACACCAAAGATGTTTTGCTGAAGCCAGTGTATGTACTTTGGCTAAAATAAATCCCTGTTGATTTCCAAGCTGCTGTGCCTTTGTTTGTGTTATACAAACACCTGAAAAATCAGCATTCTGCATTCAGCATTGAGCCAGAATTGACTGCTGACACTTTATGATAGAACTGCATGTTTAGCTTTGGTTTTCTAATTGGAAGACTGAAAGGCCCGGCAGACAGGAAAACGTGTTTATCGATCAAGCTTCAACCCAGAAAGTGGACGGCACCACAGGGAGTAAGGGAGGATGAAGAACCAACTTAGAATTCTTTGCACATAATCCTTGGCTCTTTAAATGAAGAACAAATTGTAGGTCTATTAATATGTTGTACAATGCAGTAAATGAGGGAATTGAGGATTGTTTGTTGATGACCTGGAAACTCATACTAGTTGCAAAAAGTAGAAAGACATATTTCAAGAATGGACTGCCACACCTACTATCAGGTTGGAGACTTATACATCTTTTAAGTTATCCCTGTAGATATACTCTCCATTTCAAGAAACAATCGATCAACCATTGATTAAGGTTTACTTTTCCTCCAGGCTGAACCTGGGGATTCAAAGTCAAAATGAAACAGTCTCAGGCCCCACAGAACTTTTGTTCTACTGGGTCATCACAACACCCATGCCTCCCAATGCCATGCTATGTTTGTGAATGTTCTCCTTTAAACCCACTTAAGGGAATCTATCAAGAAGGATCCTTTGGGTTGTTGCTGTTGAGAAATTTACTTGCATATAAAAGTTGGGCCATGAACCACTGTCATATAACCAAGATGGTGGGACCAAGTCACCAAATAGTGACGAGTTCTATTGCTGACAGACACAGGACTGCTTAATGGCAGAGCCCAGGGTCATTTCAAAAGCTGGAATTAGTCATAGACCAATTTTCATATTATATCTTGAAACGCCAGTAGGGAATTTTAAAATGAGATGCTACCTTTTGGATGGCACCCACCTGGAAAGGGAATATGTTTTGTTTCCTTGCCAAGTTGACCTGCTTAAGGAGGTTTCCACCCTCTTCTCATTTCAGAGCTTCATCTCAAACAGAAAGCCCCGAGCTCCTTCATTAAGCATTAGGGGAAAAATTCTTGTCTTTGTTATCCCACCACACACAGTAATTCAAGTTTGCTTCCATCACTATCCAGGTTAGGTAAGGGTACATGAGACAGAAGGCTGTCAGGTTCACTAGGGACTGGGGCACAGTGGTGGCCATCACAGCCCCACTGGTCAAGTGAGCTCCACCAATCCCTATTTGGTGAGCACCAAAGCACAAGGGTGGTCAGGCCTAGATAAGATCTAGCTGCCCCACGTAGAATCCCAGGGGTAGCAGGGCCTTCTCTGTGAAGTGCCCAGCTCCTTTCAAACCAGGTAGGAGCCATACCCCATAGTCATAGCCATATAAAGCATTTCCCCAGATCGGACCCAGCATCCAGGGTAGATGTTGTGACAGCTACTCCATGTTGGAACCTAATAGCTTGTCATCCAGGATCCCAGCATGCTGTAAACACTTGGGAACAGTGTGAAACCAACTACAGGGACCCACAAGGGTGCCATGCCTAGTATGCTCTCTGGAGGCTCAGCAGGTACGGGGGATGGAAGATGCACACTGGAACAGCCCAGACACAAGAAGGATCTTTAATGTTATCTCCTTTTTAAAAAATCATTTATTTATGTATTTTTAACAATCATTTTAATTTACATTTTGAGTTCCAGATTTTCTCTCTCCCTTCTTTCAGTCCCACTCCCACCCACTGAAAAGGCAAACAATGCCATACCCATTATACATCTGAAGTCATGTAAAACATATCTCTATATTAGTCATACTGCAAAACAAAACAAAAAATAAGAATGATAAAAGAAAGGAAAAACATCTGCTTCAATATGCACTCAGAGTTCATCAGTTCTCTCTCTGGCAGGTAGATAGCATTTTTCATCATGGGTTCCTTGGAATTGTTAGATCACCATATTGAACAGCTTAGCCAAATCTCTCACATTTGATAATCCTTACAATATGCTATTAGTCAGTCATAGGTGGCACAGTGGGTATTGTGCCAGGCCCAAAGTCAGGAAGACTCATATTCCTGAATTCTAATCTGGCTTTCAGACACTTACTAGCCGTATGACCCTGGATAAGTCACTTACCCCTGTTTGTCTCCATTTCCTCATCTGTAAAATGAACTGCAGAAGGAAATGACAAACCACTCTGGCATCTTTGCCAAGAAAACCCCACATGGGGCCATGAAGAGTCAGGCATGACTGAAACACAACTGAGTAACAACAGTGTTGCTGTTGCTGTGTAGTATCCTCACGGTTCTGCCCACTTCACTTCACATCACCTCACAAAATCTTCCCGAGATTTTCTGAACCATCCTGCTCATCACTTCTTACAGCACCATAGTGTTCCATCGCAATCACCACTACAGCTTGTTTGGCCATTCCCCAGCTGAGGAGCATCTTCTCAATTTCCAATTCTTTGCCACCACAAGAAAAACTGCTTAAAATATTTTTGCACAACTAGGTCTCTCTCCTCTTCCTTTTATCTCTTAGGGATACAAACCTAGAAGTGGTACTACAGGGTCAAAAGATATTCAAAGTTTTATAGTCCTTTGGGCATCATTCCAAACTGTTCTCTTGAGCCACTGGACTAGTTCACAACTCCACGTTTAGTAATGCTACATTGTCAATGATGACTTTAACAGTCCAAGGGAAACTCATCATTTCATTGCTGTTTATATTCCCATCATCAACTTAAGTCTCACTCTAATAAATGAGATAATATTTATAAAGTTTAGCACAGTTTCTATCACAGAGTAAACATTTAATAAATGCTTGTTCCATTCCATTTCACATGGGCTGGATGCTTTAAGTATTGCTCTGGCCCAAAGAAAACACACAAAACAGGCTAGCTTTCTGTCATTGGGTCTCCCTTTATTTGTAGAGCTGGACCTTGAGCAACAGAAACAGCTAGCCCAATACCCAAGCTTTGTGGTAAAGTGAAAAAAAAATCACTCTCAAAAATCAAGGGTTCTGAGTTCAAATCCCATCCCAGACACTTATTATCTCAGGTAATTAATCGAGCATGCTTAGAGCATCTGTTTCCTCATTTGTAAAATAAGGGGTTTGGACTATGAGACCTCAAAAGTACCTTCCAGCTTGAGATCTCTGATCCATAATCCAAACTTTTCTACCTCCATAGCACCTATCAAAGATCAGTCAGCTGTCATACCCTTCAAGAACCCAAAGTCACTTCCATGCCACAAGAGGGCATCAGAGGAAAACTTGACTGCAATATGGAGAGTTTTCAATATATTAGAGATAAGGAAATTCATTGATGTGAGGAGATGAACTCCTAAGTTCTGATAGTGACTCTTTTGCTCAAGAAACATCAGCAGCCTCTTATTACTTCCAAGAAAAAATCCAAAACCTCTAACATTTTATGGCCTTCAAAATCTAGTGCCTATCAATCTTTCCAAAGTTATTTCCAATTACTCCTGCTTATCTATCATATGTTTCAACCAAATTGGCCTGTGATGTTGTGCCCTGAAAATAGCCTTTTACCTCTCATCTTCATTCATGCCTTTATACAGACTTCACCATCCTGAGAATGCTCTCCCTACTTACATCTACTTCCTATAATCTCTTGGTCCCCTCACTGTTCAGACTATGTACAGTGATACCCAAAAATCTTTCCTGACCCTCTGCACCATTGTTAGTGTAACTGCCACTACAACAACATTTTATTTATTTGTATACAGTTAATGTTATGTATGTGTGATATATTTACCTTCAAAAAGTTGCAGTTCAAATCTGGAATCAGAGACTCTAACTGTGTGACTCTTGGCAAGTCACCGAATATTGTTTGCCTCGGTTCCCTCATCTATAAAATGATCTGGAGAAGAAAATGGGAAACTACTCTTTATTTTTGCCAAAAAAAATCCCAAATGAGGTCATAATAGTTTGGACATGATGGAACAAGGATCTCCTTGAAGGCAGGGGCTTTTGCACTCTAGCACAGTATCCAGCATACAGAAAGTACTTAATAAATGCTCATTGACTTTAAAGGAATTGGATCAATACTTACTTAATTCAATACTTCAAAATATTCATGATCTCATTTGCATGGATACTCCTTCCAGCAATATCCAAAGGAACTATTACAGTTCCTAGTGAGCAGTCTTCATAAATTTCTCTGGTCAAAACAATTCACATCAATCTGGCCAACCTCCTGATGAGGGCTCCCTGACCACAAGGGGCTAAACCTTGGATAGCAGACTTAGACAATCTCTGCCACAAGTAGATATCAGAGGAGAGAACTCTCTTGAGGAGATGGTATTCAATAAATACACTAGAGAAAATGAAGCCTATCTACAGGAGAATATGCTCTTCCCAGAGGAACAGAAATTGTTTGTTTGGGAACACCTGCTGCATTCCATTGTCATCCAACAGGAAGCTTTTAGCAACTCACTGGAATGTGGTTTGCCTCCTCCATGAACGGCTATTGTGGAAAGAAAGGGATATTTTCTTTCTCCACCATAGACCACAAGTGGATGGATGGCAGGAAGAAAGACCATCCCCACTTGATGCCACTGAAGGGAACCATGAACTTTTCCTTTAAATGAGGGAGTTGGGCTACATGACTTCAAAGGTCCCTTCCCACACTGGATCTCTGATCCATAATTCAATTCTTTCCACCTCCATAGAACATCCTAGAACTTAGTCAACTGGCACAGTCTTCAAGAGTCCAAAGTCATTTTCGTGTTATGAAGGGGCATCAGATGTGAACTTTAATGGAGGGTGCTTAATTCTCAATACATTAGAGATTAGGTGGGAACCTAGTCCCTTCCATTTATCCTAAGTACTTTCCCTGCCTAAGTCACAACTGACTTTCCATAAGAATAGAAAAATCATAATAATATGGTCTCTAAGATTTAGATAATGCTTTAAGGTTTAACATTTAAATTAAAAAGTCATACTATGTTTATATATAACACATATGTGAACATATATATAAATATTGTTTATATATAAACATTATATATGTGAGTATACATATATGTGTGTGTGTAAACATTTTTAATCTCATTGACATGTTAATCCCATTTGATTTTTCTTTGAGACAAGATTCAAACTCCAGTCTTCCTGATTCCAAGCCCTCTTTCCACCACCCAGGGCTTAGCATTGTCCTCTCTGCCATGGTAAGTGTAATGAGGGAGTGTGGCCAAAGGAGCCCCATCTTTATAACCAGTGGGCTCATTGAGAATGGAGCTCCATTGGCCACACTCCCTCACAGAGTGTTTAATAAATGTGTTTCCATCCCATTCTGCAAGCCAGAGCTGCATGGATAGGGCTTGCACTCAGCTGCCTGATCGCACCAGCACTCATAAAGAACATACAGTTGTGGCCAGATGTGCTGTGAAATTATCAGCCAGAGCCTAGTGCTCTCTAGGAGTGGGCCAACTCTACCACTGTGCCAGCCCTGAGAAAATGATACAAACACCTGCAGCTTGCGTGGATCAAAGACTTGGGTGCCTGCCCGCTCTTCTTGCCATTTCGAGATGCCTTTTTATCTTCCCTCTCAAGTCTCCATCCTCGCAGATAAAAACTCCTGTGGGTGCTGTTGCAAACTGCAGGAAAAAGAAAAAAAAACTAGAACAGCTTCATTCCCTCCCTTGGACTGGGGCACTTAGTTAACAGTAGCTGAGGTTACCCAGCAGCAGACTCCATGGAAGACACTCTTTTCCAGCCAAGAAATTTCCCCAGAACCTTGCAGACAACTGGAAGGAGTCAAAATGTAGATGGTCCTTGTCCTGCAGAGAAAAACTGAAACCGAGACTGCTACATATAAAGTGCACAAGAGAAGAAGTCACAGGACCTGGGTTCGAATCTCACCTCTGTCACTTCCTGTGTTACCATGAATATCCTCATTTTCCTCACCAGTAAAATGAGGGGGGTGAACTAAGTGGCCCCTGAGGTGATTTTCAGCTCTCAACTGCAATGCAATAGTGTCCAAAACAGGAGGAATTTAAAGTACTCAGTTCCTCTAAGAGAAAATTTTAAGGGAGAGAGGTCAAATTAAATCTCTCATGTATCATTTATGATAGAAACTATTTTTCTACTCTGTGTTCATACTGCTGCTTCTGTTTCTAACAATAACAACAATAGCAAATATTTGTATGCATGTTTTACATGATATATGTGTGTGCACGTATGTATACATATATCACTCCCTATGTTTTCTTATTTGACATATTTTGTGTTCTATATGCTATAACTTATATATAATATATATATTATATGATATGATATATGGTCATATGATATGATATATGATATATGGTCATATATGATAATATATGATATGATAAATGGTCAATATATATTTGATGTTTTACATATATATGTATATATATATTTGATATGTTTTTTATATACAGCACTCCCTGTGTTATTTTATTTGACAAATAACTCTGGGGGGCAGTTGTAATTGTTTTCCTCATTATATGAGGAAACTGAAAACAGGGAGACTAAAATGACTTTCCCAGAATCACAAAGCTAGTAAATTTCTGAAGTAAGATTCAAACTTAAGTTGCCCAGACACCAAGGTCAGCACCCTCTCTATCATGCCTAATGCTTAGCCAAGTGCCTGGCACATAGGAAGCATATAATAAATGCTTGTTAGACTGAACTGAATAAAAAGCTGAAACAAAAAGGAAGGACGGAAGGCGCAGGTCTCTAGGTGGTGCAGAGAGTGTGACACTGAATGTGGTGTCAAGAAAGTCTGAACTTCAATCTTGCCTCAAATACATGCTACCTGTGGGACTCTGGCAGCTCATCTTAACCTCAATTTTCCCATCTGTAAAATGGGGAAAATAATGACACTTACCTCACAGGTTGTAAGAAATAAATTCAATAATAGATGTAAAGTGTTTTACCAATCTTAAATTCTTAGTAAATGCTGTGTCCCCGTAGATGGAGTGCCAGGGCTGGCGTCACGAAGACTACTCTTCCTGAGGTCAAATCCAGCCTCATACACTTACTAGCTGTATGAGCATGGACAAGTCACTTAACCCTCTTTTCCTCCATTTCCTCGCCTGCTAAATGAGCTGGAGAAGGAAGTCACTCCAGTATTTTTGCCAAGAAAACCCCATATGGGGTCATGACAACTTGGACACCACTGAACAACAATTTGTGACATACAATTGCTAACTACTATTATTATTTAGAGGGGGCTATCATGGGGGTAGCAGAGGGAAATAGAAGTAGAGAAGGTTTAGTTAGCTTTTCTTCAAACAGAACTGGCCTTTAAGTCCTAGATCTTGACTATAGGGAATCACCATTGTGTTTCCACACCTATATGGTGGTACCACACTAAGACACACAGTATCTATCGATATATTCATTAACTCAAAGGCAAAGCAGAGATGGGTGAAACAGTAGCAATTAATCTGGCATAGAAATAACCAAGGTCATGGTGAAGGAGTTCCCTACAGCCCCTGCTAGTGTTTCATAGAACCACAGAATTTCAGACATGGAAGAGAACTTGGACCATTGCCCAAACCTAAATAGGAATGCCTTCTACAACAACAATCCCAGATCACTGATCATTCGGCGTTTCCTCAAAGACATCCAAGCAGAGGGACTCCCCTGCCTCCCATAGCAGCTAATTCCACTTTGGGGAAACACCCTATTGTTAGGAAGGGTTTCCTCTCATCAATTTCCTGGTTTTATCATCTGTCTCAAGCAGAATAAGACCAATTCCTCTCCTAGGGGACAGTCACTTTAACACCTGAAGTCTGTTACCTTCGGTCTTCTCTTTTCCATGATAAACATCTCCTATTCCTTTAACCATAATCCTCATTTCTCATCCCTTCATATCCTACTCATCTTCCTTTGAATATCCTCCAGTTAGGGTCCTTCCCAACATGTGCTGCCCAGAATGGAATACTATTTTCCATGCGTGATCAGACCAGGGTAGGATCCATCTCCCTCGTCCTAAACATTGTTTTCCTTTACATGTGGCCAGGGTACTGGGAGCATTAATGCTCAGGACTGCTTAGGCTTTGAAGGACTCTCCTGCAATCAGACAGACATCTACACCCAAATAGAGTTGTTAGACAATTAACATCATCCTCCAAAAAAAGTCTGTTCACTCAGATATCTTTATTCCTGTGTTAGCAGAGTGTTATGATTCTGTCTTAAGGCCTTCTTTAAACAGAGTATCAGAAATCACAAGGAGAGGCGTGATGTGGTAGCAGATGTAGCTGTGGGCTTACAGTCAGAGTTCACATACCACCTTCAACATTTGCTAGCTATGCGACTCTGGGCAAGCTATATAACTTCTCTGTGCCTCATTTTCTCCATCTGTAAAAGGAGTGTATGGCAGATAGAACTGGAGTTGCAAAGGGGAAGCAAGGAAATGTGTCTGCAAACAAATGGACATTTTTGATTAAGAGGTCCAACGGGATGTGCATGTGTACATCCATCCATTCATCTATCCATTATCTATCTATCCGTCTACATATATATATATATACATATAATGCATATATATACATATATATGTCCATGCCCCATATTTATGCATCTTTATGCATGTGTATGTCTCCTCAATGAATACAGATATACATATATGCACATGGGGAATATTTTGAGATTTAGGAGATGGGTTAAAGTAACTTACAAAAATCAGTCTCATTGTTTCTAGGCCTGTGCTACTTCTTTGTGTAATACATGCTATTTTCCAAAATAGGAGGAAAGCTTTTTCCCCTCCATAATTAGAATTCATCTTAAACAGTAATTTTCAATGCATTTATCTTTCAGCAGGAACCAGGAATTCCAATAACCTGTTTACATTGAGAATCAACTTGTGGCAAGAGTGTTGACTTTGGAGTCAGAGATCTGACTTCAAATCCCACCTCTCTTATTTATTTAATCATTTGTTTATTCGCCTATATATTTATTTATGAGGCAATCAGGGTTAAGTGACTAGCTCCAGGTCATCCAACTAGTAAATGTCTGTGGCTAGATTTGAACTCAGGTCCTTCTGACTAGTGCTCTATCCACTGTGCCACCCTACCTTTCCCATCTCTGCCATTTGTGATCAAGGTGACCTTGAGTATGTCCCAATTCCCCTGAGACTCAGTTTTCACATCTGCAAAATGAGGGAGTAGGACTAGATGGCTTTCCAACTTTAAATCTAGGATCACAGAATCTTAAAACTCAGCCTTGGACACAACAATGGACCTCTTGGACTTCTAAAAATATTCAGGAAACCCTCAAGTGCTCCTTTTTTTGTTTCAGAAATGCAAGGAAGACTAGGCAGAAGTGACCTAAATTAGAAGAATGTTTAATCTGACAGTGCAATGTGACTCTAGGACTTTCACTAAACAATGACATGGATGATGTGCGTGCCCCAAAGAAGGGAAAGTCCCCAAAGCAAGGGTTGTTTTATTGATGGTCTTTGGATCCCCAGTGCCTAAAACACAGTTGGTGTTTAATATATGTTTGTTGATTGATTACTTTATTGTTGTAATTGGACACCATGACCCAAAAAGCACAATTTTATTTAGGATCTCAAAATATGGGACCCCAAAATGGGAGCTAAATTTGCATATATTTGGACTTGGGCTTCAAATCCTGAGACTCCTGACCATCTTCTTTCAACCGGGGAGTCAAGTCTGCAACAGCATTTTGAAATGCCTTCAAATAGTGTCAACACAAGAAGCAATTATTAAACACCTACTATTGCATGACACTCGCTAGGCATTTGGGATACAAAGACATGAAAAAACACACCCTTTCCTAAAAGGGTTTACATTCTACTGGAATACTTTAATTTTTTTTAAAAGCTCTCCCATTGGGAGAGTATAGTACATATTTGGAGCACTGACAAAGGAGAAGGACAGAGGAGCTTTTTAGCAAGTTATTCACATATTTGGGTCATGCTTTCCTCATCTGGTAATGGTGAAATGAGGGTTCCCACTATCTTTAAATCTATTATAATCCTATTTTCCTGCCACATACTAATAGCTAGACCTTTCTGCCCTTCCTTCTCTGCAGAGAGAAGTATTGGGTTAGATTCAAAAAGAAGCAGGTTAACTTTAATGGACATCACTCAACTTTAGTATAGAGCCAGAATCAATGGGTTTAAGGCTTTCTGCCAAAATAAACTGTCAAATACTGAGAGCTAACCCAAGATAGAATGGGTCATCCACAAGAGTAGTAGCTTCCCACTCACTAAAAGGTTCCACAATTGGCCCTGGATGACCATTTGTTAGGGGAGTTATTGAGGGATGCTAGTTCAGCTGTGGATAGGACCAGAGGACTGTGTTGTTATTGCTCAACCATTCAGTTGGATTTGACTCTTCATGACCTCTTGGAGTAGAGCACACCAGACCCTCTATCCTCCACTGTATCCCAAAGAGATGGCCGAGGTGATGACTTCCAACTCTGAACTTCTGTGATCGTATGACTTAAAGCCTAAATGTAGAAGAATGAAAAGCAGTGTAGTTTAGCAGAAAGAGCACTGGATTAGGGGTGGGGGGAAGTGGGGGAGAAGATTTGGGTTGGACAAGAAAAATGATGCAATGGAAGGAATGCTCGATTTATATTCAGATGAACTGGGTTCAATTCCCATCTTAGCCCTATCCTACTTTGTATGATATTGAGTATCTTGATCTCTGTAGGCTTGTCTTCGCATCTACAGAATGAGGAGAATTGAACTAGATGAAATCTAAGGTCCCTTCCAGGTCTAAATCTATGATCCTGCATAATGCTTCCTATCTACATCTCTGAACGTCAGTCTATTCATCTGTGAAGTGAAGCAGCTGAACTAAAAGATCTCACGGGTCCCTTCTAGATCTCAGTCATCTGAAGACAGGGTCTTTTAATACTTCCTGGGCTGGGTCAGTGGAACAAATGTGCAGTCTCAGAGTGGAGAATATTTGCATATGGTGCAGCTCCCAGGTGGACACTGCTTAGCTCCTCTGATAGAGGAAGTATCCTGTTCTTACTTTAAAGAACATTTACGGAAAAGATTGAGATTTTTATCTTTTCCAGTTCAAAATTAGATGTTTGTTCATACAGTGGCATCCCACTGAAAAAGGTAGCTTTGGAGTCAGAGGATCTCTATATCTGACATTATGGATGACACGGGGAATATTTCATCTTTCAGGGCCTTAGTTTCTTCATCTACAAAAAGAAAGGGATGGATTAGAGGAGCCCTATGGTCCCTTCCACTGCTAAATCTATGATCTTTAGAGGAAAACAAAGGAAGACCAAGTCTTCTTGCTGTTGTATTCCAGATTTGAAGAATTCAGAGCTGAAGTTCCAAGGTCAACAACAGAAAATGTTATGAATGAGGATAAAAGAATATTGGTGTTGCAAATTGGAATGGATTCACTTCTAGATAAAAAAAATGTAGGAGATACTTCCCTGTGTAGCAAGATCCAACTCAGGCATCTGGAAGGACTGGAACGGAAGGAGATTCCTACCAGGAAGACTAAGAGGCCACCTACTGCTTAGTTTTATCATATACTCTAAAAGAATAGAAAATGAAGCTAGGCCAATCTTCCCTCCCAACCCTATACCAAAGCATGGCTAGTGGTTTGCTGGTATGAGACAGAGGATGATACTTGGAGGAGGTGGCACGATGAGACAGCATCATTGGCCCTACGCCTTCTGGCTGATCATGGGGCCATGCCTTTGTTTATAGAAGGACTGTGCCAGGGTTTGCCTGTAGAACATGGCCTGACTACTGGCTGACATGGCAACATGGCAGCATGTAAGCGTGACATTTTTTTAACCTTTTTCCCCTGCCAGATGCTGGTGAATGGAATTCTCACACCTAACACAAAAAAACAAAAATCATCCCATCTCTCTTATCCAAAACAAAATGGGCCAAAAAAACACTTCTGTTCTTCATGGTAAATCCTAAAGAGGGAATAAAGGCCTTCTGTTAATACACAATTGAGTATTTGACTCATTAATAGTGATGTTGTATTTGTGTATTTTAATTGCAATATTATTATATTATAATTATAAGCATTTATTAAAAACTTACTATGTTGTAGGCACTGTGCTAAATTTTGACATTGAAAGAAGCAGGGAATGAGAATGACACATGGCATAAAAAGGGAGGGAATGACACATGGCGTAAATTTGTATGATTCTTTTTAAAGAAAATACAAATATATTTCTTCACTAAAATTATAATTGCCTTCCCCAATTGATCAATGGTCAAATGATATGAAAAGGCAATTTTCAGAGGAGGAAATTAAAGATATCTATAATCATATGAAAAAATGCTCCAAATCCATTTTGATTGGAGAGATGCAAATTAAAACAACTCTGAGGTACCACATCACACCTATAAGATTGGCAAACATGACAGAACGGGAAAATGATAAATGTTGGAGAAGATGTGGGAGAGTTGGAACACTAATTCGTTGTTGGTGGAGCTATGAACTGATCCAACCATTCTGGAGAACAATTTGGAACTATGCCCAAAGGGCTACAAAAATGTGCATGACCCAGCAATATTGCCTCTAGGATGTAGCTCCAAGAGACCATAAAAATGGGAAAGGGTCCCACATGTACAAATATATTTACAGCAGCACTCTTTGTAGTTGCCAAAAACTGGAAATCAAGAGGATGTCCATCAATTGGGGAATGGTTGAATGAATTATGGTATATGAATGTAATGGAATACTATTGCTCCATAAGAAATGATGAACAAGAAGACTTCAGAGAGGTCTGGAAGGACTTATATGATCTGATGCTGAGTGAAAGTTGCAGAACCAGGAGAACTTTGTGCACAGCAATGACCACAGTGCGCAACAGTTTTTTCTGGTAGACTTGGAACTTCGTAATAACACAAGAATTTAAAAAAATTAATAATAATTCCCAATGGTTTTATAAGGCAAAATACCTTCCACACTCAGAGCAAGAACTATGGAATTCATTTGCAGAATGTAGCAGATCTTGTTTGTATGTGTGTGTGTGTGTTATGTTTTGATTTGTTATATGATTTCTTCCATTTATTTTAGTTCATCTATACAGCATTACTATAGTGAAAATGTATTCAATAGGAAAGTACGTGTAGATCATATATCGAATTGTATGGCGTCTTGGGGAGGGAGGGAGGTAGTGGAGGGTAGTCAGGGGGGTAAAAATATAAGTTTTCTGGTAGTGATTGTAGAACATCAAAAATAACTAAATAAACAAACAAATAAATGAATGAATAAATAAATAAATAAATTTACGATTGCCCCTCCCATTAATTTCCCTATGGAGAAATAATATGGGAACAATAAAAATGCTATTAAAATGTATATTTCTTCATTCACTTTTTCTTCTCCCTACCCTCCCCTCAACCTTCCCCTACAGAGGATGAAGGAAAGGCCCATGATGGACATGAACAGGATGCAACATGTTACCAACAATGAATTGGGCTGTCACATAGAAGAAGCATTAGACTTCTATTTGGTCCCAGATGGGGCCTAAAGACAACAGATGAAATTTTCAGGAAGTCCCATTCAGGTTTCATCTAAGGGAAAATATCCTAAGAGATAGAGCCATCCAAAAGTAAAATGGGAGATGCCAGTCCCTTCTTTCTTAACATCTTCATGTGAAGGCTGTAAGACCGCTTTGAAAAGATGTTACATAGGGTATTTGTGGTCAGGTATGCATTGGACTAGAGGGCCTGTAAGGACCTTTCAGATCTTGAGATCTGAAGTACAGTGAGGAGAAATGATGAAAAGTATGTCATTAAAGAGAGGTGTTACTAGAAAAGGAGGGAGGGCATCATGTAGGAAGAGCAAGGAAACAGTTCAGTAGATGGTATGTTGGACTTGGAGTCAGTGATGCCCTGAGTTCAAATCTTGCCTCAGATACTACCTGAAGAAGTGACTTAACCTTTCTCAGACTCAGTTTCTTCATTTGTAGGATGAAGATAATACTGTTGCCTACCTCAGAGAGTTCTTGTAAAGATAAAATGAGTTAATATAGATACAATATTTTGCAAATGTTAAAACTCTGTATGAATGTTTATTCTTTTTGGTGTTACTATCGGACCATTGGCTCTATTGGTAACCATGAGACATCAAGGAATCTTGATGAAGACCTTTTGAGTGTCTACTCTTCCCCAGGGTAACTGATGGGAAGACAGCCTTGAACCAAAGATCATGAAAGGGAAGGTATGTGCTGAAATCTACATCCACAGAGAAGGTATCCATATAGAAGAGATCTTGAATTTGTCAAGATATTCTTTTAACATCTTTGTCAAATTCTGCTGCCCATAAGAAAGGCTCAGCAAATACACATCCAGAGAAAGAATGCAGATCACAGATCAAAACATACTATTTGCTCTTTCTTTTTCTATTTTGTTTCTTCTTTCTTGTAGTTCATTCCATTAGTTACAATTCTTTGCAATGTGGCTAATGTGAAAATGTGTTCCTGTGAATGTATATGTGAAGCCTATATCATATTGCATGTCATCTTGGGGAGGGGGAGAAAATTTGGAACTCAAAAACTTGTGAAACTGAATGTTGTAAACTAAAAATAAATAAATTTAAAGGAAAAAAGAAAAGCTCAACAACAATGAATAAACAAAATAGCCCTATGGTTTCTCATTGAGTCACTGAATAGACCCTATGTATCTGATGGCTCTATCAGCAAACTATAAGCTCTGGAAGATGTTACTAAACATGAAAGCTTTTCAACACTGGGCTAGAGATGGAATGTATGGCTCCTATCCATTAGATCTGAGAAAGTCATCATTATCAAGAAACAAATCCTTCACTCTCACCATGCGATCTCTTTCTGCCCTACAATTCTATGATCACATCTTTTGAGACTGTTATTTTTCAGAGTTCTTCATTGGTTATATGTTACCTATTCACTCCTCAGAAATCTGGATTTGTAGAAGTAATACAAGGGCAATTTTAAAAAAAACACAATGTAATTCATTTTATTTGGACAAAACTACCCACAGTTGATGGTCGTTTTCTTAGAATCACAGATCTAGAGCTGCAAGGGACCACAAAGATCACTGGTGCAGCTGTCTCATTTTACAAACTGAGGTAAAGAAAATGACATGGCTTTTCCATGGACACATGAGAAGTAACTCTCAGAGTTGCGATAGTAGCCATTGATAGAATTGATGAAATCAATAAAAATATGGATATTTAATAGACTATTTAGTTTGTACGGAGGGTATGTAAGTTTTATGCCAAGTCTTCATCTCTCATGGTAGATCTCAATGTCAACTTTAGCTCTTTTAATAAGTGAATATTCCAAGTTGACCCAAACACTTCCAGTTTGGTAGCATAACCAGAAATTTAAGAATTTCATGTTTTCCCTCACAAAATTACTAGAATGTGCTAGATAATTGGGTAACATCTTTGTCAACAAGTCAATAAGTCAACAAACATTTATTGAGTGACTGCTATGTGGCAGTCACTGCAAAATAATTCCTACTCTCAAGGAGCTCCAAGTCCAGTGAGAGAGAGAGCCCATAAATGATTATGTAGAGACCCAGGAGTCTGGGCCTGATCTCTCAGGCCCACAGGCCTTATCTGACCAGCAGGGGCTTGCAGGCCTTGGTGGAGTTTAGCTATAAGCAATGACTGAGGCGCGAGGCAAGATAGGAAGAATTCCGTTTATTCAAGCAGTGAGCGGTGTTTTTATCTCTTTTTTGACACCAGTGCCCTAAGTGAGCCTATTAGCAATTAGTTTGCCCTTATAAGGAAGTAATATACCTTTGACCAGGACTGCCCAGGGTGGACATGAAGCCCCTAGAAAGAAAAACATTTTTGGCCTTCTTTGTTTTCTGAAAAGCCTGGGAAAATAGCCTTGAGCAAAACAGGGGTGGAACCCTTCCTCCCAGCGCCATCTTGTTCATGCCTTACCAGTCTCCCCTCAGTTTACCTGAGTCGTGACCAGTGAATGCCGTCCAAGAGGCTGGGGGTTGGCAATTCCCTTACATAGAAGCATGATATATACATAATAAATTGCAGATAACCAACAGAGAAAAGCACTAACATGAAGATGGATGGAAAAAGATAAAATGTTAGCTACTGGAACTTGAACAAAACCAGAAAATCCAAAAGCTATAGATGAGAAAGCAGATTATAGACATGGGGGACAGCCAGTAAAAATTCCTGGAGTCAAGAGATGGCATGCATTGTACAAGGAAGAAAAAGTAAAACTGTGTCATTTGTTCACAGAATGTATGGAGAAGACACATTTGACTGAAAAAAAAATCTGAGGGGTCATTTCCTGGTCAGTCCTAGGACCACGTGTTGCATGCTATTCATATTAGTCTATGTTTGTAAATGTTGAAGAAATACTTAGAGTACCTTTTAAAACTCTGTTAGTAACATACATTCTTTAGCATCCTAGTTGCAGACTCTACCATAAATGTCCAATATTGCATATATTTCTGATTCATCGGTTCTCATAAGTTATTGGGCTACATTTCAACATGGCTGAATCTGCATATATTGTATTGCCTTCTTTTTAATAGTGACTTAAATGACTAAATATGGTATCCATCTTTAATGTATTTGGCTAGAATACTTATTGTTTAAAAAAACATGCACAAAAAAAACTAGATTACAATGAAAATGAATGTGTTCTGCCAACATAGACCAGCTCTTCATCCTATTGCCAACGGGATGTCTCTTCACTGATAAGGTAGCCAAGTCTACTTTCTGAATGTATCAGACAACTGTGACATTCCATTTACCTACTTTCTCTGTCTCAGCAACACAAAAGGAACCCTGAATAATCCTCTTCTGCCAGATTGGCAATCAACCTTTAGTTTATTTGTGAGTGGAACTTGAATGCAGATATGTCACCCTTAAACTTCCTAATTGCATAGGAAAGGCACCTGAGGAAGAAGAGTATCCAGGAAGAGTAATGTTGGCTAATGGAGCATCCCTTCTCCACTGATCCATGATTGGCTTTGTACGGTAAGTAAATTTCTTGATTAATTGCTGGTAAATAACATTTATCCATGGATGTTAACACTTTAGCTTGGTAATACCTTTGCAAAGGTAAATAACTCAAGCAAATCCTTCATAATCTGTAATTTTTGTCATGGATACTCACATACACTTTCATTGCCATTATCTCATTGCTTGTGCTTTCCAAGAGAGTGATGGAAAAATCCTATTATTTTTGATGACTTCAGTGTGATAATCATTTCAAACATTAATGTTACTTAGTCAATATAATGTCTGCACGATTGTGCTTTCAGAGTCATTAGACTTCTGGGATCTAGTTTTGGAAGCACATCATGCTTCCATTATCCTTGCAAAGCCCCACTAAGAGCTGATATGATATCGTTACAAATCCTAACGTTTCAGGGAGGGAAAATGCCATTAATTCTAATGGGAGTTTACATGCTGGATCTGTAAGAGTGGGTAGGAGAAATTGATGCAAATGAGAAAAAAAAAGTTTCTTCTTAAATAGGGCTGTGGAAGGTGTTTTTCAAACATTCCATCCTCAAGGGTCTCTGTGAAAAGGCACCACCGAAATTCAGAACAATTGGAGAAGCAAGGATGGTATAATAATCTCCCTCTGGAGCCATGAGGAAAGTGTACTGATCTGTTTAGTATCTTCTCAAGCAAGCAGGTGGTGTTGGCCCAACAAAGATAAAACTATTTGCATTTTTAATAAGCATTTTAATAAATCATCTAGAGAAATTTTTGCTTCTCTTCCCTCTGTTTTTTAAATGAATTCAAGTTGAGTTAACAGGGTTCCAGAGGATTTTAGATTTCTATCGGAGGCTACAGATTTCATCTACTCCATTCCTTCCTCATTTTACGGATTAAATATATATGTGTGTATATATATATGTGTGTGTGTGTGTGTGTGTGTACATATCTGAGCACTGGAGAAGGCAAATGATTTTCTCAAAGTCACACAGCGAGTAAGTTGCAGAATCATAACCTAAACTCCAGGGCTTTGGCTCTAAAAGCATTTCATTCAAATTATATCCTGTTCTTCCTGATGTCTGTTGAAATAACCCACTCAGGAAGACAAAACACATACAAACAGACCTTATCCAAGTTATGCATGTGATGTGTGAGCTCTGTGATTTTACTGATGCCCTTTCCTCTGCCCAGAATAGTACCTCTCTTTGACTTTGCCCATGGAATTGAAAACCTCACTTGTGTTTAAGTGGAAAGTTTTGGTTTTCTGAAAAGAAAAAAAAATATTTTCCTAACAAGTTGAAGTATACATAAGTGAATGTAGTGGGATGTCTTCAGAGGTAATGAGTTTCTCTCAAATGCAAGTCTTCAAGAAAAGGCTATGAGACAATTTAATTAGGTATGTTGTAGGAGGGTGTGTTTCAAGGGAGGAGTCAGATTCAGTGGCTTTTGGGGTTCCTTTTACCTTTGAAATTCTAGGAAATTCTAACTCTTTTGCAAAGATTTCCCAGATTCCCTGAGCAGCTAGTAGTCTCTATCCTCAGAATTCAGACACCACTTTCTTTGTTTCAGTTGTCTGGATCTGGATCTTAGAGCAATGCGAGGTTGTAGATTCTGTGGAGCTAGAGATTCTTTTTTACCTAAATCTCATACCTCCTCATGTCACTTAGAACAGAATTTTCCTCAGATTCCCAATAAATGTTTGCTCAAAGATCATCAAGCAGAAATCTCAATCACTCCTCAGAAATGGTGTCCTGCTATTCCTAGTGTTAGTAGCACTGAGAACACCAACTGAAGCCCATAATCCTCATGGGGGTTCCTGCTCAAGGGCCATATATCACTTCAAGTTATAGTATGGAGAGCTGGAGAAATGGATAAACAGATAAGCCCAGGTAACTTAATTAGAGAAGGTAAGGAGGAAAGACAATTTATAATCAACTCCAGAGACAAAATAGGTTGGAAAAGGAATACATAAAAATAAGGAGATAAGAGAAGACCAGGTCACCCTACAAATCTAGCATAGCATCTACTGCATTGGAAACCACAGCACTCAGTACAGGTCCTGATTTGGTCATATTCTACCAATGGGACCATGAGCCAATCAATTCATCTCTCTGGGCTTTTTCCTCATCTGGAAGGACTTGACCTAGGTGACTCTAAGTTACTGCATAGATCAAACATTCCTGACTCTGGAAAAGCAACTCTAAAAAATTAGAAAATGCTTATAGCAGTTCTCTTTGTGGTGACAGAGAACTGGAAATCTCAGGGATTCCCCCATCAGTTAGAGAATGGCTGAAAAAGTTGTGGTACATGATTATGATGGAATACTGCTATAAGAAAGGAGGAGCTTGATGATTTTAGAAAAACATGCACAAAATAATGAAGAGTGAAATGAGAAGAACCAAGAAAATATTGTATACAGTAACAGCAATATTGTTTTAAGAATGACTTTGAGTAAGTTATTTTGACTAATACAAATACCCAAATTAGATATAAGGACATGAAAAAAGATGCTATCTGCATCCAGAGAAAGAACTGAAAAAGAGAAACATATATAGAATAACTTTACATGTATACTTATACAATATTTACATCAATACATATGCAATACATACATACATATACACAATTTGTATCTAATGGTAGCTATCTCTGGGAAGGGGGGGAGGGAAGGAAGAAAGGGAAAAAGAGAAATTTACATGATAATTTTGTAGGAGAAACTAGGGTATAGTAGATTTTCAATTTAATATGCAATCATCTTTTTGTTGTACTATGTTATGGAAATGCTTGTTTTATTCCATTAATTAAAAATAGAATAATTTTTTTTTAAAGAAACAAAACAGATAACCCCATTGGCAATAGTAAATGCATCTTCATGTACATAGCTAAATCCATTGAGTGAAAGGTCCCTGTACTTCCAAGACCTTGTTGTACTTATGTAGGAGTGACACCTCACATCAATAAACAGATTATGGATCCTGTTTAGGGTGACTAGGTCACCTTCCTGCTCAGTAAACTCCAGTGGCTGCCTTTTGCCTCCAGGAAGAAATACAAATCCTGATTGATATTTAAAGCCCTTTATAAACTACTCATCCACAACCTTTTCAGTCATATAACATCTTAATTTCCAACACATACTCTCTGAAACAGCAACACTGACCTCTATCTCTCAATTCCATATATCTTTTCTGGTTGTCCTCCAAGTCTGGAATACTCTCTCTCCTCCTCTCCATCCACTTCCTTCAAACCCCATTCAAAATCCCCTTCTCTACAGGAAGCCTTTCCTTTTTGTCATTTTTTAGTTTCATTGGTGTCAGACTCTTTCTTGACAAAGATACTGGAATGGTTTGCCATTCCCTCCTCCAGTTCATTTTACAGATGTAGAAAATGAGGCTAACAGAAGTAAATGACTTACCCAGGGTCACACAGCTGCTAAGTGTCTGAGGATAGGTTTTCTGAATCCAGTCCCAACATTCTATCCACTATGCCACCTAGTTGGCACAAAAAAAGTCTTTCCTAATCTGTCTTATTTTTAACTCCCTCCCTCATTATTTCTTAATTATCCTTTAAATAGTTTCTTTATATATATTCGCTTTCTTATTGCCTTCCCCATTAGATTGTGAACCCCTGGAAGGCAGACGTAGCCTTTTGACACATTTTGTATCCTCAGGACTTATTTAGTTGCCACTGAATAAATCACTTCAATTTGAGATTACTTTCTAAGGTTCTCTAGCTTCAGACAGATCTTTAAGCTGGGAACATCAAATGAAAGGACTGTCCTCTAGCCAAGGGAGGTAGCCAAAGAAACCTCAACATATGTGACAATCCATGTAGTGGTAGAAATAACAGCAATGATGACGATAGTAAACAATAAGAGCTAACATTTACAAAGTGTTTTAAAGTTTGTAAAGTGCTTTATAAATATTATCTCATTTTATCCTTATAATCTGGAGAGACAGATGTAATTATAATGCCCATTTTACGGATCAGGAAACTGAGGCACAGAGAAGCTAAGTGACTTACCTAGGGTCACACAACTAGTAAATATCTGAGGCCGGATTTGTGGTGGGACCTTGGCCCCACGTATCCTTTCTATTTCACAGGATTATGATGAGGATCAATTTCAAATACATAGGTAATAGTGGTCTGGAACTGCAAAGCGCTATGTAAATATAAGCTATCCTCATTAGTACCCAGCTCTTTAAAGTGAGACCTGCCTGGAGGCAGAGTTCATCCTCTCTCATTAGAGGATCTGTCTTGGAGTTCACATCTTTACTTAAATTAACTGCAGTCACAGTGCATATATTACTGCCACATTCCCTAAGCTTTGTTCTGTAGACCCCTGGTGTTTCTTGGGATGCATCTACCAGTTTTGTAAGAAAAATGTAATGTTATTGAAATTTTTTCCTCACAAAAAGATTAAATGCAAAATTATGTTGGTATCAAGAAAGTTATTACATTCAGCAATGTTAGGAATGGAAATACGTACAATTTCCTCTATTTTGTTTATAAAATTTCCTTTGTGTCACTGTTCTTTTTTTCTAGTACTGTTCTATCCCCTTTAGACATCTTGTCAATACATTTTGATTTTTTAAAAATTTGTTTGAAATAAGTGTTGCTGTTGTTTTAATTAAAAAGCACATACTAAGTCCTACAGTACAATAGGAATTCAATTGCATCATCTTTTCCGCTAATCCCCAGTTGAGGGGCATCTCCTTTGTTGTTAGTTCTTTGCCACCATAAAAAGAACTCTTATAAACACTTTCTAAAGGATTTTTTTTCCATTTTCCATGGTCTCTTTAGGAATATATTTTGATTAGTGGTATAGCTATAACTTCAGGGACATAGTTCCAAATTACTTTTCAGAAAGGCTGCACTAGCTTACAGCTCCAGCAACAGTAAATCAATTTCAACAGTGCCAATTTCCCCCCAGTGTCTCCAACATCCCTCATTTTCTTGTTTTTGTCAATTGTGCCCACTTGATGGGTGCTTTAATGTGTATTTCCTTAATTTTTGCAGATTTGGAGTAATTTTTTTCTACTTGTCCACGCATACCTTGGGTTTCTTTACTTGGTAAGTGCCTTTTAATGTACTTTGATCATTTATTAGATTTTAAGCTCTTTGAGAGCAGGGACTATATTGACCCTTTTGGTATCCCTAGCACTTAGTATAGTGCCCAACACATACTGACACTTAATAAATACTTACTGCTTTATTGATTGATTCATCAATCAGTAAATGCCTCTTATTATGTAAATTTGAGTTGCACAAAGTATAGGGCAATTCTCTGCTTCTTATGCTATTTTTGCCTAACACAACACCAAGAAAGCACAGGTGCTCCATTAGCCACTACCACACCATCCATACTTGGAACCATTGGTTATATCAAATGGATAAGTTGTGAATGCTATAGATAAGTTCACTTAGCCTAGATAGTGTGCTTTCCAGGGATGTACACATTGATAATGAGGTTGATGCATTCATTGACAGAGCTAGCTCTGTGTTTGGGAGGCACCAAAGGAAAGTTTGGGAAAGAAGAGGTATTAGACTGACTACCAGACCAAAGGTCTACAGAACTGCCAACCTCATTGTTGCATACCTGTGAAAGTTGAACAGGGCCATGCCAGAAATCTGAATCATTTCCATTTGAGTTGTCTTGGGAAGATTCTGAAGATCACTGACCAGATAAGATACCAGACACTGAGATCCTTTATCAAATTAAACTGTCAAGCATTCAAAGTCTACTTCAGAAAGCACAACTCCAAAGGGCTGCCCAAGTTGTTTGAATGCAAAACATATACTTGCCAAAAA
Organism: Potorous gilbertii; assembly: GCA_028658325.1. Taxonomy (NCBI): domain Eukaryota; kingdom Metazoa; phylum Chordata; class Mammalia; order Diprotodontia; family Potoroidae; genus Potorous; species Potorous gilbertii. The sequence continues at coordinate 21,528,645 of CM053772.1, forward strand.
GACTATTTTACAAAGAACTCACAAAGAGTAAGCATTCCCTGGTGGTTAGAAGAAGTGATACAAGGACATTCAAAGTCTCTCTTAAGAATTTTGGAAATGATCATGTGACATGGAAGACACTGGCCCAGGACCGCTCAGCATGGCAGGCTCTCATCAGAGAAGGTCCTGTGCTCTATGAGCAAAGCAGAATTGAAACAGCTCAAAAGAAATGTGAGATGCACAATTTTTCCACCCCAAATATTCACAAGGACTATTTGTGCCTGACCAGCAGTAGAGCATTCTGAGCTAGTTTTTGTCTGATTCGCCACAGTCGGGCACACTGTGACTTCATTCTAGCATAGTGGTCTCATTTTGGTCTTCGAGAACAAAAGAGCAACAAGTATATGATTGTGATGAAATGTTACAATGTTATAAGAATGATGATGTCGGCAATCGTAGAAAAACATGGAGAGATTTTCATGAAATAACAAAGAGTGAAATCAGAAGAACCAGAAGAATGTTACATACAGGAAAAAAAATTTTTTTAAGAACAACTTTGAAGGACTAAGTCATTTCTCACTGTTATAAATACCCAAATTAACTACAAAAGACACATGAAGACACACTATCTGCATCTAGAGAAACTACTGATAAATACAAGTATGTATAGAATACATACAGATACGTGTTTGTGTCTAAAGGTAGCCATCTCTAGGGTGGGGGGAAGGAAGGAAAAAGGGGGGAAAGTTACATGATAACCTCATTATAATTTAAAAGGAATAACAAGATTTGTAGATTTATGTACAATGATCTTTTTTTCTATTCTGCTTTGTAATTGATACGCTTATTTTATTTCCCAAGTTCAGAATACAATAAATAAAACTGAAAAATTGAAAAAAAAATTTTATACTTGTTAAACAACGGAGATCAATCAGGGGAACAGATTAGCACACAATGTGGACATTCATATTTGTCTAGTACATTAGTATTTGATAAACACAAAGACCCTGGTTACTAGGATAAAGATGAATTATTTCTTATTAACTACTGGGAAAACTGGACAGCAGTATGGAAAAAATATAGACCAACGTCTCATACTTTATACCAAGATAAGCTCCAAATGGACTAACAACCTAAATGTAAATGATCATATCGTAAACAAATTAGGAGAATGGAAAAATTATAGATCTATCCATCCATCCATCTATCTGTCTATCTATCTATCTATCTATCTATCTATCTATCTATATGTCTGTCTGTCTGTCTGTCCGTCCGTCCGTCCGTCCATCCATCCATCCATCCGTCTGTCTGTCTGTCCGTCCGTCGGTCCGTCCGTCCATCTATCCATCTATCTATCTATCTATCTATCTATCTATCTATCTATCTATCTATCTGTCTGTCCGTCCATCCATCCGTCTGTCCGTCCATCTATCTATCTATCTATCTATCTATCTATCCATCTGTCCGTCCGTCCGTCCGTCCATCTATCTATGTATCTATCTATCTATCCATCCATCCATCCATCCATCCATTTATCTGTCTATCTATCTATCCATCCATCCATTCATCCATCCATCTGTCTATCTATCTATCTATCTATCTGTCCATCTGTCCGTCCATCTATCTATCCATCCATCCATCCATCTATCTGTCTATCTATCTATCTATCTATCCATCCATCCATCCATCCATCCATCTATCTGTCCGTCCGTCTGTCCATCTGTCTATCTATCTATCTGTCCATCCGTCCGTCCGTCCATTCATCTATCTATCCATCCATCCATCCATCCATCTATCTGTCTATCTATCTACCTATCTATATCTGAAGAATAAAAGATGATGACCAAACAAGGGATAGAGAAGATCACAGAAACTAAAATGGATAATTTTGATTACAGGAAATTAAAACATTTTTGCATAAATAAATTGAATCAACCTAAAATTAAAAGGGAAATAACTGGGGGGAATCTTTGCAGCAAGTTTTTCTGATGAACCTCTCATATCAAATATTTATGGAATTGATTTAAATTCATAAAAATAGGAATCACTTCCCAATTGATAAATGGGTTATGGATATGAACAGGCTGTTCTCAAGAGAAGACACCCAGGCTATCTGTAGCCATATGAAAATGTTCCACATCATTACATTCAGGTCCATCAAACTGGAAAAGATGATATTAAAAGAAAATTTTGAATATTGAGGGGACTGAAAAAATAGGAACATTGATGAGTTATTGGTGGCCCTGTGGATGGGTATTACCAATCTGGAAAATAATTTGGAATTTTAGATAAAACATTACTAAGCAATACAGGTCCTTTGACTCAGCTTTTCCAACTGCTAGGTCCATACTAGCAGCTTTTCCAACTGCTAGGTTTCATATTAAAAGATATGAAAGAAATAGGAAAAGATTATACTCTCTCTCTCTCTCTCTCTCTCTCTCTCTCTCTCTGTGTATGTGTGTGTGTGTGTGTGTGTGTTTGTGTACAACAGCTCTTTGTGATAGCAAACCACTGGAAAATAAGGTGCTCAACAATTTTGAATAAATTGTGATATCAGAATGTAGTGAAATACTGTTGCGCCTTAAGAAATGAGGATGTTAATGATTTCCAGGAGACATAGAAAGACAGATGAAATTATATGGAATGAAACATACCAGAAGAATAATTTCTGTGATAACATGAATCTATAAAAATGAATACTCCTTAAGATGTTAGTAAACTGATAAAGAATATGATCAGCAAAATGAGAGGACAACTTATACAATAAGAATACCATAAAGATAAAAATTTTGAAAGATGTGAGAATAAAGATTCATATGACAACCATGAATATTTCTATCCAGTCAATGAGGGAGTTCATCTTGTTTGACTCTGCATATTGTACAAATAATTTATTTTTTCTTTTCCTTCATATTCCCCCAGTAGATTAGTGCATGGAAGGGAGAGAAAGGAGGTTATTTTTTTTCTTTAAAAATGTTTTAAAATAGAGAGGTGTGTGATGCTGCAGATGTGGAATTTTGCTGGAACATCCAGATGAGTTCATTGCACTATTAGTTTTTCTTAATTATTTTATTTTGTTACAAGAAAACTCTCATGGGGTGGGTGTTACCTGGAAAAGTTTGTAATGTAAAAGCAAAATATGTCAATAAGTTGTTGTTGTTGTTTTAAAGAAAATTTGTGACTCTAGCAGAACAAATCAATACACTGGCTACATCTGAGAATTGAGGGCTTCTAAGGGGATGAGGGTGGGAGGAAAGTTGGGGAATAGTATTAGATATACATGTTAAAAAAAAGAGCATTGATAAATAACCTTTTACTGCACAGAAGAGACCAAAAGTATTCAAAAAAGGACACAAAGCACTTTTGTTATTACCTGGTTAATCACATATATGTGTATGTGTGTATGTGTATGTGTATACATAAATATACATTTATATATGTGTATATACATATATCCACATTGTATGTGTATATAATATTAAGAAAATTAATATTACTATATTATTAAGAAATGAATCATACAGTAATATAAATTTTAATTATTAAGAAAAAACTGTACACTACGGAAGTTTGTATTTTTATCATCTAAGCCTCTTTTTTATATACTGGAATGGATGTCACAATGATTACTAAGCTCAGAATAATAAGGATATTTTTAAAATGTATGCCTGTTGTACTTTCAAATCACTGCATTGCTATTAAACCTGATTGAGAGAAATATAAACATTCTATATTCAGTCCAATGGGAATGACTATTAATAAGAAGTAACATCAGATCATTCCATTCCATTCCATTCAAGTGATATTTATTAAGGGCTTACTATATGAACTTCACTGAGGATTCTGAGGATACAAAAAAAGGTGGGACAGGCTCTGTCCTCAGGAAGCTTGCATTCTACTTCAGGGTGGGTTGTACATGATTAAGTCAGCCCAAAAGAATTTCAAAAGAGAGTTCTATACCCTTGAAGAGCGGTACCTAATCTTCATTCATATTGAAGGAATCAAAAAATGAACCCTACAATACAGAGATGAGGAAGGAATGGATTCAGACCAGAGCTCCCAGATCTTATGAGTTGAGAGAAATGGACAGTTGTAAGATCAACAAAGAGTTGGAAATGAATTGCCTGAGATGGGGAATGGATGGGAGGGGAGTAAGGGGAGGGGGGTGAGGGAGAAGGAAGAGTTGAGGATGACTCCAAGGCCGCAAACTTGAATGACTCAGAGAGCTGTTTTGTCAAGAGAAATAGGAGAGATACATTTTTTCTTGTTTTTTTTTTCTTCTTTTACGTCTTTATTATAATGGATAGATATCTGGGAAGAAAAAGAAGAAGGATACAGGAGGAAATCTGGATGATATAAAAACAAACAAAATGAATAAAAACTATTTTAAAAGAAGCAGTCAAATTGTCTTTATTTTTTCTAGCTTATTATAAAGCATGAATCTCTGGGAAGGGGAGAGAGAAATGAAGGGGGAGATCTAGGTGAGATAATAAAGAAAGCTTTGAAAACACGTAGGCTAGCCTTGAAAGTTACATGTTTAATGAATCTGTTTTTCAAACAATTATTTTAAAATAAAACCATCTCTCCATAATATTCTTAATTTCATGTACAATCTTTTTCTGATCTGCTATGTATATGGAAAGATTCCTCTCATTTGCCATTTGTTAAGTTAAAAAATTAGACAATTTTTTTAAAAAAGATAATATAACTGAAGCACTGTTTAAATTTGGGCTTTTATAATTGTTAGTGGGCATTTAATAAATGCTTGTTGAATTCAATTGATCCAAGATACCCAAATAAGACATGTTGACTTTACTTTAGTTCTGAAATAAGAACGGAGCGAAATAGTAAGTAGTGACAGTTATATAGACTTTTAAAATCTTCAAAGTATTTTGCATGCCCTCTCTCACTTGCATCTCATCTCAGTTATTGATGCTGTTACTATTGTCCCCATTTTACAGCTGAAGAAACTGAGAATCAGTGAGTTAAGATTCATTGATCATGACACAGCTAATACATGCCAACAGTGGCATTCAAACCCACATAAGAGTTTATCCAGTGCCATTCCCCAATGCATCATTTTGTCTTTTGAAAAGCAAGAGTGCCAAGCTTAAGAAATAAATGAAAACAATTTAAGTATGAGCAGGATCCTGCCCAGAATCCAAGAAGGCAATTCCATGTTCTTCTGATAGGGATAGTAGAAGGAGATTAAGACGCTAGAAAGGTGACCTTGGATTAGGCAGAAGGAGAGCCTCTAACCTGAAATCCTTCTTTGTAAGGGAGATGTCTTTAAGGACCACGAATGAAATGAGACCCTGCAAGCTGAACAGGGGATGGTAATGCTCTGTGATTCTATTTTCCATTCCATGACCATAGTAAAGAAGCGATATCACAAAAAACAAAGCTTTGAGAGTAGTTTGTTCTGACTGAGCATGGAAGCCTGGAAGCACGATCATACAATGTGAAAGAGATTTATTGGGAAAGAAGTACGGAGCAGTGACAGAAGCTATGCTTGCAGCCTTGCTGTTGCTCGGGTTCACAAACTTAGCATTATTTCTTTTTAATTTTTTACTCTTTCTCATTATGAACTCCCTCCAACGTCATCCAAACACTTGCCACACTGTGGGAAAGAGATAGTTTGGTCATCTCCTAAGACTTGTATAACCTTGTAGTCACTAATATATGACTGAGTCTGTGACTCTTTCCGGAACACTAATTAGGTTGCTAATTTATTCAGCGAGTTTCTATTCATTCTAAAGGAAATCTCTACTAACTGGCCACTCGTCTCTGGCCTTGATGACCACATCTTCTTGGGAAATGTTTCTATTGGATTCTACCAAGACTGTGAGTAGATCTTTATTGAGAAGTCCAAGTGTAACAGTCAATTCAAATGAAGAAGACCAGAGAGGTCGGCAAGTCCTTAATTATATTGCTACTATGTTTTTTTTTCTTGGTATTGAACTCATGTGATTTAACTTTTATTTCTGTCCCCTCTGGGTCATTATCTTACTGTTAGTTGGTTAACTTCTCATTTGTGTTCATTTATTACTTCAGATTGGAAGGTGCGGCTAGGATGTCTGTGCTAAGTGAGAATATAAGGAGGGTGAATTTTCATTCTTATAACCAGTGCCAGCCAAGTTTATTAAAATCCACTAGGACTTTCATATAGTGAAATTAAAGTTGACACTCTCATCTAGACTGTTAGATCTGGAAGAAACATTAGAGCTCCTTTAATTCAATCCCTTCTTTTTTACAGCAGAGTAGAGTGAGGAACAGAGAAGTTAGGTCACCTAGCTAGAGAAGGGCAGAGTCAGTGTTTTCAAACTGAAAATTATTTATTTTTATTATTCTAATAATTTATTATTTTATTCCATTATCATGTTGTTAATCTAATTATTTTATTATACTATAACATTTACTATTATTCATCATACTTTGCATTTTTTTACCAACTTCTGCAAAGTATTCTTCTCACTATAACAAAAGAAAAAAACATATTAAATATAATCCTGTTAAATAAGAGATGAGAAGCCACCAGGTTCATCATAATTTCACCTGATCCGTTACATTCAGACCAAGAAGCATGCCTGTAGTTGCAAAATTACAACTTGGCACCAAAGTCCAAAGACTATAAAGTGACAATATTACCATCTTTGAAGAGAAATTAAGTTTATCATGTATGAACTCAGGTTGAAGGCCAGCTGCTTATAATACATGTAACTAAATACTTGCTTTGGGCCAGTTTGTGGTGAGTAAGCTACTGCTGACATATTTCTGTTTCTACTACTTATAGAAGCCACTTCTTCCTCAATAGCTGGTGTCCAATTACTCCCTGCCTTAATCCCCCTACCCTGCCTCGTGTGTGGAGAGTCAGTAGGTGGTATACGTTTTCAGTCTTGCATATATAATAAACACATAGTCAACATTCCTAAATTTCTGTTCAGCATTGCAGTATCTAGAGTATATTAGGATTTTGCCCCACTACCTCAAAATTTAAAAGGTACCACCAGCTCTTGTACTCCTTCAGTAGGTAGAGATAACTAAACTTGCACCTAGTTACAAGGATGATTGGTTAATTGATCATTAAGATGGGAGAATAGCTGTTGTTAGCATAAATCTCATACACTCAACAACCAAAAAACACAAAATTGTTCCAAATCAATAGTAATTAAATCAGAATTCACAAGAGGCAAAGATCAAAGCCTTTCCATAGGGTATAAAGGCTTTTGAAATAACATCAGGGGGTTGAGTTACCTGCTGGTCCCACCATTCCTATCCACCTTGACTCCTGCGGAATGATAGGGATATTTAATTTCATAAACAAAATTTTTAAAAAATCAAATAGATTTGGGTTTGGAATTCTGACTGTGGTCACCTTTACCCTGATCCTTCACAGTAATGGCTTATTCTGAACCCTCATCCCTCACAAAAAGCAAGAAACATTTATCATTTGTGCTGCGTGAAGGACAGTGAATACACCCTCTCTCATATCACTCCCTTGGGAGTTGACCTAATATAGGGACCCAGCTGGGTGTCCCCCACCCTCCAAAACTATGTATACTTATCCTGGGACCCTGGAGTTCTGAACAGGAGAAAATATATGCTATAGAAGTGAAAGTTAAATTGACAGAACAAGAAGGAAAGAAGCATGAGGGAGAAAAAGCTGCCCTTATTAGAAGGAAAAAAAATCTAAAAAAGTCTAAGAAATAAAGGTAGAGTATAAACCTCAAAACAGATAAACCAAAAGAGAAAAAAAATGTTAAAAGGACAGAAAACTAAAATATCATGAAATCACTATTGCAGTGAAAATTGACATTTTGATAAAGGAGATAAAGATAAAAAGGGGGGAAAGTATCAATATGTTGAAGAAAAGGAAGAACATTTTTTTGAAAAGGTTACCAAAATTATTAGCCTAGTTATACAAAATGCTAACCTAGTATGTAGGGGAGAGACAGACAGACAGAGAATGAGAGGGAGAGAAGGAGAGAGAGAGAGAGAGAGAGAGAGAGAGAGAATGAGAGAGACAGACAGAGGCAGAGAGACACAGAGACACAGAGAGAGACAGTTACTAAAATTAAAAAAAATAAGTTAAATTCACAACAAACAGAAAGTAAATTTTAAAAAAGAATTATCAGAACTTTCTAGATGCAATTACATGCTAACAAAACTGAAAATTTAAAGGAGTATGTTTACTTACTAAATATAAAATTATTAAATTAACAAAATAAGGATCCAACCATTCTGGAGAGCAATTTGGAACTGTCCCCAAAGGGCTATAAAATGTACATACCCTTCAACCCAGCAATTCCACTTCTAGGACAGCATCTCAAAGAGATCACAGAAATGAGAAAAGGACTCACATGTACAAAAATATTTATAGTAAATCTTTTTATGGTGGTCAAGAACTGGAAATTGAGGGGATGTCCCCTCAATTGGGAAATGACTGTAAAGAAGTTGTGGTATATGAATAATGGAATACTATTGTATTATAAGAAATGATGGACAGGTAGACTTCTGAAAAACCTGAAAGGACTTAAATGAACTGATGTTGAGTGAAGTGAACAGAACTGGGAGAATATTTTATGCAGTAACAGTCACAGTGTGTGATGATTGATTTTGACAGACTTAGCCCTTCTCAGCAATGTATGAACCTAAAACAATTCCAAAGGACTCATGATGGATAATGCCATCCACATCTAGACTACAGACCGTGGAGTCCAAATGTAGAACGAACCAGACTATTTTTTCTTTTGTTGTTGCTTATTTTGTTTCTTTCTCATGGTTTCTCCCATTCATTACAATTCTTCTATGCAACCTGACTTATATGAAAATGTGATTAATAAGAATGTATTTGTAGAGCCCATATCAGATTGCATGCTATCTTGGGAAGAGAGGGGGAGAATTTAAAACTTATGGAAGCAAATGTTGAAAACTAAAAATGAATTAACTAATAAAAAATTAAAATAAGAAATAAACATAAAATTTTCTTTAATTTATCCTTCCTATAGTCATACATAATTGTTTATATGTTGCCCACTCCCCTTCCTCATTAAAATATAAACTCCTTGAAAGCAGGATCTGCTTTTACCTCCCTATGCATCTCCAGTATTTGGTACATAATAAGTGCTTAATAAAAGGCTATTGACTTGACTTGAAAAATTAAATCATTTAACATGCAGTTGAACCAGTCATAAATGAGTTATCGAAGTTTGTATGTGGGAATCCTGTTCAGATGAATTTATTTTTAGATTGATTTATAAGTAAATTATATAAAATATATGGTGAAAATATAGTGAATTCTATGAAGTATTTAAATAGTAATTAATATACAGTATCTGTCAATAATTTAAGAATCACTCTAGATTTTATGAGATAAATATAATATTATTCATAAAGGAGAGAGGGATAAAATATAAAAAATAACTATAGACTAATATTGCTGATGGATTTTAGCTCAAAATAATTGCACATGAAATCCTAACAAAAGACAAAAATGGATTCATACAATGTTTATTACAACCAAGTCAGACTCATACCAGGGATACAAGGATACTTCAATATTAGAAAAAAAAAGATGTAAGTGATCACATTGAAAAGAAAACCATAAGATAATAGGAACAGATGCAAAGCCTTTGTCTAAATGTAGCACCCATTTATGGTAAAAATCATTTTTAAAAGGATACCTATCAATATGATATTTATTAATTTGAAAATATATATAGCTCACGTCTAAAGCAACTATTATTTACAAAGGAGAAATCCTAGAAATTCCTCAACAAATGCAGGGAAAACAAAGATGCTTTCAAAATCCACTGTTATTTGGCATAGTTCAGTAAACTCTATCACAATATGCCAAAAAAAAGTGACACAAGTACTGGAAAAGATGAGACAAAATCATTCCTATTTGCTGATAACATAATGTCTAAGAAAATTAGGAAAGAAACTGATTGAGAAGATAATTTCACTAAAGACAAAGGACAAAAATACCCTCAAATCAACAATTCTTCTAGGTAGCAATAACAAAATCAGGAGGAAGTGGTAGAAAGAAAATTCTTCTTCAAAATACCTCCAAATACATGAAAAACCTGGGAGCCAATCTATCAAGATAGACTCCATACTGGTATCGATAAAATTAATATTACTTTTAACAGAGGTTAAAAAAACAAATAGTGAGAATAAAAATTCATAGTTGGACCTTACAAATATAAGGGGCCTACCACATTTAATCCTTTAGTGTTAAAACAGACAAAATAATAACAAAATTCATTTGGAGGGATAAAAGGTCCAATATTCCAACGTAAATAATTGTCATAGAAATGAGGGAGAATAGTGCTGCCAAACTTTAAAATATGAAATCTTGATAGCCATTTTTACGTCATTTAAAAATTTGGAAAGTAAATTAGCACACCAGATTATATGTGTTAGAATCAGAAACAAACAAATTTAGTTGTCCCAATGTTTAAACCCCAAAAACATCACTTGCTTTTGAAAGACCATTTTTTCCCCTGAAGTATTATATTCAGTTTTGCTGGGTAGATGATTCTTGATTTTAGTCCTAGTTCCTTTGACTTCTGGAATATTCAATTCCA
>CM053772.1:21539712-21563763 GCA_028658325.1 Potorous gilbertii
CGAGCCTTTATCCAGACATGCCTGGGATATCGTAGCTCACTCCCATAGAATCCTTAGATTTCTGCAAAACTCAGCTCGGCTGCTAACTTCCGGAACTAGTCCCTCCTGATGCTTCTCCCACTCCCCACCCCACCCCTGTATTACTGGTTTCTTCCTCTTCAAAGAAAGAACTGAATGGGAACTTATGTTCTCTCTGTTGGAACTTAAACTCTTTGAGGACAGGGAATTACTGTTGCATCATTAACTTCCCACCTCATAGCATAGTCCCTGTGCATAACGTGAGCTAAGTAAAAGCTTTTCAAAAAATATGAATAAATAATTCTGTCCTGCTTTTGAAAAAGATGGACCCAATTCCTCACTTTATCAGAAGAATATTAGCGGGTCTGCTTTTCCACAGCTGTGCCAGCTTTGAATGGTGCCATCTTTATTTATTATTTTTGACAGTTAGATTGATGTCAAATGATAGTCTTGATTTGCATTTCTGTGACCACTGAGGGGGGAGGGGAAGTTTAAATCCATTTTCATTTGATTCAAGTAATGTGTTTATTCTTTAAAGATCTGCTCATTTTCTTTGACCACTGATCTTTTGGAGAAGAAATCTTACCCTTATAAATATGCCAGTTGTGTAAAGGTTTTGCATACCAGATTTTTGTTTGAAATGTCTATGGCCAAGATTTTTCAACAGTTTTTTTTCCTTTCATATTCTGTATGCAGGGTTTTGTGTGGCGCAAAACTGAAATTTATCTATTTTGTCTCATATTTTCCTCTACTAAGTCATGAATGTTTAAATATTTTTCCCCTTTGCATGGCTCTGAAAGATATAATTTCTATTGCAATAAATTTCAATGTTTTAAAATTATTTAAAACTTTACTGCATTTGAAATTTATTCCAGTGTATGGCATGAGATAGATACAATATATATTGACATTTTAAATGAAACTATTATCTCATCAAACTCAAAATTTATTTTCTATAAAATGTATGCAGTCATTTTTCAGTCATATCTGACTCTATGTCCCCTTTTGGGGTTTTCTTGGCAAGGATACTGGAATGGCTTGCCATTTCCTTCTCCAATCAATTTATAGATGAGGAAACTGAGGCAAACAGAGTTCAGTGATTTACCCAGGGGCACTCAGCTCGTGAGTGTCTGAAGTCACATTTGAACTTAGGTCTTGCTAACTTGAGGCCCAGAGCTCTATCTAGTGTGCCACCTAGCTGCCCTTTTTCTTTTAAATGATGCCATCTTATTCCTGTTTAATAGCCTTGAGTTTATGGAACCATATTACACTATATAAATTTAGTTCAAAATCATGACTATCTAATTTATTTCATAGATCTATTTTTTTTCAAAAACAGCACCAGATATTTTACATAATTATTTCATTGTAATAGAATTTGAGATGTGGTTGTACAGGTGTCCTTTTCTCTCCTGTCCCCCTTTCACCGAGGGGGCATCCCTAATAGTCTTTTTTTTCCTTTTTTCATATGAATTTTTTGTTATTGTTTTTCTAATTCTTAACCTAATTTGGAAACATTATCATCTCACCATACTATCTCAACTTAGGTATATACTTTAAATAATTCTCAGATTATGTAGTTCTTTACTTTGTCAAACATGAAGTCATCATTCAAATCATGTACTTTCTGTTATATTGCAGATATTTAATGTTTCTGTCATTAAGAAACATGTATTAAGCACCTACTATATACCAAGCACTGTGTTAAAGAATGGGGATACAAAGAAATACCAAAACAGTCCCTGACCTCAGGGAGCTCTCATTCTTAATGAAAGAGACAACAGACAATCAACTTTTATACAAGATACACACACACACACACACACACACACAGACGAAGTAAATAGGAGGTAGGCTGAGAGGAAAGACACTTATGGAAGAGCAAAGCCTTCTTAAAGAAGGGAGGACTAGAGTTGAGTCTGAGGGAGAAAGAGAACCATCCAGGTAAGGAAGACCCCCAGCTCAAAAGGCCTGGAATCTCGAGAGGGAGGATCGCCAACGAGGAAAAGCAGGGATCTCAGAGCAGAGGAGGACAGTGGGACAGCCAGTCAGGTGGTGCAGACTGCTCACAGAGTCCATGGATAGTGTAGGGGTTGTAAACATTGTTTTCCTAAACCTCATGGCCATGGTTTCTTACCTGTGGTGGACATAGCCTCTATGCCTTCATAATGATGCCACTACTTGGATACTCATCCAGCCATCTCATTGCAGGGCAAGGGTAATAATGTTATTCTTATAAACAGAAATGACCATCGCTAGCATTGATACAGTGCTTTAAGGTTTCTAGGGTGACTTGCATATCTTATCTCCTCTAATCTTCAGAACAACCCTGGAGGCAGATGCTATTATTAGGGCCATTTTAGAGAAGGGGAAGCTGAGGAAGACAGAGGTTAGGGGACTTGCCCAGGGTCACACAGCTAGGACTCAGATCGTCCTGACACCAGCCCAGCACTGTGCCACCAGCTTCATTAAAATAATAATATTAATGAAATGGCCAGGAGATACAGGCTCCCCCAGAAATGGACCCTCAAGGCAAAACCTGAACTGTTCCTTCTTGTAGTTATTTCCCATGTACCTTGCATAGAACTGATTTCTACAAATGTTTTGCTTGTTATCTCCCCTATTTGATTGAGAGTTCCTGCAGCTCAGGGACTGTCTTTTGCCTTTTTTTCTTTTTGTATCCCCAGGGCTTAGTACAGTGCCTGGCACATAAGAGGCATTTAATAACTATTTATTGAATCGAATTGAATGCCTATGCCAAGAAGTTCTTTTATAGAGATGGGCAGGTCTTTCTTCTTTTTGGGAAGTCCTAGCAATTAAGGGACAAGCTGTCAGTTAGAACTGCGGTGCACAGTAGGAAAGAGAAGATCTATACCTGCCCCAATTTCCTGCCTTAAGTCTCAGTGGGAGCGTAGTAACACCAACATGATAATGGCTGGGCGTTCTATCTATTTAAGTCATATAGCTACCCTGCTTAGCTGAAATAGAGAACAAACAGCTTTACTTGGTTCTTGGGTCTCAGTTCTGACACTATTACTGCTAGTCATGAGACTTCAAGCAAGTTGCTTCTACCTCAGTTTCTTTATCTGTAAAATGGGGATAAAGAATATTTGTATTACCTTCTGTCCAACAGGGCAGTGAATAGGATCCAAATAATATTTAAAAGTCAGAGATTGTTATTTATCATTCCTAGTGAGAAGTAACATAATACAATGGAATATGGGTTGAATATGGATATTGGATATGAGGTTCCCAGACCGGAACCTCATCTCAATGATGACCTGTGTGGGGAAGTCATCTAACCATGCTGGGTTTGGTTTCCTTCTCTGTAAAATGATGGGGTGAGCCAGATGTCTTCTTCAGCCCCTTCCAGATGGACTTTTATATTTTCAATAATAAATTACCCCCTTTCCATCCAGTGGCAGGTCAGGTGAATCACAAAACAACCACTGGACAGGATCTCAGAGGTGAGAAGTCATCCAGTTGAGCCAATTATTCTTTCCTTCTACTTTCAGCAGAAAACATGCCTCCCTTGAGGATCTCTGGCATTTTTGACCACTTGGTACAGTGAAGAAAAAGCGTCAATTCTGGACTCAGAGAATTTGGGCTCAAATTCTACCACTAACACTGAGACAGCCGTACGACCTTGGATAAGTGACTGGACATGGGCCTTAGTTCCCTCGTTAATAAAATGAGGAGTTTGTACTTCCAAAACTAGACCTATGATTGTATGGAAATTCCTCAAATTTTGACTCATGAATGGTATTCTCTAACTCTGTGTTTTTCTTTTCTTTCCTTTTCTTTTCCTTTCTTTCCCTTTTCCCTATGTGAGGTGGCTAGTCAGCCACAGTTCTGACCTCTAGCTAAGGTGTCAATATTGCCAGGTAATTTCCAGCTCCACCTCCCCTCTACCCAGCATTCAATTTATCATGGTGGCCCAGAGGTTTATCTCCTTGCTTGTTTGATGGACAGAAACTCGGATGTCACCACAGAGAAGATAACTGACATCCATAACCCATCCCTTTGATAAGGGCAAGGTCAAAGCTTTGACATAAGTGGAATCACTCAAGACAAGATGAAAGTTTTGCACATAGCCTTTGCTGCTAAAATGCTGAAATAAGCTTTTATATTAATTAGTATCATCCCAATTTCAATGAATATAAAGTGTTGATACTTGAGAATTTGTAACCCCCCAAAGTATTTATTAACTAGAAAATCACAGCCCTGGAAAATAATTATGCCAAACCACTGTACTATAACAAAACCCAATTACTTATCCAATTATACATTAAAGTATCACATTGTCAAGCCTATTGCCAAAGAAATCTATGAAATTTTGCCAGCATCGCAATTTGGATCAGACATTAGCCAGCTGACTGTTAATATGACTATCCCTTGGAGTCACCACCATGTCTTATAAATACCCTTACTAACAGAGGTCTGGATTTCAGACTCACTGTAGCATATCATAAACTGTCAGAAGTTTTCATTAATTGGCCCAAGATTGAACTGTCAAGTTTTCTATTTGAAAGCTTGTTAGGGACAGCTCAGCAAACAACAACTAATCACTATTGTTTTGCCTTAACCTGACTTAATGGAAAAGATCAAAGGAATCACTTTGGGTCATCCAGCAATGGATGACCCTCAACTGAAATCTGCATATAACAAAAATGGATAGCATCTAGGGGAACTCCAATCTGCAAGGCTGGTACCTGGCAATGTATGATTTGGAAAGTTTTTGCTTAGTGAAATTAATCAAAACATCCAATGAAACAGACAGAATAGCACATATAGACCAGTTGCATAGTTGATGCTTGAGTTGTTTAGCGTTGAGGAGCATGAGGGATGGAACAGAATGCAAACATATATTCTAAGACCTACTGCTAATGGGATTATTTATGAGCTCAGTAAAATTTAATCAAAGAGATGACTTCCCCAATATTTACAATGTCTCGGAGTTGTAAGGACCTATGGGTATTCTCATTATTACCGGGGAAAATAAGATACATGATTTCTGAGACAGATATCAAGTAGAATTTAAAAGGGCCATTCAAAAAGATTTGAATATCCAGGGCCACCTTTCAAAACAGGGTCTTATTAATGAAACCTATGTAAAATCTGTTCATTTTGGAAGTAGAAAACAGATGCAGTCACCCGAAAGGGAACTGAGAGTCAAGCTCGCATCAGATTGCAAAGATATTTCTGTGAATGGATCCCACTTCAGTCAGTTCTGCTGTAACGCTTTGAAAAGGTGAATTTGTTCCAATGTGATTGATATATTAGAGAGTAATTGGAGTGTAACGAGAAAAAATGAGAACTCAGAAAATTGTGCTACTTTACAATAACTCCCAAGCTAAAACCCTTCTGACACCTGCTTCCACAAACAAATATCAGGACATTTTCAGGGTTAAAATGCTATATTTATTAGCTGTCTTCTGAGGCAGCCGGAGCAATGGACAGAGGAGGGCTAGTCCCTGTCTAAGCACTCCACCCCTGCTCCCACCTTCTGCCCTGTCCTCGATAGGCCAGACTTGATTCTCACCGAGGCTCCCAACTTTTCAGCCCTGGCCCCACTAGAACCTGGGTGAAGGCTGAGCACCAGTTAAGGCCATGGCTGGTATGTAGTTCTTTGTCATTTGACACATTTAAAACTGTGCTACTGTTTTATTGGGCTCTAATATTTTTTTTCATGTGTTACTGCAGAAGCCTGGAGTGCTGTGCCCCTAACTCCATTTTTCCCATGTGCCTTGTGGTTTTTATTGTACAGTATTACATGGCTCGGTGACCCATTTTTGTTTGAAGTTGGCACTATTGGAATGGCAGCTAGGTAGCACAGTGGATTAAGTGCTAACCCTCAAGTCAAGAAAACCTGAGTTCAATCCTGACCTCAGATATATATATTAACCATGTGACCCTGGGCAAGTCACTTCACACTGTTTGCCTCAGCTCTCATCTCTAAAATGAGCTAAAGAAGGAAGTGGCAAACCATTCCCACCAAATGGGGTCATAGAGGGTTGGACATGAGTGAAATTACTCAACAACACCACCATTGATATATTGAAATAAGAACAAATAATTCTGCACCATGGATATATTCTCTAGTTCCCATCCTTACAAGTATCCTTCTAGCAAAAGTCTAGTCTCCTGACTAGGAGCTAAACATAGTGCAGCTCTGGATTGAAGGAAGAGCTTGGTCTGAATTCTTCCAAGTTGTTTTCTACCCATTCTCAAGGCAGCCATTACCCTCTCCCTTCCCATTCCAAACCACAGAGCTCTATTAAAAAGATGCTTCTGATGTCACATCCCCCTCTGCACTAGCACAATGCTCTGCACATTATAAGTGCTCAGTAAAGGAGTGAATTACATGACTAATCTGCCTCCCTTTGCCTTTGATCTTGAGAAGAAATGGAGGGGCAGGGTGGGCTTTGTAGCAGACCTCAGCAAACTCACGCTGCCAACTTTTGGCCCTTTACACAGAGAACAATTGGAAGAAGCATGCAGAAAGGAAAGGAAATAGGGACCTCTTTGTGATCTATTGCATTGATTTGTGGCAGAAAAATGCATGATTTTTGAGGCAGATAATCAAAGGGGGATTTTAAAGGGCCATTCAAAATGTTGCCTACCCAGGGACAACTTTCAGTAAAGATTTTCATCAGCAAAACCCAACTGATGGCTGTCACTGCCTTTTATCAGCATATTGCTGAAGGATGCAGCGATCAGCAGAAAACTAGAGAACAGATCCAATCACCCACCAGGATGTTGGTGCACAGAGCCATGGGAAAACTATGGAACTGAGATGTGTTTTTCATAAGCCCTATTGAAAGTCATGTGATTACATCAGTCAGGAGATAGCTATGTGGCATCCCTGGTTGACCAGCATGAAAGCCATACTATCCTAGCACCATTCCTCTGGGCTGGCTACTTGGAAGGCAATAATTCCCATATATATGATGCTTCCCTCACAAACCCATGAGCTAGGTTGTATAGGTATTATCTTGTCCATTTTGCAGATGAGGAAAATGAGACTCAGAGGGGCCAAGTGTCTTGCTCAATGTTGTGTGGTTAGTAAAGATCAGAATCTGGATTTGAACCCAGGGCTCCTAGCACCAGACTCAGAGCTCTTTTCTATGCACATGCCAGTCAAGGAAAATGTTTATGTGGACTTAGAAGGTGTTTTTTGGCTGAATCTATACACTCAGATTAAGTAGAACTAGCTCAAAATTTAAAAAAAAATGAATAACCATATATAGTTACTTACAATCACAAGAGCAAAGATCTGTTCAGTGAATGAAGGAACGCTACCTGGGCATGGAATGAATGTCAAATGGAACTGTGGATACAATCAATGCTGGGCTTTTGTAAAGTGCTCATAAGGTTTGTAAAATGAATTCCATACCCTATGTCATTTGACTTTTAGAACAACCATATGAGACAAACAGGAACAAAGATTGCACCTGAGATTTTCTTCCTGTAGGGTACTCTTGGGCAAGGGAAAGTATTCCCCTAATGCAGGGCAGTCCATTCTCAGTAACTCACAGTCTTAGAGACTTGCCTAGAGCCTTGACGTGTTCAATGATTTATCCAGGGTCACCACGAGGAACATGCAGTAGTTACCATTACTCCCATTTTACAGATGAGAAAACTGATGTTGAGAGATTAAGGGCTTTGTCCAGGTGCATACAGCAGTAGGATTTGAATTCAAGTCTTCCTGACTCCAAGTCCAACTCTCTCCATGATTCAAATTGCCCCAATATATCCACAGGTACAACAGGAGATTAAGTGCTGGTAAATAATCCTAGTACCTGAAATTAAATTAGCACCCTTATCTCCACACCAGATATTTTTTTCTCATAGTATACTTGAAAAGGTAGGAAGGGTTCTCTTTTCTGTTTGACAGATGAGAAAACTGAGTCCCAACATGAAAAAATGATTTACTCAAGGTTAGTGACAGAATTACAGCCTCTTGGCTCTCAACTCAGAAGTCTGCTCTCCTCCCTCCCTCACTCCAGACTCATTTATCTATGGGACACTATTTTGGGTCCAGTATCCTTAATAGAAGGGGTCCAAAGGAAATTTCCAGAGAGAATCCTGAATTCTACACTATTGTCTTTTCCAACTAAGAGTATCCATAGGATGTTGAGGAAAAGAAACCAGAAAGATAACCTTGAGGCAAGGCCCGTGATGCTGCTTATTGCATCTCTAAGCATGAGGGATTCTTTTCATGCTAATCCCTGAGCACTCCAATGCCTCCAAAACTCATCTTCTTTATTGCTTTTTTCAATGGAAAAGAGATTGGGGTGTTCCCATGAGACTGGAGGCTTGAGTTAGTTCAGTTTCCTCTGGCCTCCTGCTTAAAAACAAACAGATATGATTACCCAAAAGAAAATGAAACTCCTTCTGGGAGGACGTCTCATGAAGGTACAAACTTCAGAGAAGGGAGCATTTATTCAAAAAGCAATTTCCTTGGCTGGTCATGTTCAGGAAGCCCTTTTATCTTTTGTGTTTCAGATATTAGTGTTTGAGAAAGATCATTCTCCTGTAATCCTGATGTGATGTCAGCATGTGGTGTTGGGACCTCTGAAGGGAGCCAGCATATGGGCCACTTGAATCGCCTAAGCCTTTTGTTACACAGTCAGTCTTGCCTGAATGATTCTCCCTCTTTGTGAAGCACCTTACAATGGCTGCTGAGCCACAGCAGCTGGATGAAAATTGACACACAGGTGGTGTCTTCATGATGCTAAGCGGCAGTGATGCTTGCAATTATCTGCTTTAAGCTGAACAATACTGGTAGTTTTAGTGGATAATTTCAGTTTTTGTTTCCCCATTAAATACCACATGACCATTTTAGTGTGCGTGGTATGTTGGGTTTAGCCATTCTCTCCATATATGAACTGAAAATCTAAGTTGCCTGAAGCAGAGAATAGGAGAATAGAATCCATTGTAGGCATGATGAATTTAATACCAACCCCATCTTTACGAATCCATTTGGGATTATCAACCGAATATGTATCTCCCTATGGATAAAACATGACCATTTCCCCATTACCTATTTCTAAATGTCATTTCATCATTTTCTGAACCTCTTTCAGTCCTAAGGGGAGGTCCAAATAAAAATAAAAATTTAAAATATATGTTGGCGAATGACTCAGTTAATTTGGTAGATAGATGTAAAGCGATATTGCTGCCCTGTTAGAAATTATGGCTATGAAAAATTTGGAGAGGTCATAAATTAACTGATGCACAGCAAAGTAAACAGAACCAGGAAACTATTATACATAATGACTAACAAGGAATATTTTAAAAAGTCAAAAAAAACCCAAGACAAACAAAAGGAAACACAACACTATCTTTGTGATAGAGTAGAAAAGACAACAACTCTTGAATCAGCCCTACTTGGGGCATTCGAGGAGAGCATTCTATCATTCATTGAAAGTGCCATGATGCTATGACCTGCTCAGACCAAACCTGGACACAGTGCGGGATGCTCAGAGTGCAGGATATCAGAGTTTGGAAGGACATTGCAAAGTATATGCTAAGAATGGGAAAGAGCTTCCAATCCATGATAAATGAGGATGCTCATAGGGAATAAAGAGGGGGAAAAAGACTTGGGGAAACACAAAAGCTGTTTTCAATTATATGAAAGACTGGTATGTAGAAGAAAGGTTAGACTTGCTTGGCTTGCCTTCAGAAGGTAAAACCAGGAGAAAAGGATAGAAACTGCAAATGGGAGATTGCAGCTTGATGTCAGTCAAAATTTCCTGTTACTGCTCTTCCAAGGCAGAGCAGATTTCCTGATCATGTAATAAATTCTCCCTTATTTGAAATTTTCAAGCAAGAACTAGATAACCAAGTAGGGTGCTATATTTAGAGATGGGAGAAACCTTTGGGCTCACCTAGTTCAAGGTCTCATTTTTTAGTTAAGAAATCTGGGGTTTAGAGAAGGCAAAGGCTTTGTCCAAGGTCCCACAGATAGTTAATGAGAGGACCAGGACGTGAAATCCACATTGTCTACTATGAAATCCAGGATTCTTTCCATCCCACCATGCTGCTTCTCTCTCATCAGGAATGTCATGGGGGGCATTTGGGAGGCGAATGGGACATGATCTAGACTGTTCCTAAGGTCCCTTCCAACTCTAAAATTCTGTGATTTTGTAACATTCCATGGTTTCCAGTGCAGCCTCAGGCTTCCCATCTGTTATCTTTCCTTCTCAATGCCTGACTGGTCCACTCCCTCTTTTGGACTGTAGGTCTCCTGGATGATGTATTGCAAGTCCCTTCCTATATGCCAGTCATCATTGGTAATATGCCATGGCTTATTTATGGCTACCATACATCTTTCCACTGCCATTTGGGTGACAAGCAATTTAAATTATTTGAAAGTCTAGGTGTTCTGGGGTTTTCAGAGATATGGTATTTTTTTAAAAATAGTGGTGTTAAGAGCGTGAATGTAGGTTTCATCACCACCCAATTTTACATTAGTGGAGATAGCAATCATGATACATCTCTTACTCAGGGGGTGCCATTAGGTTGAAAAGTTTAAAATCTCCATCTTACATGTAAGGAAAATAAATCACAACAAGAAGGAATTACTTTCTGAAAGTCAAGAAGTTTAGAGACCAGAATCTTAGAGACCAGTCTTCTGGCTCCTGGCCTTTGTCTTCCTTCTCAGTAAAAGTAAATAGCTCCTAATTGCATTGTTTTGTCTCAAGATTCTGATGATTCAAAATTGCTTTTGCACCTCCTACTGATATACTAGGAAATATGTAATAGCTTAATTATTTGATTGCAGGAACAACTGCCTGCCAGCACCCTTCAAAGAACTGAGCCTGTATAAATCCCAGGAACAAATTGGGAGACAACCTTTTCAAAATTGCCCTCTCTATTTCTTTTAAAAATGTTCCTTAATGAAGATACAAAGCCTCATAGGCAGCAGAACATTCTAAGCTCACCCATCCATGTCAACAGATCTCTGTCAAAGAAGGATTTCCAGCCTTTCTTAAAGGCTCACTTAAATGTAACAACAATGTGATTGTGACACTGTGAACCTGATGTTCATTTTGCCTGTTTCATGGAAGGGATCCTAATCTGGAAATCCACAACAAGGATGAGAAATAAACTTGGGGGAAAAAACCAGATGGCAAAGCAATGAAACATTAAATCCAATTCCAATACCACGAAAATTTCACAGAAGCATGAGCCTCGAAAAGAATACATCCTGACCTTTTCCAGGATCTTACCAAACATCTAACCGCATAATGGATGCTGACCAGCTTCAGGTGTACTGTTAAAAGAGTAAATTTGAGGGTTTTTTAGAGGGGGAAAGAAATGTGATGTTTTGAGCCCTTGGCACATATCTTAAAAAAATACCTATCCCAATGTTGCAATTAGAACCTGGTAATGTGCATGTCATTAACTAAATCTTAATGGATGGAAAAGAACTTAATTATCCCTCTGGTTCTGGGTTGTCTTTTTAGGATAAATTACCAAAAAAAATATATAATCATCTATTAAAATTTCAAAGGAATAAATTATCTGGAATAGCTTTAATAATATATCATTTTGTCATATTTGTCTTATAGTTCAGGCCATAGAGACTTGTACTTATAAATTGGCATGTATAGAGTGGTAAGATGGCATATCTTTTTGTCAGGAAGATATGGTTTCAAATGTTGTCTGACTATGAAATCCCAGGCAAGTCACTGAATAATGCTCAATATCCCAGTCAGTCGTCAAGTATTTATTAAGCACTTACTATATACAAGTTGGGGGAAGGGGAAGGAGTTAAGGTTAGATGGCAAGCTAGCTGGCATAGTGGATACACGGCCAGACCTGGAGTCAGGAAGACATCTTCCTATGAAGATGAGTCTTACTAGTTGTGAGACCCTGGGCAAATCACTTAATTCCATTTGCCTCACTTTCCTCATCTGTAAAATGAGCTGAAGAGGAGAATGGCAAAACACTTGTATCTTTACCATGAAAACCTAAATGGCGTCACAAAGTGTTGGATATGACTAAAAATGACTCAACCACAACCACAACATGTCGGAGGCTGGGCTAAGTGCTAGGAATGCAAAGAAAGGGGGGGCACCTTCCCTTTCCTTGGGGAGATGGAGCATGTTGAAGACACTTGTATTGAAATAGATTTTATTTCTCCCTCCAATCCACCAAAAGTGGGTATGATAACACTACACAGATATCTAGGAAAGAAGGTACATAAAGGGTAGTTGGTATAATGATGGGAACCAGGTTATAAAAGGTTGAGGAGGGAGTAGATGGTAAAAGTATTGAATGTAGAACTTGGCATCAGAATGTAAGCTTCTTTCTTGATAAAAGGGATTTTTTTTGCTTACTTTGTATCCCTAGTACATAGAAAAATGCTATCTATGTAGTCAACAATAAATGCTTTTTGAATGACTGACTGAAAAAGTAGATAGAGATAGGAAGATACTGGAGGATCATGGAAGGGAATTTGGAAGGTCATCTACTCCAACTCCCCACATTCTATAGATAAAAAGGCTAATGTACAGAGAGTTCAAGTGATGTTATTCAGGGCTAATAAGTAGCAGACAGTAGGGTCAAATAATGGGTTTTTGAGAATATCAGTAGACAAATTAGTGTGAAAGAAAAAGGAACCAGTAGAGGGAGCATGAGAAAGAGGGGATGGGATTGAAGGCAGAGGTAGAGGCAGTATCCTTAGTAAGGAGGGGAAGGTAATACACTCTGAGTTTGGGGAGAAAAATTCCTCTAAACATGAAGGAGCCAAGAATTTGTAGAAACCTATCTAGAGCCAATTGAAAACATGGAACATGAGTTCAATGGTAGTCAAAACCACATGAAAAGGTAAGGACATTTTTAGTCAGGTATGTCAATCCAAGAATGAGGCAAAAGTGAACTGTGCCAGAAGGTCCCCTTGTCCTTCATGCATGGAGTTCTGCTCTCAGGGGATGAATGTCCCTGTGTCACAGTTATGGGCTGGGAAATAATAACAACTAGGTAGGTGTAATAATACAATGTCTCAGGCAGGTGAATTTTGATAGATAGCATCTAAAGTGGGATTTGAGAAGTGTGAAAGTGGTGGAGAAAAGTCATTCTGCTGGTGTGGAGGGAAGACAGCCTACAGGCAGAGAAGCCACTGGAACCAAACGAAACCATTAAAATAACTTAGGTGGGTGAAGGGAAGAAAAAGGAACTTCACTAGGGTGATCACAACAGGAAGGAAAAGGAAAGAGCAGATGGAGAGGGGCAAAGTCAAACATGACTTCAAAGTTTTGAGACTAGATGGTTGGAGAAATGGTGGAGTCATTGTTGTTAGGAAAATTGTGAACTTGGACTGGTTTTGGAGGGCAGTTTAATCAGCTCAGTTTGGGAAATCTTGAGTATGGGATGGCAACAGGTGGAAACATCAACAGTTACTACTGCAGGGAGTTTGATGTTCCATATTGAAATTCTTTTCAGTTTCTGATGACTCTGGCTCTCCCTCTTGTGTGACCCCTAGAAAGAATGGGTGGCTCACATAGTTCAGAACAACTTTCTTCTTGCTGAATACTGATAATGGAAAGACAGAGTGGTGGGTGATTATTTCATCTGTCACATACACATTGCTGGCACTTGAGGAAGAAAAGGCAAATGCTCAGGAACTTTGTGGGTTCCTTAGGGAGACACTCATATCTTCCTGACCTCAAGTCTAGCAGTCCTTCCATAACATTCCTAAGGGAAGCTGTATCTCTCTAAGAAGAAAAAAAATCTTCAAACCTTGAACAAACATCACTTTCTACAACATTAAGAGGGTATGAAAATAATTCACTAGGATAATAAGTATGAATAAGATTTCCACATAAACATTCCTTTCCTCTTTCAACCTTGAAGATCAAAGTGTAGCACAGGGAAATTTCTTTCCTCGTGAAATCCCAGCTTCTACTAAGCAAACCCCTGGAAAGACTCTGAAATAATGGAATCTGATGCACAAAAGCTTGGGAGTTATTAACTGGATACCAGATAATGATTCAGTCCTTGCCCAAAGCTTCCCTTAAGATCTGTTTTCAGTATGATGCTTCACACAGGATGCTGTTTTTAATTAAAAGAGCTCTAGAGTCTTATGTCTATGAAATAGTCTTCTAAACACTTTATATACCTATAAACTTACCATATTGTATTCTCTGGGTGAAAGGAATACTGGTTGGTAGTTTTGATAAACAAAGCAGTGAGTAATCAATAAAGAAACGTGTGTGTGGGGGGGAACTGTGAGGGGATGTGTGTGAGTGAGTATGTGACCTCCATTAGGGCCTACCTCTATCATACATCCTCGGAATTGTCCTATCTCAGCCTTCCATGTGCATACAGAGAATGGCTACTGAACATAGGGTAAAAGCATAGAGGGAGAGCTATGCATATATGGGTAGTAGAAATAGGGACTGAACCTAAGATTTCATTTCTACAGTGATCTCCAAGATGGAGAATCTTCCTCTACTCATGAGTTTGTCCAGGGAGAATATAGAAAGAGGAGATGGCCAGTGATAAGAGTCCCAGTGAGGTAGAAACACAGGGGATAGAAGCCCATGGAACTTGTAAAAGAAATGGAGAGGAAGTTAGCAATGTATAAGTAGAACTCAAAGAGAACAATGCCAATGGTTGTTAAGTATACTCAAATACACTCGACTGTTCTTTTCCAAAGTTGATGCTAGTCTTCCAAAACATCCCATAATCAATAAGATTTAGACTGAGAAGGAACCTTGGAAGTCATTCAGCCCATCATCTTGTATTTATGAAGATCCTACTTCATGCTGGGTACACTGCTAGACACTGAGGATATGAAATGGGCAGCTAAGAGGCATAGAGGATAGAGCACTGGGCCTGGAGTCAGAAAGATTCATCTTTGTGAGTTCAAATCTGGCCTCAGACACTTACCAGGCATTTGACCCTGGACAAGTCACTTAACTCTGTTTGCCTTAGTTTCCTCACCTGCAAAATGAGCTAGAGAAGGAAATGACAAAACACGCTAGTATCTTTGCCAAGAAAATCCCAAATGGGATCACAAAGAGTCATACACAACTGAAACAACTCAACAATTAATAAGGATATGATGTATTTCCTATGCTCAGCAACTGACACTCTACTGAGGGCAATAACATATACCCTGGCAAATCAATACAGGATATTTACAAACACCACCACTAACAGCAATTCATGCTGGTACAGAGCTTTAAAATCTACAAAGACCCACCAACAACAATGTGATGGAGGTGCTATTGTCATGCCCATTTTGCAGATGAGTAAATTGAAGCTCAGAAAGGTTGTTTACTATAAAGGAAGAAAAAAAGTAATTTTGTTGGAGGTAAGGAATTAATCATGGGGGGAGGGTGGTTACGAAAGGCCTATTGTGGGTGGTAGAAATTGAGTTGGGACTTGACAGAAGGTAGGACTATACTCTTACAAAGAATTAAGTAGAGATAGAGGATTCCAGGCATGAAGTAAATCCAGACACTTTTACTTCACTACTAATAATTTGTACTCTCTTTGGCAGTACAATGGACAGAGGCTAACCTGGAGCTGTTTACTACTTGGAAAGGACAGGGACTACAAACTGGCAAATTACATGCTTTTCTCTTCCTCTCCCATACATATTCATGAACTTTTGGCAAACTAGATGGAGTCTATTGATATTGGAATAGAGAACATGCATCCAATTTCCTTGTTCAAGATCCTCAATGACTCTTAATTGATTATTCAAGCTCTAAACACAAGAAGCCAAAATTAAATTTGAACAGGTACACTGGTCTTTTGGTCCTTCAGGGTAAACAGCTAGAGGGCTTGTGGCAATTCTGCTTTTTCTAATAGCTGTTTTGGTAACCTTCAAATATCTTCAACCCACCTGTTTCCAAAATTAAGGGGCTGGACTGGATGACTCCGAGATCTGAAATCTATTGAGTTTATAAACCTCATCTACTCACAAAACAGCATGGATTTTGGACCTGATTTTTAGCCAAGAAACAAATATTAAGGAAACTAACTGTTCTTCCAGTTGCTTTAACTATAATCAGTTAACACAGACTCCTTTTATTGAATTCACAGTCCAACAAGCTGAACTCCTGAGTGTTCAGAAAGAATCATCTAAATCTGATAAAACATCAAACAATCATAATCATAAAATTCCTAGTTGGTAGTTCTGTTTCTGAATGTGTTTTAGAGACAGTGAGAGACAGTATAGTGTAGGGAATAGAAGCTAGTCTCATAACCACAAAAACCTGGGTTCGTATCCTGCCCCTCATACATTCTAGCTGTGTAAGCCAGGGTAAGTATTAACCTCTCAGTAATCTAGTCAATTCTCAAAAATGAAAATTGAAGAGAAGGTGACAACCCACATTGGTGGAGAAAATTTTCTCATCCAGGCATTCCCTATAATGCAGGTCCAGCTTTATCCCCATTATAGAGGTTAATGAAGTGCTTTACATATATTAGCTCATTTCCACCTCAGCACTCTGCTGGGAGGTACCTACTGTGTTATATAGACTAATGTGGTTTTTCACTCTCATGGGCACTCTCCCTTCATCACAGATAGCACTTTCTCATTCTCGGCTAATTTTGTCTATATTTTACCAGAAGTCTTTGACAGAGGCTGAAGGCCTTCAGTTATTTTCATTCCCAGAAGGGACAAGTTCCCCATTGTATACAGGTACACTCAAATACTCCCAACTGTTCATTTCCAAGGATGAGACACTACTGATTACAATCATGTGATAACTACTGGCATTTAGAGAGAGAAGGAACCATTTAGACCATCACTTTTATTTCAAAGCTAAATAAACTAATGCTCAGAAATTAAAATGAATGACTAAGGCTTACGTTGGCTACACATAGTAGAACTGTTTAAAATCTGAACTTCTTGACTCTAAACCCACTATTCTTTCCAACTATATCTCATTGTCTCCTTCATAGTACACAGAATTTGCAAAAAGGAAAGCATTGGGGGATTTCCAGGAAGATCACAAATTAAAAGTTTCATCTAACACTATTTCCCATCCATACAACTTCAAAGCAATAAGATATGCACCAAATCAGGACAGTAAAAATGTATAATATGAAGGATAGACAAAAGGAAATATTTCCCTATGAGCTAATTTCTTTAGAAAAAATATCATCAGCTAGCCAACTAAGTACTATGAAATGCTGAATTAAGCATTACAGTTACAAAGAAAGGTAAAATTAGTCTCTGAATTCAAGGTTAACACAAAGGTTGCAAACACATGATGTTGCCTTCTGTAACAATAGGGAAGTTTGGGACAGCGAAAGGTTTTTTAAGAGAAAGATAATAAGTTTTGTTTTGGAAATATTAAGTTTGAGACGCTTAGAGGACATCCAGTTTGAGAAGTCTAAAAGGCAGTTGGTATGGAACTAAAACTTAGGAGGGAGACTGAGGCTACATAAATGAATCTTAGAAACATCTACACAGAGATAACTGAACCTCTGGGAGTTGATTAGATGACCAAGTGAAATATTAAAAAGAAAGAAGACAAGAATGTCAAAGATAGACCCTTGAAGGACACCTACATTAGTTGCCATGACCGGGAAGGAAAAAAAAAACAATGAAAAAGCCTCAGACAATAGACTATTATGCAGAGACTCAATGTCACCAAAATCTTCTAAAGAGAAGGGTGCCTAGTAGGAGGAGTTGATGGTGTCAAAGTTTACAAAAAGAACAAGAGGATTGAAGAAAGGTCATTGGGTTTGGCAATTAAGAGATCATTAGTAAGTTGGGAGAAAGCAGAGTCACTTGAAAGATGAAATTGGAAGCCAGATTGCAGAACATTTAGAAATTAATAAAAGGAAAGAAGTGGAGGTACTGAATACAGATGGTTTTTAAAAGGAATTTAGTTGAGAAAGGAGGGAGGGATATAGAATGACAGTGGCAATAGTAGGATCAAAAAATATTTTTTTAAAGGTGGAGGAGACATGGGACTATTTATAGGCAGCAGGGAATGAGTCAGAAAATAAGAGGAATTAGAGTTAGAGAGAAAGAGTCAGAATGACAGAGAAATCTGCTGGAGAAGGTGGGAGGGATGGAATCGACGGCACAATTTGACTTTTCCACTTGGTAAGGAGAAAGGTCTTCCATTGTTTAAGGTTGAAAGAAGGGAGTAGAAAGTGGAGTATTATGTCAGAGGTATATAACATGGGTAGACAAAGAAGAGTTCTTAGAAAATGGCTTCTTTTTGTGGAGGAGGAGATTGGGTATTTAGTAGAGAAGGTGGGAAACATGGAATGGGTGACTTGAAGAGAGATAAGAAGATGTTCAAACAAATTATGGACAGTGGGATAAGAGAAATCATGGAGGAATATAAGAATTTCCTTGCAAAAGTGATGTCCCAGTTGAGAGCAAAAACATAAGTTTGCAATGACTCAGTCATCACAATTTTGTGATTTGTTCTTGTACAAGAATAAGAGAAAAGGACTGAGATAATAGGAGCTTGGCAAAGCATGGTCAGTGATAAAACAAGCAAGAAAGTAGAAAATACAGGTTTGAATTAGTTCAGAAGATTAGAATGTATCCTGTGCAAAGGGGATGGTCTGGGAAAGAACTGAGAAGTGGAGGATATGGAGGTTATAGCATGGACAGAATTACTGAGTTTAAAGGCATAGGGGAAAATGTAATGAGAAAACATTGTGATCAGATTAAAGAATTCTATAGGTTCTCATGAAAGCAAAATGTGTGTGACAAAATATTAAAGTTATGACAATCCTTGTATGGAGTTGAAGTGAAATGAAGTTATGGGAACCATGTAGATTGAGAAACTAGCTGAAGGTATTTGAAGGAACATCAATACGCATGTCAAAGTCTTCTAATATGATGGTTGGGATGAACACAAAGACAAAGCCAGGCACTGAACTCCTTGAGGAAAGTGCTAGTAAATAATGTTTCCCAGATCTCTATTAGGGAGAAGTTTAAATGATAAATATTTTAAGGGAGGAGAGACTGCTGAGTAATGGTTTTAAAAGGAGAATCTGGACATGGCAATGGGGAACAAGGAATATTCTGACTCTCCTACAGGGGTCAGAGTCAGAGATATAAGATAAAATGTAGTCAAAACAGGAAAAATTCACCAGGAAAACAGTATGTCCATCATGGCAAGAAGATACAGGGTGGCCCAGTGTCTCTCCATGTTCTTCTTACCCATATTCAGAGTATTCTCTTGGCTAAAATAAAAGTTTAACATGGATTCTAAGTTATTTACTCATAATGGAGGAAGATCATTGAGTTTTCTCTGATTGGTGATCTTGTTAGTAGAAAGGTGATAGTTGAACATGGGAGAGGGACCCTCAATTACAGAGTTTCTTATAACCCTGTTCAAAACACAAGGAAAGGGGGACAGTTTATCACAGCTGTGATAAGCACAACTTCCCATTGTAGTGGCAAACAGAAGTGACCTGGCTGAACACTATAGCTTGATAAGGAGTTGTTGAATTTATTTTGCTCCAGTGGTCAGAAGTAAAGTTCTAAGTGAGGAAGGATTTAAGAGTGTTGTGCGAAACTGAAAGGAGGGGAAAGAGACAAAGAGAGACAGAGAAAAACAGGCAGAAAAGAAGGAGGGAGGAGGAGAAAACATTGGAGTGAGAAGAGGAGAGGGAAAAATTGGTGATAAGTTTAGCTTCTATTCAAATAAATCAGAAGTGAAATAGTACAAGAAGGAAAATAAATAGGAGCACAACCAAGATGGCAGAGTAATAGCTCAGACTTTCTAGAGCACTTCCCCCAAGCCCAGTCAAATACCTGTAAAAATTGGCTCCAAACAAATTCTGGAGCTGCAGAACCCACAGAATGATGGAGTGAAGCAAATCTCCAGTCTGAGACAGCCTGGAAGGTTGCCAGAAAGTGTCTATCATGTCACATTGGGAGCAAAGTACAGTTCAGTGTGGGCTGCACAGGTCCAGAGGGGACCTGAGCAGACCTCAGGGGAAATGAATCTCTCTCACTTGTGGTGATTTCTAGACTTTATGACCCCAAAAAACTGAGGACAAATTGGAAGATCAGTGGGGGAAAAAAGTGGGACCCATGTGAGAGAGTAGAATAGTCAAGTCCCAGCCCCAGGGTGGTGGAGAAGGGAGGGTGTGGAGGAGCTCACAGCAGCCACAGCAGCAGCAGGGGTAGCTGCAGCCATTGTTTCTGGAGCTCTAGACCCACAGATTATGGGAAGATCTAGCAGTTGACAGGACACCCTCACTGGAAGCAGAGAACTACCTTGACAAAGAGCTCAAATGTCAAATAAATGACTGAGGAAATGAACAAACAGCAGAAAAAAAATCAAACTATAGAATCTTTCTTTGGAAACAAGGAAGATCAAAACATACAAACAGAAGAAAATAAAGTCAAAGCTCCTCCATTCAAAGCCTTCAAGAAAGATATGAATTGGTCTCAGTCGATGGAAGAGCTCAAAAAGGATTTTGAAATTCAAGTAAGAGAAGTAGAGCAAAAATTGGGAAGAAAAAAGAGAGTGATGCAAGAAAGTCAGGAAAAATGTATCAACTGCTTGCTTAAAGGAAACCCAAAAAATACTGAAGAAAAAAACACTTTAAAAAACAGACTAACCCAAATGACAAAAGAGACTCAAAAAGTCAGTGAGGAGAAGAATGCCCAAAAAGCAGAATTGGTCAGATGGAAAAAGAGGTTCAAAAGTTCACTGAAGAAAATAATTCCTTAAAGATTAGAATGGAGCAGATGGAAGGTAATTACTTTGTGAAACATCAAGAAATTGAAAAACAAAACCAAAGGCATGAAAAAATAGAAGACTGTGAAATATCTCACTGGAAAAAAATGACCTAGAAAACAGATCAAAGAGAGTCAATTTAACAAGTATGGGAATACCTTAAAGCCATGATAAAAAAAGAGTCGACATTATCTTTCAAGAAATTATCAAGGAAAACTGCCCTGATATTCTAGAACCAGAGGGTAAAATAAATATTAAAAGAATCCACCACGTGCCTCCTGAAAGAGAATCCAAAAGGAAAACTTCTAGGAATATTGTAGCCAAATTCCAGAGCTCCCAGGTCAAGAAGAAAATATTGTAAGCAGTCAGAAAGAAATAATTCAAGTATTGTGGAAATACAATCAGGATAACACAAGATCTAGCAGCTTCTACATTAGGGGATCAGAGGCCTTGCAATATGATATTCCAGAGGTCCAATGAGCTAGATTAAAACCAAGAATCACCAATCAAGTAAAACTGAGTATAATATGTCAGGGGAAAAAATTGTCATTCAATGAAATAAAGGACTTTCAAGAATTCTTGATGAAAAGACCAGAGTTGAATAGAAAATTTGACTTTCAAAAACAAGATTCAAGAGAAGCATGAGAAGGTAAACAGCAAAGAGAAATCATAAGGGACTTACTAAAGTTGAACTGTTTACATTCTTACATGGAAAGATCATATTTGTAACTCTTCAGAGTTTTCTCAGTATTTAGGTAGCTGGAGATATTATATATACATATATATATATATATATATATATATATATATATATATATACACACAGAGGGCACAAGGTAAAAGGAACAGGAAGGGATGATATATAAAAAATAAAATTAAGGGGTAAGTGAGGAATATATGGGGAGGAGAAAGGGAGAAATAGAATGGGGCAAATTATCTCTCACATAAAAGGAACAAGAAAAAGCTTTTTCAATGGAGGAGAAGAGGGGGAGGTGAGAGGGAAAAAGTAAACCTTGCACTCATCACATATGATTTAAGAAGGAAATAACATGCATGCTCAACTTGCTATGAAAATCTGTCTTATACCACAGGAAAGTAGGACACAAGCAGGGTGTGGGGGGGGAATGATAGAAGGGAGGGCAAATAGGAGGAGGGGGTAATTAGAAGTAAACACTTTTGAAGAGGGATAGTCAAAAGACAGAACAGAATAAATGGGGGACAGGATAGGATGGAGGGAAATATAGTTAGTCTTTCATAGCATAGCTTATGGAAGTCTTTTGTATAACTACACATATATAACATATATCTAATTGCTTGCCTTTTCAGTGGGAATGAGTGGGGAGGAGAGAAGTTGGAACTCAAAGTTCTAAAAACGAATGTTAAAAATTGTTTTAACATGCAACTGAGAAATAAGATATACAGGCAATGGGTCATAGAAATTTATCTTGCCCTACAAGGAAATAGAGGAGATGGGGATAAGAGAACAGAGGGGTATGCTAGAAGGGAGGGCAGATTGGAGGAAGGGGTAATCAGAATGCATGCTGCCTTGGGGTGGGCAGAGGGAGAGATGGGGAAAAAATTTGGAACTCAAAATCTTGTGGAAATGGATGTTGAAAGCTGAAAATGAATAAATTTTTAAATAAATTTTTTATAAAAGGGAAAAGCTCATGCAAATATCTTAGCATAACCCACGGACTTCAGTGAATGTTTGTTTTCTCCACTGGGATTTATTTCTACTACGATAACTTGCCAATGAAACTCATAAATAGAGAAGTGACTTTGTATTGACACAGAGGAAGTCTTTCTGTGTGGTCAATCAATATCATTACTTACTTGTCATTCTCTTTCCTCCTGCTTCTATTGTATATAACCTGACAAGCAATACCAAGTTCTCAGGGTATGTGCTGTCTACCCTTGCTATCAAGGTTTGAAATCCAGTTGAAGTCACTCTTCACAGCAAACAAAACAACAAGAGACAAAAATGGTCTCTCTTGGAGGACCACAGAAAGACAGACATACAAATATACCATTGGCGGAGTTCTAAAAAACAATTTGCAAATTGTCAGAGGAAAGTCATTAATCTGTCCACACCCTTTGACTATGAAATCCCACTGTTGGACATATTCTCTAAGGCATTTAAAGCAGAAAGACTCTGAAATATGAGCTCAAATCTTCATAGCACTTTTTTTATGGTGACAAAGGACTGGGAAAAAGTGGGCTCCCTTTGGTTGTGAAATGAGAACAAATTTTGGTAAAATGAATGTAATGAAATATTAAGAAATGACCAATGTTCAGAATATAGAAATGTGGGAAAACTTGTATAAATTGATAGAGAGTGAAGCGATTAGAACTAGGGAAACAATATGTATAATGACTTCAACAATGGAAATAAAAACAATTAAGTCAAAAGCCAGAAAAAAGAAGGAAAATAAATAATCATCTAGAAATGAACAAAGTATTATTACAAAGTAACAATAAATATTATAAAAATGAATGACAGTAGTTTGAAAATCCTTGTTCAAAAGGAAAGAGAATTAATAAATTCTGTGGGACTTTCAGAAATGATAAACTTAAAGAAACAAAAAATTCAGTAGAATTATCCTGAACAAAAACTAAATGATTTTCAAAAAAAGAAATATGGGCAGAAATCAGAGGTCTCAACAGATTTAACAATTAAAACAATTAAATATTCAACTTAGATCTTATGACAAGTAACTTCTCCAAAAGGCAGAAGCTCAAGAAAAAAGAATGGTAACATTACAATAAAAAAACATAGAAGTAGAAGAAAAGTTGACAAAAGACAGAACTATAAAAACACATGAATGCTATGACATGCGACTAAGTACGCACAGCAATAATGTAAGAAGACTTGGTATCCCAGAAAAAAACAAACAAAAACAAAAACTTGATGAAATAAAAAGTTTGAATGCTGTACTTCAGGAAATTTAGAAAAATAATGAGAATCACTGGAAACAATACAATGATAACATTATCTAAATGTGAATAGTCACATCAATAGGAAGTTCCTAATTTTAACCTTTTTTATTGCTATATTTTGATTTTATGTGGCCTTCACTTTTACTTGTATTCTTTGTCATATCCCTATACAGTGAATAGTGTCTATAATTAACATTTTAATGGAGGAAAAGAAAGCAAAATCTGCACAACAATGCTAATTAATATATTATTCAAATCTAAAACTCTATATAATATTCCACTTCAGAATTGCCCCACCCTTTTTTTGTTTTATTTTTTATTTTTTTTATTAATAAATTTATTTAAATTTTTACATTCATTTTCACAAGATTTTGGGTTCCAAAATTTTCTCCCCATTTGT
>CM053772.1:21564263-21588334 GCA_028658325.1 Potorous gilbertii
GCACCTCTTTTTCCACTTGGCTAATTCTGCTTTTGAAAGCATTCTTCTCCTCATTGGCTTTTTGAACCTCTTTTGCCAATTGACTTAGCCTATTTTTCAAGGTGTTACTTTCTTCAGCATTTTTTTGGGTCTCCTTTAGCAAGGTATTGACCTGCTTTTTCGTGCTTTTCTTGCATCTCTCTCATTTCTCTTCCCAGTTTTTCCTCCACCTGTCTAACTTGATTTTCAAAATCCTTTTTGAGCTCTTCCATGGCTTGAGCCCACTGAATATTTATTTTGGATGTTTGGGATACAGAAGCCTTGACTTCTATGTCTTTCCCTGATGGTAAGCATTGTTATTCCTCATTAGAAAGGAAGGGAGGAGATATCTGTTCACAATGGATCTGAGCTCCTGCCTGCTTTGGGAGCCCCTGCCTGCTGCTTCCCCTGCTGCTGCCTCTCGAGGGGGCTTGAGTTATGGAGACACCCTGCTCCCCTCTCAGCCAGCCAAAAAGAGTCTCTCACTGACCTTTGATATCTCTGGGCGGAGGGACCTTCACAGACACTGGAGATTCTGTCCCTGGAGCCTGCTCAGATCTGCTCCTCTTGGTGTTGGTTTTTTAGGTCTCTCTGGAACAGAAATCACCTTCACTCCATTGTTGTGTGGTTTCCA
Source organism: Potorous gilbertii (assembly GCA_028658325.1). Lineage (NCBI taxonomy): Eukaryota > Metazoa > Chordata > Mammalia > Diprotodontia > Potoroidae > Potorous > Potorous gilbertii. The sequence goes on from CM053772.1 coordinate 21,564,916, forward strand.
CTGCTCCAGAATTTGTTGGGAGTTCTTCTTTATAGATATTTTATGGGTTGTGGTTTAGGCATATGTGAATCTTTCTACTCCACCATCTTGGCTCCTCCCCCAACATCACTTGCTTTTGAAAGGATTCCTTATTTGATAAGACTGGTAGAAACATGAAATCAGTTTGGCAGGAAATAAGTTTAGATCAGAAATTTATACCATATATGACAGTAAGTTCTAAATGTGTATATAACATAATTATAAATGGATATATAAAAAAATAAGGGAATATAGAAATAGATATTTTCCTTCAGTTTTGGAATCAGGCTAAAGATTCTTATCCAAACAAGAAATAGCTGCAATAATCAAAGAGGAAGTAGACAATTTTGCCTATAGAAAATTTAAAAGGTTGGCCTCAACATCATCAGTGTAGCTAGGGTATGAAGGAAATCAGTCAATTGGGCAAAAAATCAATACCTCAAATATCAGATAAAAATATAATAGGCTTCCTCTAAGTGGTTTCCCTTCCCAAAATGTTTCTCTTCCCTAAAAAGTCTTTAAGCAGAACCTAAAGAACCACTTGTTAGTAATATAGTACATTGCCTTTCCTATGCAAACATGCTTTGCATCAACCTCTGAGGTTCCTTCCACCACTGACATCAATGTGTTTCTTCAACATGTCATCATGATCTCAGTTATTAATAAACACAAAATCAGCCCACATATAGTTTGAATCTCAACCCTCCTCCCCACTGAAATTAATTATATTTTGATCACAAAAGTTCCAATTTTTATAAAATAAAAATAACATCCGCTCTGAACTGCTTTTGATCTTTTTAAAAAAGAAATACATTTACAGTACAAATTATAGAACTCTATCTCAATCATAAATCACAATTAGCTCAGTCATTAACCAGTTGAGATATATCCCCATGGTTTCTAGTTCTTTACCACCACAAAGAGAGTGGCTATACATATTTTGGAACATATAGTTTCTTTCCCTTTTTCCTTAATCATCTTGGGAAACAGACCTAGTTGTGGTGTTGCTGGGTGAAGTAGTAGTCAATTTTATAACTATTTGGGTGTAATTCCAAATTGCTCTGCAGTTATCCCTACTTCTATTCTTCTGTATTATGGAAATGCTTGCTTTATTTCTTAAGTTCAGAATAAAATAAATATTTTAAAATCATAATACACTAGAATAATGTACATACATATGCCCACAACTCCACCTGACTTTATCTAGGTATCTATGCATGGATATAGATATATCAGAACAATGGAAGTCAAATTTTATCTTAACCTGGAATACCAGCTAAAACAGCTTCTTCTAAATGAAATTATAATATACTACTGTAAGTAATATTCAGTGATTGTAGAACATACTTAAATAACAAGCTCAGTTTCATACATTAACAATAACTTAATAGAGCCATTGAAACAAGGGCAGAGAGGCCTGGAGAAAGCCCAGACTGAGCATATCTTGTTATGTGGGTGCTCCAGAGCCTTGAACCGATGTCTTTACATGTCTGGTAATGTGCAACCACTCTTCCTCAAGGTAGAAATGAGAAATTTCAAGGACTATTGAACACTCTGGCAATTTTCACAGTGGATCAGCGCAAAGTTATTTAGCCCAGGTGTTTTCAGTAATCGTGATGCATTGGAAAAATTCACAGTGCTCAATGGGCCTCAAACTCCACCTGCTTGGTGTGGTGGTTAAGTATTAGCTCAGTGGATTGTAAAATCCAATATTCAGGATGACTGGCTGCTCTCATTAGATTTTTTTTCTCTCCCTGTCACTAGTTATAGGTGAAAGTGTGTGTGTACGTGTATATATGTGCACATATACACATGTACATACATACACATATACATGTGTGTATGCATACATACGTGTGTGCATGTATGTATAATCTACATGCAATGAGATAGATGGTATAAGTGGAGTAAAGGGTGGTGTATTGACCCCATAGCATTAAATCTCACAAAGCAATGTAAGAGACCATTAAATCTTGACCTCCTCTTTTGAAGATGAAAAAACTGAGATTCAGAGATGAACTGGTCTATGCAAGATCATGTAAGTATTAAGCAATAATGTTGCTGCAATGTTTTCTTTCCCCTAATACAGGTTTTTATTATTTAATTTTAATTTTTCCACTGAATATTTTTTCCAGTTACATACATAGTTTTCAACATTCACTCTTATAAGATTTTAAGTTCCAAATTTTCCCCCTCCCCAAGACATGAAGCAATCTGACATAGGTTATATATGCATAATCATATTAAATAGATTTCTACATTAGTCATGTTGTGAAAGAAAAATCAGAACAAAAGGTAAAAACCATGAGGAAAAAATCAAAACAAAAGAGGTACAAATAAGATGCTTTGATCTGTTTCAGATTCAATAGTTCTTTGTCTGAATGCGGATAGCATTTTCCATACTGAGTCTTTTGCAATTGCCTTGGATAATTGTACTGTTGAGAGGAGCTAAGACTAGCACAGTTGATCATTGAACAATGTTGCTATTATTGTGTACGATGTTTTCCTTGTTTTCACTTTACTCAATATAAGTTCGTGTAAATTCACCTGCTCATAATTTTTTAGAGCAAAAAAGTATTCCATTACATTCATATAACAGTTTGTTCAGCCGTTGCCCAATGGATTGCCTCAATTTCCAATCTTATGTCACCACGGAAAGAGCTGCTGTAAATTTTTTTTGCATATGTCAGTCCTTTTCCCTTTTTTTATGCTCTCTCTGGGAGACAGACCTAATAGTGATAATTGCTAGACCAATCGGTATGCACAGTTTTATAAGCCTTTGGGTATAGTTCCAAATTATTCTCCAAAATAGTTGGATCAGTTCATAACTCTACCAATAATGCATTAATGTTCCAATTTTCCCACATCTCCAACATTTATCATTTTTCCTTTTCTGTTATATTAGCTAGTCTGATAGGTGCAAAGTTGGTTTAATTTGCATTTCTCTTGTCAACAGTGATTTAGAGCATGTTTTCATGAGACTATAGATAGCTTGAATTTCTTCACCTGAAAACTACCTGTTCATATTCTTTGGCCATTTATCAACTGGGAAATAACTTGTATTCTTATACATTTTATTCAGTTCTCTTTATATTTGAGAAATAAAGCCTTTATCAGAAATACTGGCTCTAAAAATTTTTTCTCCTTGCTTTTCTTCTGATCTTGGTTGCATTGACTTTGTGCAAAAACTCTTTTACTTTAATGTAAAAAAAATTATCCACTTTGTATTTTATAATATTTTCTGTCTCTTGTTTGGCCATAAATTCTTACTTTCTCCATAAATCTCACAGGTAAACTATTCCTTGCTCTCCTAATTGGCTTACAGTATCATTCTTTATGTCTAAATCATGTAAACATTTTGACTGTATCTTGCCTAGTTTCTGCCATATTATTTTCCATTTTTCCCAGAAATGTTTGCCAAGTAGTGAATTCTTATCTCAGAAGCAGGAATCTTTGGGTTCGTCAAATAATAGATTACTATAATAACAATTAATTACCATTATAGTTAATTGTAATTATTTCCGACTGTGTCTTGCGTACCTAATCTATTCCACTGATCCACCATCTATTTCAGTACGAAATCATTTTGATAATTACCACTTTCTAATGTAGTTTTAGGTTCGCTATGGCTAGGTCACCTTGCTTTGTATTTTGTTATAAATTCCCTTGATATCCTTGAACTTTTGTTCTTCCAGATGAGTTTTGCTATTTTTTCTAGCTCTATAAAATCATTCTGAAAGTTTGACATGGTGATGAAAAAGTAAATTAATTTAGGTAGATTTGTCATTTTTATTATATTAGTTCAGCCTACCCATGAGCAATTGAAATTTTTCCAATCGTTTAGATCTGACTTTATTTGGGTGAAGTGTTTTATAATTGTGTTCATATAATTCCTGGATTTGCCTTGGCAGGGGGAGCTCCAAATATTTTATATTATATATGGATATTTTAGATGGAATTTTCCTTTCTATCTCTTGCTACTTAACTTTGTTGGTAATATGTAGAATTACTAATGATTTAAGTAGGTTTATTTTATATCCTGCAATTTGGCTAAAGTTGTTAATTATTTCAAGTAGTTTTTCAGTTGACCCTGTAGGATTCTCTAAGTGTACCATCATATCAGCTACAAAGAATCACAGTTTTCTTTCCTCATTTCCTATTCTAATTTCTTTAATTTCTTTTTCTTCTCTTAATTAAAACAAGCGTTTCTAGCAAAATATTGAATAACAGTGGTGATAATGGCTGTTCTTGTACCATCTCTGATCCTTTGGGGAAAGATTCTAGCTTATCCCTATTACATAAAATGCTTGCTGATCGTTTTAGATAGATCATACTTATTTTAACAAAAAAACTCCATTTATCCTACCCTTACTGGTGTTTTTAATGGAAATGGGTGCAGTACCTTGTCAAAAATGTTTTTCTGTACCTATTGAGATCATCATATGATTTTTGTTAGTTTTGCCATGGATATGGTCAATTTTGCTGATAGGTTTCTTAATAATGAACCAGCCTTGATTTCCTGATATAAAATCCCGCCTGGTCATGGAGTACTATCCTCATGACAAATTGTTGTAATCAATTCCTTTGCTAACATTTTATTTAAAAATTTTTACATCAATATTCATTAGGGGAATTGGTCTCTATTTTTTCTCTGTTTTGGCTTTAGACAAGGTATGAGAACCTTATTTGTGTCTTAAAAAAATAATTTGGTAGGACTCTTTCTTTGCCTATATTCCCTAATTGTTTATACAGTATTGTATTTAAATGTTCTTTAAATGTTTGGTAGAATTCACTTGTTAAACCAACTGGTCCTGGGTATTTTTTCTTAGGAATTTCATTTAGAGTTCACTTTCTTTTCTAAAATGGGGTTGAATATTTTATTTTCTCTTCTGCTACTCTGACCAATTCATTTTTTGGTAAATATCCATCCATTTCATTAGATTGTCATATTTATTAGCCTACAGTTGAGCAAAATATCTCCTAATTATTACATTAATTTCTTCTTCTTTGATGGTGAATTCACTCTTTTCATTTTTGAATCTGGTAATTTGATTTTCTTTCTTTTTTAAAAAAATCAAATAAACTATAGGTTTATCTATTTTGTTGTTTTTTGTATAAAACCAGTTCTTAGTTTTTTTATTAGTTCAGTAATTTTTTTATTTTCAATTTTACCTCTCCTTTGATTTTCAGAGTTTTTAATTTGGTATTTAATTGGGGACCTTTAATTTATTCTTTTTCTAGTTATTTTACTTACATATCCAATGCATTGATCTCCTCTTTCTCTGTCTTATTCATGTAAGCTATTTAGAGATATGAAAATTTCCTAAGTACTCCTTTGGTTACATCCCATAAATTCTAGTATGTTGTCTCATTATTGCCATTCTCTTTGATGAAGTTATTTATTGTTTCTATGGTTTATTGTTTGATTCATTCATTCTTTAGGATTAGATTATTTAGATTTTGGTCTATTTTCCATGGTCCTTTATTACTTTTAATTTTTATTACATCATGATTTGAAAAGATGCATTTAATATTTTTGTCTTTCTGCATTTGACTGTGAAGTTTTTATGCACTTACATATGGTCAATTTTTGTGTAGGTGTCAGGGACTGCTGAGACAAAGGCATGTTCCTTTCTATCCCCATTCAATTTTCTCTAGAGAATCATCATATCTAACTTTTCTAAAACTCTATTCACCTCTGTAACTTCTTTCTTATTTATTTTGTGTTTCAATTTATCAGTCTCTGAGAAGGGAGATTGAAGACCCTCACTAGTACAGTTTTGTTGTCTATTTTCTCCTGTAACTCACTTAACTTCTCTAAGAATTTGGAAGCTATACTACTTGGTGCATATATGTTTAGTGTTGATATTACTTCATTGTCTATGGTATCTCTTAGCAAAATGTAGTTTCCTTCCTTATAATTTTTTCCTTTAATTAGATCTGTTTTTGCTTTGTCTGAGATCTGGTTAGATACTCCCTCTTTTTTTTTTTTAACTTCGGCTGAAGTATAATATATTCTGCTCTGGCCTTTTACCTTTAATCTTTATATATCCCTCTGTTTCAAATGTGTTTCTTGTAAGCACTATATTGTAGGATTCTGGTTTGTAATCCACTCTGCTGTCTGCTCCCATTTTATGGGAAATTTAATCTCCTTAACATTCAGTTATGATCACTGTGTATTTCCCTCCATCTTATTTTTTCCCCCTTTACCCAAATGAGACAGACCCTCCCTGAAGTCCTTCTAAGTTATCTTAAACTGGAAAATTGTTTCACTCCATCTTTTAATATGTTCTTTTGTTCCACAATCTGTGTGGAGGCTTGATTTAACATTGTTTCCAAGGGAAACTGGGAAGAGCTCATGCAACTTCCTGACTTTTCTCCACCATCTTGGCTGCACCTCCTATTATTTTAAATAGATAATAAAATAACAGTCAAGATTCTTTCTAGAACTTTGCCCCATGATAGAAGTGATTGGGCATATGAGTGTCTGTTTATGTAATATATCTGTTTGGGAGGGTAATTCAGTAGTATAAGATGACCTCTTAGAGATCTCTTGTCCAAGTGCCTCACTTTACACATAAGAATAATCAAATCTCACTAAGGCAAGAGAGACTCAGCCAAATTCATACAAGTACTGAACAGTGTAGTCAGGATTTGAATCCAGTTGAATCCTGACTCAAAATCCTGGGTTCCCTTCATTTTCAAAGATTGGTTCTTAGCAGAAATATTGATAGATTTAGAGTTTAAATAAATAAATAGATAAATAAATAAATAAATCAAGATTCAAATCTTTGCTCTGTTACAAACTTACTCTTTGATTCTGGGCAGGTCCCATAATTTTGCCCTTATGAGCCTTGGTTTCCTTACTGGTAAAATCATAATAATATTTGTGTTATTAAATTCACAGATATATTGAAAAGAATATACTCTGAAAATTTGAATAATTTTTAAAAACTGATAAGTAGTCTCTAAATATTGAATATGACAGATAAAATGTGTATTGTTTCCATCTACAATAATGGTGTTATGATTAACTTTCTTGGCCACTTCCCAAGATTTTGACACTTGAATTGTCTTTGAGGTAACCACCTGGATTTGCGCAGCATTCTTTGCTTCTGATTCTTCTGTCTAATTTCTCAGTTCCCTTCTCTGGATTGTTATTCATGTTCATGTACTATCATTATCACCTCCAAGGATCCCCAAATTAAATTATTTACTTTTTAAAAATTTATTCGTGTACATACTTTTTTTCTATCTCTAGGAGAACCCAAGGGCAGAGCTACTTCATTTTTATCACAATACTTTGTTAAAAAAAAAAAGCTATATTCAAAGTATTGAGCTTTCATTTTTACATAACCTATATTTCCTACTACATTCCTATCCTTTATTCAAAAAGAAATCTCCTAATTAAAAAAAGTTAAGGAAAACTAGTTAAAATATATTTTTAAGTACAATGCTATAATTAGTGTTCTATACCCATAGTCTTGCAATGCTGAAAATGAGTAAGGGGGAGTCTTTCGTTTTATATCTCTTCTTTGGAGCTAAGCTGGGTTATTACAATTTTACAATTGTAATTGTTTATTTTGTTATTTTTCCCTTATTGCTATTGTCATTGCATAGACTTCTTTCCTTTGTATATTAGTTTACCAAAGTTTCTCCATGAATCTCTTTATTTGTCATAGTCTCCATTTCACTCATCACGGTAATATTCCATTATACTCATATACAACATTTTTCCATGTGTTTATAAATCAATGGGCATCTGCCTTATAAATATAAATATTTTTGGTATATATGATCCTTTTGTTTATCACTGGTCTTCTTGGAATATATACCATACGCTGGAATCTCTGACACAAAGAACAGGGATATTTTAAGTACCTTATTTACAAAAACCCAAATTGCTTCCCAGAATGGTTGGATCAATTAACAACTAAAACAACAATAAATTAGTTTTCCATCTTTCCGTAATTTCTATCATATTCACTATTCTCATCTTTTGTCATCTTTGAAAATTTGAGAGACATGAAATTTTTTAAATGCATTTCTCTTATTACTGTGATTTGGAGCATTCTTTCATATAGTTGTTAATAGTTTGCAATTCTTATGAGAAGTATTTTTGACCTTTTGGATCTTTTGACTGCTTATACATTGGGGAATGGCTTTTAGTCTTATCTATTTCTCCTTGTCATCTATATATCTCAGATATAAAATCATTGATAGAAATTAACTTAATATTTAACTTTTATTTTCTCCTTTTATACTTTTTAGCTTTCTTGTTTTTCTGTTATTTGGGGATGCTTAAAAGAAGAGTATGCCTCCAAACACTTTTATCGTTTTAAGGATTTCTCATCTATAGCTTTGTATTGCTGATTCATCTTTTCTTATGGATGATTAGGCTCAAATTTATGGTGTGTATAATTTTAATGCCACAGAATATATTGCTTTCAGTACACACACATATGTATATATGTATACACACATATTTCAGTATAAAATATTCCATTTTATTCTATGACTTCTAATTGTTATGTCTAGTTTTGTATTAATTGAGTTTCCCCACCTTTATATCTGAAAGGTTTTCTCTTAGACACTTGCAAGATTAATTGTCATTAGAATTTTAAAATTTAACCACTATGTGTATTAGAGTTTGAAATTTAGAGACTGGATATTATTGATGTTAATTGTTGATTGAGTTTTGTTTGTCCTGGGAATGATATGAATATGTTTCAATAAGTACTATTTTTAATACAAAAATTCCAGGTAGTTTTCTCACTTATTTCCTGTATCATGAATGATGTTGTCATTTTTTTCTTCTCCATGGAGTACTATGACCCTTAGGTTGCTTTCTGCACATCTTATCTTTATCATAAACATCTTTGGATTACATGGAGATCATGTGTTCTTTTAATATTATTGCCTTTTACTTCTCATTTTAACAGATTCCTCCTTCCCCTTCAGCAGATTGTATTCCAAATGTTAATCTCTCATTTTTCTTTGGATAAATTTTCAACCAAGGATTTATTATTTTTTTGCTAATCTGATCATTTTACATTTTAAAAAAATAGTTAATTTTTAACATTCTTTAATTTTTAAATGGAGTTCCAAATGCTCTCCCTTCTTCCCACTCCATTCACTGAAAAGGAAAGCAAAATTATGTCAACTAAACACTTGAAATCATGCAAAACATGTTTCAGTATTAGCCATATTGTGAAAAAGGGGAAGAATAAGATGAGAAAATGCTACTTCAGTTTACACTCAGAGTTCATCCGTTTTCTCCCTCGAGGAGGATAGCATTTTGCTTTATCGTGAATCCTCTGACTTTTTTTTTTTTATCATTTTTGGATCATTGTAGTGATCAAAGTAGCCAAGTCTTTCACAGTGGATCATCACTGCAACATTGCTGTTACTGTGAACAATGGTCACCTGACTCATCACTTTAATTTACATTAATTCATGTGGCTCTTGTTGTGTGTTTTTTTTCTCCCCCATCATTTCTTATGCCCAATAATAGATCATCACAATCATATGCCACAACTTAGTTAACCATTCTTCAACTGATGAGCATTCCCTCAATTTGTCACAAAAAAGTTGCCATAAACATTTTTGTACAGATAAGTCCTTTTCCCTTTCCTTTAATCTCTTTGGGACACAGACATAGTAATGGTACTAATGTGTCAAAATGTATTTACAGTTTTATAACCTTTTGGTTATAGATCAAAATTGTTCTCTTGAATAGCTGAACTAGTCCACAACTACACCAACAGTTCATTAGTGCACCAATTTTTCCTCATTCCCTCCGGTATTTGTCATTTGATAGGAATGAGGTGGTATGTCAGAGTTATTTTTATTTGCATTTCTCTAATCAATAGTGATTTTAAACTTTTTCTCTAGATGATTAGATATAGCTTTGATTTCTTCTGAAAACTGCATACTCATATCCTTTGACCATTTAGCAGTAGGAGGGATGGGGTTTTTTTACATAAATTTGATTCAAATCCCTATATATTTGAGAAATGAGGTCTTTATCAGATAATCTTGCTGTATTTTATATCAATTTATTGTCTATAGTATGTTTCAGCAAAGTGTAGTTTTCCTCATTATCCCTTTTAATTAAGTATGTTTTCACTCTCCCTTTGTTTGAGATCATGATTGAGATTCTTGAATTTTTTTTTTTAAGTTCAACTGAAACATATTAGATTTTGTTCTAGTCCTTTATTTTAACTCTATATATCTTTCTACTTCACATGTATCTCATAAGCAATGTATTATTGAATTCTGGTTTTGTGTGTGTGTGTGTGTGTGTGGCATTCTTCCCTCTTCAAACCAGTTCAAATGAGAGTGAAGTTCAAGCCTGTAACCTCCTGTCCCCCATTTCCCCTCCACTATAAAATCTCTTCTTTGCACACTTCTTTTATGTGAAAAATTTTCTCATTCTACCTCTTCCTTCCCCTCAGTGCATTACTCTTTCTCACACCTTCATATTTGGGGGATAAGGAGATCATACAACATAATCCACTCACACTCAAGTCCTTTGTCTATGTATCCTTCTAATACCATAGCAATGTTATAGTTCTTAGGAGTTACGTATATCATCTTCCCATATAAGAATACAAATAGTTTAAATTTATTGAGTCTCTTATAATTACTTTCATGTTTACTTGTTTATGCTTTTCTTGAGTCTTGTGTTTGAATGTCACTTTTTCTATTCAGCTCTGGAATACTTGAAATCATCAATACTTGAAAATACTTTATTTCATTAACTATCCATTTTTTTCCTTTCAAGGATTATACTCACATTTGGTAGGTAGGTTCTTCTTTGTTGCAGGCCTAGTTCCTTTGCTTTATGAAACATCATATTCTACACATTCCAAAATATTATTGAGGAGCTAATTTTAAATTGTTTGGAGAAGAATGTAGTTCTTCAGAGTTTAGCTGGGAGAGTTCAGCAAGGTTGCTGCCTGTAATCCTCCATCCTGGTTCTGTATCTGAATTGAAAGGCTTACTTCAGCATTGGACAAATAATTTGCATTTATTTGATAGCAAATAAATTTGCATAGCAAATAGACTATGAAGGCATTGTCTATTACTTGGGGCAATGAAATTACAAGAAGATAGTGACTAAACTATGAAAGAACTAAAAAGTGAGTCAATTTCTGATGGTTTCAAGAGTAAACTGAATAAAGGCACAAGCTAAAGAACATTGTTTATGATTAATGTTTCCAAGATTGAACCCAGTGAATCTGTCCATTAGCACACAATCCAAAGCATAAATAGAGTTTAGTTAGTAACAGTTTCATGTTTCTTTTAATAATAATGGCTGTTTTTAATATTTTTAATAACAACAAATTCTGAAGATTCCAGAGATGAATTGTGGAGATAATGAACAATAGATGTGTGTCTCTTCTATATTCTCTCCAAAGCATACTTTCTTCTGATCTTTCTGAGATTTTTATCCACATGCCACAATATTGTCTATACCCAGTTAAAGCAGCAGTTATCCAAAAATCTCACTGGTGTTTGTCTGTGTGCTGCAAGAGAAACATTCCAATATTGAAGCTATAATTTTTACCACATGTAGCAGTTTTCTTCATCAATCCTCCACAGGCATTAAAGGTAGCTAGTGGATCAGGGGATCCTGGGACTGGAATTAGGAAGACGAGTTCTGACACAGCCCCAGATACCGACAAGTTCTTTGACCCTAACCAAGCCACTTAACCTCTATTTTCCTCAGTTTCCTTATCTTCAAAATGGGGATGAAAATAATAGCACCTACCTCTCAGACCTGTTTTTAAGGATCAAATGAGATATTTGTAAAAAAAAAAATTGTTTAGCACAGGGTTTAGCATATAGTGGGTGCTTAATAAATGCTTATTCCTTTCCTCCACCATGCTAGTTTTGTGGGATATCAGTGCCTCCCTGTATCATTTGGCATGCTTTGACATTCTCAAAAAAATCCCACCACCGCCACATTAAATTAACTTGAAATTTTAAAATATGCCAAATTATTCAATCTTTCAAAATATCTGATTTCACCAGAATGAGTACTTCTAGGGATGAAAGTTGAAATATGCTTGAGTAGACATTATTCCTGATAAGCTGTCACCAAAGAAATTCCCCACCCAGGGCCAACTTTCTGGTGGATGAGCCTTGCTGCACTGAGATTGCTTCTTGGGCAGCAAGCATGCCTTGTGCTGCTGCTTAGTAGGACTGGCCAAACCCAGGGTCATTTCCATAGCACTTTAAAGCATTGAAAGAAGAGAGGTAAGGAAGGAAGGAGGAGGAGGAGGATGAAAAAGGGAAGAAAGAGGAAATCTGATGCCAAATTTTGTGATTCTATATTTCAATTCCCCAAGCTCTTAGGGATTTCTGATCTTTGAGGCCACCCATACTCACTAGGAGCATTGTCTTGGGTGGCAGATTCCCTGGGACTCTGGAGTCCTTATTCATATTGGCTGTGGGAAAACAGAATCCTTTCTGAAGCAAACAGTCCTGCTTTGACTACCATGATATACAAAAGCCTCAGTCTAATAAAGCTTCTAATCCACTCCCAGTCCTAAAAATAAAACAGATGTTAGAGGGAGAAAAAAAATCCACATTAACTTCTGAGAAGTTGAAAGCCCTAGAGTAGGGCTTCCAATGATCACTTTTTCTATTGTGTCTGCTTAGCTGGGCACTTCAGGGAAGGAAAATTGTTTTTTTCTATTCATGCCCAAATGGACTGATTGGGAAACTTAGTAAAATATGCTGTGTGGATACAGACAAAGATGAGTTTTGGGAGGAGGAGAAATCTTTTCATTTTTTGCCTTGACAATACAACAGGGCTGTGAGAGCCCTTGCTGAGCTAATGACAGTGTCTAATTAAAGAATAATTAAAATATAGAAAATGAGTTTTTTCACCTTTGCCTTCCATTTCTCTTAAGCAGAATCAGGGGAATTTTCCTGCCATAATCACCCCCTGAAAGAGGTCACCAAAGGAAAAAGAAAGGTCTAGAGAGGCTATGAGAGGGAGTTCAACTTGTCTGGCCAGCTATAGGGCAAACAGAGTTGCTGAAAGTCTCTAATGACTAGTGTTGGCTCTTAGCTGGAGATCAAAACATGGTATCCCATTGCTCCCAATTCATCCCTTCCTAAATAAATCTCCATTTCTCCATCTGTTTCAAAAAAGAGCTACATACTGCAAGAGAGGACTTGTAGCATATAAGTACATTTTAATGTGTTGTTTTATATGAGTAAAAACTCATTAGCTATGTTTCAACTTGCATCTTTTGTTGATTCTAGTTAAAATTCTAGTTAAATTCTAAAATTCTATTGTGTGCGATTTGGACAGTACCATGCTCATCTTGCTGCAGTATACTGCAAAAAAAGGAGGGCTGAATGTTGAGTCATAGGTTTAGGGTTGGAATTATTCCCTAGAGTTCACTATCTATATGATTCTTGAAACGTCTTAGTTTCTCAGTGGCCTGGCCAACTTTCTGTGACTGATAGGTGCAGACGAGGTGCTGACATATAGTCATTTCTTATAGCAATAGACTCATAGGTATAGTTCTTATTCCTACAATGATAGCTCTAAAAATGCAAAAAAACTCAGTCCTTCTAGTTCAACCCCATTATTTCACAAATAAGCAAACTGAAGACCAGAGAAGAGAAAGCAGCTTACCCAAGATGGTAGAGAACTGGACTGTCACCACCAGAGGGCAGTAAGCTGAACTAGACTATAGGGAAGAGAGGAAAGTAGGATTTTTATTCACTTCTGCAATGGGATATTTGTAATATTCCAAAAACAAACAGAAAAACAACAAAAAACTAAGGCCTTTCTTCCTTCCAGCCCCAGAATTGTTAAGGAAGTCAAATGTCATTGATGAGATTTAGCTAATAGACCTGTTAAAGAGCTTAGCTTAAAAGGGCCAAGATTCCCCACTGCATTCTGGACCATCTTCAGTTGTCCTGATCAATGTATCTGACCTCTGGACCCTGATGACTTGGGAGGAGAAAGTCCCAAAGATGGTAAGCAACTCCCCTAAAGTCAAAGATCTAGCTTTCTTAGGGATAGAATGGTCCCCACAACTCCAAACCCGTACTGGTGAGTACTTTGGGTTTCTTAGGTGGGGAGAGGATAATTGGAAGAGGGTGGGGAGAAATATAAATCTGTCTTTCTTGTGCCTCTTTAGCACAACTCTGTCTTCAGCTCAAGGCAGCATCCTAATTGTTTGCTTCTTTTCTCCCACAGTGAACCTTCTGCTCTTGTCAGCAATACTCACTTCATCTCAGGGTTCAGAGCATCACCCTCAACCTCTCCATTGTTTTTCCCCTCTTCCCCCATAGTACCAGATTAGGTTAGCTGCTTCTAGAAAAAAAAGACTGCTGCCAGCTCCTCCCAAGACAGATGCCCACGTACTGTAAAGGGGAGGCATTCCTAGTTCCTTCTACATAATAATAGTGATAAAAAATAGTTCACACATAGAACATTTTGAGATTCATAGGGTGTATCACTTAAAACCAACTTGTGATGTAGGGAAGACATTATTATGTCCATTTGGCAGATGAAAAAACTGAGCTTCAGAAAGCATAAGCGATGCTTCCTCTGTTAGAGAAAGGAATTGAACTTGCGTCTTCAGAGTCCAAATTTCTAGTGCTCATACTAGTGCCTCACACATATTAGGCACTTTGTTGAATTGATTTAAGTTGAATTGAATTGAATGGACAAATCAGGGAGCTCTATAAATAGAAGGGAGCCATGGGTGCCCCCCCAGGGTAGGGGTAGAGGGATAGGAATCACCATGTAGTCATCATGTACACCCAGTAAATTGGGAGAGAGGGCCATGGCCATTGTAGGGAGATAAAGGTTCCAAAGCCAGCCTCCTCTACTTTCTCACTTTGCCTGGGCCCACCCCAGCATCTGTTTCTACTTGTTCCCATACAAAATGCCATTATACTCTCCTTTTGTCTTACCTTCTGCTGGGGGAAAAACGTAGTGGAGAGAACAGGTGCCTACTTCCCTTTGACTTTGCTCTAGAATGCTGTCAATATTAATTTAATTAGCTTTTGCATAATCATAGGTTTACCATTTCCAAGTCTAATTTATTTTAATGCTGTTTTTACTGATTTGATGATTAAAGTGCTTGCCGGAGCCTTTGTTTCCATTCAAACATATTTATCATCATTTTAAAAAGTTAGTTGTTGTTTTCTCTTTGGGGCACAAATAAGACATGTCAGATGAGGATGGTTAATTTCATTTGGAGTTTCCCTGATGGATTTTTTTCCCCTCCCTCCAAAATTCTTTATTTGGGGATCTTCTGTCAAAATGGCAGGGGCAATCTGCCATGATTTTTTCATGTTAACAGTTTGGAAGGAATCCCAGAATTTGCTGTATGTCCCCCATGTTCAGGGCCTACCACATTGAAGTACTAGCTTTTTAGAGATGACTGGAAATGCCACATCAATTACTGACTGTGGAATGGATACTATATGAAGAGCTTTTTTATTTGTATTACCCTCACTGTGTCTTTCAAACTTTCTTTCTCCCCTTTCTTTATTTTTCTTACTTCTCTCCATTTCCACTTTCAGAAAGTCTACCTTTAAAAATAAGGCAGAAAGCATACTTTCTATTTTCTCCCAAGTAGAATTTAATGTCAATGAGAAAACCACAACTGGAATATATTAAATCCTTGGAATCCAAATTAGGATGGGTTTTTATGATGAGGTAAAGAGAACTCACAGCTGTGGGTAGCTGTGGCTGATTGACTCTAGTCAGGCCCTGATTGACCTATTTAGATCTCAAGATGGCCTCCTAATGGTAATATTCAGTGGAGCAAGCCCTGATTTGTCAGTGATCCAGTGATAGTGAGTGTAGCTGTATTATTTGGAGTATAGGTAATTTGTGGAAGAAGGAAACTCAATCATTTAATTAATATGAGTATGTACAAATAGCTAGATTGTGAGTTAGTACATTTTATTGGAATGTGAATCAGTTTATGTTTCATTAGGTGAGACTTAGCATACAAGGGGCATCTAGGTAGTTTGGTGGATAGAGAGCCTGTCCTGGAATCAAGAAGACTCTTCTCCCCAAGTTCAAATCTGCCCTCAAGCATTTACTAGCCTGGGCAAGTTACTTCACCCTGTTTGCCTCAGTTTCTTCATCTGTAAAATGAGATGGAGAAGGAAATGGCAAACTGCTCCATCATCTTTGCCAAGAATACTCTAAGGGGAGTCACAAAGAGTCAGCCATGACTGAAATGGCTCAACAACAAAATTATAGCAGATCAAGGTTTCAATCTTGTCTCTACTACTTGCCAACTGTGGCTAGTCATTCTCTTTAAGTATGAGTTTCTTCATTTCAAAAAAGACACAAAAATACTTGCACTGGCTCCCAGGAGGGTTGTTAGGTAACCATTTAGTGAATTATAAAGAGTTCCACAAAATGGTATCTATTTAGAATGACAGTAATGACCATCCCAGCAAATGTCCTCCTCAGATGCACACTGAGTGACTGTATGAGCACGGGGCAGATGGACCCTCCCAAACACTTTTTTCAGTAGTAGATCATATCACACAATAGAAGATGCTGGTATGCTTATGATTGATGCATCAGGAAAGTATGTAACGAGGGAGGAAAAGAAGCATTTCTGAAGGTTCTCTCAGACAAAGTGCTTCTAACATGGGCAGTCTATTTGTACAACTCTCCAGTAGATATTTCTGCAGAGACAACTGTAAGGGAGAAATGTCTACTGAATATTGACATTAAGAAAATAATTAAGTGTAGATATAGGTGTGTATTTTCATAGATGTTCAATGTAAAGTTCAAACCAAAGATGCATTCCCTGTTTGTAATGAAGATGTACCTGTTCATAGATGTTCCTAGTCGTAAGACACATATTAATGACATTGAATGACAGAACACTAAAAACTTTCTCAGTGAAATTCACAAAAATGACAAAGATTCAAATCATCCATACTGAAGAAAGAAAGTGGATGAAAGACATGTATTGATCAGAGTGTAATGTGCAACTGGAAAGACAACCACTGAAATAATTTGTCACTGAGTGTGTCTGGGATAGGTCATGGCAGATGGACAATGGGCTGAGGCCAGAATTTAGTAATAACAGGTTGGATTGCTTTTGAGAAGTTGTTTGGTATAACATAAAGAAACTTTACTAGGCTTTAGAACTCTTTTAGTGACCAATCATGGTTTCAGAGGATTGATAGCCAAGCAGCCCTTTTCTTTTTGTCATAGAGGTGATGGATGAGGCTTATATTGTGAGACATGGTCAATGTGTTTTGTTGTTTGTTTGTTTTCTTAAATGGGCAATTGGCATAGTAGATAATGCACCAGAATGGAAGCTAAGAAAATCTGGGCTCAAGCCTAATCTCTGACACATATTGTGTGACCTTGGGCAAGTCACTGCAACTTAGTGCTCTAGGCAAGAGGATAAGTTGCAAAGAAAGGTGCACATCTGTAAAGGGAAATGGGTACACATAAACAATGTCAAACTTGGGTTGTTTGGGATGAGTGACATATGGCTTTATCAAATTGATCAACTTAATATGACCGGAAAAAGGATGAGTCAATGTTGTAGGGAGAATAAGACGGGAGATAACCAAATAGTAACTGGGTACAACAAGGACAGAGAAGAAGAAAAAGATGAAGGCTTCTGCTATTAAGGATTTATGGGAAAACGTGAAAAAATTCTTGGACTGTGAGAGGTAGGGAGTAGTGGAGAAATGAACGAGTGGGAGAATAATGATGTCTTCCTTTTAAATGACAGAGTATAAAAATAAAGTTTAAATACGTTCATTTAACTGACTCTGGACAAACTTTCTCAGCAAGCTCTAATTATCCCTACTTCACAGATAAGGAAAATGAGGCTGGGTGTTTAAATGATTTTTTCAGGGTCACATCTATATTTAAGTATTTTTGGTGGGCGCGTAGCTGATGTTTTTCTGATTCTAAGTCTAGTGCTTTTGCATTATTCCATCTAGACCTCTCAGATGACACACACTAAAGGCAATCATGGATCTGCCAAAATACAATGAGCCAATCCTCCTCTTTGATCACTTCTTGAAGGAAATGCTAAACTACTTTAATGATTTTTGCAAGTGGATCATAAGCAAGATAGTCGAAATACTATGAGGCTCAGTTACCTCTGGCTGACCATGGTCATACTACACCTTTGACCCTGTTTGTATAGCTAACCCTGATACTGCAGCTTCTAGACTACTGGACCACAACATCTACCAAGTTTTTGGATAGAACCAAAATCACACCAATCTGACCATTGCCAGAATCATTTTTAGTTTTCCTTTGGTTCCACAGACCATTCCTCCACTTCCCCCAGCTGAAATTCTCCTCCCTAAACATCATTCCCCTTAATACATATTTCTTCCCACTATTAGAATATGAGAACCTCAATGGCAAAAACTGTTTTGCTTTTTTCTATTTGTATACCTAGCACTAGGCACATAGTATCCTTCCCCCACCTTCCCAGAAAGACATCCATCATAACAGAATTTATGAAAAGATAAAAAATCAACAAAACAATTCACACACCAATTACATACACACGCATGTATGTTGCACACATGTTGTTCCATGCCCATAGGCCTCCCAGTGATGCAAAGGAGCAGGGAGGGGGGAGGAAGTGTTTTCTCATATATCCTCTATAGGCCCAAGCTTATTATTTATAATTTCACAACTGTTATTGTCATTTGTTTTTTTATCTGTTTGTCTTTTCATTTCTACTGTTATAGTCAATGTGTATCTGGTTTCCTGGTTCCTCCCACTTTACTTTGTATCAGTTTAGTGAAATCTTTCCATGCTTCTCTGTATTTATTATGTTTTCTATTTCTTTCAGCACAATAGAATTTCACTGAATTTGTGAATTTCAATTTTTTTTAATCACTCCCCTTTACTAACACAGATAATTGAAAGTTATTTCTAATGGTGCTTTCTGGAACTAGCTCTTTAGGCTGGGGTTAAGAAACAGCAACAACTGCAAGGTAAATTGAAGCAGCAGAACAGAGGTCTGGAGTCTAGGGTGTGGGGTCCTATCCTCGATGACTTCCTTTAATGACTTGTACTAAGAAAAGTTATTGAATTTCTTTTCCATTCAATCTCGTTGTTTACAATCTCTGGTAATAGCATGTATCCAACTCAGTGGATTCCAATAATTCTCACCTCTATTGATTTCCAATCCTTTCAGTGAACAAGTATACTCACAGAGACTTATTGGGGGGATCCAATAGAGACAGGTAATGAATGTGCTTCTCAACAGTCCGGATTCTGACAAAGCCACCCTGGTTGGATCTAAAGGTGTTTCACATGCCTATGATATTTCTGTAGTTAGCTAGGAATTCATTTTAGCCTATAACAAATCATTTGTCATAGATCCATTTGTGGGGAGAGAGAGAAGTGATGTCTGTATCTGTACTATGAGCCCATATTTTGAACATGGAAACTCCCTTTGGGAATAGAGGTCAACACCTTACATGTATTCAGGGTATCAAAAGGTAAGTGATCTGTCCATGGTCTAATAGTCAGTATATGTCTGAAGTAAAACTTGAATTCTGATCTTTCTGATTCCAAGTCAGCCTACTATTCACTATCTCACCCTGTTTTACTTTCAATAATTATTAAGTCATTTTTATTGTTTCAGGCATGCTGCATTCTTGTACGTATATAACCCTTTTGAGTTCTCAGGGTAATTGGTAAGTTGAACTAGAAGAGGAGATAATACGATGTAATGGAAAGTTGACTGAATCTGGCATCAGAGGGCCTGGCTTCAAATCCCAACTGAGGAAAGTCATGGGAACCTCCAAGGTTTCAATGGAAAGTTGACTGAATCTGGCATCAGAGGGCCTGGGTTCAAATCCCAATTGAGGAAAGTCATGGGAACCTCCAAGGTTTCCGTTTTCCACAAGCATAAAATGATTGGACAAGATACATCCTGAGGTCCCTTCCCAGTCCACATGTCTGATCTTATGTCTGGTTAAATTTTAATATGTCTGGAATATGCCCCCTCTCTCCTCTTTACTTCCACTTCACAAAGTCATTCCCTTTCTTTAATACACAGCTCAGAAAATATCTTCTGCATGAAAGCTTTTCAGATTTTTCTCAGCTGCTTGTGCCCCCCCAAACCACCGTGTACTAAATTATTTCTAATGCATTTCAATGTTGTTGTTTGTATTTCATTTTCAAAGAGAATCAGCAACATCATGGGATGATGTCTTGACTTGCACTTTGAACTGGATGTAAATGAAGCAGAGGTGTGCTACATTGCTAGCCTCACTCTCTCTGGAGATAGTGACCATATTCACACTGCACACATCCATTCCCACTTATTCCTTTGCATTAGAACATAAGGATCACAGGAGTAGAGATGGGTATATCCTTTGCACTCAGCATGATGCCTGGTCCATAATAGAGCTGAATAAATGCTTGCTGGGTGAGTATTCACAAGGTATCACATATCAGAGAGAGGGGCAGAATTGGAACCAAAATACTTGGCTGAAGTAGGTCTCATTCCTGTGACATCATTTTCTCATCTGTAAAATGAGGGTGCGGCACTAGCTGAGCTGCCAGCATCTCTTTCAGTTATAAATTGATGGCCCTATGGTTGACTTCTAACTCTACTACATTCTGTGTGACCTTAGACAAGTCCCTTTCCTTCTCAGAGTCTCCATTTCCTCATGTATAAAAGGAAGGGTTTGGGGATCAAAGAAGAGAAAGGAACATTGTTCAGCATAAACAGAATAATAACTGAAAACACAGGAGACATTGTTGTTTAATGCTTTCCTTCCTGTTTCTTTTTCCTCTAAGGAATGTGACCCATGAATTGGAAAGGATAGAATAAAATATTAAAATACTGAATGGGGAATTGAAGCCTAGTATTAAACAGATAACAGGCAGTAAGATAAGAGAATATCCAGCGTCCCTTAAATTCAGGCCACTAGAGGAGAGAGGGAGAGAAGAAACGTTTACAAGGTGCCTACTGTGTACAGGAACAGTGCTAAGCCAGTTACAGAGAATATCGCCTTTGATTCTCCTACCCTGGCAGGTAGGGGTTGTTATTAAGAACATATCTAAAGGCACTGGGTGAAAAACAAGCCCTGCTGAGTGTGATTGCTGGTTCCCTGTCAGTGATATGTGAGGGGTGCAAGGAAATGGAAGACATGCCCCAGGACTGCAGAAGGCTAGCTGTCCTCCTGATGTGTAACAGAAAGGAAGAGTCTGGGAATCATGGGTCATTAAGCTTGACTTAAATTCCTAGAACACAAAAATGTGACTCCTTGTTTTCTCCTACCCTTTATCTCCATCTCTTTCATTCTGTTTTCTTTTTCCTTTACCTAGTCAATCCCCTCAGGCTCTTGGGGCTAAGCAGGTTGTCATGTTGGGTATTAGAGCTGCCAATAGGTATTCACTATTAAAAATATGATTACCTACAAATTGCCAGGTTTTGGGGGCTGGGTTTCTGATTTCATCAATATGGGGAATTCCCAGTGAGGTAGTTCTATCCACAGAAACATATTGCACCCATCCTATAATTTAGAGAGCTGCCAAGGACACTAAGGGATTAAGTGACTTGCCCAGATTCATATATCCTTTATGTATCAAAGGCAGAATTTAAACTCTGCTCTTTCTTAAGGCAATTAGGTGGTACAGTGGATAAAGCACATAAAGCACTAGGCCAGGAAGACCTGAGGTCAAATCCAGCCTTAGACACTTAATAGCTATGTGATTCTGGACAAGTCACTTAACCTCTGTTTACCTGTTTTTTCCAACTATAAAAATGAGGATAATACCATTACCTACTGTGCAAGGTTGGCATGACCATCAAATGAGATAATATCTGTAAAGTGCTTAGTGTAACCCGTGGTGCATAGTAGGCACTATATAAATGCTTACCCCCTCTTCTACTATTGATTCTAAGGGCAGCTTTCTGTTCATTAATCTATACTGACTCAAACACAAGATTCAAACTCTGAAATAGACCTGTAAAGAAAGTGGAGCTCCATCATGGGGAGATGGCAGGATGGGAGACCCTCAGAGAGGTAAGTCATTGGGTACCAGGTGGCATTCACCTTGGCACTCACCTTCAATTTGTGCGATTGTGAGGGATGATGAACAGTATTTTTCTCAGCTCTAGGAAATCCAGCCTACCTGCCTGGCACCTTGGGAATTTGCCTTACCTGTTTGAGGAAGATAGTTCAAATCTGACTGATGGCTATCTGAAATCCAAGACCCCTTTGATAATTCCAATGTATTGCAATTGTACTAATCTCCTATTTGCTCTTTGACTTCCTGCCTCTTACCTTTGAAGTAAGAGCTTGTCCTACAAAAGCAGCTAACTAAGTCGCTGCTTTTTCGGAGTAATAGCTGCCTGTGCTTAGATTTGTAATATCTTCAAAATGCAGGTGGACCAAGAAAAAACTGGGGGAGGTCAGAAGCCTGCAGCGCCACTCATCTCAGAGATACAGCTTATAGCCTGGGGCTATATGTAATCTTTTCTCCACATGATCCATTGAACTGGCATAACTTGGAATCAAATCAGAATCAGGAAACTGACGTGAATGGTCTGATGCTGAACATGTTCCCCCTCTGCTCCTTTCACGACTGGGATGTCCAGAATATCTCTGCTGCAAATAATAGATGAGACAACTGGAATTCAGGGGAAAAATATGCTGGATTGGGGAGAGAGGAATTGGGTTTCATCTCAGCTCAGTTTCTTCTTCTTACTATGACTTTAGGCAAGTTGTTTACCCTCCACGGGCCATGGTTTCTTCATCTATAAAGTAAACGTGTTCAGATTTTGTTGCAGTTTTTCAGGTATGTCCCTCTTTGTGACCCCATTTGAGATTTTCTTGGCAAAGACACTGGAGCATCTTCTTCTCCAGCTCATTTTCCAGATGAATACACTGAGGCAAAGAGGGTTAAGTGATGTCCCAGGATCATGCAGTTAGTAAGTGTCTTAGGTAGGATTTGAACTCAGATCTTCCTGATTTGGGGCCCAGTGCTCTATTTACTGTGCCATTTAGCTTCAAAGCTTTCTTCAGGCTCTAGATTTATGATCTTGGTATTTAAATCTATTCTGTAACCCCAGAGGGTAGAATCAGGAGCTGTGAGTACATGACAGAAACAAATGTTTGCTTTTTGTTAAGGAAAATAAAATCTTAACAAATTTAGAGCTTTTCATAAGTAAAATGAGCTGTGTCAGCACATTCCCCAGCACCAATGGTTTTCAAGGTGAGGCTGGATGACATTGGCAGGTGTCTTGTACCTTCATTTTCCCAGTTTGAGTTGAACTAGATGGCTGCTAAGACTTCAACCTCTGAGAACCTGTGTTTTTTACTGTGGTTCTTAGAGATCATCTGTTCCTCTCTGTTAAAGATGGAAAATGACTCACTC
>CM053772.1:21588834-21639294 GCA_028658325.1 Potorous gilbertii
GATTAAAACCAAGAATCACCTATCCAGCAAAACTAAGTATAATACTTCAGGGGAAAAAATGATCATTCAATGAAAGAGAGGACTTTCAAGCATTCTTGATGAAAAGACCAGAACTGAATAGAAAATTTGTCTTTCAAACACAAGAGTCAAGAGAAGTGTGAAAAGGTACACAGGAAAGAGAAATCCTAAGGGACTGAGTAAGGTTGAACTGTTTACAATCCTACATGGAAAGATCATATTTTTAACGCTTGAAACTGTCCTCCATATTTGAGTAGTTGGAGGGATTATACACACACACACACACACACACACACACATACACAAACAGAGGACACAGGGTGAGTTGAACAGGAAGGGATGACATAAAAAATAAAATTAAGGGGTGAGAGAGGAATATATTGGGAGGAGAAAGAGAAATGGAATGGGGTAAACTATCTTTCATAAAAGAGGCAAGAAAAAGCTTTTTCAATGGAGGGGAAAAGGGGGGAGGTGAGAGGAAAAAAGTGAAGCTTACTCTCATCACATTTGACTTAAGGAGGGAATAACATGCACAGTCAATTTGGCATGAAAATCTATCTTACACTACAGGAAAATAGGGGAGAAAGGGAGAAGTGAGGTATGGGTGGATGTAAACACTTTGGGGGAGGGACAAGGTCAAAAGAGAGAATAGAATAAATGGGGGCCAGGATAGAATGGAGATAAATATAGTTAGTTTTACACAACATGACTATTATGGAAGTCTTTTGTATAACTACACATATATAGCCTATATTGAATTACTTGCCTTCCCAGTGGGGATGGGTGGGGAGGGAGGAAGGGAGAGAAATTGAAACTCAAAGTTTTATGAACTAATGCTGAGAATTGTTTTTGCATGCAACTGGGAAATAAGAAATACAGGTAATGAGGTATAGAAATCTATCTTGCCTTACAAGGAAAGAGAGAAGATGGAGATAAGGGAAGGTAGGGGTGTTAGAAGGGAGGGCAGATTGGGAGAAGGGGTAATCAGAAGGCTTGGTGTTTTGGGGTGGGGGGAGGGGAGAGGTGGGGAAAAATTTGGAACTCAATATCTTATGGAAATGAATGTTGAAAACTAAAAATAAAAAGGAAGACTACTGAAAAAAAAGAATGAACAAGAATTAGAAAGTCTTAAGTATTCCCGTACACCACAGAGCCATAGCTCAACTCTAATGTGCATTTTTGAGATGAGCTATTTTTCATTGTAACTCCTGTGGCATGTTAATGAAACATCACATATATTGAATGACCATCTCTTTGCTGGGGGAAAAAAAAACTACCACTGGAGAGAATCAGAAGCTAGCTAATGTAGCAAGGACTTGGGCATGTGAGCCTCCGGAATGCTGGCAGTGACGCTCACTCATGGTCCCCCTTGCACTGAAATCTCTTCCTAATCAGTACAAGTCCCTGCCTCCCTCATTGGAGTGGGGAGAGGACCCCCACATACACAATGATTACAAATCCCCTCCCTAATTGGAAGGGCTGCATGTCTGAAAAGCCTCACCTTGCCACCACAGGGGATAGGAAAATGGCAAGTTTACCGTGTTCTTCCAGGGAGCACCACACCCTGACAGGAGGAGCTGGACAGCAATGGGCCAGCTTTGGGAGGAGGAAGGGCAGGCTCTAATTTGCAGCAACGCTGCCACTAAATCACTTGCAACTCCTACTAACACTTTGCCTCCTATTTTTTCGAGCAAGATTGGAAGGGAATTAATAAGCAAAGCAAAGAAATTTCCAGTCTGCCTTTTAATTATACAAGAGTGATTGCTATGCTAATTGTAATCAACATCAAGGTCAAAAGTTTCAACCACTCCGGAATGGAACATTTAGAAAATAAATTAACCAGAATACCAATGCTATTTCTGAACTCCGGGTTTGTGACTGCCCTGGGAAGAACACTTTCCACAGGAGAGATGACTGTGTCATTTAACAGGGATGATAGAGGCATGCCTCCCAGAAAGTCTCCCCAATCAATATCATTTTATAATAAAACGCCTAATGTGTAATGGCCAAAGCTCACTTTGATGTCAGGAATCCCTCGGTATCGAGGCTTCAACCATCAAACCAGTTGCTCCTGGAAACAACTGCCTCCAGAAATATTCTTTTCCCTCACTTTATTTATGTCCAGTTATCAATACTATGTATGGTGTGCCTACGTTGGCAGCTAGGTGGCATCACAGTGCACAGAGTGCTGAACCTGCAGTGAGGAAGACTCATCTTTCTGAGTTCAAATCTGGCCTCAGATGCTTACTACCTTTGTAACTACGTAAATCACTTAGCCCTCCTTGCTTCAGTTTGTTCATCTGTAAAATGTGCTGGAGAAGGAAATGGCAAATCGCTTCAGTATCTCTGCCAAGAAAACCCCAAATGTGGGTCACTAAGAGTCGGACGTGACTAAAACAACTGAACAGCAACAAAAGGCCTGTGTAATGTTAACTGTGGATTAAACTTTTGACACAATTGCAGACTGAAGACAAGCTAACACACACAATTGACAGCTTCATAAATCAGAGTACTACTTGGTCATAAGATCACAAGTCATAGTGATACAGGGCATTGAACTCTGCTACTGGGGACTTCTATTCTAAGTCGATTGGGTGTCTAAATTTAGTCTGGCACTGATACAGTGCATCCTTAGGAGTGGGGGGCCACCAGGTTGTTTAAGGAAGGGTGAACCATGATAGATTACAAATGGAGCAGTTCAAAGCTCCCATACTGATCCAGAAATGGGATTTGCCACTGGTACAATTGCTACACATCCTGCCTCAGTACATAGGGAAACCCAGTCTCACAAAACAAAGTTAACATCTTAGGATCATGAGATCCTAGACTTTAGGGTTTGAAAGAATGCCAGAACTCATCTCCAATGGTTCTCAAATTGTAATTCAGGTCCCCACGGAGGTTTCTGAGACCCTTTCACCTAAGATCAAAACAATTCCTAAAGCTAGCTTGATTTCTAATACAATGAACATTGACAGATATAATGTACATCAAAAAAAAACAACAGTTCTTTGGGGTCCTCAACAGTTTTTAAGAATGTAAAAGCGACCTGAAATTAAAATAATGTTTGAGAACTGCTGTTTTACTCCAACCTTCTTATTTTAAGATGAAGAACCTGAAGTCCAGAGAGCTAAATTTACTGCCCCAAGGTCCCACAGCTAGTTCTTTTAGGAAGAATATGCATTATTTGCTCAAGCAGCTAGATAGACTTGAATAAGGAGTCAGTAAAACCTGATTTTAAATCCTGCATATTCTTACATATTCTTAAGTATATGCAGATATTTACTAGGACAGTTACTTTAGTTTTCCATCAGTCAACAAGCATTTATTAGGGACTTACTGTGCTAACAGCTGGGGAAATAAAGAAAGGAAAACAAACAAACCAAAAGGAGCCTCTGATTTAAAAGGAGTTCTTCTTTCCTTATCTGTAAAATGGGAATAAAAATATGCCCTACCTTACAGGATCTTTGAGTGTCAAATAAGGTCACATATTAAAAGTGCTTTGTAGATCTTAAAGTATTCTGTTAATGCCAGACCGTGTCCAGCAGTTGTCCATGTTAGTATCAGAAGGTTTGGATTTCACTCTGGTCAAAAGTAAAATCTTGTGATGTGTCAACACACAGGAAATTCTAATCCATTGACATTTATGCACACACAGATGACTATAATATTTCAATATGTTATTGACTGAGTATAATAAATGTAGCCTATTTTAATGGGTGATTTTCCTTAATAATAGTGAATAAACATTACTATAATTTGTAGCTTGACATTAAATAACATGAAAACTGGAAAAGCTCTCAGAAATCATCTAGTAAAATCCTCTCTTTTTTACAAATGGAGAAACTGAGGCATAAATAAGTTAAATATGTTGAGATGAGGTGTGCACTATAGACCTAGAGGGATACAAAGGGCACTTTCAATGGATATTGTAGAAAACAAAGCCACAAATTAGTAGTAGCATTAATTGACTTAAAACTAATTTTTTTCCAGAGAAATTTAACCTTATATTCACCTAAGGACAGGCTATTCATAAATCTTGGAATTCTGGAAACTCTAGTTAAGCAAGTGAATTTGACCCTAAGGTCACTGCAAGAACTTACTCTGGTCCAGCAAACACAACAAAAGAGAGGACAAAGTCGGGGAAAGAATGAAGCTGTGTCTTTGAGTCTTACATAATGTTACCTAACTGCCTGCAAGGACCTGGAAGCTGGAAAGGATGCCAACACACTTCCTCAGTGAATTGCATCGGGATCAGTGAATAAAGATGAGAAATGTGAAAGAGTCCTAGATAAGTAAGGAGACCTAGGTTTGAATCTTAAGGTATCACAGTATTAGAAAAAGAACCCTGGACTTAAGTGTCCAAAGATCTGGGTTCAAATTCTTATACTATCACTACCTCACCTGTCTGAGCTCAGGCAATTCACCTACTGTAACCTCTCAGGACCTCAGTTTCCCACGTTTAAAGTAAGGGTGTTGGACTATATGTCCTCTGAAGTCTCCTCGAATACTAATGTTATAATGCTTCCCCCAACATTTAAATAGTTACAGGACTTTAGAAAAATAATAACTTCTCTGAACCTTGAGTTCCTTGTCTTGGTAATAACATCTGGAGTACTGACCATATTAGGTTTCTTTAATACTCAGCTGGATTGAGATATATAAAGCAGTACAAAAATGGTGATTGTTAAAGGTATACCAAATGTATTTGCAATGGTCTCATTACTATGAGTCCTTATGTCTATAACTAGAAAAAAGCAAACTCTTGGAGAGCAGGACAGTTTTACATTTTGTCATTTCACCAAGCACAATGCCTTGAATTTAGAGGCTTAACAAGGTCTTGTTGACTGACTGACTGACTGACTGAATGAATGAATGAATGAAAAAAGGTGAATATATGAACAATTGACTACAGGAGGTACAAAAGTTACCAAAGTGAATTATCTGAAGTCACATGACCAGTCAAGATGGAGCAAAGACTTGAGTCTAGACCTGAGTTTCCATCCATTATCCATTCCTTTCTGATTCCCAATTGCCTTTGCATGGGCAAACATTACTTGACTTGCTGTCTAGCAGTGGCCACACAGCAATTTTTCTCTAAAGGGTTTATAATTGTTCATGAATTTCTTCATCCTCCCAACATGCCATGGGACAGAATGGAGAAACTGAGTCTTTTCTCACTTAATACCTGTATTTCTTACTTAACTCCTGTATTTCTTGGTTTGGTCCTTTTGCCGTGGATAATCCCGTAGCAGGGATAAAGATACACAAGCCAAAAGTGACGGCTTGAATCTCTTCTGGTGTGTAACGCAGAGTTATCACCTGCTTTTATGAGGTTGATGCATTCTTTCCAATTCAGCAACAGCCATCCCAGCCTGGTGCACCACAGTTTGTAACAAAGCAGCTAGGGGGATGTCATCGTCAATGTGGTTTATGTACACAGTATCTTTATGCTGAAGGTAATAAAATAGCTCCATGCACAGAAATCCTCAAGTGGAGTGGCTGGTTAAGTGTGAAACCATAAATAATTTGGACTGCAGAGAAATAGCCTCCCTTCAATATGTGTGATCCAGTCCTTCCCACTGATTCTAACTGAGGCATCTGGCTTCTCTTTGTTCACTAGCAAATCCAAATTGTAGCTGTTGGTGAAGATATGAACTGGTCCAACCATTCTGGAAAACCATTTGGCATTATTGGAGGAAATTATTAAATATATCTTACATTCTGTCCTAGAGATTTCACTCTTGGACATATACTTCCAAAAAAGTCAAAGACAAAAATAAAGGTCCCATGTACACCTCACAAAAACAAACAAAACATTCACGAGTTTTGTGGCAGCAAAGAACTGAAAACCAATCAATCAGTTAATCAATCTATCATCACAAGCTTATTAAATGACTGTTCTATGTGAAATATTGTGAAAAGTTATAGGAAAGGAGAGGAAAGGGAATAGAAGGGAAGGGAAAGAGGAAATGAGGAAAGGAAAGAGACCCTACCTTCAAGCAGCTTACTTTCTTCCAAGGGAGAAAAATTACGCATATGGAAGCCTATAAAAATATATACAAATATGCAAGTTAATTGGGGTCAAGGGTAGTACTAGGTGTTCAACAACTGTCAATGGCTGATAGGAATGTGATGCAATATTATTTTGCTATGGAAAATATGGGAAGCCTTGTACAAACTGATGAAGAAAGAATTAAAGAGAAATATGAAAACTATATTTTGTTTATAATAATGAAAAGGAGAAGATTAAAAAAATGAAGATAGATGAATATTTTCTAAGGCTAATTACTACAAGTTGTGGAGATGGGATGCAGATAAATGTGTTCTCTCTCTTCATTGCAGAGGGCAGGGGGAGGTGTGGGTGTGGAATGTTCCACATAGCATCAGACATGACCTTTATGTTGATGCATTTTGCTTAATTGTCTATTTCACGAGAGAAGGCTCAGTGAGGAGGAAGGCAGAGGAATATGTCTGAAAATATCTGCCATAGCAAATCAAGTCATCAATAAAATGAGAAAATGTTTACATGTAGATATAGATTTAATTGCAGGAAGATGGATGTGGCAAATAGGAATCAAACATTTGCCACCTAACAGGCTGCCTTATAGAAATAAGTTTTGTTCTCCAGGAATGGAGAGTCCTTAAAGCCAAGATTGTCTTTTTTTCATCCAGTAGAATCCTCTCTATTATTTTGTCCAACCAGAATGCAAGTTAGAGAATGTTGCTATTATGATTTAGTTTTTTTCAGTCCTATCCAAATCTTCATGACATCTTCTGGGAGTTTTCTTGACAAGGATATTGGAATGGTTTGCCATTTCCTTTTCCAATTCACTTACAGAGGAGGAATTGAAGCAAATAGGGTTAAGTGACTTGCTCAGGGTCACACAGCTAGTAAGTATCTGAGGCCAGATGTGAACTCAAATCTTCCTGGCTCCAGGTTTAGCACTCTATCCACTGTCCTACCTTGCTGCCCAAAGCTACAGAATGGGAGATGATTGGAGACTGTTGTCTTCAGGAAGCTTTCCTGAGTTGCTGAAGCTCAGGGAATAAAGGAGGATGTTATCATGCAATCCTGTGATTTTATGGGAGACTTCAGCAGGCCCTCAGTTTTGCAGTATTTTGAGTTCAGTAGGGCAACATCTTAAGCAACTCTTGAATTGCATTCTCTACCCAAACGAACTGCAGTCTAATGAATATGTCGGAAATCATGGAGACCATGAGGACACAGTATCACATCCAAATGGATGTGACCTTGGATCAGATCCAAATGGACATGAGCAGACCCATTTATATTTTAAGGCCTGTTATGCAAAGAAGGGATTCAACTTATTCAATAAGTCCCAGAAGACAAAACTAGAATCCATGGGAGGAAGTTACAAAGAGGCCAACTTGGATTTGAAAGCCATAAAAATTCCTAATAAGATTTCTACATCAAAAGAAGGGGCTGCCTTAGGAAGTAACGTGTCCCCTTCACTAAACATCTTCAAGCAATGGCTATTCGACCATTTGCCAAAGTATATTGCGAGATTGTTTCCAAGTACAGGACGGAGTAAGTGGATACTGAGGTCCTTCCATAATTTTAAATTTTGAAGATCATAAATTCAAAGAAACTAGACAATCTCATCCAAATGCTTCCCTTTGTACAAAAGGAGATCTGCAAAAGTCAAGTCTCAGGTCCATCGCCATAGAACTATGAGATGGAAACTACCCATTGAGTGGGTTTTCCCCTGTACCAGGAAGAATTTCCTTTATTCCCAACTTTGTTACTCTTAGTTGTTGTTCAGTTTACTAAAAGAATGTCACACACCAGCAACACAGAGTCTCAGATGCCCTCTATCCTGAAACCGGCTTTCCTTGGTCCTCACATTTCCTCAGATTATAGCACCATTATCTCTTCTCCTCCTTCTTAAGCTCATACGAAGGCTTGTCTACATTCTCTGGAAATCTGCTTTCCATTTGTATTCCTAGGAATTAGCACAGTGCCTTTCACATGAGAGATGCTTCAGAAATGTCACTTGAATGAATGTTTTCTTAATGTTAAATTTATTTTATTTTTAATTTACGAAATAAAACAAACATTTCCATGACATAGATTTAAAAAAAGATGATTGCACATGATATTTCAAATCTATTATGTACAACTTGCTATTCTCTTTAAATATATAATAAAGTTATCATATAACTTCCTTTTTTTTTATCCCACCATTCTACAGGAGGCTACCATTAGAAACACACATGTACATATTTGTAAAATCATTCTATACAAACCCCTATTTATAAGTTCTTTCTGTGGATAAGGATTGTGTCTTCCTTCATATGTTTCTTATAGTTAATTTAGGTATCTATAATAGTCAAAATGACTTAGCTGCTCAGAGTTGTTCTTAAAACAATATTGTTTACAACGTTCTCTTGGTTCTGCACATTTCACTGTTCAATATTTCATGCAAGTTCATCCATGTTTTTCTAAAACCAATGAGCTCATCATTCCTCATAGCACAGTAGTAATCCATTGTAATCACATACCACAACTTGCTCAACCATGAATTAATGGTGTTTTGAAACATCAATAAAGTTCTGTTTGGAGAGTTCATATCAGAAGAAACAAGGTGGCACAGGGGGTACAGTCCTGAACCTGGAGTCAGGAAGACCTGAGTTCAAATCTAGTCTCAGACACTTATAAGCTGTGTGATCCTGGGCAAATCACTTAACCTCTGTCTGCTTCAGTTTCTCACATTCAAGATGATGATAGAGCACCTTTCCCTCAGGGTTTTTGTACGGATAATATGGAGATAGTAATTGTAAACCATTCTACAACAGAAGAAGGTTAAATAAATACTAACTATTATTCTTAACTGTTTTGTGTGTCGTGGACCCCTTTGGGAGTCTGATGAAGTCTAGGAAACCCTTCTCAGAACGATGTTTTTAAGTAAGGATAAGAAATGCTAAATTTCAGTTAGATAGTGAAAATACATCTGATATTTTTTTTCCATCAGAGTTCATGGATCTTCTTGAAATATATCCATGGATACGTTGAAGGAGATCGAAGTCAAGAACCAATGATTGAAAAAAAGAGAGTGACCCAAGGAGTGAAAGATTTCCAAGTTGTGCTAAGTGAAAAAAAGGTAGAAAAATGGAGATGCTTAACCTAAAAAATATACAGCCTTGGTTGTAGTTTCTTCAAGTACATGAAAAGGGATTAAGATTGAACTCTGGAACTCCATTGTGGGGAAAAAACTAATTGATTATAAATTTACAATTTACAAAATGACCAATTTCCAAAAATTGGAATGAGTTGTTTTAAGAGGGAGTGAGCTCTCCGTTAGTGAATCTGCTCAAGAAGAGTGTGGATCATCATGTGACTGGAATACCTTTCCAAGGTGGGATCTTAGGGTGAACTCTGAATTCCATTCGAGCTCTAAGATCCTAGAGTTCTATGACACAGTTAGAGTGCCTGTCTGTCTCTCTCCCTCTCTCCATTCTTTTCCCCCTTCTTCCCTTCCTTTCATCTTTAATTTCTCTCTCTCCCTTGCCTTCTTGCTCACCTGCCAGTCTGCCCTCCTTCCTCAGTACTCCTCACTGACTTTCTTCTCAGAGCTAGGAACCTACCTTCCTACGTCTGACATGACAAAGGGCTGTCAGTTCCCTTGTAGTCCCCCTCTCTCTTCTGACCCCAGGCAGTTTGGCTTTTTGGCCACCTCAATAAAAGTGCGCAGTGTTGTTTCTTGGCAACCCAGACGAGCTGCTAAAAAGAGAAGTGACAGTCCCTGGGAAGGTCAGTCAGGTCCGTCATGTTGACAGCTCCGCAGTCTCTTCTTTAAAAGGACAGGACAGCACAAAGAAGCAGAAAAGAGTTCAGAGAATCCCCAGCACAGGCCTTTTTATAGTTCTGGTGGTAAAGGACAAGACCTGGACAAGTCTGTTTCATAGCCTGACTGTTAGAAGTATGGCAGATGTTACCTTACATCCCATTAGTTAGACTGTATTATTTTGTGCCCTATCCTAACATGTCATGTCATGTTATTATGATATGTTACATTGTATTACATTAGTATGAGAGGCATGGAGAAATTTGAATTAGATATAAGTCTTATGACCTTGGAAGAGGCATTTTTATATTTCAGTCTCAGTTACCTCACAGGTAATGCACAGGTGATACTTACACAGTTGATCTTATGAGCAAATGTTTAGGGAGTCTTAGCCAGGGTTAGGGACTCCCAGCCTCCTAAATGATAACCCTGTCTCCAGCCTCCCCCCTCTCTAATTCATTCCCCACCTAGCTACCAAAGTCCATGGCACTCCCCTATTTACAAGTGCCCTTCCATCCCGCCCCTGTTTCTAACACAAAGTACTAATCCTGCGTCCTTCATTGAAAACCCTTTACACACTATCTCCAGCCCCACTTTTCAGACTCGTTGGACACCGGCATCTTATATCTTCTATGTTCCAGTCAAATGGGGCATTCATTTCATCCCATATCCCATCTGGGCATTTATTCAGGCATTGCCCATGTCTAGAGTGCCTTCTTTCCTTCCCTCTGTCTCTTGACATCCCTCTCTTTCTTCAAATCTTGCCCCAAGCATCATTTCCTATGCCAGACCCTTCCTGCCCCACCATTTGCTAATAATAGCCCCTAACTGTTTATTCCTTTTATTTCTACGTCTTCACTTCTGTGAGTACATACTCTCAACCAAGCAGCAGAAAATGAACATGTTGAGTCTAGGGACTATTTCGTCTCTGTATCCTCAGTACCTAGCACAGTGCAGGACATTGATTTGGGGCTTGCTAAATGCTTGTTGGATGAATCATTGAATTCCCTGAATCCACTGTCTCATGAGAGGCAGAGGATGAAAAAAATGAAGGTAACCCTCACCTTGAACCTGGGTTTGGGTCTGCTGCCTTATAACTGGGAGACCTTGACTAAGTCATCTAACTCTCTGGGGCCTAGTCCTTTCATTCCATCCAATAAGTATTATGAAACACATATTTAATGCAAGGCATTGTCTGAAGTGCTAGGATTACAGAGATAAAAAGGAAAACCATCTTATAACATTGGAGAGAGGAGACTCACTTTATTTCAAAGGTCTTAAAACTGCAGGTATCTTATGGATTCAGATTTAAATTAGGTCTTTTGAGGTGCCCTCTCTAGCTCTGGTAAAGCCTCAGTGGCAGCTGCCTATTCTGTGCTATGATACTTAAACCTAATGTAAGCTAAGTACAGTTGGATCTGAACATCTCATGCTTCTCCTTCAGTTCAAGGCTGCCTCCCACCTGCTCTGACCTTCCCCATCAGCTGTACTTCATTTTGAAAGATGTAATATATCCCAGCGTTACTATATGACAAGCCAGTATAGTATAGGTGAAATGATGGATCATTACAGCTGCCTTTAACTAGAATGGGCAGCCTTGGAAAAGAATGACTTCCCTGGAAGTATCTGATACTAGATGGACTCTTGAGTGTGATGTTAACAATGACAACAACAAGGGCTGACGGTGATGTGCCAGGCACTATGCTAAGGGCTGTACAATCATTTTCTCATTTGATGACTCAGGGAGGTCAGTGCTATTATCTTCTTCATTTGGTAGCTGAGGAAAATGAGTCAAATAGGGGGTCAGGGAACTTGTCCAAGGTCACACAGCTGATGAGTGTTTGAGGCCAGTTTTGAACTCGGGTCTTCCTAACTCCAGGCTTGGCTTTCTATCCACTGTACCAACTAGATCCCCCAGTGCAGGGATAGGGAACCCATGGTCTTCTAGGACCTTGGGGGCAGCCTTTTGACTGAGTCTCAATTTTATAAAAAAAAATCCTTTCATTAAAGGAATTTGTTCTGTGCAGTTTGGATTTAGTCAAAGGACTGAACTTGAGGACCTAGAGGGCCACATGTGGCCTGAAGGCCACAGATTCCCCACCCTTGCCCTAGTGTATTAGAGCTATAGAATCACAACATTTCAGAGATGGAGTGGTATATAACAATGAGTTTTGTTTACAACTTCTATAAGGTAGAGTATTAGTGAATATTATACCTTCATTTTATAGGTAGGTAAACTAAGGCCCATGAAAATTGAAGAAATTCACATCTAGTTAATGGCAGAATCAGGACTTGAACCCAGGTTCAGTTCTTATGCTAGCTTAAGGTCCAAAACTCTT
Organism: Potorous gilbertii; assembly: GCA_028658325.1. NCBI lineage: Eukaryota > Metazoa > Chordata > Mammalia > Diprotodontia > Potoroidae > Potorous > Potorous gilbertii. The sequence goes on from CM053772.1 coordinate 21,600,998, forward strand.
TCCACTAAACCATACACTCTAATTGAGGGCAGCTAGGTGGTACAGTGGATAGAGCACCAGTGCAGGAGTCAGGAGGACCTGAGTTCAAATCTCACCTCAGACACTAGACACTCACTAGCTGTGTGACCTTAGGCAAGTCACTTAACCCCAAATGCCTCATCCTGGGTCATCTCCAATCATCTTCATGAATACCTGGTCACTGGATTCAGATGGCTCTGGAGGAGAAGTAAGGCTGGTGACCTGCACAGCCCTCCCTCACTCAACACAAAGTCAAGTGCAAGTCATGTCATCATCTCTCTGTTGGCATGGTCTTCTTCAGCAACAAAAGATGAATACACACTCTAATTGGAAAGAGAAACAAATCCTAAGCAGGAAATTAACTTACTGTGTCTTCTAGGTTGTTCTTACAGTGATTTTATTTTGTCTTCAGACAAGAATAGTAAAATATGCAGATTATCTTGAGCTTATGGGCTAATAAATAGAAAAAATGAGGAATGATTAAGAATGTCTGTCTGAAGCCTGGTGCCTGGGTAAGTCAGAGCAAAACTGGTCAGAGCTCCATGCTTCTGTGGCCTTTTGATCAGTCATACTTGGGGTCATTTCCCTCTCACTGAGGGATGGAAAAGTCACTGATCTTGAAACCACAAGGGCTGAATTCAAATCTTTGCTCTACCCCTTATTATCTATTAGGCAAGTCACTTTCCCTCTGGGACTTGAACTTCCCTACCTGTAAAGTGATGGGATGGCATGAGCAGACCCTAAAGATCCCTTCCAACGCTAGATCAAGGATCACAGGATTCAGTGAGAAGATTATAATTTGACAGTTGATCAGTTTCCTTGAGTGATGAACAACTGTTTAAAGAAAAGCAAATTTGTGAGAATGGATAAGGCAATATTCATAGGGTCAATGGAGCCTGGAACTGATTAGGGGCCTCAGATCCCCATCTCGTCAAACCTCCTCTTATGTGCCACAACTCAGGCTCAAAGAAGTTAAGAGATTTTCCCAAGGTCACACACACTTCAGCATAAAATGTGGGCTTAGAATATGAGTTCTTTGAACCATTGGGCATGTTGTCATGAAGTCCTTCTTCACTTCAAGTTAGTAAATATTGTTTCAGTGGTTAATTATATTTTTGTTGGAAGATTAGACATTTAGTATCGGAAGACAGAAATAAAGCAGTCACGACCTCAAGGAGTTGACTTTCTTATGGTGGGGTGAGGGAAGGCACATGTACATAGAGAAATACAAAGGGTAAAAAAGGTAAATACAAAATAATTTTCCGGGGAGGGCAAGAAAATATGTTCTTTCTGTTGTTCACCTGTTTTAGTAGAGACTGACTCTCCATGACATCATTTGATATTTTCTTGATGAAGATATTGGAGTGATTTGCCACTTCCTTCTCCAGTTCATTTTACAGATGAGAAACTGAGACCACAGGGTTAAGTGATTTGCTCAGGGTCACCTAGTAAGTGTCTGAACTCAGGTCTTCCTGACTCCAGGTCTGGCACTGCACCACCTAGCTGCCCCTAGTTGCATTAACATGTGGAGGATGTCTAAGGTGGCCCTTAAAAGGAATCTTGGAGATACCCATGGAAGGCCAAGGAGTGGAAGTGAGGAACGAAACTATTACAGGAATGGGGAACAGACTTGCAAAAATATGGAGGCACTAATTGGAATGTCATGTATGATGAAGGGCAAGAGAAGCAACTTGAATGAAATACAGAGTGTGTGACAGGGAGAAAATGGGAATCAGCCTGGAAAGACAGCTTGGAGCCAAACTGGGATGGGCTTTTTTCAGGCAGACCATAGAACTTTGTGTTTTATTCCAGGGGAATAGGGAGCCACTAAATCTCCTTGATCAGAGGAGTGTTATTTTTTTAATTAAATTTCCCTTTGAGAATAATAAAGAAAAACACATCATTAGTAGATTAACCATAACTATGAAAGAAAACTAAAATACGAATAATTCATATATTACAGTGAGTCAAGGTTGCCAAAATGTTCTTCTTCCCAAACCCCAAATCATTCTCAAATGCTCAAGGAACATGACTAAATACAGGACAATTGAAAGAAACAAAAACAGGAGAGAGATAATGAAGAGAATGAAGGAACTTGCCCACAGAAAGTTGGGAAAGTGATGTACCACCAAAATACTAAGGGATGTTATAAAATTCTTCCTCTGTTCCCAGCAAAGGAGACAATGGATGATAATGACTGGGGGTTAAGGACTGTTTGACCAGTCAATGCCTGATAACTTGGATCTTTTTCCTTAGTCACACATGATTCCCATATAGTTTTTTATTTCTCTCAGGAACATGGGATCCCAGTTGGATATGATCTTAACTCATGGTGAGGAAATGACCAGCAAAGCAAACTGTGGTTTAACAAAAGGAGAAGGCAAATGCAAAGGGAAAAGGAGATGTGATAGAATCCAGAAGGCACTGACTGGACTTGAAAGTCAGGATCCTTCAAACATTCAACATTCAAATCCTACTGCAGGAACCTTACAGGGTATGGTGTTGGGAAAGTGGCTTAACTGTCTTAACCTCCCTGTGCCTCAGTTTCCTCATATGTAGAAAAGAAGGGATAAGAATCAGTGGCCCTTAAGGGTCCCTTTCACCTCTAGATCTATGATCATCTGATTTAAATCGAGTTATAGTTTCTCCTTCTTCAGAAACTACACCAAAGTCCACTCACCTTTAGAGTCATCTGTAATGCTGACACCTCATATCCTGCTTATGGTTACAACCAGAGAGGTCATGTATCATGGTGGAACTAGTGGAATTACTTTAAGCCAGTATTGCCTAACTTTGGACTTCATTTCATTTTGATTTCTCCCAAGAAAGCAATCGAACCCTGAGACAAGTTTTCTATAAATACGGTCTTAGTGGTCTGAGAAGGAAGCTGTGGCTAAAGCCAGATGAGCATCAAAACTGACAAATGAAATTGACTGACCAGAGGAGAGTCACCAGCATGGTGGAGGGTCTAAGGACTGGCTGAAGGAACTGGGAGAGGTTAGCTTGCGGAAGAGAAAATCCAAGGTGGGGAGGGCAGATAATAGCTATCTTCAAGCATCTGCAGGGAAAGAAGGACTAGCTTGTTCTTTTTGGCCCCACAAAGCAGAACTAGGAGCAAAGAGCCGAAATTTGCATAGGAAAATTCAAATTTAATGTCAAAAAATTTAATTGTCCAAAAAAGCTTCCTTAACTAGCCCCATCATGTCCAAGTGCAAAGGACTGTCTTATTGAAGGGTTTCAAGCAAAGGCAGGAGAATCACTTGGGCAAGGCTATTGCAGAAGGAATGAAATATTCTTATAATATCATTATTTTTAGCTATTTTAGGTGTAGATTGGACTTGATTGCTTGAGCTGACACCCTTCTCATTCTGAGATTCCATGACTCCTCAATTCAGAGAATCTTACTTTCTATGTACCCAGGTGACATTTAGGGTCATTGTTTACATTCTTATTACAGGCAGCTCACACTCAACTACTCCTGCTTTCTGGAACACCCTGATTGGCTCTAAAAATGATTAAAGCTCTCCCCAAAAATATAGATGATGGATTATTTTCTTATTCCACTGACCAAAGCTGTAACAAGCAATGACAAATATGTGCCTTTACCATCTACAGTCAATGGAAACATGTCATTAAACTAAACAGCAAGATTTTCATAAGTGAATGTCTTCAGATTGATTTAGAAAACTGTAGAGAAATACACTTTATGCAAGCCCCTCAGTCTTGTTGACAGATCTTTCACAACTTTCAAACATTAAACAAAAAAGCTGGACGCTTTTGCCTCAGGGGCCTCCAAGGGAGTTGGCTCAAGATACATATTGACAGAAGATCTCGAGAGTGGCTCAATATTCCTGTCTTGTCTGTGTTGCAAAGGCGCTAGCCACTCACCTAATGATAATGCTATTAATGGTCATCACAACGACTGGTATTTATAAAATGCTTACTACGTGCTAGGCACAGTGCTCAGAGAATGAAATTCTTATTTCATCGGATCCTCACAGAAAGGTAGGTGTTGTTACCCCCCATTTTACAGATGAGGAAACTGAAGCAAGCAGAGATTGAGTAACTTGCCCAGGGTCACTCAGCTAACAAGTGTCTGAGGCTGGATCTGAACTCAGCTCTTCCTGACTCCAGGTCCAATGTACTATTCATTGTACAACTTATGTAAATACTATAAATATACAAAAATATAATATAAATTCATATAAAATTAATATAATGTAATTCTATTATTACATTAATAATGTACTAATAACTGTAATTAATAATGTAATAATAATATTATTACACCATACATGTATTACATACACATACACACACACACCCCTAAAATGTACACATGCTTCATGTCCACCTTATTGAATGGAAGAACGCTTAACTTCCTTCATAATACAACTTAGATATTACCTCCTCTTATTAATACAGTCATCCTGTTAAAACTACTTTAAAAAATCATATATTACATTTGCGCATATGTATGTACATGTTTTATTCCTCTCTAGTAGAATGTAAGTTCCCTGAGGTCAAGAATAGTTTTACTTTTATATCACTAAAGCCTGGCATGGTGCTAGCTCATTGAATTGCCCTGAACCAATGACATATAAAAAACAAATAAATCACCAAGCATTTATTAAGCACCAACTCTTTGCCAAGTACTACATTAAGTACTTGAGATACAAAGAAATGAAAGCATCTCTGATCTCAAATAACGTACATTCTATTAGGAGATTCAACACGAACATATAGAAGTCTAGGTAAAACATATACAATCAATCAAGAAAGACTTATTAAGAGCTTACTGTGTACCAGATACTATGCTAAGCACTAGGGATACAAAAACAAAGAAAAAAATGATCTCTTCTCTCAGGTTTACACGACTCCCATGTGATACATACAAAATGTAAATACTTTATATTTGCATTTACAAATATAAATACTAAATAATAATAATATGTATATTGCATGCTAAGGTTTGCGTAGTACTCTACAAATACCTTATTTCGTCCTCACAAAATCTTGGCAGGTATGTGCTCTTATTACCTATTATCCAGTCTGTAGAAGAGGAAACTGAGACAGATAAAGGTCAAGTGATTTTGCCCAGAGTCTCTTGGCAAGTAAATTTCTGAGGCTGGATTTGAAATTGGATCTTTCTGACTCTAGGTCCAACATTCTCTTTATTATACAACTTATCTGTTATAAATAGTGTCAATGCTAATGTGCATTTTTATGTATATATATATATATATATGTGTGTGTGTGTATCTATATAGTAAATTCATATCAAATAGATGCAAATTAATACATCATGTGTATATGTATATATATATATATAATATACATAAATAGAAATAATAGATTAAAAGATAATAGATTGATCCTCTGATGGTGGCAGCTAGAGAAGGGCAACAGGAAAGATTCCATACTAATGCGGTTCTTGACTATTATATGTATGTTCTTGAAATATTTTTTAATATCAAACGCAGTTATCCTCATTACCCTGCCCCCCGTAATAAGCTAAATAGCTATTTCATTTGCTTTTTACATAGTATAGTCTTAAAGACCAGCACATGGGACTATTTCACAAAACCAGATTGAATTTTCTCTGGAAAAATACTCAGACAAGCACATCTTTTTAAAAAATAACAAATGATGCATCCATCCTTACTTTATATTTAATAGTAGCTTCGTCTGTTCCTATTTGGCTCCAACTTTAATGGTGTATGATTAGCTGAGATTAGTACCTTCCACATTCCACAATCCATTACAATTAAAATGCTACTGAAAATTTGAAGCTAATGTGAAATTCCATCCACTTGCACAGGGCGTTGTCTCATTTGGCTTTAATGAAATTTGGGAATAAGTAACGTCTCAGACATTTCTGGTTCTCTCGGATTTTACCAGCTTTAAGTGGTTAATGGATGCAAGAGGATTTTTAACACAAAGCACATTTAACTCAGCTGTTTTCATGGTGTTTTTCATCAGTGTGGAAAGGTTTTTGAGACTGTGAAAAAACAAGTCTCTAAAGAGCAGCCCCTATGGAAAGCAGAAAGGTGACCTTTTGAAGAGCTAGCTTCTCAGTAGCTGAGCTACCAATATATAACACCAGGGAGCCTAATGCTCACCTGTGGCCTGACACACGCATTCTCAAGGGCATTCTTGCCTTTCCTACATCCTTCAAGGAGAGTGCAATTCTTGGGCCCTGAGAAAAAATAAAGCATAACAAAATCTCGGTCCTCTCCAGACAGGAGTGGGGGACTGTGGGTTTTAAATGCTGTACGGCCCATGAGATATGGAGGCTGTATCTGTTCTCTTTGCTAAATCTTGTTGCTTGTTACAAGAGTAAATCCGGTACAAATGGAGATGGCTTTATTGAGAAATCTCTGTAATATACAATAATAAGAAATAAAATAAAATAAAAGGGGGCAGGGACGGGGACTGTCCTGAAAATCAGTCACAGAGAAGTAGGAAAGACCAGTCTGCCGTGTCATTTACGTCATGCTACAAGGACACCAATTCACAAATGTAGAGTAAATGGCAATGAGAATTATCATTACATGGGAAGATCAGTTAACCTATACCTATTTTCTCTCACTGAAATAGACTCTGAATACTGACCATTCCCTACTCATGTATCAGGGGTTTCTTTTTATATTAATTTTTATTTATTTTATTTTTAATTTATAGAATAAAGCAAGCATTTATATAACAGTTTAAGAAAAAAGATCATTGCATATGGGATTACAAATCTTTTAGTTTTAAATATATAGTAAAGTTAAGTGTGTAAAATTTCTTCCTTTTTTGCTCCCCACCTCCCCATGGCTACTATGAGACACAAATAGGTGTGTGTATGTGTAAAATAATTCCAAATAATTCTAAAGTCAGAGATTCTTAACCTGGAGTCTGTGAATTTTTTTAATCATATAATTCAATAACTATTCAATATAAATGGTTTCCTTTGTAATCTCATGCATTTTGTTTTATGTATTTAGAAAAACTGTTTTGAGAAGTTATCTATAGGCTTCACCAGACTTCCAAGGAAAGAAATAACCTAAGGGAAACTGGGTAGTGCAGTAGATACAGCACTTGCCTTGAGGTCAGAAAGATCAGAGTTTAGATCTGACCTTAAACATTCATTAACTTTTGTGACTCTGGGCAAGTCACTTAACCCCTGACTGCATAAAACCAGAGAAAGGAAAAGGCGAAGTGCTCCAGTATCTTTGCCAAGAAAACTCCGTGAAGAGTTGGTTCAAGAAATTATGAGGAGTTAGATGTGACCGAACACCAAGAAGAAAAATGGTTGACAACCTCTGATAAATATGGGAAATAGATAAAGAATGAAGGGAGTCCATCTGGATCTTAGAAGCAAGGCACAGAGGGGAAGGGGAAGGCATTTAAATAATGCCTACTATGTGCCAGGTACTGGCTGAGCACTTTACAAATCTTATCTCAATTCATCATATTATCTCATTACAAGCTTATTAATTTCCCATTGGCTTCCACGGAGCAGTGTGAGATAAATTATTTTGTTCTTTGGCCAGCAGAGTAGGAGAATTGAGGAAGTTGGAAGGAAAATGGAAACCCACCAGGGGTTAGGAGTGAAGGTTACTCTTCATTTTATGCTGAAATAGAACCTGATTTAGAGACGGAGTCACTCATGTCAAGAGACAGAAGATACAGGACCCCTCTTTCATCATCACAGCATCCTGTCTCTGAAACATATAGATGTACAACCTTGGAAGAGTCACAACCTCTCTGGGTCTCAGTTTCCTCATCGGTACATTTAGCAGGTTAGACTATATGATCACTAAGATTCCTCCAGGGTTTAATCCATAATATTATGTTAAAAACTTTGCTCTATCCTCTGTCCCAAGCTCTCCCAAGCCATAATGGGTCTTATGCCCCAGGATGAACTGCTATTTTCTTGAAGACCTGCTGAAAAATTAATAGCTGGAAGTGTTTAACATGGGACAGAACTGTAGTTACAGTTTTCAAGATTCATGTATAAGTATTGACTTATGTATAAGTCAAATACTTGGGCTCAACTTAACCAGCTTTGCCCATGTGTTGGCCCTACACACACACACACACACACACACACACACACACCAACTCTCAAGTGTCTTGCAGCAGCAACAGTGAAGCACATGACCATTCAGGATGTATAGATGAGCATTTAGCTCCCTCATTCCAATGCTGGAGGAGTCCATTGCCTCTCTGTGGATATAAACCCTTTCCACTGAAGTTAGCCTTTCACCTTTTTGCAAGTGTTTCATCCAGCTTCTTCCCAAGAAGTTAATAGAAATGAAGCCATCTTGCTCTCTTGTTTGCTCAGGCGCCCTACTTATATTTTAAAATTCATGTTACACTTATTAATGCCCTTCTCATTTTTTAAATCCACTTAGGGCTGATTTGTAGGGTTGAAGGGAATGATTGCAAAGAAGTATTCCACTATGAAATTTAGCAGAGATTGAATACTATATTTTACTACCAACTTCCAAATTAAGGTATGACTAAACCATTTAACATTGCCCACTACCAGGAGATTTATGTATCTGTAAAGGTGACCATGAATAGTCATGTCTAGACTTGGACAGCTGAGGACTTAACCTAGAGCAGATAATTTAGAGACCAAGGACAACACTTTCTAAGGAAGCTTTCTCCCTTTTTCTACATCTGTGGCACTGGAAGCAGTGGTGATTGCTGCCTCATTCACTTATAACCTTCCTCCTCTGAATTCATCACACACACACACACACACACACACACACACACACACACACACACCCCTTTGGGAGAATCAGTATGGTAAAGTGGCCAAAATGTCAGACTTATACAGTGGGGGTTGTGAGCATGCCCATTATGCTGGCCTATTGCAATAGAAATGCATACTTTGGAACATATACAAACATTCTGGATCTTCCTCCATTAGATCCCCCCTTTTTTTCCTTTAAATCTCAATGAAAATTCCATCTTCTAGTACAGGAAACCTTTCTCAAGCCCTCTTAATTCTAGTGCCTTCTCTCTCTTAATATGTCTTATGTTTATCCTGAACATAGCTTGTTTGTGAATATATGTTTACTCATTGCCTCCCTTATCAGCTTGTAAGTTCCTTGAGGGAAGGAAAGTCTTGTGCCTTTTTTTGTATTCCTAGTGCTTAGCATAGTACCTGGTCCATAGTAAGAGCTTAATAAGTATTGACTGACTGAGTTGGTGTCAGTCTGCTCACTAGTAGAAAGGAGCTTTAGTGATTACCTGTGAAGACAGAATTTAACTCATTTATAAAGCACTAGCCAGCTAAAGTCGGGGCTGACTCTTGTTCTTTCCTCCCTGGCTGTAGGAGAAGAGATATGCTGCTAGCTTCTGGTATACACAGGTGAAGGCATTTTGGAGACATGCTTGTTTCAAGTCATGCTTGAAAGGTCAGAATAGCAAGGCAAAACTGTTCTGGGAGCTAGAGTTTATGCTCGGTTTATGGTGAGCCAACCCAGCCTTGGGGCTTTGCGAGATGATCTAAGGGGTTCAGACAAGTGGTAGCTGAGACAGAACTCATCCAGCAGTTATGCCACATTTAGAAGTGAAGCTGGAAGGACAAATGATATATAGAAATTACTGTAAGTTTGAAGCCAGTCTTCCCAGGGACCACTGTGAACAGAGTGTGCCTCCTAGTGTTGGGAGAAATGTTGGTACTTTTTTCTTGACATATCTTTGAAGTAAATATCCCTTTCTGAAAGTTAATTGATGTTAAATAGTTAAATGAACTAGGAAGATAATCACTGGCAGCTTATAATTATAAGAACATACAAAAATGTTTTGACTTGATAGGATTGGGGAAAGACACCCTGAAACCCTCAGGGTCACCCTTAGAACCCTGAGGAGGAACAGGTCCCACTAGGAAAGCAAATCCAGAATCTTGCTACACTCGGGGTCAAGATTTCAGATCATTTCTCTGACACTGATCAGGGATAAATCAGCCTCTCTGAGCTGTAGTCTTTTCATCTGTAAAAGAAAGGGTCTGGCTTTGACGGCCAAAAAATTCCCGCTGGGCTCTGGTCCCAGTTTACCATTGTTTACCTCAGATAGATATTTTGCTATTTCAGACTCTGTGGAGCAGACCTTCAATGTTCATCCCACTGAAGAAATCAGAAAGACTTTACCCATACTACAGATCATAGAAAGCAGCTTTGAAACTGGATCTACTTGCCCTCCATTCCTCACTCCTATACTTAAAGGGAATCAGTTAAATTGGGAATTCAGGCCATTGAGTGGAACACAATACAATAGGTAAATTCTCTAGCTAATATTTCACATCTCCAAGTAATATACTCGGTTGTGCTGACATGGAATTCCTTAGTGAATATTATAGGACATGATGCAATGAGTCGAAACCCCAGCTTCCTGATTCAGCTGATGATTCTGGCAAATTGTTGACCTAGAACTGTCTATTCAGGGTTTTTCTAGTCCTGGAAGAGTGAGCATACAAACCCGAGATTTGTCTTGTCATTTCTAATGAGTATGCTGTCTTCACCTTACGGAAAGTTATATTTCTAGGTGACTGGAAGCACTGAATGTTAGAACCAGAGGCTGTGTTGGATAGATTTCATAAGGGTTACTAACAACAAGGTACCATTTTAAAAATGAAATAAAACCTATTGCTAGTCGGAAATGTTCTTTTCTGAAAATTTTGGACACAACATTACAAAATTTTTGCGCTGAAATCTGATCTAATCTACACCTGGGAAAAGAGTGTTCTCTGCAACATAACCAATGAGTAATCATCCAATCCTTACTTGAAGACTGTCAATGAGGGGGAAACTCATCCTCTCCCAAGGATATCAATCCAATCAGTGAGGTTGTCAAGTCAAATTTACTAAGCATCAGCAATGTACCAAACACTAGGCTAAACACAGGGAAGGAAAGAAAGAAAGAAAGAAAGAAAGAAAGAAAGGGAGGATAGAAAGAAAGGAAGGATAGAAAGGAAGATAGAAAGAAGTAAAGAAAGAAGGAAGGAAAGAAGGAAGAAAAGAAGGAAGAAAGGATAGAAAGAAATGAAGAAAGGAAGGAAGGAAAAGAAAGGAAGGAAAGAAGAAAGAAAAAGGAAGGAAAGAAGGAAGAAAAATAGCCCCTTATCTCAAGGAGCTGACCATCTAAAGATGGAGACAACACTGAAATAACTACATAGGTGTATAAACAAAATATATTAAGACTTGTATAATAAGTATGAATAGTTAATATTTAACAAGCTATTACTATATTAATGTTATTAAAATACATGTCAGCGTGTAGGCACTAAGATTAAGGAGAACTTGCAAAAAGTGGCACCTGCAGAAGTCCCCTTTTTGGAGATCCCTCTCATTGTCAGGAAGGTTTTACTTTTCCCTAAATTGACTAAACTGGTCCTTCTGCCACTTCCTCCTCCCCATCTCATTCTAAGTCCGTTTCCACTGTACAATGCTTGAGTACTTGAATTCAGCTTTCACTCCCTTTTCCCCCACCCAGATGCCAATCTTTTCTTCTCCTGCCTGAACAGTCCTAGGTTCCTCTGCATATACAGTATGAACTTGAAACACTTTACCAACCTAACTTCTCATGAGAACATTGCTATAATGGTGACTCGGTCTGATGACATTTCAAGGGAGTTCTACTTCTACTTCTGAGAAATGGACCCTACTTGGGTGGGATTCCGAAAGGGCCCTATGCTATTGATACATTTAACTAGGGGCAGGAAAGTGTTGAAGTATATACAGTGTTGTACCTGAAATCAGGTAGATATTTTTCTGAGTTCAAATCTAGCCTCAGATACTAACTGGCTGTGTGACCTCATGCAAGCCATTTAGCCCCCTTTGCCTCAGTTTCCTCATCTGCAATATGAGCTGGAGAAGGAAAGGGAAAACCATTCAAGAATCTTTGCCAAGAAAACCCCAAATGGGGTCACATTGAGTCAGACACAACTGAAAGGACTGAACAACAACAATTCCTCACCAGGGTGTAAACCCACCACCCCACCCCAATTAACATATTCTTAATCCAACATGTCTCCTCTATTATTAAAATCAAAGAATGGAAACTTTCATCTTAGGAAAGCAGGGGTCATCTTTCTGTATTCCTTGCAGACAATATTGGAATTCTTCAGGATGTCAACCATGAATGGTCTCAAAAGCATACAAAGCTTTCCAGAGTGGATGCCAATTTATATGCAAGGCAATATTCTACTCAGAGGAAGTCTTCATTCAGGGTGAGCTCTGTTGCTCTCCTGCATCCAAGGTATGTCTGGTGCTTATATGGCAAGGAAATTCTTCTATCCAGAACTGCATGGCAACAAGGAAAAAGTGAAGTCAATGTAACAACTGGGGATTTTCTGTACTCTGTTAATTGTATTTCCTATTTATCCTACACATATATACACACACACACTCACACATATATACATACACATGTGCATATATGTGTGCATATATAGTGTAATCTGTATAGGCTTGTTTGCATTCTGTCTTCCCCATTAAATTGAAAACCCCTTGAAGGAAGGGACTAAGTTTTGCCTTTTTGTATCCCAGTGCTTTGTGCAGTGGCTTGTACGTAGCAGGTCTTTAAAAATGTTTATTGGCTGCTTGATTGATTGTAGCACCTTCCGTGGCAATAGGCACAGTTTGCTAAATGGATGTATATTTGGGATTTCAAGGGTGCATTTAGAATGCTTTACTTTCTGAAATCATATATGTGCCTTCAAAAAAAGACAGGAGAGGAAAATTCTGTCTTTGATGTAAAAAGATAATTGAGGAAGCAGTATGCAATGGAGAGGGATGTAGTAGTTGGTGCCAGAGCACCTGGTTCTAATCTCACCTTTGAAACCTAGTATATGTGCTTAGACCATCACCTGAATTTATTGAGTACCTACTTCATGCTGCACATATTGCTGCACAGATGAAGTGGGTAGTTAGGTGCCTCAGTGGAGTGAGTGACAGGCCTGAAATCAGGAAGACTCATCTTCCTCAGTTCAAATCTGGCCTCAGGCACTTACTTGCTATGTGACTCTGAGCCTGTCACTTACCTCGGTTTGTCTCAGTTCCTGATCTGTAAAATCAGCTGGAGAATAAAATGGCAAACCACTTAGCATCTCTGCAGAGAAAACCCCAGAGAGCACCACAAAGAGTTGGATAGGACTGAAAGACTAAACAACAATATCCCTAATGAGGGATTTGACCTAGATATTATATGAGGTCTCATCTTACTCTAGATCCATGATTCAATTAACTTCACCTGGCATCCCTGCACTTATGAGCCAGGATCATGGATTTAGTATTGGAAGGCCTATCAGCAACCAGTTGGTCTAATCATCTCATTTTATAGATGAAGACCTGAGGCCAAGGAAGGTAAATGTATTTGCCTGGGGTCACACAGATTGTAAATCTCTGAAGTGAGATTGTAACCCAGGTCTTCCTAACTCTGTCTAGAACTCTATCCCCTCTTCTAGACCAAAAAGACTATTTATTTATATATATGTATATAGGCAAGCACACAGTATGAGGTAATAAAGTCAAGTGGTATACAGCTCTCCTGTAAATCAACAAGGATATGTCAAGTACCATACAAAGTAATGGGCATACTTTGAAAAAAAGCAAATGATGTCATCTGTCCTCAATGAGCTTCTATTCTTTTAAAAAAAACAAATTCTTTTCAATTGACAAGCATTTATTTTCTCTTTCCCAACCCCAAAACTGGTAATAAAAAGAACAAAACCCTTGTGATAACTATGTATTGTAAGGCCAAGAAAAAATCGTACATTGGCTAAGTCTAAAAAATGTATGTTTCTCTTTGCATTTTGATTCCATCAACTCTCTGTCACGTGGTGTTGGTCATTGTATTGACTAAGTTCTGATATCTTTCAAAGTTCTTTATTTGGATAATGTTATTGTTCTACCATTTCATCCTTCATTAACTCATACAAATTTTCCCATACAAAGGCTATCTGGAGTAGGTAGAACACTGTAGAAGTTACGGCTCTAGGATCAAGTCTCGTGCCAAAGCTAACATTTGAACTGATTCTGAGGAAAGCCAAGAATTCAAAGAATCAAAGGGGAAGAAGGAGGCCATTCAAGGAATTGCATAAGATGAAGAAAAGAAAATTAGATCAGCATCATGTTCAGAATTCTGGGAAACTAATGAGATTACCCACCACCTGACCAAGAGGTAATAGACGCCAGATGCAGAATAAGACATAAAATTTTAAATGGCAAATGTGAGGATTTGCATTGTTTGAAAATACATATTTGTTATGAAGATTTTCCTTTTTCTTCTTTTATCCCATTTTCTCTCCCTTCTCTCCTTTTGTTTTTTGAGATTGGATCTCCTCCCTTGCACAGACTGGAAGGGCAACAAACTCTTCCAGACCCATTCTCTTGGCTAATTGGCACCAAATCCCTCATCAGCTCTGTTTCCAGCCAGGGCTGGTTTCATTTTTCCTTAGACAGTTTTGGTGCCTCTTTGTTTTCTTCTCCATTTTGTCACTCTATTGCTCAATGCTTCTTGGCTACAACTTTTATTTGTCTCACGAACTCCATGGGCTTCAGTATTCTGTCTTTCCACACCCCCCCTCTACTGCCACTGGATTGTATCCTTACTTTTCCATCTTCCAGCTTAGCCAGGCAACTCCTCTTCCTTTCATCATTGTCCTCTTTGGCCATCTTTGTATCTTATGTCCACCCACCTCCTTCTCTCCTAGTGCCCTGGGGACACAGATGCATATGGCTCCTGCAAGAGGACATATTGCCATGTGGCCTTACCTTCAGAGAACCAGAATCTTTGTGCATCTTACAGGCTTCCCCTTGATCATATGAGCTCTGGTTTCTGTCCAGGTTTGCAATTCTTGGGCCAAGGGTGAAGTCTAGACGTTTGCAAACTGCTTTTGAGTCAGTGATGCTTAATGTGAAGTTAAAGAACCAAGTTTGCATGACATTAAAAGGTTAAATCAATCAAGCTTAGCATTTGCTAAGCTCTTACTAGGAACCAAGCACTGTGCTAGGTTCTGAAGAGTTGTGTACCTTCTTTTAGGAGAGGACCATTGACTTAATTGGGTGATGTCTGGACTTCTGAGTTAATTGGATTTAAGTGAGAGTGAATTGTACAAACTCATCAGCCTCACTCTCTCTTCCAGAGTCATCAAGGTACAGTGACAAGACAAAAGCTACAGTGGCCTGGGGTGCAGTAAACAACACTGGCATCTTGCAAAAACCTAGGTTCTGAGGATACAAAAAATAAAAAGCAAAGTCCATCCCTGATCTCAAAGAATTTACATTCAAATGAGCAAGCCAACATCTGTTTTTATATATGTTGTATATATAGATACATATAAGACAGATGACAGAAAAATAATTCAGATGGTGTATCTCTGGGAATATTTAGTCCATCTTTTTCCTTTCAAAACTCAAAGAATATTAAGTGATATATTTAAAGTTTTACAACTAGGAAACTCAAAGTCTGGATTTGAACTCAGGTCTCTGGAGCCAGGATTCCATTGTACTACATGTATCCAAAAGTATCTACAATGCAAAAGTAAAAGACATCAACAAAACTTTAAAAAAAGGAAATTAAAGAAAAATCATGATTGGTCAACTAGGATAAGCAAGTAATTATATAAAAGGTGAGCTACCCTCAGGGTTTGGCCTCTGCTTTTGCCTTGTGTTCTCAGTGCCTCCTATAGTGGCTTGGTGCATAGTAGGTTCTTCCTTTCAAATGAATACCTGAATAAGATTTCATGGAGAAAGGAAATAGATAAATAGATAGATAGATAGATAGATAGAAAGATAGATGATAGATTGATAGATGATAGATAGATAGATGATAGACAAATAAATAGAAAGATAAATGGATAAATGAATAAACAAATAAAAACATAAATACATAAACATGCATACAGAATAGGCACATGAATGGTTTCCATAGATCATTAGGATACATATTATGATATCATTAAAACAACCATGGTTATTAGTCTTACTTGCAGACCTGGTGTTCAATTATGCAAAATACAGCAGTACTACATTCCCAGAGATATTTCTAAGCCATCAATGCATCAAGGCTCAGCATATTTAATAAATCTGCTTAGCAGTTTTCCCAGTGCTACTTATACCCAGGAGACCACAGAGCCATGGAAAATAAGTCAGACATAGAGTGAAGTGCTCGGGTTTTGAAAACGTTTCTCACTGCAGTTGCCAAATTATATTTGAAAATCTCATCTTCTTACCTTCAGGGTCCTCCAGGAGCTTGAATTCTAAACTCATTTAAGCTAGGTCTGTTTTGGGAGGTCTCATTCTAGATAACGTTAGTGCACTGAGATATCAATCCTCCATTTTCTAACACTCTGGAATGATTTTGATTTATTGATTTGCAATGTGGTTAGGAGCACAGTTAAAATCAGTTTGTGGGTGGGGAAGGGAAGAAGGCCTTTAAACATCATCATTAAACACATAAGTGTCCTCTGTGATTGGATAAGAGGAAAATTCTTCTGAAAGCCCAGATCACACGCCCTTCCGGTGTTTCTGAGCCCCACTCATAGACTGCAGAGGAATGGCATATTAGAAACTTTTGCCATTAATTCGAGAAACTAGCTTTACCTGAATACTATGCTGATAGTTTTCCAAAATATCATTGGTATGGAAATATGTTTTTCATGATTGAACATATATAATCTATATCAGATTGCTTACTGTCTCAGGCAGGGGGAAGAAAAGGGAGGGAGGGAGAGAATTTGGAACTCAAAATTTAAAAGAAACTTCTTTTTGTGTACAATTGAAGGAAAACATTATTGAAATAAAATATTATAGGCAATGACTTGCATAAATCAGACTTGTCATAGGATTAGATTTCAATCTGGAGGAGACCTTAGAGACACACAATCCAACTCCATTCTCTTTATAGATGAGAAAACTGAGCCCCCAGAGTTTAACTTATTTGCCTATTTTTTCATAAAGAGCAAGATTTCAGACCCTGGATTTGAATATGAGTATTCTAATGTCAAATGTAGCACCCACACATTGAACCCCTGATGACGATCCTTGTCTTTCAATAACTCTTAGTTTGCTACTCTTCTAAAAGTTAGAAAAACATTATTTCAGTAGAAATCAAGCTATGCATTAATTTGCATATTTTTGGTGTGATTTTTTTTGAAGGGGAGAGGAGGATGAACTTGAGATTTCTTCTGTATAGGGACACGACTGAAATGACTTAACAGAAATATAGAAGCTCTATCCACTGGTGCTCATCAGTAGCCCATCTGTGGATTCACAATCTAAAAAGTGGCTCAGGGCATTGAGATGTTAAATGGTTTGTCCAGTGGCCCACAGCTAGTTGGCATCTGAGTAAAGATTTATGCCCACAGCTCCCTTTAATAACTTTGAATCAGAGGATTTGCATTTAAATTTCAGTTTTATACCATTCCAGCTGTGTGAACTTAGAAAAGTCACCTCTGCCTCTCTGGGCCACAGTTTTCTCTCTATATAATGAGGATTTGGGATTAGAAATTTTCTAGGTTCTAAGGGTATATAATCCTATGATCACTGAGAAGGGGCCTGCTATAGTGGAGAAAGAACTATATTTGGAATCAGAAAGACCTGGGCTAGAATTGTGTCTTAAACACTGTGTGAACTGGACAAATCATTTAAACTCCCTGGGCTTCAGTTACCTTACCTATAAAATGAAAGGGCTAGATTTGATTGGCTCTTCCAGTAGCAAATCTACATTTTATAAACTATATAATATATAAATAATATCATTATTTCATCCTATGACCCAGAGATCATTTCAATTTACATTCCTGTGATAATATGATTTATTTCTCAACTGAGAAATTTTTCCCTGGTGGGAATTCCCTTCTAAATGTTGTACTCTTTGACATAAAGACAACCTGGCTGTGGAAGGAACTTAACTAATTCAAAATAGTTAAGAGGAGCCTTGGGTATAAATCCAGACTCAAATGCTAAGTAGCTATGATCTGCTGGACAAATCATTTAACATCTTAATGCACTCAGCCACATCTTTCTTTTTTAATTTAAATTTGTTTATTTATTTAAAATTTTCAACATTCATTTCCAATTCTCAAAATTTTGAGTCCCAAATTTTCTCCCCGTCTCTGCCCTACCCCACCCCAAAACGCTAAGCATTCTAATTACCCCTACCACCAATCTGCCCTCTCTTCTGACATCCCTCCCTTCCATTATCCTCATCTTCTCTTTTGTCCTGTAGGGCAAGATAAATTTCTATACCCCATTACCTGTATTTCTTATTTCCCAGTTGTATGCAATAACAATGCTCAACAGTTGTTCCTAAAACTTTGAATTCCAACTTCTCTTCCTTCCTTCCTCCCTCCCCACCCATCCCCACTGAGAAGGCAAGCAATTCAATATAGGCTATATATATGTAGTTTTGCAAATGACTTCCAAAAAAGCAATGTTGTGTAAGACTGATTGTATACCTCTATCCTATCCTGGCCCCATTTCTTCTATTCTCTTTTTTGACCTTATCTCTCCCCAAGAGCGTTGACTTCTAATTGCTCCCTCCTCCCATGTCCTCCCTTCTATTCCATCATCCCCCTACCCTACTTATCCCTTTCTCTCCCACTTTCCTGTATTGTAAGAGAGGTTTTCATACCAAAATGAGCATGCATTTTATTCCTTCCTTGAGCCATATGTGTTGAGAGTAAGCTTCATGTTTTCCCTTTTACCTTTTCCCATTTTGCCTCCATTGAAGAATCTTTTGCTTGCCTCTTTTATGAGAGATAATTTGCCCCATTCCATTTTTCCTTTTCTCCTCCCAATATATTCCTCTCTCATCCCCTAATTTTATTTTTTTAGATATGATCCCTTCCTCTTCAACTCATCCTGTGCGCTCTCTCTCTCTCTCTCTCTGCGTGCATGTGCGTGTGTGTATGTGTGTGTGTGTGTGTGTGTGTGTGTGTGTGTGTGTAATCCCACCAACTACCCAGATACTGAAAAAAGTTTCAAGAGTTACAAATATTGTCTTTCCATGTAGGAATGTAAACAGTTCAACTTTAGTAAGTCCCTTATCATTTCTATTTCCTGTTTACCTTTTCAAACTTCTCCTAATTCTTGTGTTTGAAAGTCAAATTTTCTTTTCAGCTCTGATCTTTTCATCAAGAATGTTTGAAAGTCCTCTATTTCCTTGAAAGACCATTTTCCCCTTGAAGTATTATACTCAGTTTTTCTGGGTAGGTGATTCTTGGTTTTAGTCCTAGTTCCTTTACCTTTTGGACTATTATGTTCCACACCCTTAAATCCCTTAATGTGGAAGCTGCTAGATCTTGTGTTATCCTGATTGTATTTCTGCAATACTCAAATTGTTTCTTTCTACCTGCTTGTAATATTTTCCTCTTGACCTGGGAAATCTGGAATTTGGCTACAATGTTCTCTTTTTGGATCTCTTTTAGGAGATGATCTGTGGATTCTTTCAATTTTTATTTTGCCATCTGGTTCTAGAACATCAGGGCAGTTTTCCTTGATAATTTCATTGAAGATGATGTCTAGGTTCTTCTTTTGATCATGGTTTTCAGGTAGTCCCATAATTTTTAAATTGTCTCTCCTGGATCTATTTTCCAGGTCAGTTGTTTTTCCAATGATATATTTCACATTATTTTCTATTTTTTTATTCTTTTTTGTGATTTATTGGTTTCTCATAAAGTCATTAGCCTCTATCTGTGCCATTCTAATTTTTTAAAAAAAGCTATTTTCTTGAATGAAATTTTGAACCTCCTTTTCCATTTGGCTAATTCTGATTTTTAAAGCATTCTTCTCCTCATTGGCTTTTTGGATCTTTTTTTCCAACTGAGTTAGTCTATTTTTAAAGGTGTTATTTTCTTCAGCATTTTTTGGGTCTCCTTCAGCAAGTTGTTGACTAGCTTTTCATGATTTCCTTGTATGTCTCTCATTTCTCTTCCCAATTTTTTCTCCACCTCTCTTATTTGATTTTGAAAATCCTTTGAGTTCTTCCATGGCCTGAGATCATTGCAAATTTTGGATGTTTGGGATACAGAGAAACCTTGAATTTTACGTCTTTCCCTGATGGTAAACATTGTTCTTCCTCATCCAAAATGATGGGAGAAGTTATCTGTTCACCAAGAAAGTAACCTTCTATATTCTTTTTTTTTCACTTTTTTGGGCATTTTCTCAACCAGTTACTTGACTTTTGGGTCCTTTGTCAAGAGTAGGGTATACTCTGGGAATCTGTAAGATCTCATTTCCTCCAAGGTGGAACAATCAAGCCTGTACACTTGTCTGGGAGGAACCAGAAACTTTTGTGCCAGAATCTGTGAGTTGTAGAGTTTCTTCTCCACAACCACCTGGCCTCCACTTCCACCAAGACAGCACTGAGGGCTTAGATGCATATCAGCTGCTCAATTCCCCCAAGGGCTTTCCAATGAGACCTTCAACAATGGATGTGGGCTGCTGCCTGCCTTGGGAACCATGTCCACTGCTGCTTCAGCTGCCACTGCCTGAGGCCAGAGCTATGGGGACACACTGCTCCCTTCTTGACCAGCTGAACAAACCCTCTCATTGACCTTTGATGCCTGTGGATTGAGGGATCTGCACTGCCACTGGGATTCTGTCCCCAAAGCCTGCTTGGTCCTGCTCTTCCCAATGCTGTGTGGCCAAGGCTGGGTTGGGCTCTGCTCCGTGTCCTAGGTGACAGACCTTTCCCATTGGCCTTTCAGATCACCCTGGGCTAGAAATCTCCTCCACTCCATTGTTCTGTGGCTTCTGCTGCTCTAGAATTTGTTGAGAGTCTTTCTTTACAGGTATGTTATGGGCTGTGGGAGAAGAGCTAATGTATGTGTATCTTTCTACTCCTCCATTTTCCCTCCACCCCCCCAGCCACTTCTTAAAACTCTGAGTTATATATAAGCTTCTGATGAGCATCTTTAGATAGAGTTTCTACAGAGAAGTGGCCTACAGGATTGTCCTTGACCTTTCCAGAGTCAAACTCTACATCTCTGATACTTACAAACAAGTTGTTTGCTAACAATACCATTGAGCTTCTAAATGGCTACTCCCATAGGAAAACTTTGGAAACCTTAATATAATATGGAAACTGCATCATTAACATTTATAATAAGGACTCTATAGAATAGGATGCTGATGATCTCTATAGATGATCTAGTCAAGATCCTTCATTTTCAAGTGAGGGAGATGAAACTCAGAGATGTTAAGTGATTTATCCAAATTCATAAGTAAGCAACAGACTTGAAACAACAGAACCAAGGTCTTCTACTGCAAATTCACTTCGTCACTATTCACAGGATCAAAGACTTAAATCCATATGGGAAATTTTAAGCCATAGGATCATCAGATCAGACACCTAGAGCTTAAAACTTCTTAAAAGAATACAAAACCCATTCCCCATATTTTGCAGATGTGGTAGTGAAGTGACTTGTTAAAAGTCACAGAGAAGATAAATGGTAGAAACAGAAATTGAGTCAAGATCTTCTAAGATGTAATATAGTTCCATGTCCATTGTATACTGTTGAGGCCAACATATCAAGTGAGGATGCATACACAGACCTCCATAGCATTTAACCTTGAAATCATCATGTCCTTAACATATTTTGATCATGAAGACATTTTCTTTTTAGATCTCTTCAGCCCTCCATCATTGCCTCTTTTGCTTGGCATTTCTGCTTTTCTTAGTACTTCTGAGTTGACTTATATGTCCATATATTTTCCATGAGCACAATGAAAATTGACTGATGAGTTGTTTCCTACCTTCCTGTAAGCTTGCAAGACATTTATATCAACATTTGCCTATTGGGTACATAAAATTAGTTTCCATACTGACACATCCAGCATAACCTTTGTGTTCTGGGAGCAATACTGGAATAATTTTATCTCAGGAGTTGGTTTAGGGTTGTACTGCAACTCTCTCCTTTAGTGGAAGGCCTGTGGCAAGTGTGTGATGGACACTCTCCGGAGACTTTAAAGTACATACCACATCAAGGGCACATGGTAGACTGAAAGTAACCTCTCCTTCAGCAGGATTTGAAATGAGTTTCCTTTTCCCTATCTCAGCACTCTGAACAGGCCATCTTTGGAGGGAAACAAACCTCACTCTGTGTACTCTTTGGTTTTGGGGAGCATGTTAAGAAACATTTAGTTCAACATTTCTTTAAGATTCTTAACAATAACAACTAGCATTTATATAATGCTTTAAAGTTTGGAAATTGCTTCATCTACCACCTCAAACTCATTTCTTCCTGACTGTATTGTCAATGCCACCTAAAAGTCTGTGGCAATACAAAGACAAAATGAAAAACTGTCCATGTCAGCAAGGGGCTTATATTCTCCAGAGAGGGGGAGGGAGAGAAAGAGGGCATACTATACATGCAGAAAAATAAATAAAAATGCACAGAAAGTAATTTTACAGTGGAAAAATGTTCATTGAGAAAATGACATTTGGTTTTCTCTCACAAAAGTCTCATTGCTGGGGCAGAGCAAAGATGGTGGATGCCCTGAGCTTTCCCCCAACTCCTTCCCAATACCTTTAAACAATGATTCTAAACAAATTCTAGAGCAGCAGAGCCCACAAAAACATGGAGTAAAATAATTTTCCAGCCCAAGACAACTTAGAAATTTATAAGGAATGGTTTATTGCACCAGTGTGAGAGAAAAGTGAAGTCCCGTGTAAGTTGCATTAGTGCAGACCTGGCCCCAACAAACCAGGAGAGGCCTTGGGCCTCTGTAGCAGCAGCAACAATGGAGGTTTCAAGATATCTCAGTCCACAAATAGTAAAGGGATTGGACAATTGATCAGAAGGAGATTTAGAGGGGTCCTTGCTGGCATGAGGGACAGGGCTCTGTTGTATTGCCTATACTGGGATCTGGTTCACAGTTCTGGTTCTTAGTCCCAGTATGAGGAGATACATTAGCACAACTTGGGGCTACAGGGGAGTAGGGTCCCTCATCACAGTTACAGGGTTAAAAAGAGTGCTAGTGTTCACTTACAAACCAGTGCACAGTACAGAATCGTAATAAATACACCTCTCCCTAGATCATACCACTTTGGAAGAGTCAAAAACTTAGAGGTCCAAAGAATTACCTCTGAAAACAGCTGTACAAGAAACCTAAAGTTTCAGACAGTGCTCCCTCCAATTAGGAAGCATCGCCTCCCTTTAATATAAAGCTAAAAGTCAAGAAATAGGGTAGAAAATGAGCAAACAACAGAAAAAATATATTCTGACCATAGAAAATTACTATGGTGAAAAGAAGACAAAAACACACACTCCAAAGAAGATAACAAAGTCAAAATTCCTACATCCAAAGCTTCCAAAAAAATATGACTTGATCTCAGGCCAGGGAATAACTCAAGATGTATTGTAAAGATCAAGTAATAGAGATAGAGGAAAGTTTGGGAAGATAAATGAGAGAGTTGTAAGGAAACCTTGAAAAATGAGTCAAGTGCTTGATAAAGGAGGCACAAAAAATACTAAAGAAAATAACACCTTCAAAAACAGAGTAAGCAAATTGATAAAAGAGTCACAAAAAATCTGATGAGGAGAAGAATGCCTTGAAAAGCCGAACTGGTCAAATGGAAAAAAATATACAAAAATTCATTGAAGAGAAGAACTCCTTAAAAATTAGAATTGGAAAAATGGAAAAGGGGGTACAAAAGCTCATTGAAGAAACTAAGCCTTAAAGTTAGAATTGGGCAAGTGGAAGCTAATTATTTTATGAGAAACCTAGAAGCAATCAGACAAAATAAAAAGAATAAGAAAATAGAAGCAAATGTGAAATATCTCATTGGAAAAACAACTTACCTGGAAAATAGATCCAGAAGAGATAATTTAAGAATATTTGGATTATCTGAAAGTCATAACAAAAGAGCCTACATATCATCTTGCAAGAAATTATCAAGGAAAATTTTCTACATATTTTAGTACCAGAGGGTAAAATAGAAATTGAAAGAATCCACTGATCACCTCCTGAAAGAAATCCTGAAATGAAAACTCTCAGGAATATTTTAGCCAAACTTCTGACTTCCCATCTCAAGGAGAAAATGTTACAAACAGCCAAAAAAAGAAACAATTAAAATATCATGGAGCCACAATCAGGATAACACAAGATTTAGCAATTTTTATTTTAAAGGACCAGAGGGCTTGGAATATGATATTTCAGAGGGGAAAGGAGAGAGGATTACAAACAAGAATCACCTATCCAACAAAACTGAGTATATTTCTTTAGGAAAAAAAGTAGACATACAATGAAATAGAGGACTTTCAAGATTCCTAATGAAAAGACCAGAGATGAACAGAAAATTTGACTTGCAAATACAAGATACAAAAGAAGCATACAAAAGTAAACAGAAAAGAGAAATCATAAGGGATTCCATAAAACTAAAATGGTTATATTTCTACATGGAAAAATTATATTTATAACTCATAAAATCTTTCCCATTATTAGGGCAGTTAGAAGTATACACAGATAGAAAACAGAGATGCAAGTCGACTATGATGGCATGATTATCTTAAAAAAACATTTAGGGGAATGAGAAAAAAGAATGCACTAAGAGAAGGAGAAAAGGAGAAGTACAATAGGATAAATTAACAGACATAAAAGAGGCCTGAAAGAGATTTTACACTGGAAGGGAAAAATGGGGAATGTGGGAGTCACATGAACCTTTCTCTCATCAGAATTGACTCAAAGAGGGAATAATATATGTACTTAGTTGGGGGTAGAAATCCATTTTACCCTACAGGAAAGTAGGAAGGGAAGGGGATAAGAGAAAGGGTAGCTGATAAAAGGGAGGACAGATTGGTGGAGATAAAAGTCAGAAGCAAAATGCTTTTGAAAATGGAAAGGGTAAAAGGAGAGAGAGAGAGTTGGACAAATGAGGGAAAATAGGAGGGAGGGAAACACATATTTGGCAATCACTACTGTGAAAAAAATTACATGCGAGTTTCTGTAATAAAGACTTCATCTATCAAACGTAGAAAACGGAGTCAAATTTATGGACATAAGAGACATTTCTCAATCTGTATATGGTCAAAGGATATGAACAGTTAATTTTCAGGCAAGATAACCAAAACTATCTATAGTCATATGAAAAAAAAAAGCTTTAAATAACATTGAAGAGAAAAATGCAAATTAAAACAATTCTGAGTTACCACCTCACACCTGTCAGTTTGGTTAGTATGACGAAAAAGGAAAATGACAAATATTGAAGGGGATGTGGGAAAATTAAAATACAAATGTACTATTAGTGAAGTTGTATACTGATTCCGTCATTATGGAGAGCAATTTAGAATTTAACCATGTATACCCTTTGACCAGGCAGCAAAAAAGAAAAGGACCTATGTTTAAAATATACAACCCTATGTATTTATTTATTTATAGAAACGCTTTTAATAGTGGCAAGGAACTGGAAATTGAGGACATGTCCATCAATTGTGGAATGGTTGAATAATTTGTTGTATATAATTGTGATGGAATACTACTGTGCTTTAAGAAGTGATGAGCAGGATGCTCTCAGAAAAACATGGAAAGGCTTACATGAACTGATGCAAAGTGAAATGAGCAGAACAAGAATGCACAGTAACAGCAATTTTGCATGATGGTTTACTAAGAATAACTTAGCTATTCTCAGCAACACAATGATTCAATACAATTATGTAGGACTTATGATGAAAGGTGGTGCCCGTCTTCAGAAAAATAACTGGCAGTGCCTGCATGTGGATCAAAGGTAATTTTTCTTTACTTTCTTTTGTTTTTTTTGTCTGTGCTTTCTTTCACAGAATGACTTACTGGAAATCTGTTTTGAATGACTGCACATGTGTACCCTATGTCAAATTGATAGCCTTCTCAATGTTAGGGTGGGGGAAGGAAAGAATTTTGAACTCAAAAATTTAAAAAAAAGGAATGTTAAAATTATTTTTACATGTAATTGGGGAAAATAAAATGTTAAATAAAATTAAAAAAAGAAAAAGTGGCATTTGACATGATCGCTGAAGAGAATGGGAGAACCAAAGAGTTGAGAATGAGGAAGAAGAATATTCCAGGCATGAGAGACAAGCCATGAAAAGTTAGGGAGGAGAGGCAATATCCGGACAGGCCATGAAAAGTTGGGGAGGAGAGGCAACATCTGGACAGGCCATGAAAAGTTAGGGAGGAGAGGCAACATCCGGACAGGCCATGAAAAGTTGGGGAGGAGAGGCAACATCTGGACAGGCCATGAAAAGTTAGGGAGGAGAGGCAACATCCGGACAGCAGAGATAAAAGTCACCCCCCCGCCCAAAAAAAAATAATCTTTCCTACAAAGTGATCATAGAAAACACTGAATAGAATTTTGAGCAGGAAAGCATCACAATGAGTCAATTTTCTAGCCCAGGAAAGATTAGGAAAAGGGGTGGAGCCATGATAGTGGAAGTAGAAGGAGGGGCATGCTAGAGCTTGCCCCCCAAATCTCTCCAAAATCCTGTAAAGATGACTCTAAACAAATCCTAGAGCAGCAAAAGCCAGAAAATGACAGGCTCAAGCAAATTTCCAGTCCAAAGCAACCTAGAAAGTCAACAAGAAGGGTCTATTGCGTGGAGCTGAGAGCAAAGCACAGTTTGGCATGAGCCATGCCAGCACAAGCAGAGCTGGAGCAGGCCTTAGGAGACTGATTTTGCTAGCAATGGCTGCAGTTTTCAGAATTCTCAATCCACAAACACCAGACAACTTTGAAAGTCAGTGGGAAGGGTCTCTCACCTACGTGAGATGGGAGCATGGTTCATCTCCAGTCCCAGCCTTGGCCCCAGTCCTGGCCTCAACCCCAAGGTGGCTGCTGAAGCAGAGGCTGCCTCTGGAGCCCCTCACTTAATAAAGAACTCAAAAGTCAAGTAATTTGCTGGACAGCTACCTTGGGAAACCTCAACTTAAACAGCTCAAAAGTCAAGTAATTCACTGAGAAGATGAGCAAATTGGGGGAAAAGAAACAGACTATATATTCTTACTTTTTCAGTGAAGAGGTATTTTCTTATGTCATTGGTGACAAGGAAGTTCGAAACATACAAGTGTAAGAAGACAACAAAGCTCCTACATCCAAAGTCTCCAAGAAAAATATGAATTGGTATCAGGCCATGGAAGAGCTCAACAAGGATTTTGAAAATCAAATAAGAGAAGTAGAGCAAAAATTGGAAAGAGAAATGAGAGTGTTGCAGGAAAATCATGAAAATGAGTCAACAGCTTGCTAAATTAAGAAACTCCCCAAAATGCTGAAGAAAATAACACCTTTAAAATTAGACTAACCCAAATGGCAAAAGAGGTCCAAAAAGCCAAGAAGAAGAAGAATACCTTAAAAAGCAGAATGACCCAAATGGGAAAAAAAAGTCTGTAAAGTTTAATTGTGTTAAAGAGAGTTAAAGATCTTCCCTACCCATTAATGGACTTGCTCATTAAGGGAAGCTTGATTAAGGGAGATTTGTTTGGGGAAGGCCCACACATTTAGTTAATTTCTAATGAGGCACTAGTTCTCAAGTTTTGTGATGCCTCTGACTCTGTAAAGTGTATGTATCCTCTGAGGTGAGGTTTTGTTTTGGGCTTACTCATTGAAAGAGTTTCTTTGGTCAGACAAAATTCTGAGTAGCCACTAAGAAGCCCCCAGCTTTGCAAACCCAGATGTTGATGCTTCTCTCACTGGTAACTCTGGTAAATGGTCAGATGGTTGGATCTGTCTGTTGAACTGTGACATATGTATTGCTTATGGTTAGGCAGTAAGAAGCCTTGTCTGTTGCTCTCTATTTCTCTGTTTATATTTTCTCTGAAGTTCAAGGTGCCAACTTTTTCCCCTGAACTAAGTGAATAATATATGTGCTTGATTAAAATAGGTTCTTAATTCCTCAAAAGTTGCTTTTCTTTTAGAAGAGCAGATCTGAGAACCTGTACAGCTGACCCTCCTGTGTATGTCAAGATCTTTGCTGTTACAAGAAGCTCACTGAAGACAATAACTCCTTAAAAATTAGAATGGAGTAAATGGAAACTAATGACTTTTTGAGAAATCAAGAAATTATAGAATAAAACCAAAAGAATGAAAAACTAGAAGACAATGTGAAGTCCCTCATTGGAAAAAACAGTTAACATGGTAAATAAGATCTGGGAGAGATAATTTTAAAATGATTTGACTACCTGAAAGCCATCATCAATAAAGGAAATTATCTTTCAAGAAATTATCAAGGAAAACTGCCCTGATATTCTAAAACCAAAGAGTAAAATGCAAATGGAAAGAATCCACCTATCACCTCCTGAAAGAGATTCCCAAAAGAAAAAATTCTAGGAATATTATAGTCAAATTTCAGAATTCCTAAGTTATGGAGAAAATATTGCAAGCAGTCAGAAAGAAACAATTCAAATATTGTGGAAACACAATCAGAATAACACAAGATTTAGCAGCTTCTACACTAAGGGATTGGAGTGCTTGGAATATGATATTCAAGAGGTCAAAGGAGCTAGGATTAAAGTCAAGAATCATCTATCCAGAATAACTGAGTATAATACTTCGGGGGGTGGGGCAGGGATGTATCTTCAATGAAACAGAGGACTTCCAAACATTCTTGTTGAAAATACCAGAGTTGAATAGAAAATTTGTCTTTCAAATATAAGAATCAAGAGAAACATGAAAAAGGTAAACTGGAAAGAGAAACCATAAAGGACTCATTAAAGTTGAACTGTTTACATTCCTACATGGAAAAATTATATTTGTAACTGATGAGATCTTTTTCAGCATTAAGATATTTGGAGGGAATAGATAGATATAGATACACATATATATTATATATACAGAGAGAGACAAGAGAGATAGGAGGGCAAAGGATGAGATGATATGAAGGAACGATATCTAAAAAACAAAATTGTGTTGAGAGAAATGTACTAGGAGAAAGAGAAAGGGAAAGGTAGAATATAGCAAATCATCTCACATACAAGAGGCAAGAAAGAACTTTTACAATGGAGGGGAAGAAAAGGAAGGTGAGAGGGAATAAATGAACCTTCTTATTATATTTGGCTTCAGGAGGGACTAACATATACACTCAGTTGGGTATGGAAGCTTATCTTATCCTGCAGGAAAGCAAGGTGGAGGGGGAAGGGATTAACAGATGGGGGGGATAATAGAAGAGACACAGATTGGGGGAAGGGGTAATCAGAATCAAGCACTTTGGTAGAGGGACAGGTCATAGGAAAGAATCAAATAAATAGAGGACAGAACAGGATAGAAGGAAATATTCTTTCACAACATGACTGTTATGGAAGTGTTTTGCATGACTACATATGTATAACCCATGTTGAATTGCTTGCCTTCTTACTGAGGCTGGGTGGGGAAGGAGGAAGGGAGAGAATGTGGAACTCAAAGCTTCAAAAGTGAATGTTAAACATTGTTTTTACATGCAACTAGAAAGTAAGATATATAGGCAAAGGGATATAGAAACCTATCTGGTCCTACAGGAAAATGGAAGGGAAGGTGATTAGAGGTGGGCAGTGGGGATAGAAAGGAGGAAAGGGTAATCAAAATACTTGCGGTTCTGGGGTAGTGGGAGGGAGTAGATGGGGAGGAAATTTGAAATTCAAAATTATGTGGAAGTGAATGTTAAAAACTGAAAATATTTTATTTTTCAAAAAAAGAAAGCTTAGGAAAACAAAAAGAGAGGTCAGAGGACATTGGGGTAGGGATTGGCTCAGAATATGTAGCAGAAGTATCAATGGGTGGTGGCCATGGCAGGCAGCATTAGTATGGAAAAGGGAGCAGAAGCAGTAGCTGCACTGGCACTAATACCCACGTATGGCAAAGGGACTGAACATCTGGTCAGAAAAGGCTCTAAGGGGACTCCTATTCTAACACCAGTGAAAGGATTGGGTGCCTTTTGGCAGCTCCTCCACCTATTATTCAGTTCCAACTCACAGTCCCACGGAAGAGGATAGCAGTCGCAGTCATGAGGGAGCAGGGGTCCCACCTTGGGACCAGGAAGGCAGTGCCCAGACCTATCCCTAGACCCATCACTTTGGAGCCACTAAAACTCTCAGGTCTCTGGATCAAGCTATGAAATGGCAAAATAGACAGAAAGGGAGGCCAATCATCACCCTCAGAGTAAGCAAAATCCAACTCTAACATTAATACCAAAGCTAAGAAATGTCAGAAAAATGAGCAAACAACAATAGAATCTGATCATAAAAAGCTACGGTGGCAGGGTAGTTCAAGACACAAATTCAGAAGACAATGATGTCAAAACAACTACAAGTAAAGCCTCAAAGAAAAAAATGAAGATGAGATAGACTTTAAGCACAAATTCTCAGAAGAATGAAAGTTAAAAGTTAAAAAAAAACAGAATAATGATGAAACATTAGGGAAAGAAATGAGTATAATGCAAAAAAAAAATTGCCCCCCCCAAAATGAAGTTAAACCAACAAAATTGAAAGCCTAAAAATCAAAGGAGAAATTGATGAGATTGAAAAAAACACTTGAAACTAATAAATAAAATTAGGAGATTGTTTTATTAAAAAAAATAAACATTGCCTAATTTGATTTTTAAAAGAAACTCAAATTACCAGTGTCAAAATGAAAACAGTGAATACAAAACCAAGGAAGATGAAAGTTATTAGGAGTTAATTTCCTCACCTTTATGTCAATAAAACTGACAAACTAAATGAAATGGATGAATATTTACAAAAATTTTAATTTCCCAGATGAATAGAAGGGTAAATAGAATACTTCTATAACCCTATATTAGAAAAAAGAAATTTAATAAGTCATAAACAAATTCCATAATGACAGGAGAGGGGAGAAGACCAGATAGATTTAAAAGAAAAATCTACCAAATATGTAAATAATAGTTAACTTCAACATGATACAAGGTGAAAATAATATTTTAAAAAGCCCTACTAAAACCATTCTACAATATAAATGTTGCTTTGATACTTAATCCGGAGAGAGTAAAAGCAGAAGACGAAAAATATAGACTAATTTTCCTAATGGACATTGCAGTAAAAATTTTAAATAAAATATTAGCAAGAGTATTATAGTAATATTTCATAAAGATCATATACTATGACCAGGTTGGATTTATTTTAGGAATGCAGGAACATCATTTCCCTGGAAGGTCATTGACAATCTGGACAGTATTTTAAGGAGGGCAGCCAGGGTGGTGAAGAGCCTGCATTTTATGCCATAGATGAGGGGATTTTTTGAGTCATGGATGCCTTTGGCCATCTGGTGAAACCTACAGTCATCTCAGAATAATGTTTTTTAAAATGAACAAAATTAAATATGTAGGATGGCAAAGGAAATCAACTAGAGTATGTTGAAATAATTATTTGGATTATATATAAAAAAACCAATAAAATATATTTTTCAAAGTTTTTTAATAGGTTAGAGACCACAGGTTAAAAACCCTGAAATAGGGGATAATTTGAAGGAGTTGGATAATTTTAGCTTGGGGAAGAGGAGATTGTAGAAAGAATATGCCATAACTATCCCCAGATCTTTAGGGGGGCATCACTTGGATGAGGAAAAATACTTTCTCTTTGAGGTTTAAAAGGGCATTTCTAGAAGCAACAGATGAAAGTTACAAAGAAGTCCACTTAGGTTTCATGTTAGGAGAGAAATTAAAACACAAACTTGTCCTCCTGACAATGAGAGTGGTTCAAAAGTGGATTGATGTAACATGAGACATGGTACAGTTCCCCTCATTTGAGGTGTGTAAGCAAATATTCACTGACCACTTGGCAGTTCATCATTAGCAGTTCAAGGTGTGTCTACCAAGTGGCATTATCATTAAAAAAACACCATTGTATTGGGAGTTGGAAGTTCTGGGATCACAGATCCAAAGATGGAAAGGACTTCAGAGGTTATTTAATCCATTTTACAAAGGAGATTGAGTGACTCATCCATGGTGATACAGGCAGTAGTAGATAAGAGGCAGAATTTGAACCCAGTTCCTTGGACTCTAGAATTTGTGCTTTTCCCATTTGACCATGTTGCTTTTTGATTGGAGTCCAAACCTAAGCTCTGCCACTTACTAGCTATGTGAACATCCAACATTTTATCTGCCATCGGATGACCTTGGGCACATCATCTGTCCACTCTGAATCTCAGTTTCCTTATCTATAAAATAAGGGGTTGGACAAGATGACTTCAGAAACCCCATCCACATCTAAATTTTAACCTTAGGATCTGTTCCAAGCTTGAAATTCTGTGATTCTGAAATATTGCTATACTAGTTTCACAAAACCGTCAAAGACCCTGAGGAGGCATTTCACCTTATGTTCTGTTTACTAAAGATATTCTCCTTTCTAGGCACAAATCTCTATGCATTGGGAGTGTAGCTGTCTGTATCCAGTTACAGGAAGGAATTTATTTAAAGGTGCAATGTATCATTGGCCTCTTGCTCCAAGTTTCTCATTCCCACCCATCACCAGTGATCAGGACAGCCTGGAATAAGATTTCTTTTTATTTTCCCAGTGGGGGTAGATAGGGTCGAGGAATATTTTACATCGGTAACCGAGCTTTTTATCTTCATGACCTCTCCCGAATTGCTCACTGTGCCTGAAAGTCTCAATATGAAAATAAGCCCTGATAGAAGAATATGGTGGATGCATAGTTTGAGAAAGAAGTATTGTCGCTACTACTTATTAGCATAATCAAAAAGAACCCCTGCTCAGTTCACAAATGAGGACAACATGGAGTCCTGTAGCTTCTTAAGATGGTGTTCATATTTTAAATTAAAGGCAAACAATAAAACAGTAACACCTCCTCTCTGTTCTATACCTAAGTTTAATCAGAGTTGATAGCTTTCAAATATTGAGGATAAACAAAACAGCTTTTGACCTTTCCAATAAAGCAAATGTTAAAATCATCTATTTTCTCTATGCACTCCCATTACAGCTAAGAGCTAGCCATGTAAATCCCTAGCACATCAGTAAGGTAATAAACCCCTTTGGTGCCCCATTTAATTTCCTTTTTACAGCCCTCATTCATGGAGGGTTGAGGGAAGAATGCAAGTAGTGAATTGGATAAGGAAAAACTCCAGTTCATTTCATAAAAAATAATACTAACAATGAAATGGGGTCTAGATCTACGATTTCAACAGGATAGGGAACTGAGATTGATAAAATTTCCTCTTCCGAGGTAGGTTGACACCTTCTCTACAACTCACAATCTGAGAAAGTTGCCGAGAACATTGAAAAATGACTTAACTTACCCCAGGTCATACAGTCAATTTGTGTCACAGATGGGATTGGAATTCACGTCTTCCTGATTCTGAGGACACCACCAATGGTATCTTTCATAATGAACAACTCATTTTTTTTCAAATATAAGGTTATATAGCTAGGTCTATGTATGTACATGTACATGCATATGTATATGTATGTATATAAAACTACACATATACACATGTATACACATATGTGTTTGTGTGTATATGTATATGTGTATATACATATATGTGTGTGTATATATATTTAAATAATATGAAATAACATGCTACTGTCTTCAGGAAGTTTCCTTTTCACAAACTCCAGGGTCAATGCAATGAAGAGTCTTGAGTTGTGGCATGTAAAGATACTTTAAAGGATCTGGAGATGTTTCACTTGAAAATTTGTCATATACAGGAGGGATCAGGCTTGCTCTGCTTGACCCTGGATGGCAGAACTAGGAGCATAGAGTGGAAGCTGTAACAAAGCACAAATAGTCAGTTCCTCAGTCAGTCAACAAACAAGCAATTAAGTACCTACTTTTTTTTGCCAGGCATTGTGCTATGTACTGGGGGTAAAAAGGACAAAAGGAGTTGCAGCTTCCTGGGAGTTCATAGTATAATGGGGAAGATAAATTCTGCTTCCCTCAAATTAGAGCTACCCTAAAGCAAAATGGTCTGTCTTGGGAAGTGATGGGTTCCCCTTTCCCGAACAGCTTCTACTAGAGGTTCATCTGCCCATTCTCTGGGCATGTCATCAAGGGGAATCCTGTTCATGTACAGGCTGGACTACATGGTCTTTGAGGTCCCTTCCAACTCAGCCTCTGTGTCTCTATGATTTCGAGAAGTCTCATGCTGATGACCGTTGCTGGTCATTGGTTGGAGATCCAAGTATGATCTCCTGTAAAAGACACTTCCCCATTAGGCAGAAGGTTGAATTGAGATAGTCTTCCCTGCCTAGATGTGTCACAATTGTGTTTTATAGTCACATGGCTTTGTCCTACAAAATGGAAATGGAATGAGCACACACTGCAGCTGGGGAATGCCTTGGTTTTCATTACTAAATAAGTACATGAATCTGCTCAATTTAAACTACTTAGTTCCTTAGACAAATGGTGACTTCTGATATATGTATATATGCTGGTATATATGTATATTTGTATAAATAGATGTCCATATATATTCACATGTGGATATGTATATATGCTGGTAGGTATCTAATATACATATGTGTGGATATACATGTGTATATAAATGCACATCTGTATATATAGATAACCGATGTCTATGTGTATATATACATATATGTAGGCACATATGTGTGCTTAAGTATGTTACACTGACAACCGATTTATGGGTATACATTTGTGTACATGCATGTGCATATATGTACATGCACTGGTAAATGCATGATACATGCATGTGCATATATGTGTTCTATTGTGTACATATATACTCAGTGTATACACACATATTCACACTCATATGTACTTTGTAAACATGCGTTCTGTTTCCAAAATGTTCCATGAATAAAACCTCCTTTGGCCTTGTTTACATTGCCTGAAATCCTCAAACCAGGCAAGGACACTCTGTGCCCCCAACAACTGGCTTCTGATCTCCTTCATTTCCAGCTTGAAACTTGGTATTCCATAGCACGAGCTGAGAGCTCACAACCACACAAAGTCAGTGCCAAGGTCTTTGAGATGCTCAGGAGCACATGAAAGGAAAAGGGAAGACTCCTGTTAGTTTGTCAGAGATGGTAAATGATACAGAGGCCAATCCCATTTTGTACTTATAAAGAGACTTCTATTGAATCCGCATTTTTAATGTGCAGCACAAAGGCTTCATCCAGAAGTACAAGGAATTAGTTTCCATTGACTGGTACCTTGTTTTCCCCATAGCCTCTGGCATGGAAGCTCACAGGCAGAGAACTGCTTCCGATTTAGCACCGTTAGCACACATTCTGTCAATCAACTGCTGGGCCAGAAAACATAAAAGCAGTAACATGACATGAGTTCTATTTTAATATCTTTACTCTCAATAAGATAATCCTAGAGGAGCCACAGTCATCAAATATTTACTCAGGCTGCTCAGTATCACAAAGCACTGTGAAAATTAAGGACATGAAATTCTACTGAAATACTGTTAATGGAAGTGACATGAATGTCAAACCCAAGCCTGGCAGGACTCTGGCTAGACACTCCAGTGGTACACACAGGACTTGAAGCTTTGCCCTCCCACCCTCCTTTTTTTAAACAAAGGTGGAAACAGAGGCTTGACACTGGAAATGGCCTGCTTAAGTTCAGAACTAAAAATAAGGAAACAAACAAATGAAAAATGTAAAATAAACATGTTAAAAATTGTTTTTACATGTACTTGGGGGAAAAGAAAATACTATCGAAAGACAAAGAAAGAAACAAAGGCAATTTCATTGGAAGAAGGAGGTTCATGGAGGTGAATTAGGTACTTGGTGGTATCAATAGACACAAAATGAGTGATAGGTAGCAAACCTCAAAGCAGGGAAGAACTTGTGATGCCACTAGAAGTGCCTAGAGGAGTGGGCAGATGAATCTAATCCAAAGTAAACTAAAATGATTTTTTGCTGAATTCTAGATCTTGAAGATCCCTAAGTGACTTGATTTGACAGAAGTGGTATCAAATGAAGAATGAAATCACAGCAGTTTCAAAAAAAAAAAAATAAGGACAGCTAGCGGATGCAGTGGGTAGAGCAGGGACCCAGGGAGGTCAGGAGCACAAGAGTTCAAATTTCACCTCCGACACTTACTAATTTACTAGATGTGGGAACCTGGGCAAGTCACTTAAGAATGATTGCCTCACCACACTCCACTCCAGCCTCCCCCCAAAAATGCCTTACCCAAAGTCAGAGTGAGTAAACAGGAAGGGCCTAGATTTAAAACTAGATCTTCTGACTCCAGAACTGGTTTCTCACCACAACATCACATCAGTTAATAAACATTTATTAAGTTCCTATTACACAGATCAGGTGAAGTGCTAACCACTAGAGATACAAAGGAAGGCAAAAAAACCAGTCCCTGACCTCAAGGAACTCACATCCTAACAGCAGAGACAACATGCCATTCTGGTTGAACATAGGTTTCTTAAGGGGAAGATTTATTTTGTATTTGTGGCCTTAGAACCTAGCAGAGTATTTGACTTATAGTAGGTATGTAGCTACTAAATGAATTCTTGAATATAATGAGAGAAAATTGTATTTATGGATTTATATTGTATTAGGTTTTATATATATACGTGCTTGTCTTCCATTGGGAAGACAATACGAGTATGTGTATGTATATATACATACCTTCATGTATGTTTTTAGAGATTCACATAACTTTACATATATATAAAATGTTACATAGAGAATAATATATATATATAATGTGTGTGTGTATAATTTAGATGTTGGATATACATAGTTTTTTCTCCTGCAATAGAATACATAAATATATTATATATGTGTTTATATCTATACATATATACGTATACATGCACAAATATATTGGACATACATTTACATTTATAAACACACATACACATATATATGCATATATATATAGACAGAGACAGAGAGATAGAGACAGAGACAGATAGAGATATAGAGACAGAGAGATATATAGAGACAGAGACATAGAGACAGAGACAGAGACATAGACATAAACTTGACAGCAGTTCACTATTTTCCTGCCTTTTCCCATCACTGTGTTGTAGATCTCCCTGATCTCAGGTCTTGGATGTTTCTCTTCCCCATCTGTTGATATTCTGCTTTTTCTTAAAGCCCAACTGAATGACCACCTCATTCAGACAGCCAACAAACAATTTTAAAGTACTTACTATGTATGCAGCACTGTGCTAAGCACTGAGGTTTCAAAAAAGGCAGAAATATAGGTAATTTACTTAAGGAGATCACAAAAAGAGGAAGACAACTATATCCACAAAACGCAAAAGTATCCTAAGTGTCTTAATGCTGTTTTAATCTGTAAAAGTTTAAAGGAGGGGAAGAAGGCCTCCAGTAGAAAGAGGGAAAGAAGCTGTCCTTGATTGCCTTTCCTCCCTACATCCCTTTTTACAAGCATAAAAGAATATCTTTCTCCTTAATTTCTTCATAGAATTTTGCTTGCAATTATACTTTGCAAGTAACAAACATTTATTTTTCATATTTTTTATTTTTTCATATTTTTCTCCAACTTAGACTTGCATGTTCCTGGAGAACAATGTCCTTTTCTTGTCTATATTTCAACGCCCTGAATATTTAGGGTAGAAAGGAGAAAGTACTGGTTTAGAAGGGGGGGAAAAACCTGGGCTTAAAGTGTCCCTCAGTCATTTACTACGTTTGACCTTGGTCAAATAACTTAACATTAATGGGTCCCTGTTTCTTCATTTTTAAAACAATGTGGTTGGAGCCAATGACCTCTAATGACCTCTAAGATCCCTTTCCACTCAAATCTATGATTCTACTGTCTTACTTAAGCTTGAATAATTCAATTGGCCTCTCTGGGCCTCAGTTTCTTCAGTTGTTAAATAGAGGGGTAGATAGCCCTAAACCTGTGCTCCCATATAATCCTGGGGAAATCACTTTTCTAGGCAATATTTTGAAAATGTGTCAAATGAGAGTCTCAGATCAAATGATTTCTAAAGTCTCTCCCAGCTCTAAACCTATGATCCTATGAAATGAAGAATTACTGAATCCTATCATTGGCAAGAGCCGTGGTTTTAGAAGAGTCAGGGAAGACCCTCATGGTCATGTTGATGGTCATGGCTGTAGCAATGGTCATGGTCCAAGAGTTTTGTGGTTCAGATAGGATGCTGAGAATGAGAAGGCCTCTCTGTTCACTATGTACAACTTAATTTGTGTTTGTTCCTATATAATAACACTTTGAAGGATTATTAGAAATAATCTGATTCTACAGAAAAAGACACTATATCATTTCTTTCTTCTGGACTTTGGTTTTTTCATCTATAAAATGAGCTGATGGAACTTTCGAAGACCCTTTCTAGTTCTAAATGTCCCCATCCTGAGAACAGAGACTGGCACATAGTACCCATT
>CM053772.1:21639794-21675950 GCA_028658325.1 Potorous gilbertii
TGGGTAGGCATGATTCCTCACTGTTAAGGAGCGGCCCCACCTTAGGTCTGCATGTGACTGGATTTTCAAGTTTTCTCTGAGGGTGCACAAGTCAGTTTTGACAGAGTAAGGGGAGGTAAGAGCATCTGCTGCAGGTCTCAGGGGTGCCTCCATGAGTAGGTAAGGTTCCCAGCTACTGGGTCTAGAAGATTTGGGGTGTGTGTGTGTGTGTGTGTGTGTGTGTGTGCGCGCGCGCGCGCATGCGTGTGTGTGTTTGTGT
Organism: Potorous gilbertii; assembly: GCA_028658325.1. Taxonomy (NCBI): domain Eukaryota; kingdom Metazoa; phylum Chordata; class Mammalia; order Diprotodontia; family Potoroidae; genus Potorous; species Potorous gilbertii. The sequence continues at coordinate 21,640,054 of CM053772.1, forward strand.
GCATGTTCTCCAATGTGAGCCAGGATGCAGGGTCTAGGGTCTGGCCAGGGGTGGTGTGGGGAGGAAGTGCCCCGACAAGCTTCATGTCTCTCCCCTTTCCCCCTCCCTTTCTGAAATTCTGCGGGGAGAATGTCATCCATTGTATCACTGAGAATCCTTCTCCGTCCTGGCACCCTGGGAGCTTCCCTAGAACCCAGCAAAGGTGGAGGAAGGCAGTGAGGCCCCTCAAGGAAATTACTGAAGATGCCTCCATGGTTAAACCCAAAGGTCCAAGTAAACAAAGCTATCTAGGCCCTCTTCTCTCATCCTTCTGATGGAGTTGTGGAGGTGGCAAAGGGAGAGGGGGCATTGGGTGTGACTGTTGAAGAGGTTCTAAAATGTTGATGGTTGCAGCTTGCAGGAGAGGTCCTTGCATTAGGTCTTTGAGTGACTAGTGGTCAGTTGCTAGGGCTCTGAGAAGCCACTGCTGTTATCTTCCAAAGCTGATCCCTTTGAGGCCTGTGCCCAGGCCAGGGTTTCTGCTGCCGTCTATGGGACCTACGGTTCTTACATACCTCTAAGTACCTTGTACTGTGAAGCTCAAGTCTGAACCAAACCACCCAGTTGCTGGACTTGGATCTTAGTGGGTGACCTCATTACCTTATGGAGAACATCCTACATGCTTCTGAAGGCTAAAATAACCTAACTAATGAGCATATCATACAGAGTTAGTCACCTAGTAACTAACCAAAGGCTCTGGTGTTTGGGGTCTCCTAGTTTCTCAACAATGGATAGCTTTTTGGTTCAGTAGATACAGTGCCAGGTCTGGAGTCGAAAAGACATGAGTTCAAATCCAACCTCAGACACTAGTTGTACAACCTTGGGCAAGTCATTTAACCCTGTTTGCCTCAGTTCCCTCATCTGTAAAATGAGCTGGAGAAGGAAATGGCAAAAATCTCAAGTATCTTTGCCAAGGAAACCCCAAACAGGGTCATGAAGTCAGACATAACTTAACTCAGCAAAAATTTTTCAAAGCCAAACAATATCCGCTGTCTCATGTAGATGAGAAAGCAGAGGAAAGGAACACACACAAAGCTAAACTTGAGTCAAAATTAATTGTCTCTTCTACTAGGCTACCAGGTTCTGTGTTTTTTATAGGTAGATATAGTTAACCCAATCCTAAAGCTCCCTTAATGTTATAATGCTATCTGTCATAGTACATAGGGCTACTATAAAGGTCAAATGAAATGATGTATGGAAAGTACTTTGTAAACAGTAAATAGATTGGGGACAGAACCTTTGTTTTTCCTTCGTATGGGGATCTCTTAGATGAAAAAATTCCTATCCAGTAAATTTCTACCATCTTTGAAAGTTTTAGAAAGTTTCTCAAAGCACTAAGATGTCTGGCATATTTGGTGTGACCTTGGGCAAATCATTTCAACTCTGACTATGGAAGGAAATTCTAGGACTATACTTTGCATAAAAATTGGTTGTCTGCTTTGATATAAGGAATTTCCCAACTAGGACTTTCCTATGCTAACAAAAATAAAACTCCAGGTGCAGACCAAATATACACAGAAAATACATTTTTAAATCTTTTCAGTCCTCTTTTATCTGTTGACCTCTCTACTCCTACTCTCCATGTGAAGATGCTCAGTTCTCCTCTATCCAAAAATAAACAAAACAAAAGAAAAACCTTTACTGAATTACCCTGTTTTCCCTCAAGGCACAAATTTCTCTCTCCTCACATTCACAACAGACTCCTAGAAAGAAGTGCTCACATTAATTCCCTTTTCTTCACTATTTACTCTTCAATTCCTTTCAATCTACCTTCAGACTTCACTCTAGGACTGAAAGTGTTCTCTCCAGGATCACCAGTGATTTCTTAATTAAACATGATGACTTTTCTCAGTTCTCATCCTTCTTGATCTCTCTCTGATTTGGACATCCCCAATTCTTTTTGGAAACTTCTCTCTTGGCTCTTGCCAGATGGTTCTTACCTAGTGTGTGACTGTGGTTAAGTTATTTCACCTCTATAGTTTTACTTTCCTCATCTTTAACATCAGTGGGTAGGAGTTCATGATTTCTAAGGTCCTTTCTAGCTCTAACTCAGTTATCCTATGATTTCATCTTCATTATGAAGGGTAGAAAGAATGTGCAATTTTCCAAATCTAGCCACAAACCGCAACATGACCAACAGCTGTAAACAAACTGGAAAGTTTGGCCCATCGATTGGATTTCTTCTCTTAAAGTCTTTATCTTTAATTGGTGCGTATTAGATATAGCTTAAAATTGCCCAGTCCCCTCACTAATCAGAGATAACACTGAATACCAATAGTTGTGGGAGACAACACACACACTTTAACCAGTGAAGCTGAATCTCCTCTTACAGCATCCTCCATCAAGTCAACTGTTATAAGCAAGTTCTCTAGGTTAACAGATGTTTTTTGTGAAAAATCAAGGTTTAGGAAGTGGAAATGCACTTACCTTCTCTAAGCATAAGGATAAGCTGCCTCAAGGTTTTAATTCTAAATTTAACACACACATTCTTTGTTTTCTGGTTAGATTTTCTCTTCAGTTTTGTCTTTCTCTTTCTCTATCTCTCTCTGTCTCACTGTCTCTACTTTTTATTCACACAGACTAGTAGGTTCCTCAGGAGCTAGCTTTTCCCCTCATTTTCTGAATTACAGAGATTTTTCATTTAAGACGTTTAATACACCTCTTACTCTGTAGGGAGTCACCTGTGTGGCCTCACCTTTTCCCTTGTTCCATCTCTTATTGATTTAACTAATCATTTGATTTGCAGAGACAAGAGACTTTCTGGAGGATTAACTGTAGGAGTCAGCAGATGTGGAAGTTTGCTTTGTGGTTACAGGTGGCAGCTAGGTGGCTCAACAGATAAAGCACTGGGCTTAGAATCAAGAAGATAGATCTTTGTGGGTCCAAATCTGACCTCACACACAGCTGTGTGACCCTGGGCAAATCTAATCCTGTTTGCCTCTGTTACCTCATGTATAAAATCAGCTGGACAAGGAAATGACAAGCCACTCCAATATCATGGCCAAGAAAACTCCAAATGGGGTAACAGAGTTGGATTTACCTGGCTAACAACAGGTACTTAGAATAAGACTAATTAAGCAGTGGATCTAAAAGGTGAGTTGAATTCTGGGGTAAGGGCACTTTTGTCTTGGGGACTATGAGAAGCCATTTGGTATAAGCTTATGATATTTATAAATGAACCCTGGGCCAAACACATGGAGTAATCAACTTATTAATTGTGTCGATTTGCTTTAGTATCACAGAAAAGCCTGGTTTCTTAAGTCATCAGTAGAAGAATCAGGATACAAATAACAGAATCACTTAGCATCGTCTTAGAGAAACACGGTAGGTTCTCACACCCATATAATAACAAATGGAGTATCATATGTGTGTTAGAGGGCAGGAAGGAGGACCCAGAGGTTTAACTCAGAGACAATAGGGAACCAGTTAAAATTTTTCAGCAGGAGATACACTTGGACCTTAATATCATTTTGGTAGCTCAGTTTCAAACTAATTTACTTTCACAGAATGTTAGAGCTGGGACTGACCAACCACTTAATTTTATATGAAGGAGAAAAATGATGTTTGGAAATTTCTTGTTGGCTTGAGAATTGAAACACCTAGTTCAGCTCCTAAGTCCTAAGTTTAAATCTTAGCCCTAGCACTCGTTTCCCTGAGAAACTTTGGAGGCCCTTTAACCTCCCTTGACCTTGCTTTCTTCATTTGTGGAAATAGATTGAGACTGTTAACTTAGAAGATGCCTTTTAACTATAGCCTGAAGATCCTACACTTAACATCATACAGCTAACAACTGGAAGAGCATCATCTCAAGTCAAATTATTATGGCCGTAAATCTAATGCACTTTCATTCAATTAAACATTAATCGAGGAACTCATTGTGTGTAGAACACTATATTGGGCCCTTGAGATACAACTGTTGCTGTTCAGGCATTTTTTCCAGTCTTGTCTGACTCAACTTTTCCTGACTCAACTTTTTTTTTTGGGGGGGGGAAGATAATGAAGTGGTTTGCCATTTCCTTCTCCAGTTCATTTTACAGATGAGGAAACTGAGGCAAGCAGGGTTAAGTGCCTTCCCAGAGTCCTACAACAAGTGTCTGAGGTCAGATATTCAGATATTAACTCCAATCTTCCTGACTCCAGGCCTGGCACTGTATCCACCCTGCCACCTAGCTGCTCTTGAAATACAATGATCTAAATTAAATAGTCCCAGCCCTTAAGGAATTTACATTTTATGGAAGGGGTAGGGGGTTTATATATATATATATATATATATATATATGTGTGTGTGTGTGTGTGTGTGTGTGTGTGTGTGTATTTTTGTATATATGTATTGTGTGTGTGTGTGTGTGTGTGTGTGTGTGTGTGTGTATATATATATATACATATATATATATACCTCTGAATTTTATTTATCTATCTATATCTAGCTAACTGGCTAACTCTCTGAGGCTGATAATATCCAGTTGATTATGTACATGCTACAACTGTGGGCACCAATAAATACTATGAGACTTTGAGTCATTTTCCATGATTCTATAACAAGTCTGTGTCTGTTTCCCAAGGTCTCCTCACTCCAAGTACAGAGCTCTATGCCAAGCTACCTTTTCTACACTGAATAAATTATCTTACCAGGCTATAAAACCACAGTGTGTGGGGCAGGGGGTAGATAGAGTGGAGTTATTTGAGAGAGAATTCTTTTCTAAGGCAGGGTTCATTTCCAATTTCATTATGGTAATGCTATTTATTTGTTTTATCTTTCTCCTGCCCTTCTCTCTGGTCCCTTGGAACTCACTGGAGAAAAAAAATCAGAGAATCCTAAATTTACATCCATAAGGTGCCTCAAAGCTCATTCAGTTCAATCCTTTCATTTTTCATAAAAAAGTTAAGAGTCTTTCCTAATGTTAGTCATTCAGCAAAGGGGGTAAGTGTCAAAGGGATCTGGACTCGGGTCCTCGAACTCTATAGTCAGTATTTCCCATTTAAGGAAGTTTGCCATTAACCATTTCATTTATGGTACAAGCAGAATGAGTCTTCAGGAATCAAAAGCTGTGAGAGTTGTATGTGGCATGTGAAGTGGGAGTAAGGGCACCTTCCTTCCTTCCTTCTCATTGCCCGCAATAACCTTGCATTCATTAATCTCCTCAAGCTTATTGTGTGATTCTCCTTCTTCAGATCCTGGAGTTCTGAATCACCACACTAGAAACTGGAGAGGAATGTAAGATCTTAAGAAAGATTATGCATTTTCTTTCCCCACATCTCATCTGGCCAAACCAGTGCTCTTCATTCCAGGTTTATCTTATCTAGTCTGTAACAAAGCTCTGCTTTTGCAGAGAATACAATAGCTTCAAGAGATTGGCTTCTTTAGTTACCTTTTGGACAGTAGTAAGTAGCACCGGGAGAAGAGCTTTCTAACAGACATTTTAACAAATGCTTTATTTCTAGGCAGGACCAGGGACAGATGCCAATCTAAACAACAAACCCAGGGGGAAAAAATGGCCATGAGTAAAGTCATGGTAGGGAAAAAAAAGAGCCTGTCAGTCATTCTGATGGAACAGGATCATGGGTAACAAAGGGTTACATCAAGGAAGGGGATGCATTCTTTGGAGGGAATAATCAATCTTGTTCCGCTTCAAGACCAATATGACGACATCCTGGATGAAGAGATTCGCTTTCTCTTGCCTTGAGACTGGTCCAAGATGCCTTCTTGTCTGGATGCTGTTAAGCATAAAAAGAGACATTTAATGAGCACCCAAATCATTCTGGAGTCAGGCAATAAAATTAAATAGAATCTTACTTCCTGTGGAACTAGGAACAGCCAAATGATTGAGACATAGTAAGTCAAATAGAGGGTGTGGGAAGGTTGGCCTAATGCTCTGATTCACCTCCTCTAGCAATCTGACTCAAACAAATGAGCATTTATTAAGCACCCACCATGTGCTGGGTACTATGCCAGATACTGGAAAGGTAAAGACAGAAGTGAGCTAATCTCTACTCTCAAGAAGCTTACATAGTACTAGACACCGTTTCCTAAAGGTCTGCTTCACGTATGATCAGATGATTGACCTTTCCACGGACCATCATGGCAAGTAATTTAATAATACTATTTTATATCATCTATTCACTGATGGATGTGTCAGTTTCTCATCTTCTCACTCGTGTGACTTTGGACAGCTCCGTGTCAGTTTCTTCATCCTCAAAATGAGGGTATTGGATATAGATTGCTTACAGGGCTCAGCTCCATGAATCCTCACTCTTTTCTTGTTTCCTAATCTGTAAAAAGGTAGTGGTATCAGTGCATCAGTGTAGGGAACCAAAAGCAAGAGAAGCTTATTTGAAGGATTTAGAACTAGGCAAAGAAAAGAGTACAGGAGAGAAGAACCAGGAATAACATGTGTAAATTACTAAGAGGCATATTGCAGCTCAGTCCAAGAAAGCTTCCTACCAATTAGAATTGTTCAGAAACAGAACAGACTCCCTTTAAAGTCCTCTTCCACGGAAAACAGGAAGATTACTTGTTGAGGATATTGCATAGGAAATGCATGTGTCAGGAATGGGTTGGGTTAGGTGACATCTACAAATCATTTCCAATTCTAATGTGCTAGTACTTCATAAATCCCTTTCTACAGATGAAACTGAGGGGAAAATGGGTGAAGTGACTTTTCCAATCTCACCTAGATGGCAAATAAAATTAGGATTTGAATATAGTTTTTTTTCACTGTATTATGTGATTACCCCAATTCCTCTAGGGAATTTCAATATGCAAAATTTCAATGGAAAAAGAAGGGAAGGAAAATGTGTCTTATCTTCTAATGGCCAGAATAAGGAATAGTGAGTAAATTAGAGACTTTGGGTTATGAGGCTGGTATATATTAAAGGGGCCTGGACAGTTTTAAATCAACAGTAACTGACTTCATGATCCCTTGGAAGTTTTGGGAAAATAGGACCTCAAGGTTACTACAATGTATGTCCGTCCTAAATCTCATCAGCAGGGTGTATTCAATTCTGCCTTCCTCTATGAATCTGTGGATGTGTTTATATCTGCTACAGGAAGGTTTCTGCTATTTTCATGCAGAATCCTCCAAGAAACAAATCCTTCAGGACGTACAAAAAAATTGTACAAAGTCCTGGACTTAGAGTTCTCAACGCTGATTTTAAATCACAGTACTGACCTCTTGCAAATCCCTTAACCTTTCCAGGCTTTAATTTCCCCAAAGCAACACATATTTATTGTTTTAGCATCTGCTACATGCAAAGCAATTTGTTAGGTTTGGGGCACACAGTGGCCATAAAAATGGGGAACAGTCCTTGCCCCCAGGAAGTTTATATTTGCTGGGAACGAAAAATGTACACAGGTATGTAAATGTAAAGGAATTTCCTGAAGGAAGCAAGCTCTATTAAATGAGGGTAAATAAAGGACTCAGATAGGATCATACTCGCAAATCCTCATTGAAAACAAACAAATAGCTATTTTGAATGAAGCACTGTGCTACACCAGTGGGTTTACAAAGACAAAAATGAGAGTCCCTGCTTTTTTATGAGAGAAATAGAACATGTATTCAGGTAACAAATGCAAACTTCTTATATGTCATGATGTTCGGGATTCACCTATGACATTAATAGAGTTAAGAATTCCTGGTCATGAACTTCTCAGCACCACTTCCAGATCTGCTATCCTGCAACTTATGGTCTTTGAGAACTGCCCAGAAACCTGAATCTTAAGTGACTCACCCAGGATCACACAGTCTGTGTCAGGGAGGAGATCTGACCCCACGTTTTCCTAATTTCTAGACCATGTCTCTATTTACTATACTAGGCTCATTCTCACAAAATACATATCAAAAAATTCAAAGCAAGGGAGGTCATGTTTAGTGAAGCACTTAGTACTTAATTGCTGGTGCATAGTAAAGTACTTCATAAATGCTTGTTGACTGGTTGAAGAGGAAGAGGACTCAGCTCTTGGGTTTACAGGAAAGGGGTGGACATGAGGAGTGACAGCTTCAAAGGCTGAATCCTGAAGGAGGTTACAAATTCTAAGAAGAGGAGGTAAGAAAATTCCAAACCTGGAAAAGTCCTAGTGAGCCAAGACTTAGAATGTTATATATGGGAACTGACTAGTTGGGCATTTCAACTGGAAGAGGGAACATTTGAAAGGAAGTAATAGCACAGTACAACTGGGAGAACTTTGTATGCTAGTCTTATGGTTTTGTATTTTGTCTTAGTGCTAATGAACATAATAAAGTTATGTTTTGTTTTCCCAGTACGAGAGTGATAAGGACACATTTTATTTTGGGAACATCAGTTTGGCACTTGGGAAGAGGAAGACTGAAGATGGAAGAGGTTGGAAGCAGGAAGACTAATTATGAAAGTATTTATAATGGTCTAGACAAGGAAGGATGAGGAACCAAGCCTAGGCAGAGACTGGGTGGGTGAAAAGAAGAAAATAGCTACATGGGATCTCATGGTGGTAAAACTTCCAAACTGATCAAATTAGCAACTGGGATAGATCAGAGGTGGAAAACCTGTGACTTCAAGGCCACATGGGGCCTTCTAGGTCCTCAAGGATGGCCTTTTGACTGAATCCAAACTTCACAGAACATATCCTTTCAATAAGGGGATATCTTCTGTGATGTCTGGATTCAGTCAAAGGGCCTAGAGGGCCGCATGTGGCCTCAAGGCCACAGGTTCCCTACCACTAAACTAGATAATTTCCAAGTCCCTTCTCAGTTCTGACATTCTTTGATCCTAAATCAATCAGAGAGAAACATTCTTTTAGAGTTTACTTTTGTCCTTTCTAGAATGTAGAACATTAAAGGAGAATGAACATGAAATTCAGTGTTCCTCACAGACAAGCAGAGCAGTTTGTAAAGTGACAGGTTGGATTTATTACACACTTAAGAAGAAAAGCAAGCTGTACATAACAGTTATTTAGAGTTTCAAGTATAACCCTCTTTTTCTGTTCTATATATCTGCATTTTTATCTGTTTAAGCTCAGAATAAAAATAAATAAAAATTCTAAAAAGAAATTCATTGCTTGTTTTAACGTACATATATACACACACCTAAGGAAACATGTGCATACATGTACGCACACATAGGGGTATATATGTACATACATGTACACATATGAATACATATACATGTACATGTGTCTATATGGATACATGGAAATCTCTCTCCTCTCTCCTCTCCTCTCCCCTCCCCTCCCTCTCTTTCTCTCTCTCTCTCTCTCTCTCTCTCTCTCTCTCTCTCTCTCTCTCTCTCAGATGCTCTGACTGGTTTCAACTCCATGGAAGTAGATGCTCCTTTCAGGACATGCTCATTACTTCTAAACTTACCACAGTGTTGCTAACTCAAGCCTTGGTTGACATCACCTCCTTTAATATCCTCTCCCCACTTCGACTAGAGGGTGGCATACCAAACTCCTTCCAATGCCTTCCTTTATAGAGGGCAGAAAGTAAACTCTCAGGTCATTCCACTTTGTGCCTGCTGCTCTACCTTGCTTCCACTCCATGGATCTAGGTACCCTGTATTATTCACCCTCCACATCCCTACCCAACATTTCTGCTTCCTTTTCTGCACTGTCTCCCCCTTTAGATGATAAGACCCCTGAGGATAGGGACTGTTTCTTTTTATTCTTTTAATTTATTCTTTTTATTATTATATATTATTATTATATTATATATAATATTATTATAATATATTATTATTTTTTATTCTTTTAATTTATTCATTCATTTATTTATTTATAAATTTTATTTATATTTATTTCCATTTTATTCTCTGCGCTTAGGACAGTGCCTGACACACAATAGGTATTTAATAGATGTTTATTTGTATATCCATATACACACATCAAGGTAGGATTTATCTGAGCAGCTCTCATTCAACCAGTCATAGAAACCTTGGGTTTTTGCATCCTCAAAGCTGCTTCAGAAACCTGCCAGACTAAGGAAAGCCAGTGTTAGGAAGCCTGGCAATTGCATGTCAGTGTATGTAGTAGCCCAAAGGTCAAGGACACCAAAATTTTCATCCTTTTCAAGTGATATTAGTCTCCAGTCAACCCCGAGTCCTACTTGCTCTAGAAGCAGGTCATTCCCCAACCATTTACTATCATCCCTGTCCTTGAACAATTATTGAGTCTGACTTAGCGGTCCCTGCGCAGCCTGGAAAATGGATGAGCACCTTCTCAGCCTCTGTCCCAAGTCTGCTTTCAGGCAGATTTATGTCCCAGAAGAAATTCTGTTCACTTTTTTACTTGCAGTCTTTGAACACTGTGGCCTGACTTGATGTCACCTACTTATTCTCCCTCCTTTCTTCCCTTCCCCCACCATCAACAACAAACCAAGCTGCAACACATTCTCATTTGGACAGTTAGTGGCTGTCTCTACTTTCCTTGCAGTACATTTTACCCTGATTTTTAATATGCGTGCTTCCTCTTTTCTTTGGAATTTCAATGTCCTGCACGAGATGTCAAAGACTGTGTTTACATTCCTGATTGGCCCAACTATATCAATTAGTCAACTCAATTTTCAATCCTGGCATGCAGGGCCCAAAATTTTCCTCTTTGTAGCTACCAATTTCATGTTCATAGTTACATGTATGTAGTCTTCACTGGTAGAACATGAACTCCCAGTACAGAAATATGTCAGATGGCTTGCCTTCTCAATGAGGGAGAGATGGAGAGAATTTAAAATCCAACATTTAAAAAAATGAATGTTAAAAATTGTTTTACATATAATTAAGGAAAGTAAAATATTTAAAAAAGTATAGGAGCTGCTTAAATGGAAAAAGGATGTTATTTTTGCCTCTATGTGCCCATTGCTTAGCAACGTGCAGAACATATAGTAAAAACTTAATAAGTGCTCATTGCCTGGAAGATAGGTATACTCCAAGTACATATCCAGTAAATCAATGCCCAAGTAGTTGAGACAAATAAAAAGCTAATTAAATTTAAAGAAAAGTCAAGTCAGGTTTTAGACAAGTGGTCAAGTAGGATTTGTCAGGCATGGTGTGGGGTGCTAGGGGTAGAAAAAAATGCAGCTCTACCTGTTATTGAGGATCTTACATTTTATTTGCACACACACATACACACACACATCAAGAAGTACATGTAAACAAACTGCTCTTGGCAGGGAGGGCAATAGCAGCTGGGGGAATGGAATCAGGAAACGTTTCATGTAGTGGGTAGTACCTAAGAGTTTTGAAGCAATCAAACTCTTCTAAGAGCTAGTAGTGAGGTCAGAAAGAATGCCAGGTATGGAGGACAGTAAGGACAAAGGCATGAAGGTTAGGTGATGGGGTGTCATATTGAGGAACAGTAAGATCTACTGGAATGGGTCTTAGAAAGGTCAGTGTTGAAAGGGCAATGCTATTTTGCAATATTAGAAATATATCCTAGAGATAGTAAGGAAGCAAATGAACATCTAGTTTAAAATACCCAATAGGCACTTGGAGATGAGTAGCTAAAGCTCCTTATGAGGACACCCTTTTGTAGAAGGTCAGCCTCTAGGATTCAAATGAATTATTACTAACCTATGTTTTCCTATTGACTCCAATTTTCCAACAAACCATGTACAATAGAGAAAAACAATATTGAATAATCACTTAATCTCAAAACCAGTAGAACCAATTAGCCCTCAAATGTTCGTGAAGGACCCATGAAGACTTGGAAGGGTCCAAAAAAGGTAAATATATGAAACTCTGACCTCAAGAAACTTATTGCCTAGTGGGGATATTATAGTACATCGACATCAGAAAAATCACTGCACCATAGACTTAGAGGAGAAAGAATGATAGAGGTAATTAAGTCTGACCCCTTAATTTTATTTATTTTTATAATATTTCATTTTTCCTCCATTACATATTAAAATAATTTTTAGCACTATTTTATTTTTGAGTTCCAAAGTCTATTCTTTCCTTCCTCCCTCTCCTGTGCCCTCCCTGAGATAGTAAGCAATCTTACATAGGCAATAAATGTGCAATCATATAAAATATGTCCATATTAGTTATTTTGTACAAGAAGATGGATAAAAAAGGAATGAAAGAAAAAAGAAAAATAGCAGTTTTCAAATTGTATTCAGTTCTTCCTCTGGAGGAGGATAGCCTACTTCTGTATGAGCCCTTTGGGATTTGTCTTGGGTCATTGTGTTGCTTAGAAAAACTAAATCATTCCAAACTCTTCATTGTACAATATTATCATAACTATATGCAATGTTCTGATTCAATTCATTTCATTTTGCATCAATTCATGTATATCTTTCCAGGTTTTTTCTGAAATCATCCTGCTCATCATTTCTTAGAGCACAATGATATTCCATCACACTAACATACCCCAAGTGATGGTCATCTCCTTGATGGCTAAAATCTCTTTGCAACCCCCTCATCTAGCAAACAAACATTTGGAAAAGGCAAATGACTTGGCCACACAGATAGCAGGTAGCTGATTGGGATTTGAACACATCAAAGCCACTTTTCTCCAATATGACATGATGCCATCATGGTTCAGCAGACAAAGGAGCAGTCATGAACAGAAGATCTGAGTTCAACATCCACCTTTGACAAATACTGCAATATGATTAAAGGGAAGTCACTCAACCTCTCAGTGACCTGGAGAGACCAGCTGCCAATGTTTGTCAGCAGAAAGAATCACTAACATAAGTGAAATCACAAGTCTGGACAAAACCCCCCAAAATATATTTTAAAACGATAACTAAGGTCAACGTATATGGTTAAGAGCTCAATGACTGGGGTTCCAGACATTCTAAAGAAGTAGAGATAGCTAATAGCTACTCACATTTCATCCAGCAATTAGGGTTTCAATGATTTCTAGTTATTCAGTACCATATTCTACTAGATTCCAGCCTCCACAAAGCTGCCAAAATTAACACTTTAGGACACAAAAAACTCACCTGCTCGAAAATCTTCAGAGGCTACTTATTGTCTCTAGTAAAGAATATAAACTCTTTCACTTCATAATGACTTCCTCTGGTGGAATGGGCAGATAAGAACAATTTGTTCCAATGGCCATGAATGCAGATGAAGCAGGCGATGTGGAGCACTTAGAGCTTGGTTGGACAACAAAGACACCAAGGTCATCCACTGCATCCTGAGCCATCGCCAGCCATCTTGACTTTGTCTTGCCACTGGACTATGATGACTCCAAAGGAGAGAGTGAGGCTGACAACTTCGTGCACTTAAATCCAGTTTACACAAATCAAAAGACATCACCCACACCAACCAACCAACTAACCAACTTCATCCTTAGCTGGGTCTAGTTTTCCTTTCTAGTCTTAGTTTGTGAAACTTTCCTCTATGTCCCCATGACACAGTCAAATTGGCTTAAAAGTTCTTCCCCAAACTTTACTTTCTCTCTTCTCTCTCTCTCTCTCTCTCTCTCTCTCTCTCTCTCTCTCTCTCTCTCTCTCTCTCTCTCCCCCTCTCCCTCTCCCTCTCCCTCTCTCTCTCTCCCCCTCCTTTTGCTTAGTCTGTCATTCTATGCCTGAAACTCATTTTTCCTTCACCTAGTGGTGCCACTGGATTCGGACTCAAGACATTTGACTCCTCCTTTTGCTACTTGTGTTACCTTTGGTAAACTACTTCATCTCTTTGGACCTCAGTATCCCTTTCTGTAAAATGAGAGTTTGACCATATGACTTCTATGAACCTTTCCTGCTCTAAATTCCATGATATATTCGACTCACATTCATTAATTGCCTACTATATGCAAAGCAATGTAGCTCCACATCTGGAATTTATGTCTTCATCTCTGCCACTTAAGATCCTTCCAACCTTCAAATCTAGTCTGTGTTGTGCACTGGAGAGATAAAGAGACATGACCAAGGCCCTGTTTTGTTATGTATCATTTAGTGGAAGGTACGAACATCAATACTTAGAAGAAATGCTTCTTAAAGTGGATGCTAGTGACATGGCATCACAGATGAATACATGGGAGTCTTAAACTCTAAATGGAAATTCCATTGCTTTTATCAACTCTGACCTTCCATTTCTTTGCAGAAATGTTACGTCTTGTGTTGGGTTTGAGTTTTCTTATGTATTTCCTACTGGGCACAGAGTTGTGCCTAGTGATAGCAAAAATTAGTGGTGAAAGTTATGACTTAGAGTTTTACATCGTAACATCAGCCCAGTATTGGGAAGACAGAGATACCTTTGCTATATAAACCTTAAAAGTTGCCCAACCCTTTCCACTGTTTTGTTATGAGTACGAGATTAATCATGGGGAGACAGTACAACGGAAGAGGCTAAAGAAAAATGGCGCAGTGGTTTTTTCTGATTTAAGATTTTAAGGTTGCACTATGAGGTTATGTACAGGTATAATTCATTATATAAACAGGGCTGCTGACATCTAACACAGACTCACTGCTCAAGAAAATTGTAGCCAGTACAAGCTCACTATTCTATTACTTATTGAAAGTCATGCTTTTTCAAAGACAAAACTGGGTAGTATAGTGGGGTATGGAGCCAGAGGATATGGGTTCAAAACTCAACTCTACTCCTTCATCGCTACGTAACTATGGACAGAAAGACAGTATAGTGACAAGGGTGCTAGACATGAAATCAGGAAGACCTAGGTTTAAATTCTGCCTCTGACACTTATTAGCTGTGTGGCCCTAGGCAAAATCAGTTAACCTTTCTGAGCCTCAGCTTCCTCATGTGTAAAATGAAACAACTGGACCAGAAAATCTCTAAGATTCCTTATAACTCTAAATCCATGATCCTAGATCACACTAGCTCCCATTCCCCACCTCTAAATATAACAATGGTTCTTAGCATCTTGGATTGGAATTGAAGTGTGTACCAGTGCACTCCCAGGATTCTTAGTATGGCAGTTGATTTGGGAGTTCTATAGTCTATCTAATCTCTCATGGAGAAAATATTTGAAAAGTAAAGCTGAGATCTGAGATCAAGCTCATGCATGTGAGCACAAAAGTGTAAAATCGCAGCAATGTGTACAGACTTTGCCCATTCCTTATATGCATGATTTCAGGAACAAAGGCTATAGGCAGCATATAAGGTAATATATTTCCCATTAGAACATTGGTTTTCAAGTCAGGAAGATGAGTCCAAATCATGCCTCAGAAACTAGTTGCACAACCTGGACAAGGCACTTGACTTATCTCTTCCTCAGTGTTCTCTATTATAAGATGAGGGCATCAAACTCTAAGGTCTCTTCTAGCTTGAAGTCTATGATCCAGTGAAGTGTTTGAGTAGGGGCTGGATAACCACTTGAAGTGTATACTATGAGGGGAATCTATCTTCCAATTATTGTTTAGAGCAGGAAAGTTAGAGTTGACAGTTGGAAAGGACTTTTAAAGGCAACTAGGTAGTTTTACAGCTGAGAAAATTGGAGTCTACATGGATAATGTAAATTTCCCACTGTCAAAGACTAACAAGAATCTGAGCTGGGATTTGAACATGGGACTATCTTACAAATCCCATCATCTTTCTCCTATAACATGATGATTCCAGAGTGCCTTCTACCTCCAAGATTCTACCATTCAGGTGCACATGGGGTGGTAGTGAAAGGGTAATGCATTGTAGAGCCTAGAAGGCAGAGAAATTTCTCTTACAGAAAGGAATTTGACTTAATTTCTGGCCACATCTGGTTTACTCTGAGGACTTTGTGATCTAATCAACGTGATCATTCACACCAGTGATGCAGGTGGCAATTCATTCTTGCTTGCCCATCCTAGGCATCTCATATCCATGTCCTCTCATAAGTCCACCACAGAGGATGCATCACCCAGTGTGCTAGGCATCTTCCTTAAATTCTCTTGACATCATAAAAATGTTGTCCAAGAATGTGGGTGGCCCGTTGGTTATCCCATGCACTTCACATGTCCCCAACCCATTTTCTTTTTGATTCTTCGTGTGTTTGATATTATCTTTCTTCCTCCTTTTTCTGGATAAATCCCTATTTGTTCTGTATTACATGTTGCTCAACTCCCATGATATCTTCATTTCCGCTGCTCTTTGGGCGAGTCTTCATTTCAGTTCTTTAAGGACTATAGTGGTCTATGGTTCCTCACCATTCATCAACAGTAAAACTATACTTGTATGGAAAAAAATGGCCATTCTCTTAGGATAAGGGGGCTACAAGTCATGCCACAGGAAACCATTTGAAAATTCAAACATTAAACACAAATTTCCAAATGATTCAAAATGAACCAATTCAATGTTTTTTTAAAGCAGACATTTATTGTTTGAATAACAAGAAGGAGGTTTTTGCCTTCAGGATTCATTAACCAGAACTGGGTAGAACGGATGCCCATTTGACCTGGAAGGACTGAAGAGGATATCAATTAGTGTCTTTGCCAATGAGTATTGGTCACTGTCAGTTTTGAGATAATTAAGGTGGTGGCCATTTCACACAGATGGATTGCCCACAGTACTTTTTTTAAACCCACACAACAGTAAATGTTAACGCAACCCAGACATATGTAGAAATCCCATCCTTAGTCAAAGATGAACTTTTAAAAGCAACTCATTTAAAGAAACTCTTCAATTCTTATTTCTTTGCTTTATGACCTATAGTAAAGACAGAAACTGAGGCAAAAGTCATTCTTTGTACACAAAAAATGATGTGACCCATCATCCAAAGGCAGAAATCAATGGCTTTTATTGGGCAGCCTTTCAAAAAATAATAAAACACTTTTTTGAAATCAGAATGCAAAACAATGACCAACTGGAGGTGAGGTCCATGTATAAACAGATTCAGATTGCGCTCTCTCTCTCTCTCTCTCTCTCTCTCTCTCTCTCTCTCTCTCTCACACACACACTTTCTCCCTCCCTCCCACTATGCATCTTTCACAAAATATAACAGGGAGAACAGTAAGTAAGGGAGAATCAAAAACCAAGTAACCCATGAATGAAAATAAGGATGAGGTAGCAAGTTCTCTGTTAGTCTGCCAACTCTAAATAACTCCTAAGTAGCAGCATGAGCACACTAATTAATAACAGAGGCCTTCCTGGGATGAAGATAAAGTGTTTGCTTCCAATTAGAATGCTTCATTTCCCAGTTCATTATATTGGCCTACATGAGGAAGCTGGGAGCCATGCTGTGAAATGTGTGATGAGGGAGGGTAGCTCAGCATCATGAGCCTATTCCAGGGCCAGTGTCGAGGCTCATTAGGCAAATGTTTTGGTTTCCAAGTTATTCACCAGCTTGGTCACTGTTACTTCCATCCTAGGAGAGATGAATAAACCATCAAATTGAGGATGAGAAATCCAATGCTTGGCATAGCCTTTGAAATACCCTGACCAAGTTCTCACTACTTCGCTAGCCTATGGTATACTTAGGACACTTTAAGGATATCCCATATATCTTGCATTGAGATGGCTATTATCTGAAAGGGGAAACTTGTCTAATAGAGGAAATTCTACATGACCCCCTTCTGCCCTCTATCCTGGAGTTGAGTTACATACTCTCATCTTAAGTTTTAGTCTCCTACTGGTGCCTTCATTTTCCAAGGGAAGGGCGGTCTACCCCCAAGTGCAGGTTGCAGAGAGCAGGTGCCTAGACTTCCAACCTTAGGCCAAACTTGCAAAGAGTGGGCTTTATTTGTCCCTAAATCTTTCACGGATATTACCTTTCCTTGATATTCAGCTGAAATGAAGAAAAGGATTACTTCCTATTTACCTGCTTCTTACGTGAGAGAACCAATTTTGAGAAGAAAGTCACTCTACAATCTGAAACATTGCTCTCCCTTTCAGCCTGCCACACCATTTCAAGTGATGTTAAAAGGCAGGCTTGGATCAGGAGGCTTTGTCATTTACTTTCTTTGACAGCTGCAGCTTCCCATGCCTTGTAAGGTGACCTTCTTCAAATATTTCCTTTGGCGCTAAGTTATTGCACTCTTGTTAAAGTGGAGCCTGGGAATCAGTTTTAGAGTCAGCTACCTTTTATAATTAATGATTCCCAGAGAGGGCTGACTGCATTATTTAATTAATGGTACTTATGTCTGGAGTGTGTGGCACTCTCGAGCTGGATACAATACATATTTGTTGAAGGATTATAAGCAAATACTCCAGAATAGTTGCATTGTGAGCTGTCAGAGGTTCAGCATGTTGGCAGGTACAATGAGTTTTTTATACTTTTCCTATCTGTTTTCATATGTATGTGCCTTTTTGAAGGTATTGGTGTGGGTGGACCTGTTCCTTGAATTGAGAAAAAGTCCATCCACTCTGGTCCAAAGTAGATATGTGCAAGGTTATTTCAGGGTATTTCAGGTTATATCAGGTGGATATTTCAGGTTAGTCTAGGCTTTGTACAGGACATTGATAATTATAGTTTGCTGATAGCTTTTAAACTTTCAGTAGTATAGGAGCAAATGTGTTTAACATCTAATTAGCAATAATTATTAAGTAAAATAGGGTAAGCTACCTAATGGTATTCTCCATGATTAATCAACAAACATTATTGTCTACTATCTTCATGATGGATAGGTAGGTGGTGAAGTGGAGAGAGTGCTGGCCCTGTATTCAGGAAGACCTGAGTTCAAATCTAGCCTCAGATGTTTCCTAGCTATGTGAGCCTGAAAAAACATCACTTAATTCTGTTTGCCTCAGTTTCCTTTTTTGTAAAATGAGCTGAAGAAGGAAATGGCAAACCATTAGAGTACCTTTGCTAAAAACAAACAAAAAATTGGAGTTCATGAATAGTCAGAAATGACTGCACAACAACCACATGATTAGATTTTTAGGATGGCTGGTTTGCACAATGAAGAGGGCTGAGCCTGGAGGTAGGAAGATACATCTTCATGAGTTCAGATCTGACTTCTGACACTTACTAGTTATGTGACCTTGGGGAAATCACTTAGCCCTGTTTTCTCCATTTTCTCATCTGTAAAATGAGCTAGAGAAGAAAATGGCAAACTGCCAAGAAAAACCAAAATGAAATCATGAAGAGTCAGGGTATGGCTTAAACAACTGAATGGTGACAGTGGGGCAGCTAGGTGTCCAGTGGTTAAAGTGCCAGATCTGGAGTCAGGAAGAATCAACTTCTTGAGTTCAAATCTGACCTCAGACAGTTACTGTTTGACTCTGGGCAAGTCATTTCATCCTCTTTGCTTTCCTTATCTGTGAAATGAGCTGGAGTCATGAAGAGTCAGACATGACTGAACATTTTCATGATTCTATGTGCCTCAATAGTGACTTCAAGTAATCCTGGGACTTCTTGCCATAGGAACTGGTTTCCTGTGATCTTTCAATCTCTCTCTCTCTCTCTCTCTCTCTCTCTCTCTCTCTCTCTCTCTCTCTCTCTCTTCCTCCCTCCCTCCCTCCTTCCTTCCTTCCTTCATTCTACTAACCTAGTTGAATTTGTCATTTAAAAAAAATTATCTAAGTACTGTTTCACACTGTTTGTCCTGTGGTAGGTTTTGTGAATCCTGTCCCAGGTTCCAAAATAGCTAGTTACGGTTCTGGACAAAATTATGGTCTGAAAGTGTACTAAATATGAATAATTAAAAACCTGTTATCTAAAACAGTGCTTTTCAACTAAGCCACTCTGGTTCTGAAAAACTGACAGCCATAATCTATCATGAGCTAATCCAATTTTCCAGGAGGAGGCTGGCTTGAATGACCATCATGTGATAACTAGGGCTACCTGGGAAAATGGAAAGAAGGTTACTGCCCATAGGGAACTCAAACAATTAGTTAATAAGTATTGATTAAGTACCTCCTATGTACCAGGCACAAGGCTTGGACTGCAGATACAAAGGCAAGAAACTCAATCCTTAAAAAATAAATGGTAGAAGATGATGCTGAAAATATCTGAAAGTAGGCTACAGTGATATATACATTTCATAGGAATCTTGATTCCACGGAGGTGAGGCCATCTGCAGTGACTGAGATGTGAATATATCTGTGTTAGTAACAATAACCATAGTAGTTAGCATTTTATAATATTTTGAGATACGTAAAGTACTTTAAAATAACTCTGGGATAGAGGTACTATAATTGTCCCCATTTTACAGATGAAGAAACTGAGGTAGACAAAGGCTGAATGGATTGCCTAGGGTAACAGTGCTAGTATAGGATCTGAGGCTGGATTTGGGTTGGTCATATATCAAAAGGTCAATGGACACAGACAAAATGCTCTCCTGCTACCCTGTGAATATCTGAAAGACAGCCTTCAGAGTACAGTTTGGGTCAACTATGGCTAAGAGTGACAGGCATAGAGGGATTTTGACCTGAATCAGTGGTGGGCATTCTTACATTGATTAAGATGGCAGATCCACTCAACCATTTCAGTATCTGAATATGTATACACCTTATATCTGTTAGTTGGGTAACAAGCATTTCTTAAGTGTTTACTATGTGCCAAGCATTGTGCTAAGAATTGGAGAAACAAAGAAAAGCAATAATGCAGGTGCCTGATCTCCAGGAACATCATTAAAGATATAAGCAGAGTCAATCAAAAGTCATCTGGTGCTATCAACTGGAGGATGAGGAAGGCTTCTTCCTCCTAGGAGAGAAAAGGCAAGGATAGCAGTCCTCCACATAGGAATGGGTGGATGCCTATGATGTGAATAGGGATGCCTGTCATCTTCCTGCTCCAGATTCCCCCTCTAGGCTTCCTCCAAACACCCTTTTCTCTTTGCCCCTCCTTACCAGTCACTGATTGAACATCCTCTACCAGAGGGAACCCTGCTGCCCTACAGTCCTTATTGCTATTTCCCCTTTCCTACTAGGAAAAAAAGGGAAGGGGTCAAAGGATAGTGAGTGCCTGCTGGTGTTGGTGAAGGAGGAAGCAGTTATAATCTGACCATGGGAAGTCAGAGAGGACGCATGCAGCAAGGAGGAGGTGGCGGGGAGGACATGACAGAGATCCATTTCCTCTTGGGACAACTCAGCCAAATATGCCAGTAAACTAAATCAATTGAATGTATTTTGCCATGTGTCTGCCATCTCCATGACTACTTTTTCATGTGAAACATAAATAACTTTGTTCTTTCAAATGAACTGTTCTATTTTAAATGTCATTATAACAGGAAGAAAATAGGATAAGATATATATTGAGACTGTGCTCAAGAGAAAGGCTGCCTTTGTCTATCACCATGTCCATAAGAGACATGATTGGCTTTCCCACATTACTGGTTCCTGGTGATATGCACTGGGACATAGTGGGCCATTGTCAGGAAGACAATGATTTAAATTCTGCAGCAAAGGGGAAGGTATTTGCCCTCCCTGTATTCCCACTATTGATGAACTGTGGTTGTGGTTCAGTTATTTCACTCATGTGCAACTCTTTGTAACCCTCCATAGGGTTTTCTTGTCAAAGATACTGGGGTGGTTTTCCATTTCCTTTTCCAGTTCATTTTACAGATGACTCCTGGCTTGGCACTTTATCTTGTGCCACCTACATGCCCCAAATGAGTAGCTGGTCTATATAAAAGGAAGGGATTTTCACACTCAAAGTTCTTTTGCAATAATGGGTCTGGACTTCCCTCAAAAAAATGCCAAACCTCTAATATAATGAGGTTCTTCATAACAGTTTCCTTAAGATGAGACTCCTTAATACTTGGGTTAGTGGAGGTGATGACTCCGTGTGACAAAAATTAACAACTGCCTCCTTTGGAAACACCATGGAAGACTTTCCCATTCTCTCTAAGCTCCCAGTGTAAAAGGCAGTAGAATATCAGACATCAACAATGATATGTCATGATTGCCTTGGACCTGAGGGAAAACACAACTGGAAATCATCAATAGATTTTTTTATAATAATAAATAATTAAAGGAGAATAAGAAACATTAATAAAATAATAAAAAAAGAAAATACAGTTTGCTGCTAAATTTTTTAATGATCAAGTTTTCTCTTTAAAAAAAACTTCCAAGTGCTAAAGATAAAATGGGGAGGGGTTAAGACATTCAGGTCCTCTGGGGCTTGAAATCTCACTGCTACACAGTTAAACTAAGAATGTCAAAGAAAGAAACAGGTATCTTATGAGCACCATAATATTCAAAGTGATACTTCTTGTGATTTCTAGAGACAGATAAGATGTCCATCAGTTGGAGAATGACTGAAAGAATTGTGGTAAATGAAAGTGATGGAATATTATTGTGCAATGAGAAATCAGAATGTGAGAGATAAAGAGAAACCTGGGAAGATTTATGTGGCTTGATTTAAAGTGAAGTAAGTATAACTGAAAAAAAAATGTACACAAAGACAGCAATAATTTCAATAGGAAAAAAATCACAACTGAATGAGATACAATTATCATGACAAAATATGTCCCTGAAAAAGACAAAATGTTTTTCCCTCCTTTCTTTGCAGAGGAGAGGGAGTCTATCGGTATCAAACGTGGCATTTACGTTCAGATTGGGTGACTTGTTGGCTAGTTTTCCTGAACTCCTTTTGTTATCTTTCTTTTTTATGCTTTCCCCCTGGGGATTTTTAGGGCAGAGGCACATTCAGAAATAATGTGATATTAAAAACAACATGGATCTATAAATACTTAAAAATATTAATAACTGAATTAAGTTGGCTTGGCCATTGAATCAGAGGCAGCTTGTAGCACAATGGATAGAGTCCTGGTCTGAAGTCCAGAAAATCTGAGTTCAATTCAGCCTCAGACATTTATTAACTACGTGATCCTGAACACTTAACCTCTGCTTGCGTCAGTTTTCTCAGCTGTAAAATGGGAGTGATAACAGCAACTCTCTCACGGAGTTGTGAGGAGGTTCAAATGACATGTAAATGTAAAAGTGCCTATCACAGTGCCTGGCACATAGTAGGCACTATATAAATGTTTATTCCCTCCCTTCCTTTTACTTTTGTCTGCACAGACTTCGAAAGAGACCTAAATAAATCACAGCAAAATACATGCAAAACCAACTGTTTTAAGAGAAAAACCCATACTGGTAGACAATGAGAGCTTTGCTTTGCACATACTGCCTTTGGTGCGGGATCCATATGTGTCTGAATGTAATATACAGGTGGGGAGGGGTTTTTCTAGCTAAGTGATGTCATCAACAGAGGGAACTCCCAGGGCAGAAGGAAATTCTCTCCACCAATGCAGGTCAGAGCCTCTTTTTAGAGAGTTGCTCTGGGTTCTTAAAAGTTATCTTAGACTTCCCATGATCACGCAGCCAGCATATGTCAAAAGTGGGACCTGGACCTAGATATCTCTCTCCTTCTCCCTCTCCCTTTCTCTCTCTCTCTCTTTCTCTCTCTCTCACACACACACACGCACACACATGCACACACACACATTTAGCATGCATGCAGCTATTCATTGAGTTAATTAACATCAATAAGTACCTACTGTTGCTCAAGCCCTGTGCTAGATG
This sequence comes from Potorous gilbertii, assembly GCA_028658325.1. Classification (NCBI taxonomy): domain Eukaryota; kingdom Metazoa; phylum Chordata; class Mammalia; order Diprotodontia; family Potoroidae; genus Potorous; species Potorous gilbertii. The sequence continues at coordinate 21,663,400 of CM053772.1, forward strand.
TGCTAAGATCACAAAGATTAAAAATAATATGAATTACAATTTAAGAAGCTGCCGGAGTAAAATCAAGTCTTATAAAATCATAAGATTGTAGATTCAGAGTCACAGATGGTCTTAGAATCCTTCTAGTTCAACCTCCCCCATTTTGCAGAAGAGAAACCTGAGGCACTTTGTAATGAAATGGGTTACCCATGTTCACACAGATTTTACATGATGGAGGCGGACTGGATTCAAATGTTATTGCTATTCCTTAAACAACACGGTGAGGCAGCTAAAGAACATTCCTCCCATGAACTCAAGGCACATTCTGATATGGATATGCCATTAGAGGAAAAAATAATCACTCATGAACGGAACATCTGTGGGCAGAGCATATCATCTCTCTGACACTTCGGGGCTGGTGACATCATTGACCTAATCTTACTACACCTAGTCATTTATCGGCAGTTCCCCTCCTGGAAGGAATGTCCTTACTGCTCCCTTCCCCTACTCTTTCTCTCGGGTTACTCTGGTCTCCACTGTATCTGTTCCTCTGACGTTCCTCCTGCTCTCAATTCCTGGCTTCAATTCTTCAGACCAAGGACAGGGCCAATCTGCCAGAGTGTAGAGAAGACTAGAAAACTAACTCCCAAGGGGCAGATTCAACAACTCCCTAGTAGCTCTTAGCTAGTCCATATTCGCATAATAAAAGCCAAGCAGATTTTAACCAAGTGAAAGGCCTAGGAAGGAGAGGGAGGAAACAAGCATTTATTAAGCACCTACTGTGTCCCAGGTACTGCGGTAAATGTTTTATACTTCTTCCCTCTTTTGACTCTCACAACAACCATGTGAAATAGGTGTTTTTAGTATCTCCATTTTACAGGAGAAAACTGGGGCAGACAGAGGTAAAGTGGCTTCCCCGAAAGTGTTTAAGGAAGAATTTAAAACTCAGAACCTCCTGATGTCAGTTTCAGGGCACTATTTACTTATTTATTAAGTCCTTTCCTCTTGATCATACTATGTCCAGGGTAGAGACTATTGTTCCCTGACTCAGGTTACCTGACAAGAAGTCATCAAATCCCAACATCTTCTCTGACTTAGCACACAAATGAATTTGTGTCAGAATAGAAGGAAAGAGAAGGAAAAGTCATTATACTCAAGCCTCCTCCCCAATACATCTTGTCCCCATTGTCATATTTATGTGTGCACACACATTTGTATACATACATATATGTGTGTATAAATTTATATTAACATATTCACACATATGTCCATGTTTCTCTACATAAGTGTGTATCTAAATGTTTTCAGCAGCAAAACTGCAGCTTTGTTTTTATATTTGGGTCATTGTAAAAACTCATTGTCTTCTTCCAGGAAAGCAAATAATTAAACAGAAACATCAGAGAAGAGTGCTTTTCAGATGGAGAGGGCAGAAAGACCTTACTGTCGATCATCAAGCTTATATTTCCTTGCTGGGGTCCAAAGGTGCACCTGTGACCACCTGGAATAATACCTTGGTCTACTTGGCTTTGTAGACAAAAGAGCCTGTGAGCACACTAGAGATGATGAGAATTGGCTGACTGCCCACTTGATGAATTCCTCTTTCAGGGCTGCTGAAGAAGAATTCAATTCATTGATGGTACCTTACAACAAGTGCGTCCTGCTCCCTCAAGTGATGTTACTGTTCTTAAGAAGCTTTTTATCTTATTGTGTGCTGGGGTCATTTTATTTTCCTCAAGGGAAAACATCTCTGCGGTCATAATGGAAGTCAAGGAGAACATCATGTTAATGCCTAGCACTGGGATCACACGTCTAACTCTTCAAAGCATTTCCTCTGCATCTCTTATCTCACCTGGTCCTTATCTATCCCTGGGAAGTAGATGAGACAGGTAATATATTATCCTCATTACATAGGAGGGGAAATAGAGGCCCAGTGATGTTTAGTGTTGGTAGCTCATCACCAGTCACAAACTCAACAACAACAAGGGAAATTTATCATGGCCCTGTTATCTGCAGGATACTCTGCTAGGCACAGAGACACAAAGACAAAAACAAAACACTATCTTCCCTCAAGGAACTTGTATTCTATTGAGAAAACCAATTAAAACAGATTGGTAAGCACAAACTACAGGGAGAATTTAGTGTAATGGAGACGATAGTAACACAACTCTAATTTATTCAAAGTAATGGGGAGGGGACACAGGTGTAGGAAATACAGAAATCATTCATATTAGGCTTTGGAATGTGTTTATGGTCCTTTCACTGGATTATAGGTCTGTCTAATGTTCTATGAAGTAATTTCCAAGAAAATTGCTGGGAAGCAAATATCTCATTTTACCCTAGGGCCCGATTTTAAAATACTAAAATGTTTACCACATCAGTTCTTTCTTTTAAAAGGCATATTCTAGCAATTGGTACTTAAAGCACAAAAGCAGATGGTAGCTACAGTGGAAACATCTTTGTATGTAATTTTGACTTGGTGTTATAATTCCTTTGATTCTAAACTGCTTTTATATGGCATTGATATAGAAAAAAAGCATAGATACACTGGCTTTTCAAAGTTCTTCTCAGGTCTTCACTTCTTCTCATGTTGACTTGATTTCCCTGTTGTCTCTCACTAGAAACAGAGCAAAGTATGCCTCTTGAATCTCTATTTTTTCTCTATTCTTGAGCCTTTTTTCTACCTCCCTCTTGTTTTTGAGATTCCACTTTCATAATGAAAATACTCCCAAAATCTTGACAATATTCTGAGTCAAAGGCTTTGCGCAACTCAATGGTCTGGTCCAGCAAACCAGAGTTCTATCTTTTTCTTCCCCTCCTCAACACAGCACCAGGAAAACACCTAAGTCTCTCACTTTACAATGAGGCTCCATAGGTTTTCTTCTTTCTCTCTCCTCCAAGCATTATCCTGCCCCATTAGTCTAAGAAAAACCAACAGTGAAAATGCTGCCCCTCTTTGCTTTTATCTACTCAGTGAAGGCAGTCCTAGCATTCCTCAGATCTACTGACCAGAGCTGCTGCTTTCTCACCCTCACAACACAGCAAGGAAGATACAATAGCTGAGCCAAAACAAGGATTATTTTAAAAAATATATTTTAATTAGAATATTTTATTTTCACATTGCCTGTATTTCTCCCTGTAGCCCTCACCCTCCAGGAGAGTCATAACAAAGAATTTTATGAGGAAAAAGAGGAAAATGAACAAAACCAATCAATAATATGTGATTGCTATTAAAAAGACAGGGCAACCAGAGGGTGCAATGAATAGAGTGCTGGGCCTTGGAGTCAGGAAGACTCATCTTTGTGAGTTCAAATCTAGCCTCACACATTTACCAGCTGTATGACCCTAGGCATGTCACTTAACCCTATTTGACTCAGTTTCTTTATCTGTAAAATGAGGTGGAAAAAGAAGTGACGAACCACTCCAGTATTCTTGCCAAGGAATCCCAAATATGGTCAAGAAGAGTCAGACATGACTGAAAAATAGACTAAATAACAAAAGCTGTTAATAAGAATAGACCGTTTTCTAACTACACCAAAATTACTGGCCACTATGTATTAGGTGTTAGTGAATGTTTTAGTTGCTGGATCAAATGAAGTCAGCAGGTATAGGTGAATAACCGATGTGGTAGAATGGTGACTACTATCCTCTAAACTCCAAACATTCAAGATTAAACATATTTATTTCCTTTTTCTGAACTTCAATATAACTTTGATTTACTTCATTTACAACAACTGATGAAATTTCAATATCCTTTTGAAATTAGAGTTCATAATAAAACTCATAGAAATGGAAATCCATTTTTTCTTATTTACTTATTTTTAGTTTTCAACATTCATCTTCACAAAATTTTGAGTTCCAAATTTTCTCCTAATCTCTCTCCTCTCCAAGACACTATACATTTTGATTACCCCTTCCCTCAATTTGCCTTCCCTTCTATCATACCCATCCCTTCCCTTGTTCCCATTTTCTCTCTTTTCTTGTAGGTCAAGATAGATTTCTATACCCTATTACCTGTATTTCTTATTTCCCAGTTGCATGCAGAAACAATTCTCAACATTTGTTCCTAAAACTTTGAGTTCCAACTTCTTTCCCTTTCTATCTCCCCACTCATCCCCACTGAGAAGGCAAGCAATATAATATAGGCTATACATATAGTTATGCAAAAGATTTCCATAATAGTCATGTTGTATAAGACTATATTTTCCTCCATCCTATCCTGCTCCCCATTTATTCTATTCTCTCTTTTGACCTTGTCCTTCCCCATAAGTGTTTAATTCTATTACTCCCTCCTCCCATTTGCCCTCCCTTCTATCATCCCCCCATACCCCACTCATCACCTTCTCCCCTACCTTCCTGTAATGTAAGAAATATTTTCATACCAAATTGAGTGTGCATATTATTCCCTCCGTAAGCCAAATGTGATGAGAGTAAGCTTCATCTTTTTCCCTCTAATATCCCCCTTTTGCCCTCCATGGAAAAACCTTTTTCTTACCTCTTCTTATGAGAGATAATTTGTCCATTCCATTTCTCCCTTTCTCCTCCCAATTCATTTCTCTCTCATCCCTTAATTTTATTTTTTTAGATATCATCCCTTCCTATCCAACTCACCCTGTGCCTTCTGTCTACATATATGTACATAATCCCTCCAACTATCCAAATACTGAGGAAAGTTTCAAGAGTTAAAAATATGATCTTTCCATGTAGGAATGTAAACAGTTCAACTTTAGCAAGTCCCTTAGTATTTCTCTCCTGTTTACCTTTTCATGTTTCTCTTGATTCTTGTGTTTGAAAATTAAATTTTCTATTCCGCTCTAGTCTTTTAATCAAGATTCTTGAAAGTCTTCTATTTCATTGAATGAGCTTTATTCCCCTTAAGTATTATACTCAAGCTTTGCTGGGTGATTCTTGGTTTTAATCCTGTTCCTTTGACTTCTGGAATATCATATTTCAAGCCTTCTGATCCCTTAATGTAGAAGCTACAATATCTTGTGTTATCCTGATTGTATTTCCACAATACTTGAATTGCTTCTTTCTGGCTGCTTGCAATATTTTCTCCTTGACCTGGGAACTCTGAAATTTGGCTACAATATTCCTAGGAGATTTTCTTTTCAGATCTCTTTCAGAAAGTGATTGGTGGATTCTTTCAACATTTATTTTACCCTCTGGGGCAGCTAGGTGGTGCAGTGGATAGGGTACCAGTGCAGGAATCAGGAGGACCTGAATTTAAATCTCACCTCAGACACTTGACACTCACTAACTGTGTGACCTTGGGCAAGTGACTTAACCCCAATTGACTCATCCTGGGTCATCTCTAGTCATCCTGATGAATATATGTTCACTGGATTCAGAGGGCTTTGGAGGAGAAGTGAAGCTGGTGATCTGCACAGCCCTTCCTTACTGAAAACAAAGTCAAGTGCAAATCATGTCATCACAGTCCTCCCTCACTCAAAAAAAAAAATAAAAACAAAGTCAAGTGCAAGTCATGTCATTATTTCTCTGATAACATGGTCTTCTTCAGCAATGAAGGAAGAACACACACATTTTATCCCCTGTTTCTAGAATATCAGGACGGTTTTTCTTGATAATTTCATGAAAGATGATATTTAGGCTCTTTTTTGATCATGGCTTTCAGGTAGGCCAATAATTTTTAAATTGTCTCTCTTTGATCTACTTTCTAGGTCCGTTGTCTTTCCAATGAGATATTTCACATTGTCTTCTATTTTTCATTCTTTTGGTTTGGTTTTGTAATTTCTTGGTTCCTCATAAAGTCATTAGTTTCCAACTACTCCATTCTAATTTTTTAAAAAAAGCTATTTTCTTGAATGAAATTTTGAACCTCCTTTTCCATTTGGTTAATTCTGCCTTTTAAAGCATTCTCCTCCTCATTGGTTTTTTGGACCTCTTTTGCCATTTAGGTTAGTCGATTTTTAAAGGTGTTATTTTCTTCAGGATTTTTTGGGATCTTCTTTAGCAAGCTGTTGACTAGCTTTTAATGATTTCCTTGCATCACTCTCATTTCTCTTCCCAAATTTTCCTCCATCTCTCTTACTTGATTTTCAAAATCCTTTTTGAGCTCTTCCATGGCCTAAGACCATTGCATACTTTTTGGAGGTTTTGGATGCAGAATCCTTGATTTTGATGTCTTCCTCTGATGGTATGCTTCATTCTTCTTCATTAGAAAGGATGGAAGAAATACCTTTGAAGCTGTCTTTGACATTTATGGGTTGAAAAATCTGAGAACTGCAGCTGCTACCTGTAATTATATGCCCTAAAACCTTCTCCAGTCCTGTCTCTGCCACACTGCCTGGCCAAGGCTGGGATGAGCTCCTCTATGAGCCTGGAGAGATAGACCTTTCCTGCCAGCCTTCCAGGCTACCTTGGGCTGGAAATCTCTTTCACTCTGTCATTTTGTGATTTCTGCTTCTCCAGAATTTTTTAAGAGTCATTTTTACAGTCATTTTATGGGCTAAGTGGGGAGAGCTACAGCAGGTTCATCCTGCTACTCTGCCACCTTGGCTCTGCCTCCTGGAAATCCATTTTTAAAGAAAGGGTCTCAGAAATCAAGGGAAGATCAGAAATAGCTGCTTGCCTCTAACAGTACATTGTGATTTTGGTCAAGTCACTTAGCCCTGGGAAAGTTGCTTAACCTCACAGAATCTAAGTTTCTTCATTTGTGAAGCAGGGACAATGATAACATCTACCTTGCAGGATTGTTGTGAGGATCAGATTAGGTAGTATGTATATCTAAGGTCATGAATACCTTAACGCACTCTATAAATGTTTGTGGTTGAAAAGGAAGTAGGGAGGTCAAGAAGTTACAATGAAGGGTAGCCACTGGAGGACCCCATACTTATTTAAGCAAAAACTTTCCTCATGTGTATCAGTAAGTTCATGTCATTTTCTTCTTGCTGTTTAGTCATTTTCAGGCATGTCCAACTTTTCATGACTTCACTTTGGGTTTCCTGGCAAAGATATTGTAGTAGCTTGCTATTTCCTTTTCCAACTCATTTTATAGATGGGGAAACTGAGGCAAGCAAGTTTAAGTTACTTGCCCAGGATGAAACAGCTAATAAGTGTCTGAGGTCAGATTTGAACTCAGGTCCTCCTGACTCCAGGTCCAGTGCTCTATCCACTAAGCTACCTAGCTGCATAGAACTTGCTTTATATGTCCCATTAACCTCATGTCATCTCAGGCTACATTTTCTAACCCACTGGCAATAGTCTGAAAGAGTCTCTTCTCCACTACCCCACCTAAGCTAGTGGCTATAAATAATTTATGATTTTCTGGGTCCTAAATCTACCTTTGCTTTTAAACCACCACTTCCTTCTCTGGAGTTCCCTATGTTTTTGATGCATAGAAAAATGGTTACCCTCTTATGAAACTCCACCCTGAAGCAGACTTTAGAAGCTAGGCCTTTGTGGAGATTCAAATCTTAATGCAAAAAAATTCTATCTCTACCACATATTGAGGCCCAGGATTAAATTATGTAAGCCATTGTAAACAGTCACCAAATCAACACTACCATTAAATGTCAAATAATCACTCAATGACTTCACTCATTTTTGCTGTGATTTCCCTGTTGTCTTTTTCTATTAGAATATAAGCTCTTGAGGACAGGAGCTGTGTTTGCTTTTATGTTTATATCCCTAATACTTGGCACATAGTAAATGCTTTTTTAAATGATTTTAAAAATGTATTCATCCATCCTTTCGCTTATTCACTATTCTATAAGTTTCCCCTAATCACATATTAATTTTAGTTTGTTAATTATTATTAAATTAAATATTAATCATACTCATCATTTATTTATTTATTTTGTGTATCTTTTTTTTAGGCTGTTAGCTCCTACAGGGTAAAAACACCATCTTATTCCTCATTGTATCTGCTTTTTAATTAATCTAGTAGTATGGACACAGTACATGCTGAATAAAATTAATTAAACTGCAAGATCAAAAGCTCATCCATATAGCTATTATCACAGTCTATGGTTCTGTATTGGTCGGGTAAGATCAAGCTATCTGAGGATTTTTAGCTTCACTGATCCCATAAGGTTTATAATATTTTTTTCAAACTAAAGCATAGCACTGCAACCACTTCAGTGGCCAGTAATGAGAAAGCTTTTCTCTTATTTTCATTTTCATAATCAACAGTATGTTGATAACCAATCACATTTGGAGCAGTAGAAAAAAGTACCACCTTCAAGTAGGTAGCTTAATTCTGTGGTGCCCTGCGATGAGGATCCCCACATTTGCAAAGATCACTTGGAACCAGGCTTCAAAATAATTATAATATAGGTTCTACTTTGGTATCTAGAACTCTCTATCAAAGCAGGTTCATATCTTCTTTGTGACTAACAGAGAAAGTTTCTTTGAGTACTAAAGGATTAAGTCATCTGCCCATGGTCCCATAAGAAGTCTTGTAAGTGGTGGGACTGGGACCCAGTTTTGCCTGGCTTCTTGATCAGTTCTCAACCCACTATACAATACTGCCTTTATGTGCCATACTATACTATAAAGTACTGTAATATAAATGATACATCATAATATGTTAGAATTATTATGGGGAGGGCATAAGATATGATGTAATATAAATATGATGTAATATATAATATGATATAGTAACAATGATTAAAAAAACTTGTTGGATTAAGTATCTCATTAGATCTGGAGTGTTTTGCACACAGTAAGTATCTAAAATATGTTTATTGAATTGAATTGAACTGAAGGAAGAAATAGACATAATTTGTTTATTTGCTATGTCATAATCAGAGAGCTAAATAGTTTTGAATGGCTCCATTGGGAAGCAAGGTTGATTTCTGAGATCCGAATTTCCTTCTAAGCAATCTGACACTGATCAAAGGATGGGCTAAGTAACCTAATACATCTTTTTTCCCCCCTGCCATCTCTAACTTACATGATTATGGTACAAGTATGGTCCAGTTGCAGAAAATATAGTTATTTTTCAAAAAATGGCAGTGTCATCACATAATTTTGCCTTGCCGGTGCCTCCATAATAACTAATAATACCATTTTGGGCTGACTCAGTTGCTTTGGAATTGCCCAGATCTATTATGAGTAAATGAGAGGCAACCAATTATAAGCAAAAAAAAAAAATAATTGTACACACAGAGGAAGGTGTGATGGATTACAAACAAGCATTGCTGACAGAGGAGGTGTGGAAATCTGCCCAGCTCCTACCTTCCACCTGAGTTAAGGGATATGCCTATCACATTAACGAAAGACATCTTCCCCAGAACTGAGCTGAGGGTGAAGGGAGCAGTGGAGGAAGAATGTATGGAGACTGGTTTTGATATAGAAAACTTCCTTCAAAAGCTGATGACATTTTTCTTTAAAAAAATGAAAAAACCAAATGTAGTTGTACCTAAGAAGGATATGGATGAGATGATCTCAAAGGTTTTTTCTGCTACCCAGCCCTATGAGCCTGAGTACTTATAAAGAAAGTATATTTTACTGAACTTGAGAAGGGAAATGATTATATTTCAGGAAAATTCAGAGATAGAACAAGGAATCAGAATTGCAAACCATGAATTGCCAATTACAGCATATATTAAGAGAAATACAATGAAGACAGATTTCATTTTCATCATCAAATTCATGTGGATCCAGCATGTAGATAGCAAGTCCATATATGTGCAGGCTGTTTCCCCCTATAGAATGTAAGATCCTTAAAGACAGCAACCATCTCACTTTTACCTTCTCCTCAGAATCCAATACATACATATACCATCCTGGTACATAGTAGGTCCTTAATGAATTCTTCTCAACCTAAATAGCATTATACATAAATCTCCCCCTCCACAACACACACACACACACACATAGAAATATGTGTGACAGATAGATAGATAGATAGATAGATAGATAGATAGATAGATGGATAGTCAGGTCTCAAGTTCACTTTGTATATGTGTATATAAAAGGAATTACCCAAGGTCACTTTGGAAATCATTGACTAAGAAGGGACTTAGGTTTTCTTTCTTTGTTTCTCCCTTTCTTTTCTTTCTTCCTTCCTTCTTTTCTCCTTCCTTCCATATGTGAGGGTATAGGCATATATGTGTATGTCTGTATATATATATATATATATGTATGTATATACATACATACATGCATGCATGCATGCATATTACTAAAAGTGCTCAGGGATGGGAATTAGGAGGCCTCAGTTCTAGTTCATTCCTAATCATTGATTTCCATTATGACTTCAGGTAAGTCAATTTTCCTGCTGTGCTAACCATCTGTAGCATTTTATGACTTTTATGAGGACTTCAGATACCAACACATTAAATGATGACCAGAGCATCAAATGGTTTTGTTTCACCAGTGCCTCTATAAATAAAGTTAAAAAAAAAACAAATACAATCCTTGCCCATGAGAGGCAAAATATTGTTAAGTACATCCCTCACTCACCCCAAACAAACCAGCAAATTCCATCTGCTTCTGAAAAAGACCCTGAAGCACTATAAATTAGATAATATATATCACCTTACTCCAACTCTCTCATTTTACAGATGAGGAAATGGAGGCACAAAAAGACGAAACAATTTGCCCAAAGTGAAACAGGTTGGAAAGGGGCCTAACGTCTAGAAAAGTTCCACTATGATGCAGAGGTTAACTGGGAAAGGTTAAGAATATCTGGGTTCATCCTTGAAATACAGAGTGAAAATTTTAAAAGGGGGAAAATGAAAAGGAACAGACAGATCACCAAGTAGACAATGTTGAAGCTCATCTTTCAAATACAGAAAGAAATAACAATAGTTTATTTTTTGTGTGTATGTTTGTGTGGGTGTACCTGTACTATCTCCTCTATGAAGCCTTTATTAATTTCTCTGAGAGTGTATTCTTCCCCCATCTGCAAATTATCACACACATGCTTACTTAACATCACTTAATAACACTTATGCTCAGTTACCTCATCTGTAAGGTCCCTTCTAGACTAAAATCTATAATCCTATTAATATGATTCATTTACTACAATGGTAAAATAATTCTTCATGTTACTAAAGGTGTCAGAGGGAGCTGTCCAGGAACTGAGTCTTTCCTGAGACTTCACTCTTCTAAAAATGTTTTTTTTTAAAGCCATTCTAGGAGCTGAGTGTTTTTGGAAATCTTCCTTTTCACTTGTTTAGCAGTCAACACTGCCTACCATGTGTATTAATGCATGATCTATGCCTCTTCAGTACTTTGTGAGACTGACTTGTTCTTGGGGGAATCTATTTATCTTTGTATCTCTCTCTGGAGCATGAAAAAAATAAAACAGGAAACAGCTTGAGGGTTGGTATTGTTGCCCATGTTTATGAGACCCTGTGTATGAGGATGATAAGCCTATGACTTCACCTGCATTTACCATTAGAAGTACACATTTATCTATCCATTCATCAAACGCTTGTGGCTGCTATGTACAATACATTTTGCTAGGTGCTTGGGGACATATAAGTGTAACAAGTAGAAATAGATGTCTTTCACTCAAAGCTTCCAGAGAGAAGCATGTCTTCCTGTAATATAGGAGAGGGTAGAACTCAAGGAAAAGTAATGAGCATGTATGGACAAGGCTGAGCATCTGGTCAACTTTTTAACTGGAGAGTAACAAGACCAAATCTCCGCTTTTCAGTTTACAAAAGAATAAAATTCAAACTGTATTGAAACTACACCAACACTTTGGGGAAACCCTGCATAAAACTTCCATTAGAACTCCCATTGTTTTGGAGAGCAGATAATCAGAGCACTGAAAAATTACTAAACACAAACCCATACATTCATCTTTTCTCCAAACCTTAGAGAGCATTATGGACATATCTGGATATTGTTACCTCAAAGAGGGAGCCAAGGAAGTTGAGCCATGGGAAAGGAAAGGCAGCTGCTTCCAGTTGCCCTGAGGAAAGGTTGGGGAAGCCTGACAGTTAAATTTTGTTGAACCCTTACAGCTAAGACACAGTGATATTACAAACTGTCCAAGTCATCATGTGGAGAAAAGAGATATTTATTTACTGTCAAATTCTATGGTCCATGATGTAAAATACACTAGAGTGCAATCAATTAATTTACAATAAAGTTTGAAATCTCCCCCAAGCACTGGTGATGGATTTTTTTTCAAACCAATGAACTGCCACAAAAGTAATAACACTGCAAGCTAAGAAAAGGATAGATAGTCAAGTTAGCTGCTTTTTATTTTTTGCTTTTGTGTATGCATGTGTGTGTGTACCTGTGCATGCTACAATATACTAGACTGAGATCTGTAATGTCTATTGCATGATAACAGCAAGCGTTATGTTTCTCTTGGATTTTACCATCCCAACTATAAAAAGAGCTACAAAATATTTAATTAAAATACAAAATAAGAGAAAAAAGAAGAAAAATTCTTATAACATTCCATAAGATATTAGAGCCATATGGATTCAATAGGTCCAAATGGAAAAGATGTCAAGTTTCAAGATGTCAAGGAAATGCAATAAAATTACATGTCAACCTAAACCACAATTCCTGATGGGTTGCACAGTGTGATTTATTTTAAATTCTAATGACGATGGAAGGAAATGCACAATTAATAATCACAA
>CM053772.1:21676450-21704533 GCA_028658325.1 Potorous gilbertii
GATTCTTTTGGGAAGTTGAATTAGATCATCTTTTACCTGTATTACTGAATGGGTGTTGTCTTGGACAAACTGAGACCTGGGGAAAAAAAAGAAACACCTTAGCTTAATAAGTCCAGGGTCTCACTTCTTCTGGGCCATCACCAGTTATCCTGACCTATGTCTGGTCACTTGACCCCATGAGTCTAAAGAAGAGATTGAGCATGATGACTTTGCACAGCCCTGCCTCACTTAAATCCAATTTACTTGCAAGTCAAGACGCCACGCTCCAAATGTTATCATTCCTCTTCTAAAACAAAAGACAAATAACAGCCACATGTATTCACACTGGTTCTTGGTAATTCCCTGATATCATGGGTTCTATCTTGCTCATCCCCTCCATGTCTCATTCCATTGCCCTTTTGGTGAACTTCAACTTTGATTCTGCAGAGACTGGAATGTTCCACAACTTACACTCATAAAGCATCACCAAAAAATACTGAGGTTACGAATCTGAGCCTTACATCATACGCCACAATCAGCTCTAAAAGGATATGTGACTAAAATGCAAAAGGTCACATCATAAAATAGAGAAGGTGTCATTGGAAACTACAGTTATGAGGAAAATTATTTTTCTTTAAATTCTGAATTTGAAATGAAATAAAATGGGTATATATATATATATATATGCATAATAGAATAGGAAAAGAAGCTTATACAAGGACTGTGAATCTCTCTTATTTTGCTTTTCTTTTAAAACATGTAATTAAGTCAACATGTAACTTTCAAAGCTATGCTAACTGATTAGTATTCTTTCTGTCCTTTCTTAGGATCCCATGTGCATTTTTTCTAATGCTTCAATACCCTTGTTTTCTTTTCATTGACTATTATCTCTTTAGTCCCACCCACATCCCTTCCTTCCATTTTCTCAAATGAAAAATGAGAAAAAAAATAGCCTATATAAGCAAAGGTGGGGCTTCACTGACTATCTCATCCAATTAAAAGTAATTTCTTTAGGTAGGAATATTTCTTGATCCAATTAACCTAAACTTTCTATGAACAAGACCTACATACACCTTTTGAATCAGTCAAATCCATTGTGTGAAAGACTTGATTACTTCCTGAGAAAGAAGTTATTTCAAAATCAAAGAAACAAATTCTAAAGGTCTAACAGAGGAGGTTAGAGCAAGTAGTAGGGCATTCTACCACACCTTGGAAAAACTAAAGTAGAACTAAGCTGTGGTAGAGAAGGGATGTATCAAGAAAGCTAAATAGTTTTAGTGCAGCTAGGTGGCACAATGGATAGAGTGCGGGGCCTGGAGTCAGGAAGACTCATCTTTCTAAGTTCAAATCTTACTTTAGACATTTATTTTCTGTGTGACCCTAGATCAGGCCCTTAACCCTCAGTCCTCCATTTGTAAAATGAGCTAGAGAAGGAAATGGAAACCACTTCACTATCTATACCCTGAAAAGCCTTAATGGGGTCAATGAGAGTTGGACATGACTGAAATGACTGAACACTGATTGACTCTATGGGTATTTTGTAACCGAAGACCTGAGCTGAATGAAGTCCCAGGACAGGGTTGCTTCTTTTTCCAAATCATCTCCCAGTTCTTACCTACCTACAGATGCTATAATATAATTTTCAGTTTCATTACCCAAACACTTTCAATAAATTGAATTTTACCTTAACCACAAAGACACCAAGAGTTAAACAGATACAGGTATAACTGTAAGTGAAGCAGAGAGCCTAAATATTAAAAGTATTTTTAATTGGGAGCTCAGAGCAAATTTGATTGAACTCATAATTGTTTGTCTAAGATATATCCACTAAAACTGAAGAGGGGGGATGAGAAGCACCTTAGGAGCCATTATATTTCTCCCTAGACTTAAAATGAGCTAATTATTGAAATGGGATGTTATAAATGCATAGTCAAGCAGATATAGTTGAGGAGGAGAATTCTTAACAAAAGAAAGGATAGAGGAGTTCACAAAAGACAAAACAGATAATTGTGCTTATTTTAAATTGAAAAACTTGAATAGGAAAAAACTGCAATTAGGATAAGAATGAAAAATATTGATTAGGAAAAGAGCTTTGCATCAAAGGTCTCTGATAAAAGCCCCATGCCCAATATATGTAGAGGAATAATATGCGTACTTAAGACCAAGAATCATTCAGTATTTAATTGGCCAAAAGATCTGAGTAAGCAGTTCTCAAAAATGCAAATAATGAACAACCAAATGGAAGACTGCTCCAAATTTATTATTAATATAGAAGAGAAATGCAAAAAAGAATTCACCTTATAGCGAGAAAAATGTCCAAAGTGACCAAAAATGGACACAGTGAATGTTGGGGAAATAGGCTGTGATAGGAGAGTCTTGTTTACTTGATAGACACCATAACCGACTGTTGATAGACCTACAAATTGGTTCAACTGCTGTGCAAAGCAATTTGAAATTATACAAAAAGGGGCTACTATTGTCCTAGATTTGGAATCAGAAATCTCACTTCTTTCTTGATAGCCTAAAAAGGTCAGGGCGAGAAAGGATGGCCCCATATTCCCCCAAAATATTTATATTAATACCTCTTGTAGTATTCAAGACCTAGACACAAAATGAGGACTGATCAAATAGGGAACAAGGAGACAAACTGTGACGCATGTGCCATAAAATATCATTGGACCATGAAAAATTCTAAGAGGCATCCTCCACGTGAAAGATCTGTTATTTCACTGGGAATTCGCAGAGTGAGAATGCCCTCCATAAGCCAGAAACTTTCTGTCTTAGGAAATAAAGGGTAGAGTTTGACTGAGGCTCATAAAGACTCATCCAGCAACACAAGGATAGTGTCTGAGGAGGGAAAGGAAAGGAAGAAGTATTTAGGAAGCACCTGCTTTGGGTCATGGACCACGCTCAGCACTTTACATATAGCTTGTCCTTTGAGCCTCATAACAACCTTGGGAAGTGGATGTTCTTATTATCCCTAATTTTACAGCTGAAGAAACTGAGGCAAACGGAGGTTAAGTGACTTGTCCAGCAGCACACAGCCCAAGGCCAGATTTGATCTCAGTTGTTCCAGATTCCAGACTCAGTGCTTTACCTACTGTGCCACCTGATTCCAAGACCTGCACTCTATCCTCTATGCCAGACAGGCTCTATAAAACATAATTTTAGAATTTGTACTATCTAGTGACATTAGGTGGGAAAGTTGAAGCAGATCATTCTAGTTGTTAAGATGCACGTTTAAATAATATTGAGCACAAGAAATCTGTGATGCACTATACAGTTTGGGTAAAACATTCCAAAGAGGACAAAATGAACCTGGTTATCTGGGCAGGGAAGTTCTACACAACAGCATTTGTAAGGTAGACGATGGAACCATTTGAACAACTTGAACTAATAAAGGTTTTAACATCACCTGCTCAGGTAATTGGTCGTGGCAGATCTTTTTACCAAGGGGCACATGCTATGTTTCTCTTCATAGAAGAATGCCTGCAAAGATCATGCCTTGCTCCATAAGAGAAGCTCTCTTCAACCAATCACCAGCACTATATTAGAATGATCTGAGTAACCGTGTCATAAACCTTGATATCAGAAGACCTGGATTCAAGTTCTGGTTCTTCTAATTAGCTGGGTAACCACTGGAAATTTAATTGTTCACATCGTGCCTCAATTGCTCCTCCATAAAACGGGGATCCTATGACCTCCACTACCTACTTCACAGGAGTATAATGGAGAAATCTGTGTAAACATTAAAATGCTATAAAAATGAATACTGTTATGATGATATAGATGGAGAGGTATTGCAGGGTAAGGGAGAGAGAGACAAACTTGGAGTCACAAAGAACTAAGTATTATAAGTTCTAGCTCTGGTATACCCTGGCTGTGTAACCATAGGCAAATCATTTAATCTGTTGATGACACAGGTAATTCCCAAAGATGAGATGCTAATCTGGCTATGTGGAAGAAATTTCCACACTGGGAGCTCTCACTAATGAAATCCCAGGGCAGGAACAAAGAGACAAGCAAGTACTGTATAAGTGTTTTTGTTGTTCAGTCACGTCCAACTCTTCATGATGCCATTTGAAGTTTTCTTAGCAAAGATATGAGAGTGGTGTGCCATGAGGAAGCTGAGGCAAGTAGGGTTAAGGGACTTGTCCAGAGTTACACAGCTAATAAGCAGCTGAGACAAGATTTTAACTCACAAACATGAGTCTTCCTGACTCTACTTCCAGTGTTCTAACTCACCCTGCTGCCATTATGTAAGTAGTGCACTATGGGAATGTCAATGTTCATTTATTAAACACCTGCTAATACTCCAGGTGCAGGGACATCTTAAGTTGTCCTGATCTATATCTTGCCACTGGATCCAGAAGACTCTGGAGGAGAAAATGAGGCTGGTAACTTTGTACAGCCCTCCTTCACTCAAATCCAATTCACTAGCATGTCATGGCATCACCTCCATGATGTCATCATGGTCCTCTTTGAGAATGATGGAAAAGAGCATAAAGGACACACAACCTCTGTGAGTAGTAGCAGGAGCAGCCCTTCTGGGACCCAACTGGAACTGGCCACTTAAGCAACACAACTCTTTCCTTCCTTCCTTCCTTCCTCCCTCCCTCCCTCCACATAGGGGATCATACTTTACCTTCTAGTGCTCTGCCCAGAGGTGCTCTGGCTCTCATTGATTGGCCAACAGTAGTTCCCAGGCTAAGCCCTACTTGGTCATCATTTGGGTCCTGATTGGCACAGAGTGAATACAAATAACAATTGTTTCTGTTTTGGTCAGAATGAGGCCATTCCACTCCCACATTGATTTTTTTTTTACTAGGTCAGAGGCCATTTTCTGCCTCATTCCTTACCTAGCCTTAGTCACTGAATGAGCATTGCCTCAGTCAAACTGAAACCTGTTCAAGACTTTAGCTTAAAAGGTCAGGTCTCCTACTACATCCAGGGCCATCTCCAGTCATTCTGGATGTTGTGCTATATCTTGCCACTGGACCCAGATGACTCCAGAGGAGAAAGTGAGGCTAGTGACTTTTCACAGGCCTCTTTCACTAAAATCTAATTCACTTAGATGTCATGGTATCACCTCCCTGATGTCATGGACCTCTTTGAGAATGAAGGACAAGCAGCAATATGTTCCAGGCACTTTGATAAATGCAGGGGTAAGGAGGTCAACAATATAAAGAAAGTAAAAAACAAAACTCCATAGTCCCTATACCTAAGGAACTCAGAGTGTAAACATGCTGTGTATACACAAGCTACATATAGGATACACTGAAAGAAGCAACAGTGGGAAAGAAGGTCTTAAAGAAAGGCTTACTGTAGAACATGAGATTTCAGCTGGAAGTTAAACGAAGCCAGGAGGCAGAAGTGAGGAGGGAGAGAGAATTACAGGTGTGAGGAACAGCCAGGTAAAAAGACTGGAGTTGAGAAATGAAGTGTTTTGTTTGAGGAAAGTCAAGGAGGCTGGTGTCACTGCATTGCTGAGTGGGTGTAAAGACTGGAAAGGTAGGAGGGAGTAGGATATGAAAAGCTTTGAATGCCAAATAGGAGATTTTGTATTTGGTCCTAAAGATAATTTGGAGCACCTGGAGTTTTTTGAGTAGGGGTGTGACATGGTTAGATTTCTGCTTTAGGACAATCACTTTGGTGGCTGAATGGAGGATGGAATAGACTGGTCAGAGTCTTGAGGCAAGAAGATGAGCCAGCAGAATATCACCATCACAGTCCAGGCTTGAGAAGTAGGTCTGCACCGATGTGATGGCAGTGTCAGAGGAGAGAGAGGAGTGCATATGAGAGATGTTACCATGGTACAATCAGCAGACTGGATACGGGCATGAGAGAGAGTGAGGATGACACCTAGATTATAAACCAGAGTGATTGGGAGGATGGTGATTCCTTTGACAGTAATAGGAGAGTTAGGAAGACAGGAGGGTTTGAGAGGAAACTGATGAGTTTCTTATCTTTGTGACTGCTGTCTAGGCTGCACCTTCTCCATCACAATATTCTACCAAAGATGGCCCAAATTGACGAATCAGGGACTTGCCATTCCACCTATTGATTTGCTCTTGGAGGTTTGTAACATTTGAAAGGACATTTATTTCCCAAGTCATTTCCTGATTGTAGCAGTTGCTATTTTTTCTCCCACTAAAAAAAAAAAAAGAAAGAAAGAAAATATATGAAATTTTGCCTAAAGCATTCTTGCTGAGACAGAAAATGTGTCAGACAGTCAGATGTGTGATAAAATACCAGAGTAATCTAGAATAATGCTTGGAAATGTTGCTAGGGTAAGCACGCATGAAGAGGGATTGAAATAGCCCAGAAACACAAATGTTAGTGCCATGACTCATCTCTAATTTCAAGGTATAAAAAACAGAGCTATTCTTTTCTCTGTTGATTTTCATGGCCTTCCTTCTCTTGAAAGCTAATGAGATTACAGTACAAAAAAAATAACACACAAAAAAAACCTTGGATATATGCAAATATATCATCACAATTAATCACAGAAGACCCAGACATTTCAAGTGAATTAATCAAACTAGGTAGACATAAGTCCATAATGAATTTGAAAGAATAATCCAGTCAAATTTTTAAGCTCATTCCATGTGACAGGTACTATGTTAAGTGGTAGCTGAACAAAGAAAGGCAACAGACAATCTCTGCTCTCAGGGAGCACAGAGTCTAATGAAGGAGACAGTAAGCCAAGAAGCACCCACAAACCAACTACATACAAGAGAAATTAGAGTTAACCAACAGACAAAAAGTCCAAGAATTAAGGGATATCAGAAAAGGCTTCTCAGAGAAGGTTGGATTTTAACTGGAACTTGAAGAAAGCTAGGAAAGCCAGGAGGCAGAAATGAAGGAGAACATTCCAAATATGCAGGATAGCCGGTGAGATTACCTGGAGTCAGGAAAATGGAGTGTCTTGTTTGGGGAACAATGAGGAGAAAATTTCCAGGTTCACGGCATCCCAAAGTACAGGGGGATGAGGGTGCAGTAGAAGGCTAGACTAGAGAAAGACTGAAAAAAGGAGGGTAGTTTCAGGTTTTGAAGGGCTTTGAATACCCAAAGAGGATTTTATATTTGATCTTACAGGTAACAGAGAGCCACTGGAGTTTACACTGGAGTGAGAGAAGTGACGTGGTCAGCTCTGCACTTTAGTAAGATCACTCTGACAGCTGACTGTAGGATGGCTTGGAGTGGAGAGAGACTTGAGGTAAAGGAAGTCAAGCAGCAGGCCATTATAGAAGTCCAGGTGTGAGGTGATGAGAGCCTGCACAAGGGTGGCAGCCTGCATCAGAGGAGAGAAGGGGCATGTATGGTAGATGTTACAAAGTAGGTATGTAATGTTTGTTACATTGGATATGGGAGATTGAGAGAGAAAGGATTCAAAGGCAACATCTAGGTTGTGAAACTGGTTGACTGGGTACCCTTAACATTAATAGGTAAGATGGAAAGAGGGGATTATTTTAAGGGAAGATAACAACTTCAGTTTGGGGCATGTTGAATTTAAGATATCTATGGGATAGGTGTCTATGAGTTAGAGATGATGAGTGGACAGGTGGAGACACAAGACTGGAGGTGAGGAGAGAAATTAGGGCTGGATAAATGTCTCTGAGAACCAGAGGATAATAGAGATGATGAATGAATTCATAAAAGCAAAGTGGCCCAGAAGGAATACAGAAGCAGGCCCAGAGCTGACCCCTGGAAAACACCCACTTCACTGAGTGAGACCTGGATGAAGAGCAAGCAAAGGAGATGGAGAAGGAGCAATCATACTGGAAAAAGGAGATTCAGGAGAGAGATGTCCTGACAATGAGAGAGCAGATGTGTCATGAAGACAAGGGGGGATCAGTGGTGTCCAAAGCTGCAGAGAGGTCAAGAAGGATGAGTACCGACAAAGACCATTCAATTTGACAATTAGGAGATCATTGATAACTTTGGGGAAAGTAGTTTAGACTGAATAATGAGGTTAGAAACCAGATCGTGGAGAGTTGAGGAGAGACTAAGAAGAAAGGAATTTGGAGCAGCAATTTTAGATGCTTTTTGAGCTATTGGATGAAAGCAAATGATACAACACAGGAAATATCCCATAACTGAGTGAAGACATTCAGTCACACCAAATTGGTCTTTGTAGTAAGACAGCAAGCCAGTGCCCAGACACAGTCATTCCTTCAGGGGTGGGTCAGTTAAGAAGGTCTCCTGAAAGAGAGCTTGCTCTCTCTCTCTCTCTCTCTCTCTCTCTCTCTTTCTCTCCCTCTCTCTCTCTCACCCCTTTCCACCTCCCCTTCTCTATGTCTCTGCCTCTCTTCATTTCCTCTCCCCCTTCCCTTTCTCTGACTTTATCTCTCTCTAAGGTCAAATACTATCTCTTTACGTACTGTTAGGTGTCAGTCTCAGTGAGAAAATCAAAATCTCGAACACAATTCTACAGCCTAAACACAAGAATACCTCATTTTACTGCATTTTGCAGATAATCTGTTTTTTATTTTAATAGAAATTGAAAGCTTCAACATCATTTTTCTAACACCATGGATTCACATCACATTTCTGTGTCACATTTTGATAATTCTCATAATATTCCAAACTTTTAGAATTGTTACATCTGTTATGGTCATATGTGATCAGTGTTCTTTAATGTTACTCTTGTAATTATTTTGGGGCACTGTGCCCATATAAGACAGTAAATTTAATTGATCAATGTTGAATGTGCTCTAACTGCTCTACTGACCAGCTGTTCCCTCATCTTTCTCCCTCTCTTTGGGCTTCCCTATCTCCCGAGATACAACAATGTGGAAGAACGTTACATAGACTTAGTTGATAAAGCATCAGCAGAATTGGGGAGGATTGACTCCCATTTTGAAAGAAGTTTTACTGTGGGTAAAATGCTATCAAACAACATCATGTACTTCAAGGAAATCTTTTGTGAAAGGAAGAGTCAATTGATGTGGCAAACTTCATTGTTGTCTCATTTTAAGAAACTGTCACACCCATTCCAATGTTCACCAACCACCAAACAGATATGTCAACAGCCATCAACACTGGGGCAAAACCTTCCACTGGCAAAAAGATTACAACTTGTTGAAACTTCAGATAATGGTTAGAATTTTTTAACAATAAAGTATTTTTTAATTAAGGTATATATATATATATATATGTATATATATATTAGAAATAATACTATCATACATTTAACAGACTGCATCCTCTTGTAAAAATAACTTTTATATACACCAGGAAGCCAAAAAGTTCATGTGATTCTCTTTTTTTGCAATATTCATTTTATTGTGGTGGTCTGGAAGCCAACCCACAACATCTCCAAGGTATGAATATCAACTGGGAACCTCTTTCTCTGGAGCATCTTGGGTTATTTTCTGTCTCTGTGTTTTTTTCTGTGCTGTTTCCTCACTCTGAAATATTCTGCCAACCATTTCTTACCTGTTAAATTCCTATTCAATTTCTAAAATTCAACTCAAATGCCACTGACTCTAGGACTAGAGTGATCAGGGAGATGACATATCAGTAGGAAAAGAGAGATAAGGAGGGAATTCCAGACATAGAGCAAAGGCAAAATATTCATGTACAGGCATAGAGACTAATCCAGTTTGGCTGATAGGCATTCCTAGACTCTTGGGGAGAACATGAGATAAAACTCAAAAGGTAGTGTGGAGCCAGCTTTTTTTGAGCTTTAAAGACCAGGGAGAGGAATTGAACTTTTATTTCCTAGGCATTATGGAAGCAGTGAAGATACTTGAGTAAAGAGATAACCTCTCTAGTAGTATACATAATGGATTACTTTCACAGTTGTTTGGAAGAGAGATTAGAAGAGGGAGAATAGAGAAGTTTTTGTTTAGTTGTTTTTCAGTTCAGGTGGACTCTTTGTGACCAGATTTTCTTGGCAGAGATAAGTGGTTTGCCATTTCCTTTTCCAGTTCATTTTACAGATGAGGAAACCAAGGTAAATAGGTTAAATGACTTGCCCAGTGTCACACAGCTGGTAAGTATCTCAGGCTAGTTTTGAACTCAGGTCTTCCTGACTCCAGGGCCAGCGCTGTGTCACCTAACTGTCCTAGAGAAGAGGTAGAAAGTTTTGTTAGGAGGCAAGCGCAAATATAATCCAGGCAGTATTGCCAGATAATGAGATCTTGTACAAGACTGGTAATAAATGTTTAGATATGAGAGGTTGTATCAGATTGTCTAATATGAAAGAAAAAGAAAATGATAAATGTTAGAGATGTGAGAAAATTGGAACACTAATACATTGTTGGTGGAGTTGTGAACCGATGAAAACATTCTTGAGAGCAATTTGGAACTATGCCCAAAGGGCTATAAAAATGTGCATTCTCCTTGACCCAGCAGTACCTCTGCTAGTTTTGTATCCCAAAGACATCCACATAAAACAGGAAAGAACCCATCTGTATAAAAATATTCATAGCAGCTCTTTTGTGGTAACAAAGAATTGGAAATTGAAGGGATGCCAAACAATTGGAGAATGGCTGAACAAGTTGTGTTATATGAATAGAATGGGATATTATTATGCTATAAGAAATGAGGAGCAGGTGGATTTCAGAAAAACCTGTAAAGATTTACATGAACTGAAGTCGAACCAAGTGAGAAGAACCAGGAGAACGCTGTACGCAATAACAACCACATTGTGAGTTGATCTAATTTTAGACTTAGCTCTTCTCAGTAATGCAATGATCTGAGGCAATTCCAAAAGACTCATGAAGGGAAATTCCATCCACTTGAAGAGAAAGGACTATGGAATCTGAATGTAGATCAAATTACACTATTTTCATTTTGTTTTGTTTTCTTTTTCTTTCTCATAATTTTCTTTTTTGTTTCAATTCTTTCACAACAGGAATAATGTGGAAATGTGTGTAATATGATGGTACATGTAAAATCTATATCAGATTGCTTGCCATCTTGGGGAGGGGGAAGAAAAGGGAGGGAGGGAGAAACAAAAATTGGATCTCAAAATCTTATAAAAGTGAATGTTGAAAACTATTTTAACACATAAATAGAAAAAAATACTATAAAGTGGGAAAAACAAATTTAAAGAAAGAGAGGTTGGATATAAGAAAGAATTGGGATTGATTGGACATAGTAACATTGGATATAGTAAATAAGAACAAGGAAGGAATAAAAAAAAACTCATATAATAACATAGGAGATTAGTTGAAAAGGGGTATCACTAACACAAGCAGTGAAGTCAAGAGAAGAGTAGGTTTAAAGGGAAAAATGTGTGTATGTATGTGTATGTACACATATACATATACATACACGCATTATATACATGTATATGTGTATACATACACACATATATATGCATATATATGTATATGTATATTATTTCTCTCTCCATCTCCCTCCTTCCCTTATCATCTCCCCTGTCTCTCCTTCCTTCTACTGCTTTCATTCTCCTCTCACTCTCCTCTTTCCCTGTGATTCTCTCTGTCTCTGTCTGTCTCTGTCTCTGTCTCTCTGTCTCTCTGTCTCTCTCTCTCTCTCCCTCTGTGTGTGTGTGTGTCTCTGTCTCCATTAAAGATGTCACTTGTGTTATGGTATGGTTTTTCGACCAACAAGAACACGAGTGTATCTGACCAGCAGAAGCACAACTCGAATTGAGTTACTTGAATTTTGTTCCAGGTTACTTCATTTAGAGGCTTTGCCCATACTTTTGGGTCCTTTGGAGACATAAAACTAACAGTTTAGCACCTACTCAGTGGGAAAAATTAGTTAAAATCAAAAGCTATTCCATGGCAGACTAGGATAAACTCCTTTTCTACCCAGCCCTAGTCCTCACCCCCGACACAGTACATCTTTGTCTTCCCACAAAGGGGACATGTCCTGCCTTAATTTGGGGCAACTTCATAGATCATACCCTGGGTATAGTTTATAATATTTATTCCTGATACAAAATTCCTAGTTATGGCTCTGCTGACCAATTAATTGCCTTGGAGGGACCATCTCTAGGACTATTTTAATGATCTGAAAGATAAGTTCCAGTACCCTCCATGAAAACCCATACTTCATATCCTTGACCTAAGAGCATTAGTGGACAGACTGTATCAAGACTGGGTGACTTCTTTAATGATCCATTACTAAAGATTGAAGACTATGGGGACAAGTTGACAGTGTGATTACCAAATCAGATATGTGATATTTGTTCAGGGATGTTTCTGCACCACATTCTTTTCTTAGGAGTAACCTATTTTTTTTCTGCCTCTGAACAGCAAATAATTTTGCAGATCCATGTCTGAGACTCCAAAAGACTTATGAAATGTTTCAGAAATTCTGCACAGAAATGAACCGATGATGACAGCCACGCTAGGAGGAATAATAGTGCTGCACTGAGTGCCAGTTTATCAACCTTTGCCACTTAGGGAATTCACAGCCAATTTAATTAAAAATATAACAGCTCTGAAAGCTGCTAAAATGGTGGTGGCAACCATCAGTCATTTTGTAATAGTGCTGAAGATCCATTAGGGACACTGAACTCTATGCCAACTTTTTTTAAACTTAGATAGTGGGGCATTTCATTCTGCACAATTAATGTCACCATATTTAAAATATTGACTATCTATAAAGAGGAAAATATCAGGCATCTTTGTAATGCACATTTTTTATGGCCCAAACTGACTTAGAAAGGTGCCTGGAATTTATTCGTTAGCAGCCGTACATTTCATATGCAGAAAATTTAAATGGTTTCTTCTGACTAACTCATTTAATCATTTAGTTGATTTAATGAAAAAGCGTTCTCCATTTTTTCTCCTGTTGGTTGCTGAGATTAATCCTTCCTATTCATTAGCAATCAAACACTGCAGGAAGGTTTACATCTTATTCTCACTTAACTCCATTTCCTTTTATTTCAAAAAAAATCTAATAGAATTTAAATGGTGTCTTTTAAATCATTTGAGTAGTTTCTCCCTTAGTATTTCACTTTGTATTGTGGAAGAAATGTTGCTAGCTTATGACACTGGAAAGAAAATATTTCTGGATGTTGCAGGCTAGAAAAGATGGACAAGTAAGTGACTGACACAAAGGATATGTTGACAGAACATTGATATTAACTGGATAGGAGAGGGAAGGGTAAGTTAGGAATCAAAGCATGCAATCAGACTGAGACTTTCCTTGAGTTCTCCTAATTAAGAAATATATAGCAGACACTATAACGTATCTTGAAATTTGGTTAAGTAGGTCTCTGTGATTTATTAAGGGGCTTGTGATCCTGTCAATGGCATTGAACACAAACAACTTGCTTTGTTTCTATACAGAACTCTGTCCAGTTTGAGCAAATCCAGGTAAATAGCTCTCTCCTATCATTCGGCAAAGGTTGCCATTTTCAAGGCGATTTTACCAGTGCCGTCCCATTTACAGCCATGACTGCATTTCTATCATCCATTGCTATTTGGGAGTATAATCAAAATTAGGTGGGAAATTCATTTCCACTAGAAATATATACATGGGCTCTTTCCAAATGGAACTTTTATGACCCAATTGGTTGTAAAAATCATATAATCAATTTAAATTCTTGAACAATACAGTAGAAAATTTGAAAGCAGCACTTTCTATTTTTTTATTCCAAATCCCAGACCAAAGAAACTGTTTTATGATCTCTTTGAAAAGAACAGCTTTGCTAAGTGAAACAGGAGAAGGCACTACATAATCTCTGGTATGAAGGATAAACATGATGGTATGAGGACATTGAATTAGGAAGGAATTAATGCCCTGAGTCACAAGGGCAATAAAATGGTGAGGGATAAATTAAACCATATCAGTAAGGTGGGAAATTATCTGTTTTCATGATGAGAATCAATGAGCCAGAGAGATACAAGAATGAAAACATCCCAAATTTTTGCTGTTTATTCCAAAGCACTTAGTACTTTACAGATTTCATAGTGGAAAAGATTAGTCTATGAGGGGAAAGTCATAGGTCTTAGGTAAATAGAAATGATCATCATTTCCATTTTACAGATGGAAAAACTAAGGAAAATCCAGGTAACTAGTTCAAGGTCATTCTGATAGTCATTAACTGAGCCAGAATTAAAAGCCAGGTCAGCATACAAATCTCAAATAAATTTTCATTGAACTTAATTGTTTATTTAAAGGGGATTAAATTTACTCTTGAGGCTTGAGAGGGAAAAGCCAGGAGTAATGGATGTCATTTGTGGCAAAAAGAAGCCAAGTGTAGTCTTCATATAAAAGGGGGAAAAATAATTCCTCCTTATGAGAGTTATCCAGAAGTGTCATAAGCTATCTCAGGGAGTAGTGGGTTCGCTGTCAGCGAGGGGCTTCAAGATGCTTAGATGACCACCTGCAGGTATAAGATAGTGCAAATCTCTGTGAAATACGGGGTCAATCAGATGGCCACAGAGATGGCTTTCCCCCCAGATTCAGTGACCTCTGCATAAAAACAGCTGGATGTGTGAGATTGTGCAGTAAGCAAAGGAGAAAAGCAATGAGACAAAGAAAGGCACACCAGTGACTGCTTTCGCCTTTCTCTGTATCTCCAGGGCTTAGCACAGTCCAAGCACAAGGTACTTGATGATGATGACCAATGACAGGGCCATTACTAAAGCTTTGGAAGTGGACTTTGGGAGCTTTACAATGTTAATTTAGTTCTAACAGAATTCACCTTTCTACGTTTCTAGAGTTACAGGTCTTAATCAAAAGTGGACTCTTACTGCTACAAGTGAAATTAGCATTCTTAATGACAGGAAATGTTCAGCAATCCTCCTGGAATTGTGCTCCTTAGTAAGAAACCCCCGTGATTTTTTTTTTATTGAAGTGTAGTTGGTTTTGGACTCTGAGAACTTGGGTGCAAATCCTATTTCTGTATTTACTTTCTGTATAACCTTGGGAAAATCAATCAACTTGTCTGGGACTCAGTTTCCTAATCTGTAAATGGAGAATTGGAATAGCTGAACCCCAACACCAAATCTATGCTCCCATTCCACATGTCGTTACAGTTTAAGCTCAAACATATGGTCATCTCTAAAGAAGTCTATAAAAAGATACACCATTTCAAGCTAGAACGTAAGAATCAGACTCTTCTGGCAAACCAATTTGAAGAAAATTTCCATTAGATTGTTTCTCAGAGGGAGTGACTTCCAAATCCTTTCAGGTTTAGCTATAAAAAGTGCATGTGCAGTGAATACACTGATCCGGAGTCAGGAAAATCTGAATTCAAATCCTACATCAGATCCTCTTAGTCTCTTAGCCTCAGTTTATAATAAGAACACCTGCACCCCAGGATTGCTCTGATGAGGAAATGATGAAATAAGTTAACATGAAAAGTATTTGGGGAACTGTAAAGCTGTATATAAGTGATACTTAGGATAGTTGTTATCTCACTGTAGGGAGTTTCTGAATAGACTTACTCCTCAGATCCTCTTTCTTAACCGAATCCTCTATTGCACTGAGTCCTAAATTTTAGTGATAGCCACCAACACACTGGGAGGCTTACATACATCACATGTAAGATTATCTTCCATTTTTTTTCTCAAGAAACCACAAATGCATCATGCACAGTACCCTTGTCAAATTCTAGTTATTTTAAGTGCTTCTTTAAAATTCATTCCTAGGTCAAAATGATGTAAAGCCCTCTTAGTCATCAAAGTAGAAAGGATCTCAGATGTAATCTAGTCCAAACACTATATAACACATTTTTTTTTGCTTTTAGTTTCAAAGGCGACCAATGACATCATGGGGTGACGTCTTGACTCTCTGGAGAAGTGAGGCTGGTGACCTTGTACAGTCCTCCCTCACTCAAAACAAAGTCAAGTACAAGTCATGTCCTCATTTCTCCGCTGGCATGGTCTTCTTTGGCAACAAAGGATGAACACAACAACCCAAAACTAAACATAGAACCCCATCAGTGTTCTGAGCTGGCCAAGTATAGCAGCTAGCTCCTTCCTCATTCAATAAATCTCCTAACAGAACTTAAAATTCCATTGATTTTAATGGCTATCATAGATGCTCTCTGATGACCTGATATCCAACCCCATTCTTGCCATCTTGAACTTCAGATTCAATTTAAACTAAGCGTAAGACTTGGCACTGATCCCTTTTAAATTTCATCTTCATCTTTGGGACAGTTGATATTTTGTGATAGTGACAAACTTGATTGAGTCATCATCCAGTATATTTGCTGTCCCTCCCATATTTGAGTAATCTCTGCACATTTGATGAGTTTGTCATCTTTGCCCACATCAAAGTCATTTACATTAATGTTCAAACATACACACATACACATGGCCAAAGACAGGTTACTGGAACATTCCACTAGAAACCTCCTTTCAGGATGATATCATCCTGTTAGGAATTATTCCTCAAACCTAGTCATCCCAGCATGTTTATCAGCATGGATAGCTTGAAAAATTTTGTTAAATGCTTATTAGAATAGAAGTATTTCACATTTATATTATCCTCTGCTCTGATGAACCAAATGCCCACTCACTCAGAGAAGGAGACAAGGTTAGCCTGGCATACCCTTAAACCATGATGACAATTTCTGTTGACTTTTCTGTTTCCAGATCTTCACTCATTACCCCTTTGAAGAGAGGTTCTAGAATTTTGTTAGTGGTTAAGGTTGAGATTGTTGCTTCATTCTTTATAGATTCTCCTCCTGCATGTCTTGAAAGGGATTCCTAAGTGGCATTTCTTTGAGACTCTTCAAATGCCTGGTTCAATCAATTAATTAGCAAGTATTCATTAAATGATTACTACATGCCCAGCACTGAACTAAGCCCTGAGGATACAAAGAGAAAGCAAAAGTCATACCTGTCCTCAAGGGGCTTACGTTCCAGTGGGGAACCCTAGAGAAAGATATCCTCTAGCCAGTTAAGGAATGACCAGCAGAGATCTGCTATACAGGATCATCCTTCCATTATTTGAATCAATAAATCAGCCAATAAGACTTATTAAAGGCTTACTATGTGCCAGGCAATGAGCTAAGTACTGGGGATACAAATGACCAGCGGAGGTCTATTTTCCCTTATACCACATACCTTCCACACTAGAACTAAGAAAAAAAAAGTTTTGTTTAAAAAAAAAACCCAACTTTTTTTTCCAACAAACCTTTATAAAGGTTAGTGTCAGCTGATTTTAGTGAAAGACGGCCTGAGTAAAATCATGGGGATGTCTAGGAAATTCCACCTCATAAGAACAATTACCGATCTGGACAGATCCATGAATTGCAGTGTTGCTGGTGAATAAAAGATCACACAACTTTTTTCCAGTCAATACTTTAGAGCTAAAAGGAGTCACAAATATTACCAGAGTTAAACTGCTTATTTTGTATAGTGACCACACTGAGATTCAGAGAAAGGAAGTTTTTAGATCGAGGTTCAGGAAATAGTTAAGGGGAAAAGCGGGAATAGAAGCCTAGTCCAATTTTCTGTCATCAGAAACATTGACCCCAAGAGACAAAAGACCAAATCATGACACATACCATTGACTGAGGGCAATTTCAAAATATAAAGATAATTATTCTCTTGTTGATTAAATTGACACAACAAAACTGTGATGGGATGTCATTTGGTTGAACATTCTATGGGGGATCTGGGGATATGAGTCAAAGGCCTGAACTTAAATTTGTGTTCTTGATAAACTCATCTTTGCTTCGTGTAGTGAAGTCAACCGAAGTTAGCAGCAGCAGATAGCTTAAAAGCATTTGACAGTTAACAGTCTCCTAATTTCTAAACAAAATTGTGGAAGTCAATGCTTCAAAGGATCCACAATCTCATAAGTACAGAATCCCCCTCCCCATCAAGATAAATTGTAGTCTAACCATGTCTTTTTAGTCTGTTTGATTCATATTAATATCATTCCAACAGATTTCCATGATGGTTCTTTCCACTGCATAAAACATGGTTCTTTTAATATGTAATAGTGGTCTGGCACACACAGAGAATGCCTTAGATGGCATCTGATTACGTGGAGCGGCTGAAGGCCCTATATCCAGAGAATCATAAGGATGTGGCATAGAAGCACCTTTGAGAGACTGTGGAACATGAGTAGACTTTCTGTAACTAGTTCGAGTCTGCTAAGCAAATAGTTAGGGGAGGCCTTTTATGATTGACTACATAGCTGGAACTAGAGCCATTTCTGAAAAAGCTCTGAGTCATTCCTGACCTAGTCTCTGGGGCATTTTCTCTTTGACTAGCTCTGGAAATTTGACTTCTCTAGGAGAGTCTGGTAAGATGATGCTGGAAGGGGAAAGGTCTCCAAGCTTTCTCACCATTGGGGCGCAAGAGGCAGGTCTCAGACTTAGGTTTCTGTGTTTATTCTTTTCCATTTTATTGCTATTTGGTGATCACTTAAAATTTTAATTCTTCTGAGAACTTATATTCCACAATTTAAAGTCATACAACATCTAATGGGAGAATAATAGTATTAAAATCATAGTTTTGAGGCAGTGAACAGCTGAGAATATTGAATATTTCATTATATCCCAAACTGCGCCCAGTGAACTTGTCTCTTTCTGTGCCATTGTGGGTCCAGCTCATTATTGAACTGCAGCATCTACATGAAAAATAGTTAACCAACTCAGTGGATTGCCCTTCAGATTACATTTCACAATCTGGACAGTATATGTATTTTTGGTCTACTTGTCTTTCCTGCATAGATTGCCAGACTGATCTTTTAATTGTGTCTTGGAAGAGATCTTGAAGAATTCTAGGGTGTGATGCTATCAGTACAAGGTCATCTGAATGTAAGAGTGCCTGGGGAATCTTCCAATCTATGAAGAAATTCCCTTCCTTTTGAAGCACATATAGGATATGCTCCAAGACACTGACAAACATCTGTGGTAAACATATATCTCCCTATTTTGTGTCTCATGTGATGTTGCCACTCACCAGAAAGTTGAAAACTATCTATCTGTGATGGAAATTTGCATGATCTTAACATATGTGTAGAAGTCACCTCGTTATGAGAAGAGAGCTTCACTTTGCTCTAGTGAGAAAAAAAAAATAAGTTGTTAGTACCTATCCCTCATTGAAACCCTCCTTGTATCAGAGCAAAAAATACTACCTTGTGAGATAGTGTATATACCTTTCTACTTCCATAATCCTTCATCTCTCTCTCAGGGTAGAAAACATTAATCACAATTTCTACTTAGGTGTCCATTAGCAATTCACTTAACCTTTCTGATTCTCACTTCCCTCATTCATAAAATGGGGCTACTAATGGGACCTTAGGTTTATAATAACTGGAAAAGAAACTCAAAGGTCATCTGGCCCAATGTCTTTGTTTTACAGATAAGGGACTTTAGGCCTAGGTTGCTTAAGTGATATTACAGATTTACACAGATAGTAAATA
This sequence comes from Potorous gilbertii, assembly GCA_028658325.1. NCBI lineage: Eukaryota > Metazoa > Chordata > Mammalia > Diprotodontia > Potoroidae > Potorous > Potorous gilbertii. The sequence continues at coordinate 21,695,759 of CM053772.1, forward strand.
TCAGAAGCAGGAATTCCCTCCAGGCCCTCTAAATCCAGAGCCAATAAACATGAAAGAACTCATGTCCTTTCCACTATACCATGACCACATAGGACCAGCTGGCATGAAGCTCATACTTCAAGAACATTGCACAGTATAAGGCACAGAATACAAGTCAGATACTGACAGCAGGAATTGATTTTCATTTTTGGTTTTTGTCTTTTCTCCTCCAACAAAAGCATAGTGACATACTCATATTAGGCACTTAATAAATCATAGCTAAGGTCTTGAATGAAGAAGATAGGATAAAAAGGAAATGTTTTTATTTCTTAAAAATTACAATATAGGTGGGAAGGGTCAAAGAAACAAGTGTAAGGTGGAGGACACAATTTTAAATGGTCTACAAAGTGGAAGTATAAGGCTACACTGGCCAAGGGAAGGAGAAAACATGTGCCTGAATCTGAGGGGAGATTTATGGAAGGGATAAAACAAGAACAGCTTTGTGAAAAGTAGCCTAAGTTACTTGGGGCTGACTATAGTCATTTTAAAGAGGGAAAGCTGCGGTGATCACGGTCTAGGGTTGAAGGAGCAAAATGCAACATATATCTAAGAGCTAGTAAAGAGATCTGAGATTGATCAAAATGGACAATGGAGACCGACCTGCGATGGTGAATATGCACACAAGGGATATTTCCAGAAATTCACAAGGTATTGTCAGACATCAAGAAGTCTTGGGTGAGAAAATAAGAATCAGAGTGGCACAGGTGGTGTTCATATCACTGCTAACCGTTAAAGGCAAGAACAGAAGAGAGAAGTCCCTTTCTGGGTGAAATTGATCTGGTTAAGAAGAAAGTGTCTGAGAAGGGGGTTGTGGTGGATGGACTATGGCAAAAACTAGTTTCAATCATCCCTAACAAGGCATGGTAAAAATATATTAGTCTAGAGTTCAAGTAACTCTAATCAATTGAAATTTAAATCCTCCCTCAGATGCTTACTACCTTTGTAACCTTTGGACAAACACTTAACCTCCTCGACCCACAAGTTTACTAATATGCAAAATAAGTGAGTTGGTATGAATGGCCTATAAGATCTCTTCTAGCTCTAGATCCATGACCCAGTGCTTAGCATAATGCCTGCCATGTATTGGTGCTTAATAAATATTTATTGGTTGATTGATACCATATGATCTTAAATTGAATAGAAAACTATTTACATGTATGTACAAAGCTCATTTTCCTTATTTCAAATCTAGCCTCAGACATTTACTAGCTGTATGATCTGGGGCAAGTCACTTGACCCTGTTTGCTTCAGTTTTCTAATCTGTAAAATGAGCTGGAGAAGGAAATGGCAAATGACTCTACTATCTCTGCCAAGAAATGGGGTCATGAAGAGTTGGACATAACTGAAGACAACTGAACAACACCATGCTAATTTCTATAGAGAATAGTTACAATACATGAAAAGAAACAGCAGATGAAACACCAAAAGTACAGGAAACAAAATCTAAGAAAAGTCGTATTAGAAAAAGCCATGGACTCAGTAGTCCATAGCACAAATATAAAAAGTCTAGGCAGCACCCAAGCTGAACCAGAGGTCTTAATATGAGGTGAAAGGTTTCACTCATGAAACTCTGTGGGATACAACCAATGACCAAAATGTGGTTATAGAAGTGTATCATTTCTTCAAAAGTTAACAACCAATAAAATAGAGGAAGGGGCCAAGGGAAAAAGATTGCATATTTTCCACTATGTGTCCATTATAGAAAGTTAAGCACCTGAAAGGGGAAATATGGAGGAATCTCTTTGGGTAAAGAGAAATAGGAGAAGATATGGAGGTGCTTATACTATTAAAACATATTTCAGAGCACCTGACAAGACAGAGGAAAAACATGCAAAGACCAGGAAAGAAAGATCCATAAGATGATGGAGATGGAAAACTTTGGGAAAAAGTGGAATATTTCTACAAATTCTCTTTCTGTCAGACACAGCACAGCTTGTAATTCTTTGCTTACTCATAATTTCATCCTTTCAAAATTGGAGAAATCACTAAGGAAAAATTCAATTCTAGATCTGACTCTCACAGCAAGATGGAACTAGTGGCTCCTTGGATGGTGATAATGGAAAGCTTGGGGGTAAGAATACACTCCAACTTAAGGCTTGGGACAGAGACGGAAAAGAAAATTGTTAATGGGAAATCAGTTCAGAAAAGATGGAAAACTTGAGGCAAAAAGAAAACAAATAAAAAGAAGGGAAAAAAAGGAAAAACATTATCTGAAGAGAATGATATGGTTGTGCATGAAACTCAACAACTTTGATTTCTTTTTCAAATGCATGTGCAGAATATGGAAGCAAGGCCTGATAGAATATGACTCAACAAACTTATTGAGAACTGTATGAATGATGTCAGGGATCCAAACGCTGAGAATCAGCTAAGGCTATTGACAAAAGGAAAGGCAACAACACCTAAAGGTTTTTAGTTATAATGGGGAGAGGAGGAGAATCAAAGAAGATTTGAACTGCTGATGGAGGAGGATGGTACAATGATAACTAACAAGTGTCAGAGCAGCTATAAGTCACAATGGATAGAGAGCTGGGCCTGGAGTCAGGAACACTTGAGTTCAAATCTAACCCCAGACACTTATTAGCTCTGTGACCCTGAGCAAGTTACTTCACTTCTGTCTGCCTGCCTCAGTTTCCTCAAGTGTAAAATGGGAGATAAAAATAGCATAAAAACACCTATTTGCCAGTGTTTTTAGAAAGATCAAATAAAATAACATCTGTAAAGTACTTTGTATATACCCTTAAGTACTATACAAATGCAAACTATTTTCAAAAAAAGATGAGACTGAAAATAATAAAGCCAGTGAACTTGACATTGATTTCTAGCAATATTCTAAGATTATTAAAGTGATAAATATGTGGAAAAGGATGAAATAATTACAAAAAAGCCAGCATGACTTCCCCAAGAATATGCCCAAATAGTTGTCTCCTCCCACTTTTTAGGTGGGGATAGGGTTACTTTTCTGGTACATCAGGCTTTCTGCTATATGGATCATGGGGTGGCAAACTATGACCTGGAGGCCAAATTTCAGCCATTTCCTATTTCTGTACAGTCCAAGAGCTAATAATGGTTTTTACGTTTTTAAATGACTGAAAAAAAATGAAGAATGGTATTTTGTGACACATGAAATTGTATGAAATTCAAGTTTCCATGTCCATAAATAACGTTTTATTGGAACACAGCCATGCTCGTTCATTTCGGTATTGTCTCTGGATTCCTTTGTGCTACAACTGCAGAGATGAGTAGTTGTGACAGAGACCATATGTGGCACTCATTGCTTCATGCTGCAGTTTAGCACAATATAAATCACAGTAGTATAGTTATAATTTGATAGCGTTTTGAGTGTTATGTGCAGGGCCATACTGAAATACTTTATTTTATATTTTTATTGCCAGTGTAAATGCAGCATATCAAAATCAGAAAAGGAGAGAAAAAATAGAATATACATTGACATAATGTATCCTAAAATTACAAAAACAATGCTTATATGTGAAACATAATGCAGTAAAATCAATTTGGCAATTAATATTTGAATCACAATAAGCTGCATTTTTTTTATATTTTCTGTTTTTCAAAAGTTAAAAAGGAGTGAACTCTCCATTCTAATACAAATTTGCAGCAGATATATTTTCTGACCTCAGAGTGGAGTTCCAATAGCATATTTTAGACCTTAAGGCAACTGAAATTTTTTTGTACTTCAAAATACATTTAATGACTTTGTAATATCAAATCTTCCTCAGAAGATGAAATATCTGGGGTAGTTAGTTGATATAATGGATAGATCATTGACCCTGGAGTCAGAAGGACCTGAGTTCAAATCTGGCCTCAGACACTTACTAGCTGTGTGATCCTGGACAAGTCACTTAATCCTGATTATCTAAAAAAATATATAAGAAGATGATGGGGTATCTTCTCCCTATCCCCACATCCACCTATTAATTCACTTTTAATTCCCTAAAGTCTTTATGATACCTGAAATTTTTATTAATAATTCCAAAGTTCTAAAAATGTTATGGCAATGCTTTTCAACTCATGTCTTCTGGCAGCGTAGGGCAAAGAAAGGCACATTGGATTTAGGGGCAAAGGGGTCAGAGGTTTCAGTTCCTGTCTGCTTTTTAGTACTCATGTGACTTTGGGCAAATCACTTAACATCTTTAGATTTCTTTTTCCTTATTTGTAAAACAAGAGACAAGTGCAATAGATTCACTCTATGATCCTATGACCTCTGGAGCAGTTACTTCATTATCAGGGATGTAGATTACAAATTTGGCCAATCATTTCCCATAATTCTGGAATCCCTGTTCAATCCCTGTTCAGCCACTTCAGCCTGATAAGCTGCCATCAAAGATCTACTAGGATAATTTAGAAGTAAGACAATTTTTGATAATCACATTTTGTATATACTCAGCTATCTCATATCATCAGACTGATCTTTGACTTGCAAAGCTGAATCAACAAATATCTCCACTTGTCTCTCTTTCTCTCTTTTCCCTAGGTCTGGCAATCATATGTGAGATGCTTGAATGTCATCACAAATGGTAGTAATGTTCTATTTTGCCAATACAATGAGTAGGATTATTATCCAAGTTTAAAAATATCCATTTCTAAACGATAACAGATAGTAAACCATAATGCCATAGACTCTACAGCCATCTCATATGGGTCAGTTTGTCATGAATCAGACTGATAAAAGGGCTTTACAACACACAGATAGCCTGGTGGAACAGAGTAAATAGATAGACAGTAAGAATATATTCAACATGTCTGGGTCATAAGAGTTAACATTAGCCACCATCCACATGTCAATATATTTTCAATGTAGCTCTTCCATTAGAACGTGTCTCAAGGGCAGAGAGTCATAGATCATTTATCTGTACACTTCTCATTTCCCTCACCCCAGTGCCTGGCACACATCCTTGTTCGTGTTAGGTCCTTAATCAACATTTGTTGAATCAATGTCTAAATCCTCCAAATTAAGAAGAGGCAGAGCTGGCCTTGAAACAAAACACCCAGAATCAAGTACTGCCTCTGACATGTACTGACTGTATGCCTCTGGATGTGTATGAATACACAAGCACACACACACACACACACACACACACACACACGATAAATTGGAAATAACCAATAGTGGGAAAGGAGTAACATTAAGGGAGATTGGGGAAAGTTTCTTGCAGAAGGTGAGATGTTAGCTGAGATTTAGTCCTTCATCCTTTATACAATATGATACTACTTAAGGTCTTTAACCAATAGGGATGAATACTGAATTCCCCAAATTTCTGGGTGGCATGACAATTTCAATAAAACAAATTTTTCACTAATCATCAGAAATGATCTATTGAATATTTCTTGGAAGAATGCTGAATGCATAAATTTATTGTGACCTCATTCCATATATATATTCAGTCCACCCTTCTGCTACAGCATTGCCCCCCAGATAATTGGCTGGGCAGTACATTTTTTTCTAACACCAATAGAAAGAAAAAGAAAGCACTGGACCACCTTGGCACAGGACTCCCCTGTCATATTATATGATTTGATCTAGAACATTTGCAATAGCTTAGAATGCATTTTGATAATACTTGACTCTAAGTACGCTAGAAATGTCAGGGACTCCATTGTAGATGTGATCACGTTGTATTTGTATGACCAAAGACAAATCAATTCATAAAACCAGGAAAAGAACTTTGCTATGAAGTCCAAAAACAAAAGAAATATGACTAGCATCTGGAGGCTGTGGGATAGAAGAATGTCACATAAAGGAGTATAAAGGAGAAAGGGCTTGAAAGGACAACTGCAGACTCAGAAACTGACATATATATGAGGTTCTTTCTAAAGAAGTGGAAGGTTATCTGAGAAGAGGGAAAGAAGCTGCTTCTTGTACTCTAAGAAATGATAAAGTAGAATATTGAATAGATCATTCACTAAGGACCAGAAAAAGAAAGGATTGGTTGTGGTGACTCCTTGTTTAGGGATACTGAGGCAGCTACTTGTCAACCTACTGCCACTGAGAGTTCTACTATCTTCTCTGAAGTGTATAAAAAGTGAGAGAGCCTGCCAAGAACTGTCAAAAAGAATAACTAATACCCACTTTTGGTATTTTTCTAGATGACAACAGATGCTTCCAGAAGGACCTAGAGAACATTGCAAAAACTTGAGGGGGCAAGATCTTAAGTAAATAGGTGCTATTTCCGTCACTATTACTGTGGAAGGCCAGGGAGGTGGAAAGGGGGAGGAACAACATTTTTAAAGTGATGGAAAAAAATGGGATTTGAATTTCTGGATGACAGCTTGAAATAGAAGAATAAAACTCCCAGTGAGTGAAAGAGTCCACCTAACAAGAGCTGAAAAGAGTGGCTTTGCTTGAAGACTTGCAAATCTAATAAGGAAAAAAGGGTTTTGAACTGAAAAGGAGGGGTGAAGAGAAAACTCTATATCAACCAAGGTGGATAACATAGAGAATAACCATAATATAGGAAGAATAACAACTGAGATACCTAGAAATTCCAAGGAGACAAAGTCCAGTAATAATACATGCACCCTTGGATGGTGCAAATAACCAAATTATATAAGTATTAAATATACTGATAAAAGGAAAATTTTGCCTTACAGGCAAATTTGGTAGGGTAAGACCTATGACTAGAATATGATTCTGGAAATGTATAATACTTAAGTCAAACGAAACATGATAGATCAACGTAAAATGGATTGGCATTACATATAAAGAAGATGAAGGAATTCAGGAACCACAATGGGGTGAGGTGTCTAAGTATTATTAGAGTCTACTACATGCTATTTGGACATAGTGGAGGAGCTAGGAAAGAGATTAGAAGGCTTATATGAAATATTACATGAATGAATAGGTAACTTCAAATATCTAGATATTTGCTGGAGTTCTCTCTCTTTTAATTTCTCAAATTTTTTTTGCCAACCAACAATGGCAGTTAAAGGTATAGATTTCAGTAATTCTATTTAATTCAATAAACATTTTAAATGCCTGTGATGTGTCAGGCACTGTGCCAAATGCTAAGGATACAAAAAATGGCAGATAATAAACAATTGATTACGAGTTCTCTTTTTGCTCAAAGCAAAGTTATTTCTGTACTTGTCTTAAGAACAATTTCTTCTTTCAAAAGGCAAAAGAAAGTGACAAGGAGAAATTCTGTTCTAGACTTGATTTTCAGCATCAAGGAGGAATTGAATACCGGGATATAAATGATAGGAGTCTTACTGGAGGGGAATGGAGAAATGAATATTATCATGCCAACTTAGAATATGTGAAGAAATAATTGGTATGAATTTGTCATGGCATTGATAATGGATGCTTTCCTGGATCTCATCATCTCTAGAAATTCATCATACTGCAAAGATGATATAAACTTTGAAATTCATGCCAGTGGCCCTGGGGTATCCCTCTCCTTCTGATTGGAGCAGGTGAAAGTTAGATGTTGGAGTTATTGAGACATTCTTCAGTTGTGTCCAATTCTATGTGGTACCATTTAGGGGTTTCTTAGCACAGATTCAGCCAAGTGGAGTGGTTTATCATTTCCTTCTCCAACTCATTTTACAGATGAGGAGACTGAGGCAAGCAGGGTCAAGTAACTTACTCAGGGTCATATAACTATAGATGTCCATGGTCAGATTTGAACTCAGAAAGATGAGTCTTTCTGACTCCAGGCCAGGTATTCTAGCCACTACATTGCTTAGCTGCCAGACATTGGAGAGCTCCTCCAGATCCTCCATTGAAGGAAGGAGCGAAGCACAATCACCTTACCATGTCACACTATCTTCATCACTTCACTATGTTCCATTCCCACTCAATTTCAACTTCTTTTTATGTGTTGTCTCCTCTATTAGAATATAAGCTCATTAAGGGCAGAGAATATATTTTGCTTTCCTTTGTATCCCAAATGATTAAGACAATACCTGGCACATAGTAGGTGCTTAATAAATTCTTATTGACTGATTAACCAAATACAGGAAAGCCCAGGACTGTCTGACCTCTATCCTATACTGGGTAGGTAGGGGATGAAGGGAAGAGAAATTACAGTGGGTTCAAAGGAGTATCACATAAACAAAAACCCATGGAAGAGGGGGGAAAGAATAAATGTTGATTAAGCACCTAGGTTGTTCAAGGCACTGTCAGACACTTTACAAACATTATCTCACTTGATCTTCACAAAAACCCTGGGAGATAGGTGCTATTAGTATCCCTATGTCACTACTGAAGAAATTGAGGCAGAAAGAACTTAAGTGACTTGCCCGTCATTACATGGCTGGTAAGTGCCTGGAGCTGGATGTGAACTCACATTTTCCTGACTCCAGGCCCAGTGTTCTATTCACTGGGCTGCCTCTAAGTCTCTAAAGGGAAGCCAGACCAAGAGTGATGAGAATATCTCATAATACAAATTCAAAAGACACAGACATGTCAATCAGCTGTCCTTCACAATAACCCTGTAAGGTTGGGGGCCTTCATTCTCCCCATGTCTGAGATATCTGAGGTAAAATTTGGATCAACCTCTTCCTAATTCCACCTCTAGCTCTCCATTCCATTACCAGGTTGGTTCTAGATAAGACAGAAAGCAAACTGTGGCCTGGTCCTATAAGAACAGTGCCAGGATTCCTCAAGGTTCAATGAACTGAGACTATCAGAGAAAGGTGGGAGTTGGGGTTGTTGCATTGGTTGGTTTTCACTATACTGAGGAAAAGAGGAGCATCAAGGAGGAGACAGGAATC
>CM053772.1:21705033-21725351 GCA_028658325.1 Potorous gilbertii
AGGAAAAAATGGTCTTTCAATGAAATAGAGGACTTTCAAGCATTCTTGATGAAAAAACCAGAGCTGAAAAGAAAATGTGACTTTCAAACACAAGAATCAAGAGAAACATGAAAAGGTAAACAGGAAAGAGATATCACAAGGGACTTACTAAATTTGAACTGTTTACATTCCTATATGGAAAGACAATATTTGTAACTTTTGAAACTTTTTTCAGTATCTGGGTAGTTGGTGAGATCACACACACACACGCGCGCACACACACACATACACACACACAGAACACAGGGTGAGTTGAATAAGAAAGGATCATATCTAACAAAATGAAATTAAAGGGTGAGAGAGGAATATAATGGGAGGAGAGAGGGAGAAATGGAATGGGACAAATTATCTCTCATAAAAAAGGCAAGAAAAAGACTTTTCAATGGAGGGGGAAAGGGGGAAGGCAAGAGGAAAAATGTGAAACTTGCTCTCATTACATTTGACTCAAGAAGGAATAAAATGCACACTCATTTTGGTATGAAAATGTATCTTAAAATACGGGAAAGTGGGGGAGAAGAGGATAAGCAGATTGATGGGATGATGGAAGGGAGAGCAATAGAAGTAGGGAGCAATTAGAAGTCAACACACTTGGGGAGGGACAAGGTCAAAGGAGAATAGAAGAAATGGGGGACAGGATAAGGTAGAGGGAAATATAATTAGTCTTACACAACATGACTATTATGGAAGTCATCAGCAAAACTACACATTTGTAGCCTATATTGAATTGCTTGCCTTAACAGTGGGGATGGGTGAGGAGAGAGGAAGGAGGAGAAGTTGAAACTCAAAGTTTTAGGAACAACTGTTGAGTTTTGTTCTTGCATACAACTGGGAAACAAGATTATCCAGGTAATGGTGTATAGAAATTTATCTTGCTCTACAGGACAAAAGAGAAAATGGGGATAAGAGAGGGGAGGGATATTAGAAGGGAGGGCAGATTGGTGATAGAGGTAATTAGAATGCTTGATACTTTGGGGTGGGGGGAGAGGAGAGATGGGGAGAAAATTTGGAACTCAAAATTTTGTGGAAATGAATGTTAAAAACTTAAAATAAATAAATTTTAAAAATAAATAGATAGAATTTGAAATGAAAAAAAAAAAAGATGAGAAAACCCAGGCACATAAAGATGATGTAACTTGCCTAAGACAACTATTAATCACCTGAGGCAGCATTCACATGCACACTTCTCTCATCGTGTCCTACTTCTCTGTGTTGCTCCTCCACAGTTTAGTTTAGACTAGCTTCGTGACTCCCCCACCTCCTTTTTGCCACTTAAATTTTCCCCTTAATAATAGCCAGGACCCTTTTCAATGATGTTATCACATAATTCTGAAGATATTGAGACAGATTTTAATTCATTTGATAATTAGGTCAATAAAAACTTATAGCTGAGGGCTCCATTAAAAGTCCATCATGATACCTTAATGGTAGAAAAAACTAATCGAGTTGCTGGAATTTTTCCATGAAATGAATATTGTAGAATTTTAGTGTTTGTCTTAAATAGCATAAAAAGACATTTTTATTAACAGAACTAATCACAAAATTTATACAAATGAAAACCTTTACATTTCCTGTGATGGGCTCTTCTCATTCAGAAAACCTGCTCAGAGCCCATTCTCAGCATAAACCAGAAAAGAAGCATATTTATTCCTCCTTGGCGCACTATAGATGGCTTCCCTGGCACCTGCCAATTGGCAATGCTTCCATCTGTGGGATGATCCTGTCTGGGAAAGATACATTCTTGGTAGTATTCTGGATTCTGAACCTCAGAAATCACTATAATTCTGTCCAGATTCCCTCACTGACTTGAGCGCAGCATTTACAACAGTAGTAAAGCCAGCCAAAAGTCTGCAGGAGATCCAGAATAAGACATACAATATAGTTCATGGATTAAGGATGGACTATGTGCCAGGTTCTGTGGCACATACGGGGAATATAACCTAAACAAGCAAGACAATCCCTGTCCTCAAGGAGTTTATATTCTAATGAGAGGGAAGGCAACCCGTAAAGGTGAGCTGGAAAGGGGAGAGAAGAGAGACATCATGAAGCACAGATGGCTAGAAGTGGTACAGAATGGTGCAGAGGTATTCAAGGCAAGATAGGTCAAAAGGTCAAGGGGGGAGAGCCAAGGGTGAGGATCACATGTTTTGGGGGGTGGAAAGGATTGACTTGGATATACACTATACATGTGCAAAAATACTTTCTCACTTTCCATCCCCTTTGCTCAGTTAATCATTGCTCATATCCAGAGGAAGTTAATGTAAAGATGGACTCAAATTGCCTTAATAGTTTCTCTCTTTCCTTCCCTCTGCTTTCTTTCTTTCTTCTTTCCTTTTTCTTTCTCTCCTCCTTTCCTCCCTTTCTTTCCTTCCCTCCCCTTTCTTTCATTCTTTCCTCCTTTCCCCTTTCTTTCCTTCTTTCTTTCTCTCCCTCTCTTTCCTTCTCCCTTTCCTTCTTTCTCTCCCCTTTCTTTCCTTCTTTCATTCCATCTTTCTCTCCTCTTTCCTTCTTTCTTTCTCTCCCCTTTCCTTCTTTCTTTCTCTCCCCTTTCTTTCCTTCTTTCTCTACCCTTTCTTTCCTTCTTTCTTTCCCTCCCCTTTCTTTCCTTCTTTCTTTCTTTCCCTCCCCTTTCTTTCCTTCTTTCTTTCCTTTCCTCCCCTTTCTTTCCTCCATTTCCTTTCCTCCCCTTTCCTTCCTCTTCTTTCTTTTTTTCTTTCTTCTCTTTTCTTTCCCTCCTCTTTCATTCTTTCCTTCTTTTTTCCTTCCTTCTCTCCTTCCTTCCTTCTTTCCTTCTCTTCCTTTTCTTTCTTTCTATCCCCTTTCTTTCTCTTCCTGTTTCTGATCTGGTTCACTACCTTCTTGGGTAATCCAGTAGGCTCCTGCTCTCAGAAATACATCCCATTAATGACATGTTCACTTCAGACACCTAATTGACATAGTCCTCTGAAGTTCAGAACTCTTGAGCTCAAGAAATCCACCAAACTTAGTCTCCTCAAAAGTAGGAATTCACAGGTTGGTGCAGCCATGCCAAGTCAAATATTTCCAAGCACTAAGAAGGAAAGAGAAATTGTGTTAAAAGATCAGAAATGTTGACATTCAGTCATAGATCTTCAGAAATGAGGTGTTACATTTCATTGTGTAGTAACATGTTTTGCTAACTAGTTTTGATAATTGTATTCAAAATAAAATTTGCAACAGATTTGGTAACTATCATGTCATAATCAATACAGTCATGTTAAGCAAACTGAAGAAATTTTTATGCAGTATAAAACTAGACACCTAGATTTGCAGATGGAAAGCACGAAAGAGACAGAGGACAAGACAAACAGAGAGACAATGGGAGAGAGAAAGAGAATAGGGATGAATGGAGGAGGGAGAGAGATAGAAGTTCAAGGAGGAAGAAATGAAGGAAGAAAGAATGGAAAGTGGGAAGGAAGGAAGGAAGGATGGAAGGAAGGAAGGAAGGAAGTCCCTACTTGAAGACTTGCCACAGAGAGGCAAGAGACAGAGACTATGCTCCTCGTATGCTATTAGTGTCTTACCTCAGTGAAAAGGAATTCAGAAACTGACTACTTCAAAGGTAAATATGTGGAAATGATGATGACTAGATTGTTCTCTCTTATGAGAACTACAGAAATACCATTGTTTGTGGTATCATTTCCCTTTGATACTCCCTTGGGGTAACTGACAGAAAAATAGCCTCTCAATTATCCACAGTTTTACACACTAGTTTGAAGAGTCTTCTTTCTTATTCCCATTTCATTTGCCTTTATCCATGTATTATTGCAGCATAAAAGTCATCAGTAGCTCCTCATCACTTGTAAAAATTCAAACCACTTAGGGTGGCATTCCAAAGTCTACTATGTTCTCCTCCCTGCGTTACTTTCACTGGTTAACTTCGACTACTCTTTTTCATTCACATTAGGCTCCTTCTTAAGATGAACTAGTTATCTTCCTTGAAAAGCCCCTGGGCCTTCCCCTCTCTCTCTACTTTAATTCATTGAGTCTTATTCCCTATTCTCAGGCTGATTTCTTCTCTATAAAACTGACACCATAAATCCATCTAAATCTCAAAAGCAGGGGGAAAAACCATAATAGGCAACCCATTCCAATGCAACTTTAATTTGGCAGAGAAATATACTGAGAAAATGAACAGGGGTCTCTTATTTGGGCACAAACATCACATTTGAATCTTTTGCCAATAATTAGCATTTTGGGGCTGAATGGGTGCCAAAACTTGGGAAGACCCTTTGGACACCTTATCAGAAATTTACTCTTTTATTTTATATACCTTCATTTCCACCCTTAATCTCCTTCACACACTTTAAAGTCTGGACAAATCAGCAATTTTGTGCTTTTTTAGGAATGATGTTTTATCTCCCATGTGTCCCCAGTGAATGGAATTCAATCCCATCTTACCTCCCCACCTTGGAAGACCTGGTTTCCTTCCCATCTCAGCCTAATCACCACCTTCTCTTTAAAGACATTCCTAAATCCCCTAACTCCCTCCTGCCCTCAAATTACCTTGCATTAATTTTGCATGTGTTTTATATATTGTTATATGTATACATGTGTGCATATGCATATATGTATGTGTGTTTTGTCTCCCCTGTTAGAATGTAAAGTCCTTGAGGGCAGGGTCTTTTTTTTTCCCCAGCTATTAGCACAGTACTGACATGAAGCAGGTGTTAAATAAATATTTGGTAATACATTGATTGATAACTTCTAATGACGTCTCAGTGAATACAGACACATACCACCATAAAGAAGAGTTGAGGTATAAGGTAATGAAAAGTAGTACCTACAAAGTAAAGGTAGATTGGCTACCATTCCTAATGACATCAACAGATGAAAATATGTGGTAAATATTATATATATATATATATATATATATATATATATATATATGTACGTATTATATATATTACAGCTCTACAAAGGTATTATTAAGTGTTCCAATTTGCTTTGAAATGGGTCATCATATGCCACTACTCAGTTATCAAGTTTATGAAAGGATCTTCGGAAGAAATGAGACAGCTCTAAAGTACTAGGAAATAACACTAAAACCATCCAAGAAACTTTCATTGGGGAAACCTATCTCTGAAATTTCTTTCATCCTGAGTTCATGTTATCAGACATTAACTATGGAGTCACTATTCCCGAGCTAGTATTCACATTTGTTACAATTACCAAATATTCTCCTGGAACTGAGAATCTTATCAGAAAATTGATCTCCAATATATAAAGGTATCTTGCAAGGGAAAAGGTCCCTTTGGAGATATTTTATGGACTTTTTGCATGCTTGTCACAATCTCATGGAAATTTGGAGATAGCTCAGATATCATTTTCCCTGGAAGAGCTATATCCAAACAAAAGAGAAATAGAATACTGTGTTTGTGGACCATCGAGAGTTTTCCCATTTATCCAGCAAGGGCAGCTAAGGTTAATAACAAGGAAGTAAAAATCATCCTGTAATACAGAATTATTTACAAAAACTGTCTGTGCCCTGCATTCTTTTCTCAGACTCTGCCGAGACTTCCACCAAGTACAACTTCATGCTCTCAGTATTGCCTACATTAAATTATTAAAAGTAAATACTAAGACAGAACAGGTCAACAAAGGGTTGGATTATAACACAATGCACGCAGTGCAACTCCCACCAGCTAAGAGCTGATTATGGTCCTAGAACTAGCCCCCTATCAAACAACAATTTCTTTACTTTACAGGTAGCCAAACATCCAGGATTTTTGCTTTCCTTCTATAATGCTTTTTAATATGGTAGAAATGATCACAAATGAACCAACTCTTCATCTGACACATGGTTTATGGTACAAAGTTAGGACAAATGGTGCAAAAGGAAAAGGAACTAAACAAGCACCAGGTTTTTTATTACTAAAGAAAACCAGTTTCATTTCCCCAACAGATTCTCCTTCTAGTCACACCAGCATTTTACTCCAAGGGTAATAAAGTTTAAAGGCCCCATTTGCAAAGTGGGGCGTTCTACAGCCGTAATGAATTTCAGGTGTAAAAAATAACACCTTCCAACAGCTAATTAAGCTGCTTCTTACCTTCACCTGGGTTTTTTAAGCAGAGGGACCCCACCCCAGCATTTCTTTGCTGGGCCATTGGATAATTAAAGATTGCAATCAATACTAATTAAGTACACGGACAGTGTGTGATTTCCAGAGAAGAGGACATGTGCTTAGAATGTAGCAGGAAGGACCTCAGATAATCTTCCCCCAGAAATTTTCATTTCTTAAATTTTATAATATATGTAATTCTATATATATATATATATATAATAAATAAAAATTAAATTTTTATTTCTTAAATTTTATAATATATAATTCTATATATGTAATAAATAAAAATTAAATTTTTATTTCTTAAATTTTATAATGTATAATTCTATATATGTAATAAATAAAAATTAAATTTTTATTGAACTGTTTAAATGGAACAATTTTAAGCTCTATGATCACGTTCTTCTCTTGCTAGGGGAGTACTGGAAAGCTGTGCTAGACTTGGAGTCAAGAAGACTTGAGTTTGAATGATGTCAGAGACACTAGTTGCAAGACTCTAGGGAAATCCTCAGTTTCCCCTGTCACAAAATGAAGAAGATAATTATACCTTTCCCATAGGATTGTTGTAAAAACACTTTGCAAACTTTAAAGGGCTCTAGCTACTGGATGACAAGGAATGACCTAGGGATTTCTTACTTTGAATCAGAGCTCCCTTCAGCCCTAAAGCTCTTAGACTGTGTATATCCAGTTAGTAGAGGTGTAAATGTGCCAGTAAAATTCCCTATGAACCATATAAATGTAATTGGGAAATGTTTAACAAAATAAACTATAATATGACATAGATAATGTTAACATGTGTTTTTTTAAGTCAATATGCCACCTAGGAGATCTGTTTCTGTTTGAGTTTGACACCACTGAGTTAGAGGACAAGAATTTAAATCTTACACCTTATTACTGCTCTGTTCATTATGACCTGTTTGACACTGGACAAATCATTTCATCTCCTTCAGCCTCAGTTTCCTCACTTGTAAAATGAAGGGCTTAGATAGCCCCTGAAGTCTTGTCCAATTTGAATCTCAGATCCTAATGCATGATCCTAAATTATAGAGACCAAGATGATCCCTGCTGCTACTGTTACTACTAACACTACCACCGCCATCACCACTGCACATTAGCTCTGTTATTACAGGACTAAACTGTCTTTTCTCTTGTAAGCTCATGAACATAGACACATATCTACATACTTATGGTCCTTTAAGGGCAGCTAGATAGCTCAGTGGATAGAATGCCAGGCCTGGAATCAGGAAGACACTCTTTGTAAATTCAAGTATGACCTCGGATACTTGTTAGCTGTATTACTCTGGGCAAGTCACAACCCTATCGGCCTCAGTTTTCACATTTTAAAATGAGCTGGAGAAAGAAATGACAAATCCCTGCAGTAGATTTGCCAGGAAATTCCCAAAGGGGGTCTTGACTGAAATGACCAACCGAAAGCATAGTCTTATAAGTTCATGATATATCCCTTAAGTTTTTATATAAAAACTGCATTTCAGTAAGATTAATTTTTCTCATAATCCTATTATTTAGTCTCATGCATTTAAAAATATCCAAAGAAAGGATCTGTCAGCTTCACCGGACACGACCCAAGGGATCCACGTCACAAACAAATTTAAGGAGCACTCTAAGTCCCAGATGTGAAACTGAACATCAATGACTGGCCTGTTTTGATGGTTCTCCCTAAACCAATGATGTCACAGGTTCACACCATAGAAACAGAAACTATACTTGGTAATTAGCTGGAGAATAAAGAAAAAAAGGAAATGGTGCTTGCTTTAAAGTAGCTTATATTTTGGAACTCAAAGGTACAGGTCCTTAAATTTTAAAAAGTCGAAGGCAAATTAGTTCCACAAAGAGAGTTAGCTTAGTGGCAAAGTGGAGGGAGGGCCTGGCCTAGGGACAGGGAAGACTCATCTTCCTGACTTCAAATTCAGTCTCAGACACTGATTAGCTGTGTAATTCTGGGCAAGTCATTTAACCTCATTTGTCCTTATCTTTAAAAGGGGCTAGAAAAGGAAATGATAAAAAAAAGAGGAAAAAAGCTACTCCAGTAGCTTTGCCAAGAAAACTCCAAATGGGGTCACAAAAGAGTCAGATATGACTGAAATGACTAAACAACATCAAACATATAATACACGTAGTTACATAGATGTTTGGGAGCATATGAAGTAGGGTGACAGATTGAATCTGTGACTTAAAGCTGGTAGGGACCTCAGAGGTCATGATCAATGACTTCATGGGAAGATAAAACATGTACCTTAGGTTCGGAGACAGCATGAAAGAAAGAAGCATTTCATAGAAAAAGAAAAGCCTCTTAAGGGGGCCTGAATAAGCTTGAGAGATATTGCAAAGCTGATGGTGCTGCCGGTGATCTCCCCTCCCTTTGGGTATCCCTGGAAACTCCAGGACCCAGAGGGCATTAGAGTGATGACAGTAAGCCTGTAAATTCCTAGAGTTGGGAACCCATTGGTGGAGAGTCCTCGCCTAACTTCCTCTTCTCACTATGGGCAACTGCTCTCTTCTGTATCTCCACATTGTTCAAGATTTACCTTTGCTTTGGGCAAAGAGAACTACTGAGGTCTTGGAGGTGCAGAGGAAGAGAGGTTGGTTCCATGGGTAGGGGGTGGCCTTGGGGGCAGTATCTTTTCCCCCACCTCCCTGGTTGGGGCTGGGCAGGATTGTGAAAGTTGGTAGTTTGGGTAGTTGTTCTCAGTGAATCGGAACAGATAACCATCCCCCAAAGGCAAAGTCCACCATGGATTGACTGGTGGTGAATTGATAAAAAATCATCATAGTGACACCCATAAATATTCATGGATGTCCACATATTAAACAAATTACAAAGCATGCATCATTTTTCTCTTACTCTCCAGACTAGAGCAGGATAAATGAATACCCTAAATTGGAGCCGCGTCAGAGATAGGACCCAGTTGATAGAGGTGCTGATGAAATCAATTTTTTCTCAGTCCAATGGATGAAGTGAGGACTAAGGAAGCATTTAAACACGAGCAGGGACCCTTTTCCTGAAGGGGAGGTCCTTTCCATGAGGCCTTATAAATGAGACTGAAACCTTGGGACCTCTCTCATTGCCATGCAACAAAAATCAGACATTGTGAATCTATTTCAAAAAAAACATACTTCCAAGGAGTATAGAGGTAGAAGGATGTTAACCCCTTGAATAATGCTTACTCCAACTCTACTTAGCAAAATCATTCTGGACTCTATCTGAATAAGGGGGCCTAGGGCATTTCAAAGCTATTAAAGGCCATTTGGGAAAAAAAATAGTGTTACATTCTGCTAACTTTGTTTCTTGGGAGTCACAATAGGCAACTGAACTAGAAAAATCCTTAGAGATGCTAAGATACTGTCATTTTGAATCCTTATAGAACATACCTTTTTTTTAAATTAACAAGTTTTTAAAATAAAGCGAATTTACATTTGAGTTAAAATATGTAAAGCACTTTACAAACCTTAAGCATTACATAGATGCTAATAAGGTGCTTTATAAATATTAATGAATTATGTAAATGCTATCCTGTGTATTATTAATCTTTTTATAATATATAATTTTATAATATACAATAATTATTATTCATTTTCTTTTCTTTCTACTCCCCCCCACTGGGAAAAAAAAGAAAATCCCTGTAACAAATATGAAAAATGAAGCAAAATAATATCCATATTGACCAAGTTCAAAATTTTATATTTCCTTTTGACAAGTGAGTCAAGGACAAGTATGTATCAAGTGTGTACTATATTCCATGCACTGTGGTAAACCTTGGAGGTAAAAAGACAGGAAAAAAAAACCACTTCCTGCCTTCAAATAGCTTAGATTCTCAGGGAAATCACACAATGAGAGGCTAATATATCAAGAGTTAAGAAATGAAGAAGCACTAACCACGGGGGGGGAGGGGGGGAAGTAGAGAAAAGAGGTCAGCACCAAGGATAGAGACAAGGAAAATGAAAATTTTTAAAGCCAGCAGTCAATTGACCAGCATTTGCTAAGTGCCTTCTATGTGTCCAGAACTATGCTAACAGGTGGGAATACAAAGAGAATCAACACAGTCTGTGACATTAAGGAATTCGTGTACTAACAGTGCAGTTATTTGCATGTTGTAGAGAGACAACATGAAAATAACTGTCCTGACAAGATCTGTATATTGTAAATGGAAGAGTGGGGACAGGATAGTCTAGGGGAAAAAGAAAGCTAATTCTGAAAGTACAAAGAGTCCAAGAAATTGACAGTCTGGGGTTGTGTCTGGGCTCTGGGCTTCCTGGTGGCCACATACCTACAGCTTGCTTGCTGGGATCAGTATGGGAGAAGATCCATACTGATCCTTCCTGTCCTCTTTCCTCTCCCATCTTGGGCCTCCCATATCCCCATCCTCTTCAGGGAAGGCCTGTGTATTTCTGATCTGAGTGATACAGATTAATTTTTTCTAAGAATATAGGCATAGAAGATTTGCCCTGGGACCTTTCACAGGCAGCGGGGGTTTTCAGATAAGGGGAGTTGCTATCACTTTAGTAGGGGATAGATTGGGGTCAAAGCTATCTGTTTTACTTCCTTTGCCCCAGCCAGATAATCAGGATGTCCCTTAAGTCAATGTTCCTGGTTCTCCAAGGGAATTAGGCAATGGTCTGGCAGGAGATAGATTTCATTATCTAATTGACTTAAAAAAAAATCTTTCAGCCAATTTCAGGGCCACATCAGCAGGCTTAATACAGTGTAACCAGCAACTCAGTAGATGGGCTCCAGGTATTTTTTCTAATCTGTTTTGCTCACTCACCTCTACCTTGGGAAATGGCAGAACCACTGGATTTGGCACCAAAGAAGCTAGATTCAAATCTCAGCTATGTCACTTAACATCTAAGACAAGGTAATAACTTAATATCTTAGACAGCTTGCTTCTCTGGGTCACAATTTTGTCGTTTTGGATAACATATTTTGACTGTTTGATCTCAAAGGTTTCTTCCAGCTTTCCATCAATGATCCTGATTTTCTCTATTGGATCCCTTCAGTAATCCCTTTAAATAGGGATTTAATAGGTTACATGAGGCTCCCAAGGAGATGCATGCTTTTGTATGTCTTCATGTCCCTATCTTAATGTACCTGCATCCAAAGCAAGCATAATCTCAGGGCAACAATGACTCTGTAGCCACCTGGACCACTAGAGGTTCCTTTATCCTGCTACTCTCCCTTCCGTTCATTCGCACCAAGAATCCCCTATCTTGCCTCTTGTTTTTCAGAATCTTTATCTCCCTTCATGGCTCAATTCAGACATCCACCTATTCCCTAAAACATCCCCTATTAATACTCTCATGTTGTTAAACATTCTTTTCCATCATCAATCTTAACTTTCAGACCAAAGGAAATACAGAAAAAACACAGAGTTGTCCACTATGCCATTTCTGATGTCCTGGTTGTTAATACAACTGATGCTTTTTAGTATTTCCTTCTCTGACATTTAGTTGTTTTGCCTTTTTCCCTCAGTAGAATGTAAGCATCCTGGGGGAAGGGAATGTTTTATCCTCACTGCTTTAATAGGAGTTGAGGAATGAGGAAGAGGATAGGGAATAGGGGGAGGTGAAAGGGGAAGAGGGAGGAAGGAGAGGAAGGAGAGGAAGGGACAGAAGAATTTTTGCCCTCAAGTTTACATTCTATTAAGAGGAAATAGCACAAGAAATATTGAGGAGGGGGAAGTGACAATTAGGTTGATTGAAGTTATTTGTAACATGGTTGTCAGGGCCAAAGGATCAGTCACCAGTTGATGAATGATTAATAGTTAATTAGTATTTAATATAATGAATGATTAATAATTAATCTAATCATATTAATTTTGTTGATTGATTAAACATATGAGAATATATCACTTAAAGCTTTTGCTCATGCATTCTGTGGGTACAAATACAGTCCATTGGCTGACCATCTATTAACTCTTTTTCTCTTTTCTTCAATATACAAAACAATGAAATGAGCTCAGCTGCAAGCAAATTATGTCTTTTTCTCCACTACTACATTATACAATTCTGTATAGGCAGGACCTGTACCTTGTTTATCTTTGCCTGTCCAATGCTTAGGAATGTACTTTGCTCAAAGTAAGGCCCATGGTTAAAAGGCTGGTTGAGTTGAATTTTTTGAAAATCCCTCAGACTGTTCTTCACAGCATGGTGTAGTAGATGGGGCACTGAACTTGGTTTCAGAAAGATCTGAGTTCAAACCCTACCTCAGACACTTTCTGGCTCTGTGACCCTGGTTAAATCCCCTAATCTCTCCATGCTTCAGCTTCCCTATCTAGAAAATTAGGTGTTCCATGACTTCTAAGATCCCAATGATCTTTGAAATTATATTCAGGTAACTTCTCCCTAATTCAACACCCAATCACTGTTCAGGCTATTCTGAACAGGATTTATGACCTCCTCCTCCCCTCCTGAGGGTAGTTGGGTCCCTGATGAGAATTTTAGTGTCCAGATTGACCCCTGATCCACATCAGTAGAAGAAAGTCCCCACCTGTGCTCACCAGCCTCCCCCTGCTGGGCTTCTCACACTGCCTACTATGTTGACAGTCATATTTTTTTTTTTACCAATTTGCCTAACAGGCAGTGGGCAATTTCCTCATCACTCATGAATGCTTCACCTGAATACACAGCTTTGTGCAGGGCTCATCAGGTGTTACAGCAGATGTGTGTCTATTAAGACCAGAGGATAAACAAGGCTAGTTTTGTATTTTAACCAAAAGCTGGAGAATAGACCAGTACTAGGGAATGATCTTTTTGAAAGCCTGACAGTTAAGCATAATAAAATTAGGCTAAATGGAGACCACAGCCTGAAAACAAGGTCTGTTGGCACATAAAGCTGTGAAGAATGTTTTGACTGGCATGAAGCTACAGTTTATGCACTGGGCCCATGCCTGAGTAATTTATAAAATGTAGAATCTGATAAAGAGCAGCAGGGAGTGTCTGATACTGATATGGGAAGAAAATGTAAATAGCATCATTTTCAGGACCATGGACACAGATTTTCACTAATGGATCCCAAGTACTCTTCTACCCACATCACTGCTTGGTGGCTAGATGGGGTGAAAATTACATATTACCCAACCTGATATCTTGAAGCATAAACAACAACAAAACAGTCTTTAAAGATAGGTAAAAGAAATATGAGAAAATAACTCCCCCACCCTCTTTCAAAGAGAAGACTGAGAAAACTGCATGTAACATTTTTTTTAATGTCTTAATTGGTTTTGCTAATTTTTCTTCTCTTCTTTCTCTCTTAAAAAAATCTTTGTTTAAGAGATGTGTCTTTGGGAAGGGGAAGATGAAGGGATTCAGGAGTAAACTCTGGTGATATAAAAGCAATAGACACCATTAAAATCAGTTAAAATAATGTGAAAAAAGTACATATAATGATGTTAAAAAAAAAACAAAAAGCAAATTAGATCAGAAATAGCCAAAAATTCTCACCAAATAAATAGGTCATAGGACTACAACTCTAGAATTGGAAAAGTCTTTAGAACAAGCCCTTTAGTTAAACTGTCTTATTTTATGGATGAGGAACTTGAGAGAAGGGAAGAGACTTGATCAAAGATACTCAGGTGATAAATGGAAGATTAGCATTTCGAACCCATGTGCTTTGTCTCCAAATCCAGCACCTGATCTAAAGTAAAGCAATAACTCTACCTTGATGTAAGGAAAATGAACCTCTGTGAGAAAGGTCAAGTTTAGAGGACTATTTTGATATTGACAGACTATTGTCATTTCATTTAAAGCAATAGTAGGTTGTAGAACCTAGTACAGATTTCAAAAATGTTAAAAATTTCCTTCTTAATGACCAGTTTTATATATTTTTTTCTTTTTTTCCAAGGAAAATAAATTGTGACCTCGGATCCCTCCCTTTCTATCACTCATTCTTACCCTATTTCTTCCATCTTCCTTGTGGTCTCTCTTTAGCTGAAGGCAGCATCCCTTTTCTCAGCCTGTCCTCTTGGCCAATCCCTTCTTTGTTTCTAATTTTAACTTTAACCCCTAGTCTAGACCTGGAAAGAAAGAGGCTCATTATACTTCTTCCATTTTGATTATAATTTTTATCACATTATATGGGATCCCTCTTGTGGTTACTTGGAGACACATCAATTTGAAAAGATTAGAGTGAAAGACTTATTGTCATCAGAGGGATAAAGGAACTCTGTTTGCTGTCCCTTCAGCTAATAAGTACCATATTCTTCTTTTGGCTTGTTCTAGAAGGTTTAATGGTAGCTCCAGAAATATGTACCCAGAAAGACAGTCACTTCCTCAAGAGGATAGAGCTTTGGGATAGTATTCTTCTACAAGAAGTCACTGTCTTAGTTGTAACATTGGATGTGGATGTATTTATAGCATCATCATTGTCAGCAAACAAGTGTCTACCACATGGCAGGATTGGGAATGAAAAAAGTGAAAAAGTAAGGTCTCTGTCGTCTTATAATGAGGGAGAGAACATGCAAATTACAATACAGACAAAATAAAACAGAAAAACAAAAGACCGTAGAAATTCTATCCAAATTGGGGGAAGGAGAGTAGTTTATTTTACATATGGTAACATTAAATTTCATTAGCCCAGATATAGCTACATGAGATACTTGAAAGAGAATGAGCTTGGGTCAGGAAAACCTCAATTCACATCCTTTTTATGACACAAAATACTGTGTGGCCCTTAGCAAATTAGTTAATCTCTGATTGGCCCCCAGACAGCCATCTAAGACAAACCATTATAAAAGGGCTGTTAATTTGCATCAATAGAGGGATTTTTCTCCACCAGAAGTTTTCTACTATACTCAATAAAATTGTAGGCCACTTTATTATAGAAATCATTTTGACACTGAGAAGAAAAGACAGTTTCAAAAAAAAAATACCCAAGATGAGAGGGCTACAGGAACAAAGTTTTGAGAATTTCCATTAAAATTACAGCTCTGCATGCTTTCAATTCTCATCTTTAATATTTTGGAGGACAACTTACATTGTCCCTCTGAATTCTTTATTTTTCTTCAGGAGCCTCTTTGTTAGTGTCTGGTGAAGTCTTTGGACCCCTCCAAAATGTTTTTAGATGCATAATTTCAAAGGAAACCAATTCTATTGAAATAAATTTCAAAAGAAACCAAATCTATCTAAATAAAGTCACCAAAACAGACCCTCCTCTCCAAGGTAAAGAACCCCTGCCTTTAAATAAGAGTCAAAACACAGCTCCATATATTTATGCTTTAAGTGAAAGTGTATCCAACCCTACAAGCAGTCATTAGCCCTACTAGTTACAATGACAAACTTGCCTTGGTCAATGCATGCATTTCTTTGGTTGACCACATCTCGAGTTTCCTATTACATACTGACATTGGTGCACCACCATGAAAGTTCTTTTATGTCCTTATATGCATATATGTGTTAATTTATATCATATTCATCAAATTACCCAAATTAATTGCTCTCTGATGAATTTTACAACACCTCATTTCTACATTTTTCCCTAACGTACACTGAAAAGGTCAACAACACCATCAAATGCAACACACTTCAGTTTCCTTCCAAGTTTATAATTATAGCTAATTAGTAGTTTTGGTAATTAGTACATGTAAGCTTTCTCCTCTCTGAATTAATAAGACAGTTAGATTTTGAGCCAACCAGACTTTTTATTTGCTTGCTGGGCTCTAATTCTTGAATGGTCTTTACTTGGTTAATTTCAAAACCATCTATCTGCAGGGAATAATAAAAAACTGGGCAGAAATACGTTTCTTTATTTTTTTTTCATTTTTCCTTACTCTCCAGCCTCACAAATTAAAAGTAAAAGGAGTCCATCCTTTAATAACTGGCCATCCTCAACTAGAAATACTAAATCGGCTCCATCCAATTACTCTGATATACTGACTCAACAAATGTGGGAATTATCTTTCATATATCATGTCACTGCGTCAACATGTTATCGGAAAGCACACTGTGTTCTTTGCTTTTGATGTAAATCACAATTGTGTCTGCAGTGTGCCAAGAATAATGGCTCATTTCAGTTCATTCAAACAAACAAACAAAAAGCAATCAATTTATAGAAAGTCCTCAGCTAAGTCTATTTTTAATGCTATATAGACAACTCAGATGCTGAGCTACCAACTTCGGTCTTTTTTTTCTATCACTTGTGTGGCCCTCTTGCAGAGAGAGAGAAATAAACATCCAGTGAATGTTTTCCATCAAGTCATCTAGAGCCTATTAAAAGATTAAAACATGTGCTCAGGTTTTTCTTTCATATTTTAGGGACCCAGTTAGTAAGAAATGGACAACTGCCATGCCCATATGTCAATTTATTATGCATGATAATCACATTGAAACATTTTGGTAACTCAGTGGTTCGGGGAAGACAGGATAATACTACCACGTTTCCTTTTCATAAAAGGCAAAGACCATTTTTTAAATACATTCAGGATGAGAATTACTGAGAAGACACATAAAGCAGCCCTGAAACAGTGATAGGAATTTTTCTCATTTCACTAGGCACAACTGGCACCATTGCAAAATCAACATTGGTGTCAATTGAATTCCCATTCCCTTCCCCTTAAGGGGCTAGACTTAATGGGAAAGCAGATCTCTGCCTCATTGAAGTGATCCTGATCATGAAGGAGATGTGCTTTTCAACCCCAAGAGTCACGATTACAATAACCTGTCTCATTTGGTCTGGCGGCTCTACTAGATTCACTTGGCTAAGTCTCACTTAGAAGATTCCCAATGGCCAGGCTGAACAGTGGTGAATTCTATTGTACTTCCTTATCCCCCCTGTTATGGAGACTTCACTCCACCCAGCTGGGCCTCCAGCTTCAGGTTGACCTTGCCTTTCATGACAGTGTGAAAAGGGAAATAATATATCACCCAGAGTGGTTAAAGAAAAACCAAGTTAAAATAAATAAGCAAACACCATATAATTCCATTGACAATGAAACTAGAATGACTTTCATTAGGAATGTTCACACCGTAGGCAAGGCCAGCTCACTCCATTATGTATATCCAGGAGAAGCAGGGCAAATGGTTAAAGAATGAAGTGTATCTTTAATGAATCCTAAATAGTTTATAACTGTGGGTCAAGTTTCATCTCCCTGTGGGAATCTGACATTTACTAAAATGCCTATGTATCAATTATTCAGTGATGGCATCCCTCCTATGGAAATCTACATTCTACAACTCAATGGGCCTTTTCCACTCACCTACTGCTCATCCACCACGTGTCTACAAGGGCAACTCCTCTGTTCCTCTAAGCATTAATTAAATAAAATCTAGAAACATGCTAAAAATGTATCTCCCCTCCAATATTCTGCCAAAGACTGCAAAACACCATTTGATTGTATTCTGGGAGCCAATCACCCACAGCCATTTACATTCTTCCTTTTGTTATTGTGAAGCATAAACTCGGTATCTATTCCCACTGTGAAGAATAACTCTGCCTAGTAATTAAATTACATTGCAGTCAAGTTACTTAACTTAAGTTCACCAGCAGGGAAAATTCCATGCCCCTGGGCTGAACAATAATTCCTGATCATATGTGTGGAGCCTGTATCTTTTCGGTGAGTTGTTGTAATTTTCTGTTACTGGAATTCCATTAAAAATGGTAATGTCATTACTCCTGTTAATGCTTAAAACCAACAGCATAATCTTGCATTTTAATTAGTAATTGTAATTAATCGTGATTTCATTAATGAAATGTTTAGTTGGTAATTGTCTTTGAGCACCTCACTCCCTAGGCTTACCCTGCATTTCGTAACATTAATTCACTGCCTGGTTCTGATTAAGTGACACTGCCAACCTCACTCAAGTTTTTTAACACTTTCACGTGGGGCTTCAGTTCCCAACCCTTTGCACAGGAGGCATATTTACAGTCTGAAAATGTGTGGCTTCTGGTCTTGATAAGACTTGCTTTAAGACTGACAGGCACATGCTTTCCTGCCCACTCAAGTAGGCATATCAGAGTTCTCCTGGAAAGCAGAGGACATGAAGAGAAAAATAATTCCTGCAATCCCAGATTAAGAAGAAGTGGGCATCCACATCTGATGAATTCCTGAAGGATAAAGAGAGGATTTAAGGGTATGGCTGTGGAACACGAGGCTGAATTTGAGAGTTCAGTAAATCCAAAGGCTAGTCTTTAGTGAATTAAGCACACACTTGTCCACATAGCAAAAATTAGCTCAGAAGGGAAGGAATCCAAAGACAGGGTCACCATGTTGTTGTTTTTTCCCCCAGTAGACTCTGTGGCATAAAATGTGAATATTTCAACACAGCATGTGTTTAGTCCATGTAGGGGGTTTGAGACATAAATATTAGAAACAAGTAATTTTGCATGGGAACTGAGAACACCCAATGGCAATCACATAAGATGCTAGATGCTAAGGAGACCAGATTGCATCATCAATGGTGTTAATAGGTATGGGTGCAGTGTTCACAAATTCCCAGGTTATATGATTCAGTTTTTATTGAATCTGTTTGGAAATAGTGAATGGAATCTTCCTTCCTTCCATCATTTCACTATCAAACTTAGTATGCAAGAGAATTCCAAGGAGCCATGAACCTCCATTTTACTATTTCTACTCATAGGAACTCAATTACAATGAAGAATTTACTCTTTCATCACTCCTTCCCTCTCTTTCTCAGCAGAGGAACTCACCTCCCTCTTTACAGAGAGAACCAAGATCATCCATCCAATCTCTCTCTACTTCCTCTACTCCAAACTTCTCAGTCTCTGTATATATGCTATTTTCTACTCTCTTGCTCTTATCTCTGACGAATATGTGGATGTTCTCTTTGCTAAGGGACTCCCCTGCCCCTTGTGTCCTTCCTATTCCCTCCCCATCTAGCATTCAAAGACAGAAATGTCTCTGTCTCTCCTCTACCTCCCCCCCACAAACATGCCTATCCTTAAACATACACATACCTCTGTTGGCCCCTCAAACTATCGTCATGTATCTCTTTCATTTTGTAGAAAACTCCCCAAATTTCATCAATGCTCACCGCCTCTACTTTCTAATCCCCCCTCCCTTTTTGGAGTCCTGGCATCCTTACTTCTGTCCCCATTTCTGACCCATTCACAGGACAGTCTCTCTAAGTTGACCAAAACTTTCCTAATTATCATTACACTCACAAATGCAATTGAGAAACCTCTCGACCACCATTTTATTCAACATCTCTCCTGCTCTGCTTCCTCCTCACTGATGGTTCTTTTCCAACCTGTTTGACTACTCAGTCTTTGCTAGATTCTTATTTCTTGCTTCTGATGCATGGATATCTCTCAAAAGCTACTGGTCCTTGGGTCTCATCTCTACACTTTCTCTCAGGAATTTCATATACTCCCACGAGTTCAATTATTCTCTTGAAGGAAATGTCTCCCAAATCAATATATATATAACCTTCATTTCTTTCTTCCCTCCTGCCTATATAAAAATCTGCCCAGAACACTAATAATGGAACTTATGTAACAAGATATTGTCTTAGAACATCTCCAGGTCATCTAGTTCAATCACCTCATTTGGCCAATGAGGAAATAGATTCAAAAAAGGGTGGGGGCTATGCCCAAAGCCATCGTTTTACAATGTGCTCATTAGGAGGGCAAACTCTCTTGTGAGAGTATTCATCCTTAGAGGAAGGTAAAAGTCGACTTCCAAGGCTTTGGCTTGCCAAAAGGCTGATGAAGATAGTGTGGTCACTAGAAAGATTACTGGGTTTGGATCCAGAGAACCTAGGTTCAAATCCTGCTTCTTTCATTTTCTTAGTTATGTGTCCTTAGATAAGTCATTTCTTTCTGGAATACAATTTGTCCTCTGTAAAATGAAATGGAGTAGATGACCTTTGAGGTTCTTTTAGATCTAACTCTACGATCCCATGAATGGCAGGCATAACAGTGGGCAGGTACCTTTGGAGGTGATATATCCCTCTGTTTGCTGGGGAAGGCAGGCAGAAATCAAATTCCTGAGCATTTCTCTTTCTTCTCTCTCTACAAAGCACATTATACATATATATATGTATATATATATGTTTATATATATTTATATAATATATCATATATATTACAAATATATAATATATTTACATACACACACACACGGCACACACTTTGATATAGGCTTCAAATAAGCTCACCTCAAATAGCTGAGAATCAAGAAGGAATGACTATAGTGAAAATGTATTTAATAGGAATGTATGTGTAGAACC
>CM053772.1:21725451-21740613 GCA_028658325.1 Potorous gilbertii
CCTTCTCTGAAACTTATAGAGGATTGACTAGAGCATTGACAAGCGAATGCCTTGTTGAATCACAGTTGGAGTTTGTGTCAGAGTTGGTACTTGAATCTGTCTTCTTGGCTTTGTGGCCAGCTCTCCAGCCACTACAACCAAGCTACCTCTCGGGAACCCAAATAAATGAATACGTCTAATCGCTTTAAAAAAAACAATGGTGAAATTATTTGAACATTATAGAATTTTTTTGGTTCTCAAACAAAAGAAACTTTTCTCTATCAAATGTCTCTGACACTAAATGCTTGAGGATATTTGGGGGGGATCTCTCACTTCTCTGCCTCACTCATATCACTGGGAACATCTTTCCCTAATGCCATCTTGGATGTTTTCACCAACAAGCAATAGAAACACGAGATTCATAAGATTCTAAGAATGAGCAGGTCTATTGGCACATCTAAGGAAACCACTTGGGTTCATGCAGAACTCAAGAGAGATAATACCAGCCTTCCCCAAAGGGCTGTGTGGCCTCAGCCACTTATGATCCTGCCCCAGGTAGGCTCCCAACTGGTGTGGTCTGGAGCAGGGATTCTCAAGTGTATGGCTTGTCCCTGATAAAACCCTTCAGTGTTCCTTCTCACTCTACCTGCAGTTCTCTCTAGCTCCCAAAAGATGGTGAGGGTAACTTGTTCCTGTCTCAGCTTTTTGTTCTATATAGACACACTGTCTGCTTACAGTTTCCTAGCAGATGGCCCTAATCCTTTTCTGCCATTCTCATCTGGCAACACCACAGACAGAGACTAAGACCACAGCTTTCATTTCTTGGCAAAAACATAGAATCTGGTATCCAGCTCCAAATGCAGTGACAATCAAATTACCCTACACTGGATGTTTCCCCGCTTTGCATTAAAGTTTGGCCAAGCTTTGTTTGGTTTCCTGGAAGCACACGAAGATGTCATAAGCACTCCACCCCATTTGCATCTTAGTTTCCTCATTGGGAAAATGAGTAAGTTGGACTAAACTCATAATCCTTCCATCATCAATCCTATGATACTTCACTCAAAACTGAATAGACTCAGGTTATCCACAGTCTAATACAGGTACTCCCCTGCCATCTATGCCCTTCCCACCTCTCAGTACCTCTCATGACACAGCAGAGGACTCAATTCCCTCCTCAATCCACCCTTTGGACCCAATGAATTCCCAAGGAATATCAGAAGGGACAACAGGGTAGAATTATTCAAATTACCTGAAACTGCTTCTCTTAAAATAGGACAATGAAGGTGAGTCTTATTGGACAGCCAACCACTGCCCTGGGCATTGGAGGGAACAAAATCTTACTGTCTTCTGATGACAAGGATGAGATCATTAGAATCATCCCCGAACTCCCCCCACTCCCAAAAAATATCCAGGACTAATATCAGTTAGGGAAACAAGATCGTAAACATTTTTCTTTTCTTTTTCTTTTTTAAATTGGGAGGTAAAGGCACATCTTCATCCATTCCATAAATCCTTACTAAACACCTACTCTCTCACCCCTAGCAACAGTGAATTTGGCTTGGGGGTAGTAAGGAGATAAATAAGGCATGTTCCCTGTCCTCATGGAACTTACGGAAGCTGAAAGAATGACTGTTTTCCACTTGACCCTTCCTTTGGTAAGAAAGTTTCCAAGAGATCACGTACAAGCAGATGGATCGATGACTGCACATACAATCTGTACTCTCTACAGACCACAGAGGATTCACAGAGCTGAGGTTTAGCAGATGGTGTTTTTGCATTAATTTTCTAAATTACCAACTATAAGATACTCTGTTTTCTGAAAACTAGTTGCCTTAAGGCTTGAATATTTTAATTTAATTTAAATGTTTTCATGTGTTGTTAGTATACCTATTTTTCAGGTAGAGGTGCTGTGCTTTGGGATCTTGGGAAATCTGGTAGCAAGAGAACCTGGTGTGGTGGACAGCCAGTCATATTTATTGCCCTCCATATCCAAATGAGGACACTAAGCTGGTATTTCTTAAAGGTGAATTTTTAGCCATATTTCCTATGCTGCTGCTGCTGCTGCATGATTTTCTTTTACTTTTCAAAATAATAGAGTAGATACAAAAGTTACCAGTGGGCTAATAAATCACCCCTCAGACTTTGGAGAACTGAGCATTTATTATCTGCTCATTCATACTGGCTTTCTAAAGCAATTCTTGGACATAATGGAACTAGTTTCCCCCACGATATTTCTATCTACATCTCAGGCTTATCTCCCTACCCTATTGGAAGAAAGGGAGAAGAAGTAATGAAAGAAAAGAGGAAAAAAATATGGAAGGAAGGAAGGAGGGAAAGGAGGGAAGAAAAGAGGGAAAGAAGGAAGGAAGGAAGGAAGGGAGGAAAGGAGGAAGGAAAGAGGGGAGAATGGAGAGGAGAAAAGGAGGAAAGGAAGGAGGGAGATAAGAAGAGGGAAAGATAAGAAAAGGCAGTTGGAGGAAGGAGGGAGAATAGTAAAAGAAAGACAAGAGATAGGGAAAGGAGAAGGGAAAAGGATGACAAAGCAGAAATCAGCCAGCAATTATTAAATACTTGCCAGATACATCAATAAAGTCTGGGGATACAAATACCATGGGGAAAAAATATGTCCCAGTCCTTGAGGAACTGTTCTAGTGAAGAAGATTCAATGTGTGTGTGTGTGTGTGTGTGTGTGTGTGTGTGCGCACGCATGCCCATGCATGCACATGTGTGAGAGACAGAGACAGAGAAGGAAGAAGAGGGGGAGGAATAATAGATGAATGGGGTTGGAGAGGGAGCTCCAGGAAAAAATTCCTACAGAAGGTAGCACTGGAGATAAGTATTCTACTCATGGGTTACAGGTAATGCAAAAGCACTAAGATGAAAGATGAGACATGATATATGAGGAATAGCTTTAAGCCAGTAGATCTGGACTAAGAAGAAGTACATGGAGTTGAATAATGTGTAATTAGGCCAGAAAGGTATAAAGTGAATAAATAGGCAGTGAAGAACTTTCAACACTAGACAGAAAAGTTTATAGTTGATAATAGTTATCTAATAGCTAATGTACAACACCTACTATGTGCTAGGCATTTTGCTAAAAGCTTTACATATGTTATTCTATCTGATCCTCACAATAAGCTGAGGAGGTAGGTGCTACTTTTATTCCCATGTTACAGATGAAGAAATTGAGGTAAACAAGTAAAATGACTTGCCCAGAATCACATAAGATAGTAAGTGTCTGATTGGATTTAAATTCAAGTCTTGACTTGAAGTGCTCTATCCACTGCACTACCTAGCTATCTAATCCTAGAAGTAATAGGAAGCTACTGGAATCTGTTGAGTTTTAAGAGGGAGGATAGAGATAGTAGGGTGCCATGATGTAATGGTAATTTAAATGGGAAGATCTTTCCCATTTATTGGTAGGCCCCTGCTTAAGTCACATGGAAGCCTGAGTCACATGAGTCTAAGTCACATGGAGCAGAGAGGGTGGAACAAGAAGAGCAGAGCTGAGGGGAAATTAGTGAGAAAGCAGTCAGAGATAGGAAGGATGCAGACTAGCAGACCATTGGCTAGTGTGAGTGAAAGAGCTTGTTTGTGATTTTAAGGAAGCTGATTTGTAGGAAGCCTAAGCCAGGGGAAGACTTGGGGATGGTGCTGTCCTCTGAATTGTTATTGTGTATCAATCTCTTTGTTACTATGATGGATTTGACTTTCTGGTGTCTGAATAAATGTTTTGGCTCTGTCTTCCATGTGGAGAGTCTGTTGTATTTCACGATTTAGAATTGTGCTGGGATACTCATGGTTACTGTAGGTGCTGTGAATATCACATTGGCGCTACCCATGATCAGATTTGTGCTTTGGGAAAATCATTTTTGCAGCTGTGTGGAGGATGGCTCTGAATGGGGAGTGGCTTAGTGAAAGGTGTTAAGGAGAGGCAATTGCAATAGCCCAGGTCAACTAGATGTCCTCAACTAGTGTGGGGGTTATATGAATGAGGATAAGGGGTGCTAAATGAAAGAGTTATGAAGGCAAAAATGACAGGATTTGGCAAATGATTTGCAATGTGGCGTGTGGAAGACTTTGGAATTAAGTTGGAAGTATGCTGGTATCCTCAACAGTACTGCGGAAACTGAGGAGAAAGATGGGTCAGGGAGAGAAAAGAAGAAAGGAAAGAAGATCCAAGAATGCTTTTTAATAGAAGCAAATACCTAAAACAGGTCTGGATGACCAACGAAAAACTCATTTTCCATAATATAGATACCTTTGATGTCAAACTTGACTCACCACTTGTAGAGTCTTGGGGGTAGGCCTCTATGCCTCACAGCCACAACATTGGTACTTATGAGATTATTTTTTTTAATTTGAATTTATTACTTTTTTAATGAAGAAGGTAAGAGAATTGAGGAAGAGAGTCTTGTATTAAGAACTTTATATGAATTCTTTAAAAAGCCTTTGATCCACACCAAAGAGATAGAAAGAAAACTTCAAAGAAGAATGAAAAGCTCCTGTACTTTGCACCTGATTTCAGTACATGGAGGATTCATTATTTATCAACCTCACCTCCCCCTGGCACCACTTGGTGGCCTCCAAAGACATTCAACTCCAACTCAGTCTGATTTTAGAAAGTAAATATGCTGTGACTACCCATTTGTAAGTGGGGTTAATTCACTGAAGCTCAAAGATGTGGAAGGAATTTTTTACTAGAAGGTGTATAACTAAATAGAATCTTGATGTGCAATCATGAAAGGAAGGAGAGTACATTTCATTTGTCCCCCTTCTCTCTCTCCTCTTCCCTCCATCTTCTCATTCCCTCCTCTCTCTACTTCCTTCCCTCTCTCCCTTCTCTTTCTCTTATTTTCTCTTCTCTTTCTTCTCTTTTTCATTTATCATTTTCCTCTTCTCCCTCATTTTTCTTTTTTCTCTTCACTCTCATTTTTCATTCTTCTTTATCTCTCATTTTTCTTCTCTTCTCTCTCTCTCTCCCTCTCACTCACTCTCTCACTCTCCCTTCTCCCCTCCCTTCCACCCTATCTCTTTGTGTCTCTCCCCCTCTCTTTTTGTTTTTGTATCTATCACCCACAACTTTTCTAAATGTGAGCAGAGGCTATAGACGATTGAATATCACAAAGTCTCTTGAAAGATGCAGCCCTGGATGGTTCACCCTAAGGATGTCACTGACTTAGCCTTAGTAGCTTTTTGAGTAATTGGCCTTCTGCTTTGCCCTGATCCTATGCATTATGCCACATACTCAAGGAGGTGAAATTTTCCCTAAAAACTTGAGCAAATTTCCCAGATTCCAGGTCACTAACCAGATCATTTCTGGGTCTTTGAGGCAGTCAATGCATCTTCCAGTTTTCCAGAACGGTTCAGACCACCAGGCACATCAGTGTATCACAGAACTGCAAAGTGGGGAGGGGCTTCTGAGATTCCCTAAGACTTGACCAAGATCTTCACCCTTCACTGTCTGGAAGCAGGCATCACTCAGCCTGTGCTTGAGCACATGTCCCCAGGAGAAAACCTCATTCTCAGGCACTAAGTTCCTTTTGGGGATGGCTCTAGGATATCTATTTTTTTATGTTGAGCTTATAGCAGTTGGCCTACAGCTACCTCTTTCTGTCCACTGTCTACATGGTCCACTCTCTTCTACCCCGGTGCATTGTTCCTATTTCTTCCTTGTCATGGAGACATCTAATCACTCTTCCACATATCAGTCTTTCAAATTCCTGAAGATGGTTGTCCTGTCACCACACACACACACACACACACACACACACACACACTCAATCACTCATCTTCTCCAAGTTAAATAGGTCCAGTCCCTCCAATATTTTCTTCTAAGACAGGGTCCCCAAGCCTTTCACGTTCCTGGTTGACTTCCCGTAGATATTTTTCCATTCTCCTTCCTAGACTGTGCCTCCCAGAAGTGAATAAGTTGTGGTGTGACCAAGCCCAGGAACAGAATATCATCAAACTAGTGAAATCACAAGGCCCTTCCAGGCAACCTAAGATCACATTCACTTTGGGGTTGGAGAAGTTCCCAATTTCACACTATTGAGGAAAACTCAAGAAACCCCCACTCCCAATTACACACGAATTGTCATCTGGCCACATCTCCTTCATCCTGTACTTATAAAGCTGAGTTTTTTGAACCCAAGTTTAAGATGCTACATTTGTCCATATTCTTTTTTTATCTTATTCGATTTGGCCTGTTTTCTTGGCTTCTTTATTTTTGGATCTTGACCCTCTCATCCAGTATGTTCACTTTGTGTCATCTGCAGATCTGAGAAGCAGACCATCTGTGCCATTATTCAAATCACTGATCATAATTTTAAACAGCCCAAGGTCAACAGCAGATCCTTGGGGCAATGTGTTAGATACCTCTTTCTGTACTGACATTCAAACAGTCATGATTCAACTTTTGACTTGGTCATCAAAACTCTTTCAAATCCACCTGTGCTTACTCTGATCCTACCCACATCTCTCTATCTTGTCCAAAGGACAGAAGAAGAGACTTCAACAAAGACTCTATTGAAACGTAGGTAAGATCCATCCATGATCTCAAGCGATCATTCCAGTAACCTTATCAAAAAAACAACAGCAGAAACAACAAAAAGGAAGTTAGTCTGACAGGACCAGAGGGAATAATATGATTTCCTCTGATCATTGTTTCCTTTTCTAGATGTTTACTAACCATCCCTTTGAGAATACATTCTAGAATGTTGTCAAGAACAAAAGTCAAGCTTACTGGATTATCATTGGCACACTGCAAACTTTCTTCTAAGAAAATAGATCATTCCTTTCTCAGGCTCCACAGTCACTCACACATCCTCCATGACCCCTATGAAATGACATGGTAGCCTTGCAATTACATTTTCCAGTTCTTTGAATACCCTAGGATAGCACTTATAAAAGCCTGGTTACATGGATTCATCCCTATACTCTGTCTTCTTGCTGACCAGGGATTCCAGCTCTCTATTCACCATTTTTGTTCTGTACTTTCCAGTACAAAATATAATTGCACTTAGCAGAGAAAAAATGGAAGTAAAATAAAAGCTGAGTACTTTGGCTGGATCTCCACCGTGCATTATCACCGTCCCAGTGAGGGAGACTGTCTTGTTGTTCTTGTTCAGTCATTTTCAGTCCAACTCTTCGTGACCCCATTTGGGATTTTTCTCGGTAAAGATATTGGAATGGTTTGCCATTTCCTTCTCTAGTTCATTTCACAGATGATAAAACTGAGGCAAAAAAGGCTTGGATGACTTTCCTAGGGTCATACAACTGGTCAGTGTCAAGGTCAGATTTGAACTAGCAGAGAAGAGTGATCCTGACCCCAGGGCTGGTACTCTAGCCACTGCCCCACCCCCAATACTTTCTTACTGTGAAAAGAAGCAGGTCACTTCAACTTTTATGAACCAATTTCCATTAAATATAGCATTACATAACAGAGATTCACAGTTGTACCCACAATCCTCTCCTTAGGTCCTATAATGTGTATAGAAATACCCAATTTATTTGGTGTTCGTTAAGTTCACAATAAATATAAAACAAAATGAATCTATCTATATGGGGAGGGAGGGGAGAGAGACAGAAAGAAAGAGAAAGACAGAGAGAGAGAGAGAGAGACTAAACCCAGGAAGTACCTGATCAAGGTTAACTCCTTATTAACTCCTTATTACCCTTAACTAGAATCAAAGAATCTTAACTCACATAGATGTAACACTTTGCAGTTTTCAAAATGTTTTCCTCATAATGACCATGTAAGGTAGATAATACAAGATCGATGATACTTTACAAATGGAGGAAATGAATGTCTCCAGTTATGGAATGTCTTGTTCAAACTGCAAGCACTAATGAACATCAGAGATAACACTAGAACTCAGATCTTGTAACTTAAAGACTGTCCTTACAGCAACCTGCCTTATAAAACACGTTAGACCTGGACAGACCTCAAAGATGGACCGACTCCATTTCATAGATGTGGCAACTTATATTCATACAGGAAAAATGACTTGCCTAAAGTCACACAATTAAGAAGTAACAGCAGGAACTTGAATCCAGGTATCCTTACTCCTACAATGTTCTCTATACAGCAAAACCCCTTGTATGTTCTGATATCCCCCAAAAGAAGGTGTCCTAAGCCAGAGACCCAGTTTTGGCTTTCCAAGGAAAAGTAGCAGAGTTGGGGAGAAAGGAGTGTGGGGGTCTTCTTAATTCATATACTTGAAAGTCCCCTGCCCCTCACCACTGTTCCAGGCTGATTTTACTTATTCTTGGAGATTCAGAAGATTCAGAAAATTAATGAAAAGCCTTGATGTACACACATACACACACACACACACACACACGCACACACACACGCACACACCTGCAAAGGTATGCAAAATGAAAACAATCACGATTTAGGTTAGGGTTAGAAGAGCCTTATCAGACTGCAGAGAGGTCTAGGATTCTAAGGCAAAGTGAAGAGAGAATCTGAGAAGTCTTGAGCAAAAGGACAGAAACATATAGACCTTGGTATGTGCTTTAGGGGTGGGCTCCAAAAAAAACGATTTGAGAAAACTTTATAGGTTAAATAAAGGTTCTGCACTATATCTAAGACATTCATCAAATAAATAAGCAGTATACTTAACCAATAACCATTCTCAATTCCTGTTATACAAGGAATAGCTACACCCTATCACTACTCAAACAAGCCAGACTTAGGATTAGACTGGGGCTGCTAGATGGCACAGTGAGTAGACACCAGAACTGGAATCAGTAGGATCCATCTTCCTCAGTTCAAATCTGGCCTCAGACACTTAACTGGAGTTAAGTTAAAGGAACTGGAGAAGGAAATGGCAAACCACTCCAGTATCTTTGCCAAGAAAATCCTAAATGTGGTCACAAAGACTTGGACTCAACTGAGAGTTAGACTCCTGAGTCTCTCTGCAGTCTGATCTAGTTCTTCTATTACAAATTCTGATTGTCTGCATTTTTGCATAACTTCTTTAAAAAAAAAACAGCACTTTTCATTAGTTTTCTGCATCTGTTGGGCTTTGTTTACAAAAATATCCAATGTTATAACAAATCATAACTGTTGTTAATTACATGTCTAGCTAAGTGATACTAGTAGGGAATATGTATTTATACATTTATTTTGATTGTATTATTTTATCTTATATTGTAGTATAACATGTCATATTATTGTATTTATATTATTATATTATACTATAATATACATTCTATTCTGTCATGTAGTTGCGTTATATCCTATATCATATCGTATTATATCATATTATATGGAGAAGGGGAGGGAAGACGCTGAAATAAATTAATACAAAATATATACTATATATTACACTATATAGTATAAAGTAACTTTGAGGTTAGTGGGAAAAGTATAGTATACTTAATACTAGGGCATTCAGGAAAGGTTTGGTGACTGATTTGAACTTTTTTATGTGATCATACTCCGTTTTCAAAGATGACTGCAACATCAGACAAGTAAGACTTGCACTTGACTTTGTTTTGAGTGAGGGAAGGTTGTGCAGGTCACCAACCTCACTTTCTCCTCCTGAGCCATCTGAATCCAGTGACCAGATATTCATCAGGATGACTAGAGATGACCCAGGATGAGGCACTTGGGGTTAAGTGACTTGCCCAAGATCACACAGCTAGGGACTGTCAAGTGTCTGTGGTAAGATTTGAACCACCTAAACCTTTTTACATGTGAGAAAGACATCTCCTTTGACATGAAAGTTTCTGCCTTTTGAAGAACGGAGTCCGATCATTCAAGCTGCCTCTGGGTATCTAGCCTAGGCCTGATGGTCTAAAAGGTGGTAGAGAGTCCCAAACCACCTCCAGGAAAAGACTCCCCAGAGGATCAATCTGAACTTGAGAAAAGGAAAATTGTTGAAAACTCAGTTACTATAGTCGTCACTTTTCTTTTCTCCTGGCCTCTATTTCAGTATCTGTAAAGTGGCATCTCAATGCCTTTGTTTATTCTGTCTTCCATTCCTGGGATGCTCTCTCTTCTCCTTCAGAATCCCTATTTCCTACATCACAGAACTGAAAATTGATTTTAATTATTTTTGCTGAAACTTAATCAAGGTTCCTCTCCAGGTTTCTTCCCCTAGTAAACTTTACCCACCACTCAAATCCCACAGAAACTAGTCTAAAGGTCAAACTTCTGTGTGGTAAATTACCTCCACCTTTGAGTCCCACCCACCACCCACTCTCCAGAGAAACTTGATTAACCCAAAAGGTCAAATCTCATCAATATAAACTATTGTAGCTACTGCCATTGCCTGAGAACCTTTGCCTTGTGATTTGAAGCACTTGCCTTGGCTGTGATTAAGGGGGGTTTCACAAGGGGAGGTCCAAATGATGTAATCTCAATTCTATCAATGTTATTGATAGCCAATCAGAGGAAGACCTACCTATCTTGCTCAAGATTTTGCTCTGTCATCTTGCTAACTTGTAAAAGATCCTGTAGGCCCTCACTGAAGGTTTTTGAGAGGCCATGGACACAATTTATTGCTAGCCTAACTAATAAATTAGTCATGCTCAGAGCTTTGTGCCCCAGTTTACCTTGATTTTCAGACCTAATAACTTCTAAATGAGGACATTTTTGAATCTACCCTCCTCCCTAATTTTTTGGTACTTGTTTTAGATATATTTTCGATATGTCCCCCAATAGAAAGTAAGCCCCTACAGAGTATTTAATTTTTGTCTTTATAGCCCAAGGGCATAGCATGGTTCCTGGAAGACAAAGGATAATTAATAATCTTTATTTGATTAATTAAATGAGCTGCAAAGTCTCTTCCAGCCCTGATGCGCTATCTCCCATATGTTCTTTATTGACTTACTTTTTAAGGTTTCTTGTAACACAGGTATAAATGGGAGATTTTCTAGCAGGTGTCCTAGCAGGTTCATTCTTGGTCTGCGCAGCCAGAAACACAACATCAGAGACATAATACGAGGTTAAGTAAGCTTACTTTATTCTAGTCTATTCTTCTTAAAAGGTTTTGCTGACAACAGGAGCACCAACACCTACAAC
The DNA here is from genome assembly GCA_028658325.1 of Potorous gilbertii. Taxonomy (NCBI): domain Eukaryota; kingdom Metazoa; phylum Chordata; class Mammalia; order Diprotodontia; family Potoroidae; genus Potorous; species Potorous gilbertii. The sequence goes on from CM053772.1 coordinate 21,736,469, forward strand.
ATCCCCTAATTCCTCCTCTCACAGGGGCTGGCAAGAATAGAAGCATAACTAGATCCCCTAAGCCTCAATGGGGGCTGGTTGAGACAACACAGCATTCCAGCTTGTGCATTCCTATTCCCCCCTTACTGACCATCATTCACTTGATTTATAGGGTAACAGACAGAAGGCAATTTGCCAGCAATAGCTCACAAGTTTACATCACTCGTCGTTATATCTCACTGCACAGTCACAGTGGATATTTATGAGTTGAACTCAAATGTTTACATTATTTAAGATTATAATATGATATGCAAATGTGGTGGAGATGTTTACAAACTATTAGCTTGAAACTAGAGATTGTTATGGCCATTGATCTTGGGAGTTTATTATCTAAGAAAGAAAAGCAAAAATCCACCTCACACCCACTAAAATTCACTTTACATACATTAAAATCCACCTTACATATGCTTGTAGGTCTAACATTCTCAAAAACCAATTTATGATTTAGGAGATGAGGCTGGTGATGAAATTAATCCCTGAGGTCACTGGAGGCTAAGACTCTTCCACATGACAAAGTGATCCTCTGGCAACAGAAATATCTCCCTGGTTCTTCCAACTCAAAGAATCATTGTGTTTTCCTGGCACATGATGTTAATGTCTACATCCCCTGTGTCTCAGGAATTACAGGATTTTAGTCTAGGATTGGGGTCATCTAGGGTCCTCAGGAAACCAGGGAAATTTTTTTTTTAAATAAGCTCTCTGTAGAATATTCCTCTCCCTGTCGACACTTCCACAAAATGTGACCATGATGTCCATCCCCATTAATAAGGCGGCTGCAGCTTTGTCTTTTGATACAGCTTCTCTGTATCAAAGAGATGTGATGTGGGTATTCTTTTCTCACTGAGCAGATGGCCCTGGAGCTCACTTTGCTGCCACTTTTGCAGAGTTCTCTGTGCAGTTCAGCTGGTTTCACAGCCTGTTGTGCAAATTCAGCGCAATTGAATGAAAGGCTCTTCTTTGTTTCCCATCAGCCCATCGCTAAATGTAGTGTGTGTGTTGCACTGCCAAGATCAGATTGAACCTCTCTTTCTCATGCAAATGGGGCCAGTGTGCATATATATCCTTGCATGTCTCTATGAACACACAAATGTGTATGTAACCCTGTATAAACTTGTATAAGTACATAACTGTATATGTGATATAGGCATGTTTAACTTACAGAGCAGAAGACTCAGAGAACATGAAAAATGTCTGAAAGTCTGAAAGACTGTGGGGTGAAATTAGACTTTTTTCTGTTTGGCTTTGGAGGGAAGGACCTAGAATGGCTAGAAATTGAAAAGTTGTAAAGAGATTTAGGCTTGATGTGATGGGGAAAGTTAAAAAAAAGTGAAGAAGAAAATAAAAATGGTAGCTGTACAAAAGTGAAATAAGCTTGCCTCAGAAATTCTTCAAGCAGGGGCTGGATGATGACTCACTTGGTATACCATAGCAGGAAATCCTCTGAGTTGTAGGTTGGATTAGATGGCCAGTGACCTCTCTTCCTCTCAAAATTACTTGATTGAGGCCAATAATCTCATTATACAGACAGAAAAACTATGGTCTAAGAAGTACATCAGTAAGTGGCCAAGCTGGGATTCCAGCTCATGTCTGCTGGCTTCACCATGATGCCCACAAGTGTTAGTCAAACAGTGATTTCCTTAAAGTTAGGTTCTCATGGAACCAGTCACTAATACTAAAAGCAGAGCCCCAAAGCTAATAGGAAGCCCAGAGACTAACAACCTCATTGTGTATTCATGGAAATGGAGGCACACTTACTCCAAGCAATTTGTCTAGTGTCACGTAGGTAATAAACTTCAGAGGTAAAATGAAAACCCAGGTCATCTGACTCCAGAGCCAGTATTTTTTCCACTGCCCAATTAAGGGAAATAATTTTGAAGGGAAGGAGGTACATTATGAAAGGAAAAAGTCTTTCAATCAAACTGATGAGCTGAAAACAGTTTGGGTAAATTTACAAATTACTCTCTTTTTTTTTCATTTCTATCCTTCGCTTTCTTCTTTTTTAATGTCTCTTGTAAACCCCAGCCTCCCAAAATGTTTGATCCCATTTACTCTTAGGTGTTAATATACCTCAAGGTACAAAGGACCTTAAAGTCCATGAGGCCCAAACTCCTCATTTTAGAAAAAAGGAAAATGACATCTGGGAGGTTCAATTACCTGTCAAGGGTCACACAAGTTAGTTCTCCATGGCAGAGCTGAAGTTTGGCTCCAAACTCATTACTTCAGAGGTGTTCTACCCTACCCCACATCTCCAGAGATGTCATTTCTTTCCACAGGTCTTTTAATATTGTTATTCTAGCTACTTTCCCCAAGAATTCTGCACCACTGGGGCTAGACAAAGAAGACTTCAAAGAAGTTTTGAAATTCTCAGGCTCTATGTCCTTTTGTTGTTTTTGGTTTCTTTTTTTTTGCCAATTTTTCTTTGTAAAATGAGGCAAAGATTTTGTTTATGTTCTCTGGTCTATTTGAAGTTCCCTTCTTTTCCCTTTGGGGCCGTTTCCTTTTCCCAACTTGTGCACTGAGGGTGTGCCTTGATAGTATTGATTACAGGTTTGATTCTTTTTTCAATAGCATACAGGCAACCTTCTTGTTTTCTTGAGTTCACAGCTCTTCTTGGGAAGAGTTTTCAATGAACACCTCCTCGACTTGTTTGATCATTAATTTTTCAGAATCTCTTCTATATTGAGGCATCTTTTGGCATACCAGCTTCCTATGGGCCTTGGTGTATGTGTTGATGCTATTTTTTTAATTGTCATCAATGATTTCAATTGGGGAAATAAGTTTAAATTTTTCTTTTGCTCAAAACAGAAATAAATTCATATTTGGTTCTTTTATATAGTTCATTAAACTTTAAAGAATTAGAGTTGCTAACTTCTGAGGTTCCTTCCAAGGCTACCCTAAACCCTAAAACTCCTTCTCTTATTCTCCACGTTTCAAAGGGATGAAAAAAAAATTACAGACTTTCAAAGTTTAACGAGATCTCAGCAGTCTCATCTTGTCCACCCCTCTCCCAAGAAGCCCTACTACAATACATCTGATAAATGGTCATTTTTTCTTGTAAATTTCAATGAAGAACCCAATTTATTTTTGGATACTCTTAATTATTAAGATTTATGAATGAAATAATTTATAAAACTATTAATAAATACTCTTTTAAAATGTTCCCTTACTTCAAGCTTAAATTTATCTTTGACACTTCCATCCATTGTTTCTAGCTCTGTTAGAAACAGACATGGCAGTCTTTCAAATAAGCTTTCATGTTCCCCAAGCCTCCTCTTCCTGTGAAACATTTCCGTTTTCTTTATTCGTACCTCACATGGACTTTTATCACTCCTACCGCCTTTATCAATGCCCATCATAAAAGGAATAACCAGAACCAAATGCAAGATTCCAGATGATGTCTGACCTGGGCACATTATAACAAGCCTATCACTTCCCAATTACTACAAGTCATCTTTTTCTTACTGTGATTAAAGACCATGCTAGTGTTTTTGGCTGTCATATCATCCTCTTGACTCATATTCAGATCCAAATTTCCTACATCCCCTAAATCTGTTTTTCAGACAAGTTCTTACATAGACATAATTTATGCTTAGAAAATCCATTTCCTAAGTCTGAAAGTAAGACTTTATGTATAATCCCATTAAATTTCATCATATTAGATTCAGCCCAACCTTCCAGCCTGTCAAAAATCTTTGTGGATCCCTCCTGTCTTTGTCTTTGTTTCAGCAAAGAACCCATCCCTGACAATGAGTGATTTGTAGGGCTAATGGAATATAAGGTCTTCCATGTCCATTAATAGGCCTATGTGACCACATGTGTTCCTTTTCTCCCTTGGAACATGGGACATGTTCCCAGGTCTAAAGTACAGAGGTATTTCAGTCACAGATGCCTTGCTACTTTGAACTCTGACTCAGTTCACAGCTGTGATACATTCTGAGTGACATAAAGCCTTGGTAGGTGATGAGCCAATTAGGCAATGGGCTTTCAAGCTTTTTCAACCCATCAGGGGCAGAGTCTTTGTTATCTGTTTTGGGAGGTTGGTATTTTGTTTTGGGGCTCACTCATTTGAAGCATGTCTCTTTGTGTCTTGGCCAGACAACACTCTG
>CM053772.1:21741113-21765702 GCA_028658325.1 Potorous gilbertii
TTTGAACTAATTGGGTGTTATTTACTTTACTAGATGATAAAAGCGGAAAAAAAAGTAATCCTAAATCATTAGAATATGGGAAACCACTTCAGCCATTGTAGAGATGAACATCAGAGATGGCTTTCTTTGGTAGAAGATGGAAATGAGTAACCTATTCGGAGGGAGGGAAAGCAGCAAAGATGTGATAACTACGTAGGGAAGTGTCTCAATCAAGCATGGACCGGTTCACTGAAAAGAGTATTGACTGTGTAGCCAGAGGACCTGCTGGTATTTGATGTTAAACCCTTGTATGACCTTGGGCAAATCTTTAAACTTTCCTGGGTCTCAGATTTTCTCTTTGGTAAAATAGCAGTGTTGAACTTAATGACCTCAAGGGTCCCTCACAGGTCTAAATCATTTCTCCAACTGGTTGTCCTCTGTGAAATGCCAGGAGAGGAGAAAGAGCAATTAAATGAAACCAAAGGCATGTTTTCATTCAGTCATTTCATCAACCAGTCTTGTTAAGATCTCATTCAAGACAGTCACAAGACTGAGGAACATTATGTTCTCAGTCTACCTGGTCACTGTGGGACCATTTCTCAATGATCCTGGTCTTTTATTGGACTTACCTCAATCAGATGCAGTCCATTTTTTATTGGACTTACCTCAATCAGATGCAGTCCATTTGGGATGGGATCTCCTAACCTTTGTTGCATCATGCACCCCATTGGCCCATCCAATGAAGCTCATGGCATCCTTCTCATAAGAGTGTTTTTAAATGTATAAAACAAAATATGTAAGATTACAAAGGAAATTAGTTATATTGAAATAAATACAATTATAAAAATAAAACACAAGTTCATCCACCCCAAATAGAACCCTCACAATCTAGGTGGGGGTCATTTTCTCCAGAAGCATTATGTAAACTATACAAGCAGCACAGCATACCAGAGAGAGTCCCAGTTTTGGAATTAGGAAGTTCTGACTTTAAATTCCATGTCTTTGAATTGTTAACTATATGACCATAGACAAAAAATTTAATCTTCTCAAGCTTTATTTCTCTTAGCTGTCAACAGGGACGATAATATTTGTAATACCTACAAGACAACAAACCTTAAAGCATTCCATCAAGGCCAATTATTTTTCTCATTTCTTTATACTTGTTTAGTTTTCTAGGAAAATTTAGACTTTGGGAGATGAGCAGAGTGAGGAGGGAACTAAAGACTTGGTCATGTGGGACTCAATCAGTTGAAGGAACTGGTGATATTTTGCCAGGACAAGAGTGAGACAGTAGAAACAGCTCTTTCTCTGGACTTTGAGAACCCAGCTTTGAATTCTACTATGATTGCTTACAACCTGCATGGCCAAATCCCTTCAACTCTCTGTGCCTCAGTTTCCTCATCAGAAAGATAAAGGGGTTAAACGAGATGACCTCCAAGGTCGTTTGTCATTCTAATTCTATAATCCTGAGAAGCAGGCAATAATATTAGTCCTCAAACATTTGAAGGCAGCTATCATGTGAAAACACAATTCAATTTGTTGTCCTTGACCCTGGAGGGCAGAGATAGAAGAAAAGCAGATCTCAGGTCAATGGTAAGGAAAATCTAACTAACATTTTAGAGCTTTCAAAAAGTGAAATAGATTGCCCTTACTGGTTGTTATTGAGCAAAGATTAGATGGCCCCCAAACAGAGTTGCCTTAGAAGGGATTCATGTTCAGATGTGAGTTAGACCAGCTGACCTCAGAGGTCGCCTCGGAACTCTGAGATTCTGTAGTTGTACTTGGCCAGTCTCAACTAGACTATGCTGGTGAGACTTCTGTCAAACAAGGCCCTCTTTCTGCTCCTCAATTTCCTAATAAACATTGACATGTCATGGCAAGAACGGATATAGATGATCGCTAAGGTCCATTCCATCTCTAAATCCATGACCCCAATATGGAGTCTGCTCATGAGTGAAAATGATTATTGCCAACTCTGTGGAACCTCTCTCCCAGAATTCTCATCAGTGTTCTTTCCCTTCTAGCCTTTAACTTGATGCAGGTCATTTCCACACTCTATAATCCCACAAGCAGGCTTTCCATTTTCAGTTATGCAGAGAAATAACGTGTACATCTCAGCATCAGGCATTAGGATTAACACTAACAAGGCTTAAGCCGAATGCTTCACCAGGCTGCATCTCCAAAGTGAGGAGAATAGCTAGCAAGTCATACATAATGATGTTGGCTTTGTGAGGAAAGGGGTTTATGTTAAACACTTTTAGTATCTTGCCATGACATCTGTGGCATAGAAAGAATTTTATTTAAACATGACTCAATGCATAGTGAAAGTACATTTCTGTTGTAGTACTAATTTAAAAAAATCTTTTTAATTTTGATAACCCCACTGACTTGAAATATTTAATTACGTTTTTCATTGATGTAGAGGAGAAAAGAATGACAAGATTATTAGAGATCAAGTTGTTTGGAAGTGGGGGAATACTGGGTTTAGTTGTAAAGGAGAGAGAAGGAAATGGCCAGAAACCATTTCAAGCTGAATTGATTGTGTCAGACATTAGCAAAACAAGGAAACAGAAACAATAACAATAGCATGACGGTTTTATTTTAATTACTATTTATTTATTTTTAAGCATTTTTTTCTTTATAAATTGAGTTCCAAATTCTCTCCCTCCCTCTCACCTTTCCCTCATTCACTGAGAAGGCAAACAAAATGATATCAATTATACATATGAAATCATGCAAGGCATATATTTCCATTTTAGCTATATCCTAAATAAATAAATAAATGAAGCAAAAAAGTGAGAAAATTATACTTCAATTTGTACTCAGTATCCATCAGTTTTCTAGTATTTTTTCATCATGAGACCTTTGGAATTTTCTTGGATCATTGAATCGATCAGAGAAGCCAAGTTTTTCACAGTTGTTCATCATTACAACATTGGTGTTATTAAGCACAGAAATCTCTCTGTTTTTATTACTCCATTTTATATCAGTTCTTATAAGTCTTACGTTGGTTGTTCTTTTTCTGAACCTCCCCCTCAATCATTTCTCACAGCACAATACTCTATCACAGTCATACGCCATAACTTGTTCAGCCATTCCCCAATTGATGAGCATCCCCTCAATTTCTGATTCTGTGCCAGCACAAAAAGAGCTGCTATAAGAATTTTTTTGTATATATAAATAGGTCTTTTTGCTTTTCCTTTGATCTTTTTAGGGTACAGACCTAGGAATGCTATTGCTGGGTCAAGGTTATGCACAGTTTCATAACCCTTTGGGCATGGTTCTAAATTGTTCTCCAGAATGGTTGGACCAGTTCACAACTCCACCAACACTTCATTAGTATACCTAGATGACCATATTCCCTCCATCATTTGTCATTCTGATAATTGTGAGGTGGTACTTTATAGATGCTTTAATTTGCACTTCGACAATCAATAGTAATTTAAAGCACATAGACTGCTTTTATTTTGAAAACTACTTGTTCATATCCATTGACCACTATCAATTGGGAAATGGCTCTTATTTTTATAAATTCAATTCAGATACCTATATCTTTGAGAAATGAGGCATTTCTATAAGAAAAACTTGTAAAAAAATTACTTCATTGACCTTTGAGCAAAATTTAATTTCCCTGATTATCTCTTTTAATTAAGTCTATTTTTGCTTTTGAGTTGTCTAAGATCCTGATTTTTTCCCTTGCCTTTTTTTGTTTGTTACTTTTGCTTCAGCTAAAGCATAATAGATTCTGTTCCAGCCCTCAATTTTACTGCTATGTATGTCTTTCTGTTTCCAGTGTGTCTCTTGTAAACAACATATTTTTGAGTTCTGATTCCTAATGTATTCCGCTATCTGCTTCCATTTTATCAGGGAGCTCATTCCATTCACATTCACATTTTTGATTATTGTGTATTTCCTTCCATCCTGTTCTCTCTCCCTCTCTCTCTCTCTCTCTCTCTCTCTCTCTCTCTCTCTCTCTCTCTCCACTGTCCCTTTTACTATTCCCTCATCTAACATCTCTTATCTCCTTCCCCTCCTATTTCCCTATTGGGTAAAACAAATATCTATTCCCAATTGAATGTGTCTATGTGTGTGTGTGTGTGTATGTGTACATGTATGTGTATATATGCATATATGTGTATCTGTATATATGTATATTTATATATGTGTGTATAAATATATATGCATATATATTTCCATCTTTGAACCAATTCTGATGAAAATGAGGTTCAATCATTGTATGCCACCAACACCCCATTTCCCCCTCCACTATAAAATTCTTCATTCTTATCTCTTTTATATAAGAACTTTCCCCTTCTACTTCTCACTTTCCCCTTCTCCCAGTACATTCCTCTTCCTCATTCCTTCATATTTTTTGAAATCATTCCAACACAGCTCTCTGTCTACATAGAATCCTTCTAACTGCCCTAATAATGATAAAGCTCTTGAGAGTTGCATGTATCATCTTCCTATATAGAAATAGAAACAATTTAACTTTATTGAGACTCTTACCGTTACTCTTTCATATTTACCTTTTTATGCTTCTCTTGAGCCAAGTGTTTGAAGGTCAGATTTTCTATTCAGTTCTGGTCTTTTCATCAGGAATGTTGCAAGTCTTCTATTTTATTGTTTTCATTTTGCCCATAGAGGATCACACTTAGTTTTCCTGGTTGGGTGATTCTTGGTTGTAATCCTAACTCATATTCCAAGACTTGAACTCCTTTAATGTAAAAGCTGCTAAGTCTTGTGTGATCCTGACTGTGGATCCATTATATTTTAATTGCTTCTTCCAGGCTGCTTTCAATATTTTTGCCTTGACTTAGGAGCTCTGAAAGTTGCCTACAGTTTTCCTGGGAGTTTTCATTTTGGTATAAGGAGGTGATCAGTGGATTGTTTCATATTTTATTTTGCCCACTGGATCCAACATTGGGGTAGGTTTCCTTGATAATTTCTTGAAATATAATCTGTAGGCTCTTTTTTTATCATGACCTTGAGGTAGTTCAATAATTCTTAAATTATCTGTCCTGAATCTATGTACTGTCAGTTTTTTGCCAATGTGATAGTTCATTTTTTATCCTATTTTTTCACCGTTGCTTTGACTTTATTTTATTGCTTCTTGATGTCTCATGCAGTAATTAGCTTCTACTTTCATAATTCTAATTTTTTAAGGAATTATTCTCTTCAGTAAGCTTTTGTACCTCTTTTTCATCTGGTCAGTTCTTTCTTTTTTTAAGGAATTCTTTTCTTCAGTGAATGTTTGTGCCTCTTTTACCAAGCCAATTCTGTTATTTAGAGTGTTATTTTCTTCAGTATTTTTGTGCCTAAAAGAGGCAAAGACCCACTATTAATTTTCTTGTAGCACTATCATTTCTTTCATACAAATATATATACATATATTATATATATATATATGTAGATATATGAGTGTATATACATACCACAAATTTATTTATTCATTGTTTATTAGATTTATTAAATAATTTATTTATTGAGATTTTTCATTTAAAATCAGAATATCTATTTCTTAAAAAATCGGAACCATAAGTGGGCTGAGTTTGCTTGACATCTCTCTCCCCAAACTCAATCTAATAGATGCGTGTAGGTACAGAATCAGTTGCCATTTTGATCCTTCCTTGGTCTGTATTTGCCTTGTCACAAAGAATGTTGAGATAGAGTATATCACCCTTTCATTTGGGAGACTCAGTGAACAGTGACCTATGTTAGAACATCAGCCACCAGGCAGTTGGTTACTGTCAGTTTCAGTTCCTAATGACATTCTTGGAGAATCAACTTAATTCATCTCATCATCTTCATCTTGTCTCCCTTTTTTAGCTTGATGCCAATAGTGCCATCATGTCATGTGATAACTTGATAGTCTACTTTCTTTTTTCTTCTATTTTTTAAATTAATTTATTTTTAGTTTTCAACATTCATTTTCACAAGATTTTGAGTTCCAAATTTCCTCCCCATCTCTTCCCTCCCCCCAGCCCAAAACAGCATGCATTCTGATTACCCCTTTCCTCAATCTGTCCTCTCTTCTATCACACTCCTCTCTTCCTTTGTCCCCATCTTCTCTCTTTTCTTATGGGGCAAGATAGGTTTCTATACCCCATTACCTGTATTTCTTATTTCCCAGTTGCATTTAAATGATTCTCAATATTTGTTCCTAAAACTTTGGGGTTCAGCTTCTCTCCCTTCCTTCCTCCTCACCTATTCCCACTGAGAAGGCAAGCAATTCAATATAGGCTATATATGTGTAGTTTTGCAACTCATGCAAGTCATGTTGTGAAAGACTAACTATTTTTCCCTTCATCCTTTCCTGCCTTCCATTTATTCTGTTCTCTCTTTTGACCTTGTCTCTCTCCAAGAGTGTTTACTTCTAATTACTCTCTCCTCCCATTTGCCATCCCTTCTATCATGCCCCACCCCACTTATTTTCTTTTCCCCTACTTTCCTGTAGTGTAAGATAGACTTTCATACCAAATTGAGTGTGCATGTTATTCCCTTCTTAAGCCAAATGTGATAAGTAAGTTTCACTCTTTTGCCTCTCACCATTTTCCCTCCATTGAAAAAGCTTTTTCTTGTCTTTTTTATGAGAGATAATTTGCCCCATTCCATTTCTCTCTTTCCCCTTCCAATATATTCCTCTCTCACTCTATAATTTTATCTTTTTTAGGTATCATCCCTTCTTACCCTTCTTATTCAACTCACTCTGTGTTTACCTTTTCATGTTTCTCTTGATTCTTGTGTTTGAAAATCAAATTTTCTATTCATCTCTGGTCTTTTCATCAAGAATGCTTAAAAGTCCTCTATTTCATTGAATGACCATTTTTTCCTCTGAAGTATTATACTCGGTGTTGCTGGGTAGGTGATTCTTGGTTTTAATCCTAGTTCCTTTGACTTCTGGAATATCATATTCCAAACCCTTCAATCCTTTAATGTAGAAGCTGTTAGATCTTGTGTTATCCTGATTGTGTTTCCACATTGTATTTTCCAATATTTTCTCCTTGACCTGGCAACTCTGGAATTTGGCTATTATTTTCCTAGGAGTTTTCCTTTTGGGATCTCTTTCAGGAGGTGATCAGTGGATCCTTTCAGTAGTTATTTTATCCTCTGGTTCTAGAATGTCAAGGCAGTTTTCCTTGATAATTTCATGAAAGATGATGTCTAGGCTTTGTTTTGGATCACAGCTTTTAAGTAGTCCCATAATTTTTAAACTGTCTCTCCTCGATCTATTTTCCAGGTCAGTTGTCTTTCCAATTAGATATTTTACATTGTCTTGTATTTTTTTATTCTTTTGATTTTATTTTGTCATTTTTTGGTTTCTCATAAAGTCATTAGCTTCCACCTGATCCATTACAATTTTTAAAGAACTATTTTCTTCAGTGAGCTTTTGAATCTCCTTTTCCATTTGATGAATTATGCTTTTTAAAGCATTCTTTTCCTCTTTGGCTTTTTAGACCTCTTTTGCCAATTGAGTTAGCCTATGTTTAAAGGTGTTATTTTCTTCAGCATTTTTTTGGGTCTCCTTTAGTAAACTGCTAACTTGCTTTTTCTTGCATCTCCCTCATTTCTCTTCCCAATTTTTCCTCCAGCTCTCTTACTTGATTTTCAAAATCCGTTTTGAGCTCTTTCATGGCCTGAGACCATTGCATATTTATTTTGGAGGTTTTGGATGGAGGAACCTTGACTTTGGCTTCTTCATCTGATGGTATGCATTGTTCTTCCTCATCGGAAAGGATGGAAGAAAATACCTGTTCATCAAGAAAGTAGCTTTCTATAGTCTAATTTTCCCCCTTCTTTGGGCATTTCCTAGTCAGTTACTTGACTTTTGAATTATTTGTTAAGAGTAACGTATACTATAGGAACTTGTAAGGTCTCAGTTCCTCCACAGTGGCACAATCAAGGGAGTGAAGTTTACTTCTCTCCTGGCATGCACTCTGGTCTAGCAGCAACCACAAGCTTTTCTGCCCAGGATCTGTGAATAGAATTCCCTCTCCAGAGCTTCTACCAGCTCCACCAGCTGGTGTTCCTCCTCACCTCAGAGCTGCCACTCAGGGCTAAGATCAAGGTCAGTGGCTCAATTCCCCCAGGGTCTTTAGGCTGAGGGCTCAAAAAATGGACACTGCTGCAGCCTGGGGCTGGGGCTAGGGCAGGACCCTGCTCCCTTCTCACCTGTGTGAAAAAGTTTTCTCACTGAACTTTAAAGCTGTCTTTGGTGTTTGTAATATGAGTAATATGGGAACCACAACTGCTACCCAGGATTCCATGCACTGAAGCCTGCTCCAGTCCTGTCCCTGCTGCACTGCATGGCCAAGGCTGGGCTGTGCTCCTCAGGCCTGGTGTGATGAAGCTTTCCAGTAGACTTTCCAGGCTGCCTTGGGCTGGAAATCTCTTTAACTCTGTCATTTTATAGCTTCTGCTGCTCTAAAATTTGTTTAGAGTCATTATTTACAGGTATTTTATGGCATGTGGAGGGAAAGCTTCTACAGGTCCATCTTTCTACTTCACAATCTTGCCTCCACCCCTCTTGACAGTCTACTTTCTTATAAACATCATGTAATCAATGAAGGAGAATACATGTAGAGGAATTCCCACAAATAAATACAAAATCAAAAGAGCAGATGGAATGTTCTTGTGGCAAAAGCCAGAGATAACCAATGGGAAGGCAGTCTGTTTATTCCATTGGCACCCTGGTAACATCAAGAAATTTGGAGGAAGGTTCCAGCAAATTGGGTGGATCCCTTATGAACTTCTGGGCGAACATGGACAGCTATGGGGAGCTATGGACAGAATACAATTTATATCATTGGAAGAAATGCCCACATTGATAAGATTATATTCCTTTAGAATATTGGAGAGTTTGGGCATTAACTGGGATAAGTAAGTCCAGTGTTTGTGGCAATAAAAGAATATTAAAACCAGAGTAGGGAAGATTCAACTCTTCCTTTCCATTTATACCTTCTCCTTCACAATTTTTCCTTGTAAATGTATTGTTTACTCCATATTTTTTCCATATAAATGTATTGATTGGAAAAATAAATTGTCTCCAATTCATGAAAACAGACTTCACTTCCTTCAAAAGAATTCATGTGCTGTTATTTGGCGGGGAGAGGGGAGGAGGTGATGAATGTAGTTTTCAGTAGAATTTCTGCATAAATTAGGATTGATTTGCAATTCATCACCTTGCTTTCTTGCTCCTCCTCAGTGAAGAGAGCTCATTTGTACATTATAAAGAAGGGGATATTTTTAGGAATGTGATTATCCAGCAGAGTGCTAATAATGAGGAAAAAATTGAAAATCCAAAGTCTAGAAGTTTCTGCAGGTTCACAAAGAGTCACTTATAAGCTTTTCATGGAGCCTGACTCAAACCTTCTAAAAGAGCTGAGCTCAACCACCCAAAGCTAGATCTAGATGTTGGTATTCAATCATTTCATTCATGTCGAGCTCTCTGGGACCCTATTTGGGATTTTCACAGCTGAGATACTGAAGTGGTTTGCCATTTCCTTCTCCAGATCATTTTACAGATGAGAAAACCAAGACAAACAGTGCTAAGTGACTTGCCCAGGGTCCCACAGCTAGGAAGTCTCTGAGGCCAGATTTGAACTCAAGAAAACAAGCTTTCCTGACTGTAGGCCTGGTGCTCCATCATATGTGCACACTAGATGCACAGTGAGAAAGACAAATATTCCCGATGAGTCTATGGAAGTGATTTGGTCTTTGGCCACCTCCCATCTTACATGTTGGCAAGACTCAGAAATATTGATAACACTTAGACATAGAGCCTTAACTAGGTTGGAGTGATCAGGATTTTGTCTCAGGGCACCAACATTGGGTAAAAACATTTAAATAATCATTTTAATAGATTGTGCACCTTAAAAAAATGTGTTACATTTACATTTTGACAGCACTTTTTTTCCTTCAGCCGTGTAGAAACAACTGAGTTTAGCACCTAGTTAGCGAGAATAATTGGTTAAGCTAGGAAGGTATGTTGTGTTTTCTGTGGTGTCTGCATATATGATCTCCACCTGGGTCTTGGCCTAGATCTCCCTTTAATCCAGCTAAGTATCACTGCCCCAGGTTCTTCCCTCATTATATTAGTGCTGGATTCTCTCCAACCTTGCACAGTCAGTATCCTTGGGTCTCTCCCTGCCTGGGTAGTGTCACCCTTCTCACTCTACTGAATTAGTCTTAACTTTTGAAAATATAATTTTTTACATAATAAAGGACAAAGTTAATTTGATAGTGTTGTATTCTCCAGGCCCCCAAATTCCTAAGCATGGAACCGGATGAACACAATCTATTGTAATTTCCTTTTTTTCTCTACCATCCTCCTCTCTTCCCAATTTTTTACACTATGGTATTAACAATCTTCAGCAAACAACATGGCCTTTGGAGAGATCCTCTGGCATCTGGGGCCATTTTGAGTGGAGTGATCCGATGAATCCAATCATATCTGAAGACCAGTGGTCAGAAATACCCAGAGGATCTGGGTTCAAGTCCTGCTGGTTATGTGACCTTGGCTAAGTCACTCTTTTCTGAGACTCACTTTCCTCTGCGGAATTTGGAAAATTGAAGGTGTTCAGCTTGATGAACTTTGATATCTCTTCTGGCCCTAATGCTGTAATCCTTGGACTGGTTAATCAATGTATCCTTCTCAAGGGAGGGAATGATGCCAATCTCTCCTTCTTCAAACATTTATCTTTGCAAATCTTTTGGTGAACTTGAAGAAAGAATGGATTTGAGTTGACCTCAACACAAAATATCATAGATTCAAAACTAGAAGCCACCCAGACCCCTCCCTTCATTTTAGATGAGGAACCCAAGGTCACAAAGGTCAGAGGTTTCAGAGGCAAGGTTTGAATACAAGTTTTCTGACTCAAAAACCAAGAAGCTTTAAACTATATCCCACAGTCTCACTTGCTGTCTTTGTGGCCTAGAGCCAGTCATCTCTGAATTCTAGGACTCAATTTTGTCATCTCTAAAATGACATTGTAATATTCCATGATTCAGACCATCTTTCTCCTGCCCCTCCCCCTTCAATTCCAAAATGAAATTGTCCATAAATCACATTTCAATGGTTCTCACTTTTTACCATTGATTACATTGCTCTGTGACAAAAGGAAATATCAGAAGGCTTGAACCCAGATCTCCTGATGCACCCAACTCTTAGCATTCAATTCCAGGGCATTTGAAAAAGCAGGAGGGAGTGACTTTCCCTTTCCACTGCAATAGGTAATAGATATTAAAACTCATGGTCAGGCCTATGAGTGAAAAACATCATGAATCTTATATCATAGGCACTGGTTTTTAGACAGAGGAATCTAATCATGGAAGGAAGTCAATAGGAATGATAAACAAGGTCTTTGAAGTCTCCAGGTGGCTACTGAAATGTTGCCTACATTACAGGGACCTCTCAGGATTGATTTTTGGTTCACAAACTTTGCAAAATCTGATTGATTTTCTTTCTATGTTTCTGTGATGAAATGCCCCCCACCTCCACCCCAGGTGTCTCTTCTAAGGTCATGCTCTAGGGACCACGCAGTGATTCCGCTTTTTCATGTCTCCAGCAGCCTCAATTGTAAGTTCCAAACATGGCCAATACTTAACAGATGTCTGGAATGCCAAGTGGCTGGGCTGAAATGGAGTCCATACTCCATACTGGGGAAATTCAAGTATTTCAATTGGGTTGGTTCTGCATATGGTCCCAGAGGGAAGACCTGGAAGGAATGGTTAAAAGTTACAAGGAAGAAAAGTTTGGTTTAATTTCAGTATGGCAACTCACCACTTTCCCTTTTGTTTTGGGGTCCTTAATGGGGTGGCCACCCCACTTCAAGGGACCCTGAAACCATAACTCCTGAGTTCTAACAATGTGCTTACCCTTAATAATCAACCAATAAATGCAATTACCTTAAAACAAAGACATTTACCTGATAAGAATCTGTGGGGGAGACAAGCAAGCAACTATGTACAGATAAGCTAAATATGGGCTTACTAGGAAATAAATCAGAGAGAGGAGTCATTAGAATGAAGAGAGATGAGGAAGGACTTCCTGGAGAAGATGGATGTTAATGAGGATTAGCATAACCAGAACCATTCTCTCCTCATAGAAATGGAACATGCTCCTCTGCAAGTACATACAACACCAGCGGAATGAGCGATCACACATTTGAACCCCAGACACGTAGGCAACAAGGGCTTCTCTCACCTCTCTGCCCACAATCTTGATTTGAAACCAGTCATATGACTCCCAAGCCTGTGCTCTTCCCTCTCCACAAAGGAAGGGAACAAGCTTAGTAACTTCCTACTATGTGCTAGGCACTTTACAAATATCTCATTTCATCCTCACAACAACCATCGCGGGTAGGGACTGTTATTGTCCCCATTTTATAGCTGAGAAAACTGAGGCAAGCAAGTGAAGCCACTTTCCCAGGTTCTCACAGGTAGTAAAGTGTCTGGGGTCTGATTTGGATTCAGCTCTTGCTGGTTCTAAGGCAGGTGCTCTATCCACCGAGCCTTCTAACTGCTTCCTGGTCCCTAAACTACTCTCCAGATGGCCTTAGGTTTTCCTTCCATGACTCAGAGACGCTAAGCATCTGAAAGCCCCCAGAAATGTCTAACTCTGTGTGTGTGTGTGTGTGTGTGTGTGTGTGTGTGTGTGTGTGTGCATGTGCAAGCTATATTGGGCAGTCTCTTGTCTTACAGTCTAAGGAAAGGGAGAAAAAAAGATTCACCAAACAGATGATTCCAACACTTCATTCTCAGTAGAGACGGGAGTTATTGCTTCATTGGGTAGCATCCAGAACTATAACAGTGAAGGAACATTTAGATCAGAAACTAGATGCACTGCCCCACCCCGCCCCCTTATCCCCTATCTTCTTTGTGGTCCCTGCCAGGTGTGATATGTGTCCCCAGGCCAACACTAGGCCTACTACAGCACCTCGATGTTTTAGTCGGTATATTTTTGTCGGTGACATGTTCAGCTCATATAAATCCATGCATTTCTCCCCCTGGACCACTTTCCAGGCAGCTTGTTCAGAGGGGATACTTTAAAGGCATTATATGTGAAGGACTCTAGATTGATTTCTACAGCAGCTTTCTCTTTCTCCTTCTCTCTCTCCCTCCCTCCCTCCCTCTCTCTCTCTCCCTCCCTCTCTCTCTCTCTCTCTCTCTCTCTCGCTCTCCCCCCTCTCTTCTTTTACCTCTCTCCCCACCCCTCTCCTCCTCTCCCTTCTCTCCTCTCCTCTTTTCCTCATCTTTCTTCTTTCTCATTCTTTTTTCCACTCCCTTTCCCCCATATCTTCCTTTCTGTGGATTTCATTGTATGAAGAACTAATGACTTAAGATATGAATCAATGAAAAACTAATTAATTTACTGAACAGTTTTCATATCCACAGCCTACCATGCAGTTGAATGGCTCATTGTAAAATAAATAGATAAATATGACTGGTTTTTTTCTCTCTTTACAACAGGTACTGACTATCTCAAAATGTGCTTTTGTACTGATAAAATCTTAAAACACAGAGTAACATCAGGACAGTGAGGAGAAGCCCTGTGAAGTTCTGACATAGTCTTGCAGGCTGACTTCTCAGTGTGCATTATGGCTAGGAACAAGAGATATTTGCCTAATACTGTTTTGTGGTTTATGAGAGGAACCCACTGTTGTACTTGGCACTTAGTAGGTGCTTAATACATGCTTATTGACTTGTTTATTGAATGCCTGATGGCCTATATGATGTTATTTATACATTTGTGTATATGAATTCATGGTGCTTGTAATCATAAGAGTTATTAATATAGGTAATATAGCTTTCCATATGGTATCTCATTTGACCCCAACAAATTATATAAACCACCTATAATTATAGGTTTATATGTTTCCATATATAAATGCATAATATACCATACCATCTATATGGTGTACACGTGTGCATATATAGTATGTATAGGCATGTATGTATGTATATATATACATATACAGATAAACATACACATACATATATACATATACACCCACGTATATGGATAAAGGAGCATGACAAAATATATTTCACAGTACTGACTGTTGAGTCAGAGGTTGTGCATCCACTTTCTGCTTCAGGCATTGACAACGTTGTTGACTTTGGACAAGTCATTCCACTTCTGTAGGACTCAATTTTCTCATCTGTAAAATGAGGGAATTACTCTAAATAACCTTTTAGTTAACCAAATTGGCACCATTTTGCCTGGGAAGAGTGAGCCAATCAATTGCCTTACGTCTTTATTCATCATCTTTGTAACTTCCTACGCCAAAGGATACAGCCTTAATTATGCCTTATATATGTTGTCTTCCCCTAACAGAAGGTGAATCCCTGGAGGGTGAAGATTCTATTGATTTTTGTGTGTGTATCCCTAGAATTTTTCAGAGTTCCTGGTATAGAATACATGATTCATAAATGAGTTTTCATTCAGTTTGCCACCCCTTATTCTTGCCACATGTCTAGTCCACTCCATTTTCCAATTATATATTTCTTCAATAATTTCCCTTAAGCATCTTCCTGAGCATTGGTCAGCAGTGGAACAGGTGTAGCCTTCATGCTCCCATCATTCATCTATCCATTTCCCTTTGGTTCATTCACAAATTACTGAAAAGTTGTAGTTTCCTAAGATTCAATACTGTATAACATCAGTAGTATAATAGGTCTAAAACTTAGGTCTTTGTATGTGGATATTAGATTTGTGTCAGAGTATTGGAATTCTTTAAAAATCACTGTGAAATTTCCCAAATTCCTACTCTTTTTTTCTTTTTATATCTGGTCCCAATTCATTCTCCATAAGCAGTGCCAATCTTTGATATCTATCTATCTATCTATCTGTCTGACTGTGTCCATCTGTCTATCTATGTATCTGTCTATTGACATGTATTTATAGATTCCTACTTACATCTCTTGATAAATAGACAGATGATAGCTAAACAGACAGATAAATATTTACTGGCCATCCAGCTGAATTCTAGAGTCTGGCCCATAGGAAACTTTTTAAAAAATCCATTTAGGTTTTGTTATATAGATGATTAGACTGATCTCTTTTGAAAGATCATAGATCTCATTGAGGAAGACCTCAGTGTCCCAGGACATGATATAACCAGAACAATGGTATCTACAAGCAGTAGCACCTGAAGAATCCTTCTTCCACCTGGATCTTGGATGGGGCATCCTCCATGTTGAGTATATGCCTCCCCGCTTATTCCTCATTTGGTGTGAATAATGATGATGGGGTTAGGGAACATGGTGATCAGTGTGATGGCCATCCTTCTCAGTCTTAACACATGCACAAGCCTGTAAGAATGTGTTTTGCTCTTGAACTAATATCCCCTTCTTGGGTGGGTCTCTTTTGTAGAAGTTGAGGCTTATGCAGTATTTATTAAAACATGATTAAGGTGTAAATTGGAATCAGTTTTAAAGGTGTGTGCCTACTACATGTCACTTAATTGGAGTACTCCTACTGTTTCGCTGGGAGGTGGGAACCTTCAAAGTAATTTCTGATTTTCAGGCAGTTGGAAGCTTGTAAAAGCTTTAATCTTGCAGGGTGGTTTTTTTAGTCATATCTTTGTCTAAAACTAGCATAGTAATGAATTTCCTCAGAATCACACACCTTTAGAGCTGGAAAGGACCTTACAGGAAATGTATTATAATCCATATCTGAAAGAGAATCCCCATAACGACACACCTGGCAGATTCCTTGATGCCCTTGAATGAGGGAGAACTCGCTATCTCCTGGGGGAGGTTCAGTTGTGTGTGTGTGTGTGTGTGTGTGTGTGTGTGTGTGTGTGTGAGTGTGTGTGTGTGATAACTCTGATGCTTAAAAAAAGAACCCAAAACTTTTTCTTTACTTCAAAATTAAATTTACCTCCCTGACAACCACTGCTTCTTTCTATGGTCCTTGACCCATTTGAAGGCAAAAAGTCAAATCAGTTCTCTAGAAGATAGATACTTGAAAAGTGACATATCATATCTTTTCCCTTCCCTTCCCTTCTCTTCCCTTCCCTTCATTAAATATTCCCAGTTTCTTCAGTGGATCAACTCAGTATTGCTTTGTACGGTGCTATGAAACAAAATAATACACAACAACACTGGCCTAAATCTTAGAAGGTCCTACTACAAATCCCAGATTTTGTCTTACTCACTTTTTGTCTTTAGGCAAGTCATTTGTACTTATGAGATTCATTTCATTCAGCTGTAAAATTAAGATAGTTTGACCAGATGGGCTCTAAGGTCTCATATCTCTGTGATTCTATGGCCCTATTAATTCAGACCTGTAATCCCTACTACCAGGGAAGCAGAGGCTGGTAGATTGCTTGAGCTCATGAATTCATGAGCTCCTGAGAGCTTTAGGGAGCTAAGTCAATTGGGTAGCTTTAAGTCTAACCCTAATATAATAAACCCCCAGGAGCTGGGGACCATTGGGCAGACTAGGGAGAGTCAGCACAGGATGACTCCCTCTCAGGAGGGAGACTAAATCTATGAATGGCCATTGCATCTTCAGCCTGCATCAGATCTGGTAACTCATTCTCAAAGACAAACAAATAAACAAAAAAAAACCCTGCAATGGTTGACTCATTTAGGGAAGTTTTATATTATATACAATTATACCTATAGTAAAAGTTTGTGTAGAAAATGTGTGTATGCAATATTCATTTGAAAGAGCAGGGACTAAGGTTCTCACTTCCAGGAACTGTAGAAAGCAGAAGAATCAGAGACATATTGCATTGACTTGCATAGAATATGTGAGGTTTGTACATTTGCCAGGGTCAAGTGACTGCTTGTCATCATTGTTCAGTTGCGATCGACTCATTGTGACCCCATGGACCATGCCGTCAATGGGGTTTTCTTGGCAAAGATACAGGAGTGGTTTGCCATTATCTTTTTCTGTGGATTAAGGCAAACAGAGTAAGTAGCTGATGCCTAAATTTAAAAGACAGATAAAGAAAAAGAAGATGGAGGAGGAGGAAGAAAAAGGGAGAAGGAAGTCCTAGTCTGAAACAGAATAAAAATGAGCTAAAGAGACAGGTAGCAGTCCATATCAATGTTGGGAATTTGTAGAATGGAAAAACAAGCAGTATGATTTTATATTATCAACTCCTCTTAGTTATATGAGAATAAAGATATAGTCTACTATAGAAAAGTAACTAGTCTGCCTCTTCTCACCTATTCTTCAAGGATACCAACAATGGGTGCATAGACCATTCTCCTTATGATTTTATAGAAATGAAAATGGAGGTATATGGTAATTCTTAGACATCTTCTTAAACAGGCATTTCTGTGGGAGCACGGGAGCTTTAAATCTTATGGGACGTGTAAGACCTCCTCAAAACTCTGCCCATAGGTCACTTCATGAGGAATTTATGAATGAAGAATAACTTTGCCTCACATTTAGTCAAATTACACAAGGTGATTTTTTCTCTGATGTTTGATAGTTCATAGATCGACCTCTTGTGACTGGATCCAGAAGTGATAGGTGAGGGCACTGATGAGTGAAGTGACTTATTGAAACTGAAATTTTAAATAAAGTTTTATAGTTTTGTGGCCAAATTCTCAGTCTCTAACCTCACAGGTTAGAGAAGCTGGACTCAGGATGGCTCATTAACTCTAATAGCTTAGCCTTTAGCATCTCCTTATTGTTTGATGAGCCAGACTTTATTTGCCCTCTGTAATGGAAGAGGAGAGATGTGCAGCATTTTTATTTGAGGTCTTAGATCTTTGAGGGTTACATTGAGTCTGAACCTTATTTTAATGAGATAACTCCAGAAACTCACCCAGTGCTTTTCCCTGAAAGATACATACAACGGCTCATGGCCTTCGACATTTTATTTATAAAGTTGCAAATTATGAATGAAGGCAGACATTGATATAGAGGCATACTTGCTAGTTAGAAATTTGTGGGGAAAATTTGCAAATTAAAACATTTATCCTTGGTTGATGAAAGCTGACAGTTTCCTCCTGTTTCCCTGCTAATATCTGGAGTCCCAACTCTTGTAATTTTCATGCAAATGATGAAAACCTCATGTTAAGTTTTTTTTTCCTCTCTAGGAAGTTGGACTTCAACTTTCTAATTCCCATTCTAGTAACTGCCTGCTTTCCTGAAATTCCATTTTAGGGTTTGGTCCAAGTAGGTCATTTCAAATAGGTTTAGGAAGTCATCTAATTAAAATGTCATTATGAGCCAGTCCTTTAATTTTTTTTTTAGAAGTCAAGGTGAAGGTGAACTCTTTAATTTTATTCTTCCATTTTTATTAAAATTTACTTAAAATTAAATCATAGTTGTTGAATTTTAATGTTTCATTGTAGTAGAGAAATGAAAATTACAGAATTTGAAAGTTGAAAGGGATCTCAGAGACATCAAGTTCAACATTTACCCAAAAGAAATCCCTACCATGTCCTGCCTGAAAAGTGGTTGTATAGCCTCTGCTAGAAGAGGTACAATGAGAGAATATCTACCACCTCTCACGGTAGTCCATTCCATTCCACTTTGGTACAGTTCTTATTGTTAGCAAGTTTAGTGTTATTGTTGATGGTGGTAGTGGTGATGGAGGTGGTGGTGGTGATGGTGGTGGCGGTGATGGTGGCGGTGGTGGTGATGGTGGCGGTGGTGGTGATGGTGGTGGTGCTGATGATGCTAATGGCGGTGATGCTGGTGATGCTGGCGATGGTGGTGGTAGTGGTGGTGATGATTTTCTTCCCCACCTTGCCCCTGACATTGAGTCTAAATTTTCCCTTTGACAGCTCTCATCCTGACTCCATCGCCTGAGGCTATATAGAACAAATTTAATTCTTCCCCCACATGATAAGTTGCCTTCAGATGTTTGAATTCTCTTCTCCAGGATAAACAGTCCCATTTCCTTGAACTCATCTCATGTGACATGGAATCAAGGCCATTCACTCCTCTAGTTTCCCCCATGTGTCACTCATTTAGATGTGGGTATAAGATATTTGACTATTTCAGAACAATCCTATTTTCAAAGAGTATCTGACATATTGTTGGCACTTGATAATGCTTCTTGGTTAGTTCATTGAATCCATTCTTTCTTCCCTTCCTCTGTCTTTGTCTCTCTCTTTCCCTCCTTCCATTTCTTCCTCCCTCCTTCTCCCTCTCTCCCAGACATTGTGATCAAACTGAATCGCATCCCTTGAAATTAAATCTACTTTTTGCCTCAGAAATCAAAGCTTATTGTAAGATCACTCCTAAAATGCCTCTGTCTTTTTTCATGAAGCAGGTCGTGGGGTTAAAGTCATTTGTAGGTCAACTCTCAGATTGACCTTAGGATTATACACCTCAAACATTGTCTACATTGCATGTCTCAACATTTCATCTCTCTATTATGCCTTTTAAAGTGGGTAATTCTATTTCTTTATGAAGTTATTCATAAAAAAGTCCATAGTGGAAGGGAGAGGGATGTGACCATGTCTAAGAAAGCCATCCTGGATGGCTTCTGAGTAGTAATGAGATATATTTCACTTAAAATCAAGAGCTGTTAAAATAATAGGGGAAGTAATGACTAAATAGAATGACAAACAGCTGATATTGTCAGGAAAGGATGGGCCATGTGCTCCACTACTGATGTTTTCTTCCGTAATGGTTTTTTTTTATTTGTATAAATTACCCTTCATTAATGATATGAGTTATTCATAAATAATTGTGAGTCCATAAGAGAAGCAGCATGGCTGGCATAGTGGACGGAGAACTGGCCTCAGAGACTAGGACACCCATGTTCAAATCTCACCTTTGATACGTGCTGGCCATAGCGACATGGAAGAACTGCCTCTACTACAAATGGATCTTGTTATTCAGTCGTTTTTCTGACTTGGCCAACTCTTTATGATCACATTTAGGTTTTCTTGGCAAAGATCTTGGAGTAGTTTGACATTTCCTTCTCCAGCTCATTTTATAGATGATGAAACTGAGGCAAACCATTTTAAGTGCCTTGTCTAGAGTCACATAGCTAGTAAATGTCTGAGGCCAGATTTGAACTTAGGGCCTCCTGACTCCAGGCCTGACTCTCTATCCACTGTACCACCTAACTGCCCCCACAAATGAGTACCTTCTCTGCAATGTGTACTTTAAGAGAGTTTCCTGGAACACAGAGAAATTAGAGGACACACTTAAGTTCACCCAGCTAATAAGTATCAGAGGTACATCTGAACACAAGGCTTCCTGATTCCTAAGCCAGAATTCTATGCACAGCAACATACTGACTCTTTGAAAAACACCACTTTTCTCCCTCTTTCATTTCCTCCCTGCAATTTGTCTTTCCTCCCTCCCTTCATCCTTTCCTCTTTCCTTCCTTTTTTCCCTCTCTTCTTTCCTCTCTCCCAGTCCACTTCCCTCTGTCCTTCCCTTCCACAAATATTTAGTAGCTGCTTACTCTATACAAAGCATTATATTAGGTCCTGCGGCTACAAAAACAAACATGACAATCGCTGCCATTGAGGAGATTATAGAGGCACATGTACAAATGTAATCCTTCTTAGGGTTGGTTTGAGGCTTGAATAAAATAATATGTCCAAAGCCCTTAGCAGACCTTGAAATGCTATAGAAATGCTGGCTATCATTGTTATTTGAGTGATGTCTACCAGATATTCTAGGAGGTTGGGAGAGGGAGAACAAGCTTCCTTCTGTGAAGATCAGGGAAAGTTTCATGTACTTTGTGATTTGTATCCTGAGTACTGAAAAATATAGTTGTCAACAGGGATTTCAGTAAACACCCAGGAATGGGGGGAGGAGGGAGAGAAGAGGGAATGATAAGTAGTTTAGTATGTCTAGAGGCTAAGATTTATGTGCAAAAATAACAAGAGATACATTTTTTAAAAGAGGTCCAGCTGGATCATGAAAGGGCTGAGAAGTCTGGATTTTCTTCTTTAATCAATAGGCACCAGAGTAGATCTTTGAGTGATCAGGACCATGTTTATCAAAATTAATCTGACAGCAGTTACCAATGCAGATTGGACACCTGAAGATTTGCTGATAAGACCCTCCTGCCTCTAAATATTTTTCCTACTATCTTGCCATTTAATACTTCAAAGGTCAATAATTTTGGTACTTCACACATGCAGATTGCAAGCCTGGTGTATTTTCATGGAGTTTCTGTGGCTCAGATTTCCTTGCCCTCTAGCCAATGTGATGATGAACCTTTTGCAATTTATCAGGGCTGATGCTCACACCACATATGTCAAAGGTCATCACTGGGCTCAGACTAGAAAGCTTTCTAGCTCATTAGAACATACCAGGGCTTGTGCTTTCCTCCATACCATAATGAGGCATTAGAAAAGAACTTGAGGGAAAGCTGAACACATTACTCTAAATTTCCATCATTGGGGTTCAGACACTGAAGGCCTCACTGATAAAGTGGCAGTGTCACCTTGGAAGGAGAAATAATTGACCACTAAGTTTTAGGATCATAGAAGTATAGGTTCAGATAGGAAAAAAACTTAGGAAGTTGAATTCAAGACTTCCATTTTACAGATAAGGAAACCAAGACCAGGAGACTTGTCTGAAGTCACTCAGGCATTAAGTGCCCAAGCTAGGATTTCAGCCTAGACCTTTGGACTTCAAATTAAGTGTCCTTTCCTAGACTCATTGAAGCTAAGAGTTGGGAGAGACCTCAGTGACCATCTATCCCATCGCATTCACAAAAGTTGTAAACTTTTGAGGACAGGACCTGTCTTTTGCCTCTTTTGTATCCCATTGTGCTTAGCACAGTGCTTAACATACAATGAACACTTAATAAATATTCATTGATTGACTGGAGTCAGTAAGGCCTGAATTCAAATCTAACCTTAGAAGCCCTTATTAGCTATGGGCAAATCACTTTACACCTGTCTGCCTTAGTGCTCTCATCTCTAAAATAGAAATAATAAAGCACTTATCTTCCAGGATTATTTGTTATGATAAAATGAGACAATATCTGTAAAGCACTTTGCAAAGCTTAAAGCATGGCATCCATGCTAGCTAAAATGAATATTCATCCATTCATTGATTCATCTTTGAAATACAAACACAAGAGTCAAGAGAAATATAAAAAGATAAATATAAATGCTTAATCAGAAGGGACAACACAGGAATGCAGTATTTACATTCTAGGGAGAGATGATATGTGTCTCCTTAGAAACTTAATGTCACCAGTGGTCATAGAGGGAGTTGAATAAGAAAAGCATCTGGAAGTGACCCTTTTAATAAAATTAAAAGATGAAATGAAAAGAAGAGATAAAGAAATATACTGCTAAAGAATGGGGGAGGGAGAATGCAGAAATTATTCATTCATGGATTCATTCATTCCCTCATTATGTGGCATAAAACTGTCAAGGTGGGTTTGAGCACTAGGCAGACCAACTTTACTTTAACCTGCCAAGTAAGCAGAGTATTTTTCTTGGATGACCCTGCACCCTCCCTCATTTAGGGCTCAACTGTCCTACCTGCTCCACTATGTTAATTTTGCCAAGATGCCTCATACTGGAATCTCCTATAATGGTCTCTTTACATTCTCTGTACAAGATGCTGGTCAGCTTACCTGATAAAGGAGATCAAAATGCTGTCATTGTGCTCTTTCCCGGTGCATTTTTAAGGGAGGGAGGAAGAGCATGGAGATAATTTCCTTTTTTGAAATATTTCTTCCTCAACTCCATGTACATTTTTTTTTGAGTCGACACAAGAAATAATGTTGGATTAAATGGCCATTCAGTGTCCTTCATTAGATCCCAACTCGTAGATTTTGTGTCCCCACATGTGGAATAACTAAAACATAAGCTCAAACATGGTTTTTGCCCACAAATAGAAATCAGAATTGGTGGGTGACCAGTGATATAGGATGCCCAAGGATGTGGCCCTTGCAGGGGATTTTTCAAGGGTTCCCGAAAGACAATGAAAACCATTTAACCTCTTACATATGAAGTGCTTGACTCTTTTGTCCATGGCAGAACTGGTAACTGAAGAGGAAGCAGCTCCTGAGGAGGGTAGATTTGTGTGACTCTGATGAGGCAGACTTAGGAGACCTTCCCATGTGGCATTTAGCCTGGCATCTAGGAGGTATTTAATAAGTGTTTGCTGATTCATTGACTGACAACATCACCTGAAGGAGAGAAAAAGTAAGATGTTTATGCTGCAGTGACTGCCTCTCTTCCAATTTTTCCACCTCCTAAAAGCAGGTTAATAGCCATGTTTGACTATCTAAATCTTTCCCCAGTTCCTAAATGGTTAGTCCATTAAGTGGAAAAGAACAAAAGCCATGGTTTGGCTCAGGCTAATGCAAGTCAATGATCTTGGATCTCCATGACCAATGCACCCAAAACAGACTGCAGGTTCTTGGCAGACTGTTTACAAAGACAAGATGTCAGAGCTCCGGAGAACACTCAGCCTGCTGGTTATATTAGCACACCCATTCTCTCTGGAGTGAGGGACAATGACTCAAAGTGACAAGAGCCCCCGACTGGGCCTTGGGAGGTTTGGGCTTCAGTCTAATTGTTCCTGCTGCCACACTTGCTACGTGTGTGATCTTGCTGGAGTGACCTCACCCTCTAGGCTCCAGATTCCTTATCTAGCAAAGGGAACAAGCATTTATTAAGCACCTCCTGTGTATCAGGAACCATGCTAAGCACTTTACAAATATTATTTCACTTGATTCTGACATTCTTAGAGGTAGGTGGTGTTATCACCTCCATTTTACAGTAGAGGAAACTAAGAGACAGAGTTTAAGAGACTTGCCCAGGGTCACAAAACTAGGAAGCATTTGAGGCTGGAATTGTATTTAGTTCATCTTGAACTGACTGATCTAGAATTCAGCACTCTATCTATTGTAATGCATCTCCATAAAGTAGGGATAATGACACTGGAGTGTCATATGGGATAATCCCATAAACACATAAGACCTAGAACCTTGGTTAATTAACTCTAGACTCAAAGTGATCATAGGATCAGAGATTGGGAGATGGAAGGGAAATTAGAAAGCCATATAATTTAGTTATTTTATTAATGGGTAAACTGAAGCACAGGTGAATTGAATTACTGTCAAAGTCATGATATTAGTAAGCATCGAAGGCCGGATTTAAACATAGGTCTTCTTGACTCCAAGTCCGGTGTTCCAACCACTGTGCCTTGATGTATTTATCGTAATTATTGGTTTGGATTAAGCACTAGAGAATCTCTAAGGTTATTCCAGTTCTGTGATTTTATGAATCAAACAACAACATTGCGCTGGGCAAATCCATTGTTTTGGTGAGATGTACTGGGGGCATTAGGTAATTTAATTACTCATTTGACTGAAGTTTTCATTTTTCATCTGGATGGTTTGACATTATAGTAAACAGAGTAATCTCGTTTAGAATGATCACATTTATAGTTACAGGGTTGCTTCTCAGGAGACACATTCAAATTTCTATGGGAGACAATTAGCGGGGCCAGGAAAGGTGAAAAACAGTCTTATTTGATAAAGGCTGATGAATAAAAATTACCAACCTAACCTCCCCAGCAGACCACACTCTAGTCAATGTCACATAGTCTTTTGGTTCCCAGACATTAGCGTGATGTCATGGGACAAGGAGCAGCTAGGTGGCACAGTGGATCGAGTACCAGCCCTGAAAACAG
>CM053772.1:21766202-21786780 GCA_028658325.1 Potorous gilbertii
CCAGGACCTCCAGCCCAAGATCCCTGGAAGAAGAAGTGTTCCCTGGACTTCTGAATTTCCTTCACTAATTTTCTGTCCAATGGAAGATTTGAAGTGTCATGTATAGCCTTAAAAAAGCTCCTCCTTCCAGCCCCTCAGGGCTGCCCCTGGAAATCCGGAAGGGACAAGTAGAAGTCACCTCTAGGGAATCTTGCTTCTCAGTGCATGTGGGTATTGGAATAAAGATCCCCAGAGGCTCTATAGTCTATATGAGCCACCTTGGTTCACCAGAATATAGATTTTTAAGCCAGAAAGGGACATTTATTGAGGACATTTATTGCAACTTTTTAATTTTACAGAAAAGGACACTGACCCCCAGAGAAGTGGAATGACTGATCACCCAAGCATTTAGGGGTCAAACCTGGATACAAACGGGGTCCTTTATCTCCAAATATAACCCTCACTCTGATGCCCCAGTTCCTTTTCCCCCCAAAATCCCATTAGCTCTGCCCTCCCCACCTGCATAGCCACAACCTTCCTGGTCTTCCTCTTGGGACACAAGAGAGGAAGGGTCCATTTATTAGCTCAACTTTTCCCCATGCTAAAGAGTCAAGAGCTTTGATCCCTCGGCCAATGGCTATTAGCCAAAGGTGTCCAAGGTTTGTTTCCCAGGGACAATAATTTAAACCATGATTTAGTATCCAGCCTTTCTTCTCTCCGTGTTGCCAAGGCCTGAGGGAAAGCAATCTACATGCAGGTTAACCTCAGAGGCAGCTTCAGACTACCAGCTGTTCTTCTTTAACTACTTTTCACTGTTTGTTTTTCCAGGGTCACCATCTCCCAGGGAAGGCATTTGTTCTGACTTCCATTTTCGTCCTCATTTGTGGAAGTGAGCAGATATGCGGGCCAAAGCATCCTCACTGGGACCATAAAGAGCCTTGCCTGTTAGTGGGAGGGTTTTCTGTACTGGTTATATCTTTGTTTGAGGAATTAGGACAATGTCCCATGATCGGCAATGTTTCCTGTTCAAGGAATGGGTCATTCTGATATGACCTTTGATTTTAAAGTCAATATTTGTATTTGTGGCTCATAGAGAGCTAGTCCTGAAGTCATGCATACCTGGGTTCAAGTCCCCATTCTGGCCGACACTAAGTGACCCTGGACAAATCACTTAGCCTCTGGACTACTCTCTGAAACTATAATTTGCAAAGGAGATAGCAACCTGTATTAGCAGAGGAAGTTTCCTCACCCGGGAGTAAGGAAATCAGGGCTCTAGGCCCTGTCTCTTCCTCTCCTGTCTCTGCTTTTGAATCTCTGGTCTTCATTAGTTACCTTCTTATCTTGGAATTTCCCTCTGCTCCTGTGACCTTATCACCCTGGAACATCCCTCCACCCTGTGGCCACCTTCTCCCACTGGTAACTTCCTTCTGGAACCACCATTTTGAGGAAGTGCTGGGGCCATTATCTTTTATTCCTCTCCCAGCTCTGACTCTTACTCTCTAGATTTCCCTGCTGAGCAGACACCTCCTCTTCCCCTCCAGTTGCCTTTCATGTGTTGTCTACCCCCACTAGGAAGGAAGTCCTTGAGGACAGGTGCCATATTTCCTTTGGATTGCATTTGTATGCCCAGCACTTAGCACAGTACCCAATAGGCCACAAAGGGTAAGCATTTAATAAACTTCTTATTAGCTTCACCTTCTTTCTATTTATATTTATAGGCATTATGGGCAGTCAGTTTTTAGTGGAAAGGGAACTTTTAACAGAGATCAAAAATGATGGTCTTGTTCACCAAGATCTCAGCATCAAATTATGTTTGTCAATGTCTGCAGCAATGAATTGGCATGTGATTTGGATAAGTTATTTGAGTAAACAAGGTTTATTATGATACAGCTTCAGATTTGTTTTTAATGGGGAGGGAATAAGGGTTCAGGTCTATAATTTTATCAGTGTGAGGGACCTCTCTGTCTGAAAACTCCTTGTCTGATGAACATCAATCAATTAATCAGTCCATAATAAGCATTTATTAAAGGCTTATTATGTGCCCTATGTCAAGCACTAAAAATAGAGGCAAGAGTGAAATAGCTTGTCGTCGACCTAATGAGAGAAGTAAAATGTAGATACTTGAAGAAAAGATAATCACAGAGGGGAAGCCTCTAGTGGAGGGAAGGAAGGAACAGGGAGGGGCTGGGAAAGGTTTCCTGAGGATTGGTAGCATTGGAACTGAGTGCTGAAGGGGGTAAGGTAAGGCAAGTAACATTTATTGATTACTATGTACCAGGCATTGTGCTAAGCACTAGCAATACATATATGAGCAAAAAGTAAGAAAAGGTCTGCCCTCAAGGAGTTTCTGTTTTCATGAGGGTAGACAACACTCCAAAGGGAGCTGAAAAGATGGGGGGAGGTACCCACTCAGGGCCATTATGTCTAAGTCCAGGAAGTCATAATTTGCAGATACAGGAAGGGAATGAAGTATGACCTGCCTAGGCCCTCCCTAGTTGGGATATGGTGGGAGAAACTCACCAATAGGAGAAGGGGGTGTGACTAGATTGTCTATGAGGTTCTTTCTAGCTATCAATCTGGGAGCAAAGTGCATTTATTAAGCACCTATTTTGGACTAGGCACTGGAAGTACAAATATAAAATTGAAATAACTCCTAAGGAATTCTCTACCATCATTCCTGGCACATACTAAGTGTTAATAAGTGTTACTTGAATTGAAAGAGCATCATCAGTCCATCATTAAGCCTGCAATAAGAGTGTCTCAGGCCCCATGCTAGGAGTTGGGTATAAAAAGCAAATGATGAAACTATCCTTATCCTCAGGAAGCTTGGGTTCTCTTGAGAGACACAAGGCATGTGCATATAAGCATACAAAGAATAAATTTAAAATCAATTCAAGATGTTTCAATAAACAGTAGTTAGCTGGAAAGCCACTAGTAGGGCAGCAAGGGGAGCCAAAGATCAGGAAAAGCTTCCATAGAAGATGGAAGTGCTAAAGCTTCATCCTGGAGAAAGTGGAGGACTTCATGAGGTGAAAAGGAAGAAGGCATTCATTTCAAATATAGGGCATTGCCAGTATAAAGGCATCAAAATGGAAAATAAAGACTGCAGAGGAGGAATGGAGAAAAAGTATGGAACTCAGGGTGTTGTAGAATGAGTCCGGATAGATAGACTGGAGTCAG
The DNA here is from genome assembly GCA_028658325.1 of Potorous gilbertii. Lineage (NCBI taxonomy): Eukaryota > Metazoa > Chordata > Mammalia > Diprotodontia > Potoroidae > Potorous > Potorous gilbertii. Next base: position 21,769,362 of record CM053772.1, read on the forward strand.
GCTGCAAAGGACTTTAGAAGCAAATATAGGAGTTTATATTTTATAAAGAGTCAGCTCCAAACTGTGCTAGAAAAGCCGATTGTTAAATTTTCAGTGGGAGCATTTACATCTCAGAAATCAGCAAATGCTACTTACCAGGGCTTGCTTTATTATTGGGTTGATTGTCTAGATTAAATAAGAGCTGGAGAAAATGTTTTCAGAGTAAACTCAAAATTGTGTCAAGTACTTTTCTCCCACCCCCCCCCACCCCCTAGAGAAGTGCTTGTTAAATATTTAAAAGCATACCACTGCCTAGAGGTAATATTGAACCACTAGCTGAGTTAAGTTAATGAGTAAGCAGGTGACATGATCCAATCTTTGCTAATTGAGAGGGTTGGATATATATGACAATATTGCTATCCTTCAGACTTCCAGGTCATGCAATATATTGACTGACATTTTTAAAATGGTCTCCATGTTTTTCATCCCCAAACTCTCAGTATCACAAATACTAAGAGAGATCATTTTCATCTACTCTACAAGGAAAGGAGAAATTGCATTGTGGTAGAGATGTCACCAGGGAGAATGTTCCTTGGTCAAGTCAAGATGTTGTCACCATGAACCCATTGGGAGAATGACAATGAATGAATAAGTAGATGAATGAATGAAAAAAAAGGGAGAGGCATTTATTAAGTGCTAACCAGTATGCTAAACAAAAGCAAAGAAACCAACTTTCATTCTAAGAGGGGAATGTGAAACATAAAAGGGGCTATGAAGAAGGCAGGGAGTACATGTGTGGGCATAGTTTGTAAATGGCATGGAAGTCTGATGGCCTAGTTCTGGGAAAGTTAGAGCAGAGCCCAAGGTCCCAGGGGAAGTGTCTGAGTTCCAGTGGGGCATCTAGCAGACAGCTTGTATAGAAAATGGCTAGGAAATAGCATGGCATCACTTGTTCCAATTACAAAGTGTTCACTGCTTTCTATAACTGTTACTGTCACTTGCTGGAATCTTAGATCTAGGGTTTCCTTCTTAGTTCTTTGAGTTTTGGGCCAATCTTCCGTCGAACTTCTAAGCTGAACCATACACGAGAACAGAAGGACAAGCCCACTGTCAAGGGTCTCTGCTCAAATTCTTTCCAGCTTGTGAAGTTGCTGCCCTTCACTAGCTAGCCTTTCAAAACCCCAGGTCAACGGTGATGCACCATCACAGAAGAACTTTGGGAAGATGTACAGTGCACTAGGAAATAGAATCAAAGAAAATTCAAGGTAGGATGGCTTTTTCTTCCCCTTCCATCTTCATTCTTTCCAACATGTTTCCTAAAAAAGGGAACAGTCTTTGAACGCTGAATTTGGATTCGCAAAGATGTGTTTAAATCCTGCCACAGACACTTACTAGCTGTGCAAGTCATTTAATCTCAACGTACCTCAGTTCTCCCACTTCTCCACTGAGAATAGTGGGAGCACTGACCTCACTGGGGCTTTATGAGGCTCAAGTACATTACCGAAATACAGGCATTATTTACAACTCTTACAGAGAGGAAGTATCCAGCCAAGACCAGCAGGGCCAAGGGAAATGATGGATAAGAGGAGGAGCTTTCCAGCCTCCAGGCCACAGTGTTAAAGACAAGGCAGAAATACCTGGGGTTAAGTGGGTTACCTGGCCAAATTTCCATCTCACTCTCCAATACAGGTATTTGAATACATTTACATAAAAAAGCATTGCAAAGAATGCAAAGAACAGAAAATGGCCAAGAAAATGACTGCTTCCTGTGGATGCAGCTGGGGGATTTGTTTTTTGTTTGTTTCTTTTCTTGGTTTGGTGCTAGGGTACGTGTGTGCGTGTGTGTGTGTACAGTGGTTTAAAAGACTGTAGCAAAAGGAATCAGACAAAGGACTTGGCACTTTTCCCCATGGTCATATTTGTGCACAATTAGAACAAGGCACCATGGATCCTGCCCATCCAGGCAATTTTCTGAAGACTTTGACTGTCTGAGTACAAAGCAAGGGTATTTGGGACTCCTGGGCATATCTTGCATGTCTCCAAATGCCACCAAGCATTCACCATTTTCCCTGGCTTGCAAAGATAGCAGCTTCTTGGTACATAGTCTAATTGAGTTCAGATGATGTGCTCAAGGCTCTCTTGCTCCCTCCCCTAGCAGTGTATAAAATGGCCCCAGAGGGAGAGGGCTCTTCCAATGGGAACCTCTCGGCACTGAAGAGAGAATGTTGAGGAGAAAGAGATTCTTACAGTTTGAGAACAGGACAACTTCTCTGCCTCCAGCACAGGAAGAGTCATTGAAACCCTCACTGAAATCAACCCATTTGGAGAAAGCAACATGGTCATGTTCCTTTCAACAACACAATTCAATCTGACAAATGTTCATTAAGTGCCCGATATGGGGCTAAGTGTTAGGGATATAAGCCAAAGTAAAAACATAGTCTGCCCTCAGGGAGTACATGCTTTAATTGAAGTGGGGGGGAGAAAACACAACAATGACCACTGAGTACAGATATATACAGAGTAGATGAAAACGAATTAGAGGGAAGGCACTGAGGTAGTAGGTCAGAAAAGGTCTCCAGCAAAGGATAGAATTTGACATGAGTCTTAACTGAAGTAAGGGAAATGAGGAGACAGAGCATTCCTAAGGGACAGTCAGTACAAAGTGATGCAGTGCAACATGTAATTGACCCAGATAGAGGGTACAATGGGTAAACTTGGATTCTGGAAGACCTGAGCTCCATTCCTGCATGATATATTTACCCATGTCATCCTAAGCAAAAGACTTAAGCCTTCAGCCTCAGTTTGTCCAGTCATAAAATAGAGATAATGATAGTACTTGTCTCTTAGGGCTGTTAGGATCTAAAGAAATAATATACAAAATGTTTGGAAACATTAAAGTATTATATAAAGGTTGGCAATGATGATGATGATGTCCCTGTCCTCAAGCAGCTTACATTCTGTTGAAGGGAGAAGGGTGGACAACATGGACACAGATGAGAAAATCCCAGATAGCTGAAGGAGGAAGAAAGCACCAAGACCTGGGAGCAGTAGGGAAGGTTTCACATAGTAGGTGGTTTCTGAACTGAATCTTGGAAGAAGTTAAGGATCCTGAGAGAAAAGGAAGAGAAGAGAGGAGAGGAGAGGAGTGGAGAGGAGGGGAGGAGAGGGGAGGGAAGGGGAGAGGAGAGGGGAAAGGAGAGGAGAGGAGGGGAGGGGAGAGGAGGGGAGAGGAGGGGAGGGGAGGGGAAAGGAGAGGAGAGGAGGGGAGAGGAGGGGAGGGGAGAAGGGAAGAGAAAAGAATCACTTTTATGAATGCTGTAGAGTTCGTGAGGAATGCCTTGTTCAGGGAAGCTCAAGCACATCATTTTAGCTGGAATGCAGAAGACCTAAGAGCAGTTATGCCCAATAAAATTAGGAAAGGTCATCTGAAGCCAGACAGGAAAGGCCTTTAATCCATAGGCTATTCAAATCAATCAATAAGCATTCATTAAGCACCTACTGTGTGCAAAGTATTGAGAATAAAAATACAGAAGTGAAACCATCCCTGCCCTCAAGGGCTGACTGTATCCAAAAATTTAAACAAGAGAAAGGTGTCATGCACATGTGTGCACGTATGTACATGCATACACACATATGTAGATATTCGTGCATATTGTATTGTTGCATATGCAAGTATATCGAGTAGGCATGCATATACATATATAGACAGATTGTATAGGTATATCTATATAGATATATATCATTGTATATAGGTATATATATGCAAACGTGTAGATATATGTGCAGGTATATATATGTGTGTGTGTGTATATATATATATATATATATATATATACACACACACACATATACCTGCATACATATATGTGTATATGTATATATGCATACATTGTGCCCATACATATATGTATAGGTACACACAGGAATATATACATACATGTGCATGTAACATATAAATAGTCATGTTGTTCAGAGAAGATGCTCTCAGAGCCATCAGGAATGACTGTACCTTTCAGAAGGCAGTACCCAAGCTAAGATTTAAAGGAAATCAGGGAGACTAAGAGGTGGAATGCTTAGTGGACAGTCCATGAAAAGGCTCTGAGAAGGCAGATGGAGTCACAGTCACATGTCAGCAGTGGCAAGAAGACTCTTATCATAGAGACAAAATGGGGAGCCACTAATGATTGTCCAACACGGCAGGGCTGGCTTTTCCCTAACATGCAAAGGTCAGATTGTGTAAGAAAACTAAATTCAAATCAATAAACATTAATTAATTGGATATTTTAGTTAGGGCAGCTAGGTGCTACAGTGGAAACAGCCCCAGACTTGAAATCAGGAAGATCTGAGTTCAAATCTAGCCTCAGACTCTTGCTAGCTGTATGACCCTGGAAAGTCACTTAACTTTGTTTCCCTCCATTTCTCCATCTGTAAAAATGAACTGGAGAAACTATTTCAGTATTCATGCCAGGAAAAGCCCCAAAGGAGTCATGAACAGGTGAACATGACTGAAACATGTATGCAATTTGCATGTAATTCATTATGCTACCACAAGGAATTGAGGAAAACATTGTTCTCAAAGCTTAAAATCTACTAAAGGGGGGGAAGATAGCTTTTATCAAAGAAATAATTAAAATAGTCATAAATAGAATTTATCAACACTTGGATATTTACAAAAAGCTATGCATATCTTAGGAAAAACACAACTAGACCTGCGACTTCATCCCTAGGGTGATCTCCCAGCGAGGACCTTCCTTTACTCTAGAAGGAACGTGACACCCATGTTTCTGCCATGTACTATGTTCTTCAGGACACGGCCAAAGCATGTTTTTTGCTCCCCCTTCTGCATCTTCTGTTCTGATTTAGCCAAGCCATTCAGACTCTATGCCCCTCTACTCTCTATCACTGTCCCAGACAGGCCGGGTCTATCAATCCAAGCTTTCGGTAATGGTGGCAGAGAAGGCACATTCCCACCAAATGAAGAAATATCAACGCTTTCCACAACAAACACGTTTTCCAGCAGATAAGCTTTCAAAGAGTAATTATTTCCCTTTTCCCCTACCTTGGAAAGATTACTGATTGCCTTCCACACAAAAACTAAGAAAGGCTCATTTTATCTCTGCTGGTCTTGTGCAAACTTCTACTTGTTACCATGAAAAATGACAAATTTGCCATCTGATCAAAATGTTAACAAGGTAACCGTCAGTGAGATGGATCACTGACTGTCACTGCAAGCTAGAACATGAGGATGCATGGATATTTCTCAACGTATTCACTGCTTCCCCAATGTTCAATAACAACATTTCCACTGTGAGTGTCATCAATCACATAGAAATAACAAGCTGTATGGGATCTCCAGGATATGATAGATTGGTTCAAAAAGCGCTATCTGCAAAGTAGAAAACAATTGATAGTGATCCAGAGGAAGGCCTAATCAACTTCCATTTACTATAATAGGGTAGATGAAGCCAAGAGATGAGATCTTATAGCAATTTGATACCTAATGCCTCAAGCTAAGGGGGAGGGGGTGGATAGATAATATGGAAAGGTCATATATTTTGAAAAATAAAGTTAACACTAGTATTCAGATACAATCATCACATATTACAGCGGTAGACTCAGAGATCATCTGATCACTGCCATGTATATGCCCCAATACAAAAGGGTTCTTTGAATGAATCAAAGTTTTGGATCAACTCACTATTAACTGATTGGGTGGTCTAGGTGTCCTCAACACATTGAGAAAAAGGTGCTGGATCCAGCACAGAGAGAACCTAGATTCAATGGCTCATTCTTCCATTTACCTGCTGTGTGAATCTGGAAAAGTCACACACCTCTCACCCAGCTATAAACTGGGGATGATTAGTAAGAAAACTTGGGTTTACTTGTGGTTTCTAAAGAGTGCCGACTTGTACTCATTAAATATGTACATATATGTGTGAATATCACCTATATACACGTTTACATGTGTTATATAATCAGTGTATTTGTACATACAGATATATTCAAACACATTTATAATGCAATATAATATATAATGTAATACAGTAGTTCAGTATAGTCTAAGTTAGAATAAGTTGATACTGTATATATGAACATTGTTGTATTATGTTATATTATATATTATGTATATAATTACAAGTGTACATACTGTTTTCCTCATTAGAACATTAACTCATTGAGAGCAGGGTATATTTTGTTTGTGTCCCTGTATCCCTAGTGCGTAGGAGAGTACCAGGCACATAGTAGGGAATGAATTAATGGTTGCTGATTGATTGCTTCATAAGTTTGTGTCTTTGGACAAGTCACTTTACTTTCCCAGGCATCAGTTTCATTACCTAAAAAATGTGGGAATTGAACAAGATCACCTGTGAAGCACCTTTCGGTTCCACATCTATGATCTGACCCAGGTAACCTTGGACAATTCACTGGCCATTTTGAGCTTCTGTTCTAAAATGAGGATTAATTATTTTGAAATATAGTTAGCAATTAAAAAAATATTTAAGGACTCTCGGTTAAAAACCCCTGCATAATATCACAAATTGACAAGAATGAAAAAGTCACACGGACACCCTCTTTATCAAATTAATCTAACCCAAGAGAGCAAACTGGAGTGGGGTGAAGAACGGAGAAGGAAGGAAAGCCCTCACAGATCCAGGTTACCAGTGGATGATTTTCAGCAAGTCTCTTGAAATCTCTGAATCTTCTATGAGAAAGAGGGACCATGGAGCTGGCATTGCTAAGTAACAGGGCTCTAGTGATAAGAAGATCTTGGCCAGAGCAAAGGTGGCCAGCAGTATGCACTCTGGCTAGGAAAGAACTTTCATGTGACAAGGAGAGTATCTCAAGAATTCACATTGTACCAAAGTGACTGTATGTGTAGAGAAGAGCACCCAGCTTCAGGCTGTTAGGGCCAGGGCTTGTCTGTGCCATCCTCCGTTTCAGAGCCCAGAAAGATCTATGTGGCTAGACTTAAATGCAGAGGTAACTGAGGTATGTTCATATCAGTTCTTTGATCACCAGAACAACAGATGAAAGGTATTTAATTTAATTTTAGCTAAGCCAAGTTGATTTTCAATTAATTTCCACGTCACTGACTGAGTGGTTTGGCAAGAATGTGTGTTCGTCCTTTGTTGCCAAAGAAGAACATGACATCAGAGAAATGATGACATGAGTTGCACTTGATTTTCTTTTAAGTGAGGGAGGGCTGTGCAGGTCCTCATCCTCACTTCTCCTCCAGAGCCATCTGAATCCAGTGATGAGATATTCCTCAGGATGACTAGAGATGACCCAGGATGAGGCAACTGGGGTTAAAGGTCTTGCCTAAGGTCACATAGCTAGTGCATGTCAAGTGTCTGATATTTGAACTCAGGTCCTCCTGACTCCTGCACTGGTGCTCTATCCACTGCACCACCCAGCTGCCCCTTTGGAAAGGATAGGCTCTGGTCAGATAACCAGGTGAGAACACTAGATCAGTTTCCCAAGGGCCACCATTCTCCTTTGCCAAATCTGTTCCTTGATATACCTCTGTGTCAAGGACATGTGCAGCTGAGCATTAAGTTCTTCTGGTCAATAGGCTGTTATGACCCACAGACTAAAAGATTGTGTCTTGAAGAGGATTGCTTCCCCTTTGCCTTCAAGGAGAAGCTATAAAGGTGGTGGGGGTGGGGTTTAGGAGTGGGCACAGAGACATGAGGAACATGAGCTAAGCTGTTTTAGATCCAAATGACAGAGAGCAAAAGAGATCTAAGAAACACTTAATGCTGCTGTCATAAAGAGGGATAGTACCAGGGACTGAGGCAAGACACTCTTTAGCTGCAGGACTTTAGGGTGATGGGTAATGACCCACTCCCCAGCCCTGCCTCCTCATTTTTTCTTCTCATCCTCCTTGCATGGAGCAAACTCTTGTCCCAAGATTATATCTGTTCTTTAATGTTCTGTTAACTGCTGCTGATATCAGCCAGCTTACTTTAGGAAATAAAAATGTTTTTTATTGATCACAACAGACTTCAAAAAGAGAAAGAAAGAGAAATAGTAAGGTATGTGTCACAGACATATATAGGGAGACAGAGGGACAAAAGCAGAGAACAGAAATACAGTTAAAATTGTGGAGAATATAAGATTACATGTTGTCTTGGGGAGAGAGAGTGTAGGAAGGGGGAGAAATTTTGGAATTTATGGAAGTGATTGTTGAAAACTGAAAACAAATTAATAAATTTGGAAAATAAAAATAAAAAAAATTGCGGTGGAGAGAAGCAATATGAGAGAGAATATTACTTATCTTTTTACAAAATTATTTTTATTTTTAGACTTCCCAAAGTGGAGGCCAAAGTCCCCCTTAGACAAATCATAAATAGAAAGTAGTCTGACCATCTGGTGGGGGCCATTCAAGTACACTGAATCCTCCCATTCTGTGCTCCATGTTCAGAAACACCCTCCATAGAGGTAAAGGTAGATCATGAGGTTGGGGGGAGGGCAGGGACATCCAGGAGGTGTGGCTGAACCGGACAGACATTCAAGGGAAAGGAGATGAGGCCCTGTCCTCTTGTAAGAATCTGTCAGAATCTTTTCATTTCATGCTAACCATCCTCTCAGGTTTTCTCTCTCAGTTCCTTATCTCCCCTACAATAAAAAGGGAGAGTTGAGCTAGCAGGTGCCTGTAGTCTCTTCCAGTGACTGGCCTAGAAGGTGCTAATTAACACTTGGTGATTGATTAATTCCAGTTCTAACATTCTCCAACCCTTTGGATTGGACTTTGAGAACAGAAAAAAAAATCCAGGGCCTTGAACATGGGTGACAAAGAAGTGTAGAAAATTTCTTCTTAAATCTCTCTCTCTCTCTCGCTCTCTCTCAGAGATGATTATAGGATGGGGGTGGGTAGTGGGGTAGGAAGGTGATAGCTCTATTGACTTAGAAAAATCTCCCAAGGAGAAATAAAGTATTTGCTTTGATAATCTTATAAAAATGGGACTTAGCTAATTAATTGACTATCTAAACATAAGGCAAAAAGCATCCCTGCCTGAATCATTTCCAAATGGATAATTTTTGCGTGTGTTTATTTTTTGCTTCTCTGACAACACATTAGACAAGAGAAACTTTCATTTGCTAATAAGAGCAAAGTGGAATGAGGAAAAAATATTTTTGTCATCAGGTGTTTGGAAATTATTCCATGTGATGAGATGCTTTTATCCCCTGCTTTTCTTTTCAATAAAAAATGCATCTCTCATTTCAGCCAGTTTCCAACCAAGGTGTGTTTATCTTGCCAACTGCAGAAATTAAATATGCCATCTTCTTAGATCCGACTTGATCAATGCAGCATTCCTTGAAAATGTTTGCATTCAGTACAAAAACACTCAGAGAGAGGAGACAAAACATTTGACAAACACTTGCGTCTCCATGGATTGGAATGTATAGAATTCATAAAAATGTCCTTAATCCATCCCTAGGCAATGCTTTCTTTTTGGAACGGTGCCCATCATATCTTTACTTAAGTGGATGCAAGGAGGGGAAAAGTATTAAGAAGATTCAAGTGCTGAAAACAAGGTTATTAGAAGTCAGGGATCATTGCGGAACATTGTTCTCCCTAACAAGCCTAGCAACTCGTAATTGAGTTTCAAGCAGTCTCCAAGGTGGTGCTTAGTGGAGAAAACTAGACTTGGCATGGTATCTACTTTTCCTTTAATTACATCACCCTAATGAGACTGTTTTGGTTTTTTTTCCCTTTAAAGCAAATTGGTTCCTTGAGACAGAGGCACAGTAATGAATGTCTGGGAAAGATTGTCATGTTGAGTGGGTGGAGGAGGGGAAAGGTGATGACTCTAAACAACTCTGGACAGGCAAAGAATCCTGGAAGAAATGAGTTCCTCCTATGACTGGGCCTGTTGTTGACTGGAAACCACAGCTCTGTTGCCTAGAAAATATACGAGTAAAACCTTGCCAACAGAACTTGCTTCCTTTCATCATCCCTGGTCAACCATCAATCTCTGCTATAAACAGGTCATCTTATGCTTACTCCTAGAACTCAACTGAACCCCCAAATTGCCTCTGACAGAAGACTGACATAAATTCATCTTGATATTATGACTCGGTGGATGGATAATGATGGAAATTGAAGGCAAAAACTTTTGCAATATAAATATACAGGCTGAGTTGGACAAACTTTCATTTTTCCCCTTAAAATTTATCTTGCTCAGTTTACTTGAATTCAGGCAGTATAGAATTGTGGGGAAATTGTCAGAACTGAAGTCACAGAAGCTAGATTCACATCCTGGGTCTGCCACTTACCACCTGTGTGACTTGGGGCAAGTCTAGTCACTTCTCTGTTCCTCAATTTCTTTACATGTTTTACATGGCCTCTAAGGTGCCAGAAGACACTATTAAATTAAAAGAAGGGAAAGTCAACAAGCATTCCTTAAGTGATTACTGTGTACAAGGTGATATAGTAGATACCTCATGTTTTTAGGACTCATAAGAATGTTTATATGCTACAAAGAACATTCAATGAAGATACTCAGAATCTCCCAAATTGTTTGGGGACTTTCTCATTCAGGCTGGATTTGGAGGTAGAGAGCCTACATAAAATTCCCATCTCTGATATAACTCATATGAGTGATGTTGGGCAAGATATTTCCTCTATTTGAGCCTAAGGTATTTATCTGCAAAATAAAGGCGCTGGGCTGGAGGACCTTTATGTTTCCTTATTTTTCTTTATAGAGAAATCTTATTGACTGAATCACATTGGGGAATCCATCTTCTATCCCCTTTGCTCCCTTCTCTCCAATGTCCAATGGAGGTAGTAACCTCATGAGTACCATCTTTGCAGAAGTTCAAGGCTTACCATGAGTAGTGAGAGATCTAGATATTATTTTAGTGCATTGGGGACAGAGCAGAATGACTCTCTTGTGTAGCACCCATGGTCAAAAGAAATCAGATCCTCGTCAACTACCACTGGAGGGAGCCATAAGGAGTAGTTCATTGGTGAAGAGACCTGGGATCCTGGGCGAATCTCAGATAAAAGGCTCTGTGGGACTAGTGTTATTTAATACACAAACATCTTCTTTGGAATTATTTGTGCCTTAGTAATGACTAAGGCATAGGACTTGCTCTCTTTTATTTTGGTGGGGAAATGGTATGGGTTAAGTCTCATGGACTCCTCCACCCACACATATCCACAACAGTCTTTCAGTTGTGTGAGAAGTTGAGTATCTTAGCCATGTTCACACAACTGGTAGGTATCAGAGACAAGACATGAGCTCAGATCGTCCTAACTCCAAGCCAACTCTGTCTCCGATCTCCACTACTCACAGAGCTCTTAGAGTCCAGAATCTTTCCTGATGGCTTTCATACACCATAACAAAAAATGAAGAACATGATTTGCATGTTTTAAGGTTATTCAGGACCTGAGTTTTATAGGGATCTCCTGTTGAGAAATCTGTCTCCCCTCACAAAGCATCCCCCTTCCTCCATCCCCATTACTTCATGTTTAGATTATTGCAAAAGCCTCCTACTTGTTCACTTGAGTTTCTCATCGCACCACTCTATTTTATACACCACTGTCAAAATAATCTTCCTTACACATTGATCTGACCTTGTAACTCCCCTCCTTAACCAACTCCAATGTCTTCTTATGGTCTCTGGGATAAACTAACAACACCTCTGTTTAGTTTTTAAAGCCCAACCCTGTCTGGCCCAACCTACCTTTACAGCTTCATTGGACATTTCTTCCCCTCCCACACACTTCACCCCCATCAATTAGGTCTTCTGTCAATTCCTCCTCTCCTTCCTTTGAACCTTTCCACCGGCAACCCTCTACATCTGGAATTCCATCCTTCCTTCCCTCCACCCAAGAGAGTTCTTCCCTTAAGAGGTAGCTCAAGTCCCCATCTTCTGCATGAAGCCTTTCCTAATTCTTTTCCAAGTGCTGTTAAAGTACCTTACTTAACATATACATGTGCATGTGTATATGCATAATTTTTATGTTACATATATAATGTATATATATTTGTGTATATATATATTTGTGTGTACATGCACCACATTATACATGTGTATGTACATACATACAATATGCTACTGGAGACTTGTCCACTTTTAAATACCTTCATATGTGTATATTTATGCAGACACATGTAATCTACATACATCTTTTATCAGACCACATAACACACATAAATATGTGCATACATGCATAACAACATACATGTGCATATATACACATGCAACAAACATAGTATACACATATCTAGTTATGTGTTCTATGTATGGTTATATATGCAGGTAGGTATAGATATGGGGTGCATGTAATACATATTTGTGTGCATGTGTATATGCATGCGTGTACACATGCATACATACATACATTGTGTATTTGCTGTACTCCATTAGAATGTAAATTCCTTGAGAGTTGGGATTATCTGCTTCTTTCTATGAATCTCCCCAGCACCTAGCACTTCATAGGTATTTCTTGAATTGATGAGTAGCAAAAATCTGAGTTATTGATACCTTCTGGGCCCCATCTAGAAGGGATGGTTCACACAGCTAGTGGCATGTCAGAGCCAAGACTTGAATTCCTGTCCTCGACCTTATGCATGCTCCACTAACCAGGTTTATTCTCGTGGGACAGAATTTTTGAAATGACAGTCCTAGCAAAGTGAAAATTTGGAAGGTCCCCCACCAGCTAGCAATCTCTGGTAGTATCTCATCATTCTTTATTGACTGGCTAAGGGACCAGTAGAAAGTTTATTAATCGGCAATTAAGAGCTGTTAGGAAATGCATTAAGGGCACTTAACTGTAAAAATTCTGGAGGGAAAAGAATATTCTGAAGCCAGGGCTAAGAGCCCAGCAGCCCCTGCAGCTGGAAACCTGGGCTAGATGACTGCTAGTCACCATGCTCCAGCCCCAGGAAATGCTGCTAAACAGCCCCCCTCAGACAGAGCTGATGGACAGCTCACTCCCACCCCTTAGAAGACATCAAATTAGGTAGTGACCTTGGAAAAAGGAAAAAAAGGCCTATTACTGACTGAGCTATTGACCAGAGGGGGAATTTATTTATTCCAGTGTTTTCGGAGTATCCTGATGTCCTTAGTCAAGAGAAGAGGGAGAAATTAAGAAGCCAAGGTATACTTTAGGGCCTAGACCAAAGCTCCCAGATGTTCATCCACCTTGGGATGTGAAGCCTCACTCCTATACCACCACTAGGGTCTCCTTGAAAGTTTTCTACTTTGCACGGTACATTTTTAACTCCTTAAAAATGACTCTTTAGGGTGGTTTTGGGGAGAGAGAAGAAGACAAGGAGAAACGAGGTTCATGGTAACTTTACTATATTTTTAAAAGAAATAGCAAATCATACATAATAGATTTGCAGTTTTATGGGCTATCATCTTTTTTTCTATTTTAATATATTATGGAAATACTTGTTTTATTTCTTAAGTTTATAATAAAATAAACTTAAAAAAAAAGATTTCCAATGATTCATCCACCATCTGGAACGGTTAGTGGAGCCATTTTGTTCTTTCTTCAGATGACATTTTTGACGTTCCTGAAGGAGATCTAAACAGCAAAGAAATCAAACTGCTGCATCCTCCATCTTCTGTCATTGAACTTGATCCCACCTCATGGTTACTCCTTACAAGATAGCAAGGTTCTATCTGTCTCAAAGTTATTTTCATGGTGGATGGCCCCAGAGAAAGTTCCTTTCTTGACCTGAATGACTCCATTTCAGTGCCAGCCTCCATTTCAGCTAAAAGGGGAGTTAAATACATCTCAAAATTCGAGCACATCATTCCTGGTTGGCCATTTTGTGCTCCCATGCCCTCCAGCGGATAAAGAATGAGCCATACTCCTTATTATTCCTGTTTTTTTGTAAGAGAAACAAGTTGTTTTTTGTTTTCTCCCTAGAGCATAAAAGCCCTCAATTCAGAGGAATCTTTCTCTGACTCTTTCTCTAGTTATATTTCTGAATAAAGCTTCCAGTGCTCTGAACACTTAATGAATAACTGTGGTTCTTGAAACAGCACTTTATCAGTCAGATTGAAAAGTTTTCAGTGATCATTTGACAGAAAAAAAATTATTTAGTGTCCAGTTTAATTCAGTTCAAGAGCCTACTATGTGACAAATGTTGGCTTAGATGCTGGGGATATACAAGTAAATTAAGGGTGAGAGTTGGTGTGTGTGTGTGTGTGTGTGTGTGTGTGTGTGTGTGTGTGTGTGTGTGTGTGTTTTCCCTGTTTTCCAGTATTACTCCTAGCTTTGTCCTTGCGGGCTGAGTGGAATAGTCTGATCCCTCTTCCAGATGACATTCAAATACTTGAAGGTAACTATTATGCAATGTGGTGTGATGGAAGGTTTGCTGAATTTAAAGCCAAAAAACTAGAATTTAAATTTCAGCTTGGTCACTTACTAGCGATGGGACCGTGAGCCAGTTACGACCTCTCTGTGCCTCAGTTTCCACATCTATAAAATGAAAAATGTGGGACTGAATGTAGATGGCCTCTAAGATACTTTTGGCTCTAATTCTGCGGTCCCATTATCCTATATTCTCCCTTGCCCTCCCCCCAGGCTTATCTTCTACAAGATAAACATCCTCTGGTACTTCAACTAAACCACTTCAACTAATCAACATAGATTCAAGACCTTTCACCATTCTGGTTGCATTCCCCTGGATTCTCTTCATCTCATCTGTGACTTTCATTTCTTTGGGGATCAGACCTTGTTCCTGTAGCTGCCATATCAATAATCTATTGACCGAGGGATCCAAGATGGGATGGTGAACGCCTCTCAGAATAGAGCTTGCCTTGCTCCTCACTTAATCTTTTATAAACTCGTCCTTGTTATTCTTATTCAAGCATAGAAAGTAATGAGAGATAGGAAAATTCTCTTCTGCAGCAGCCAGAAAGTAACAAAAGAAATAATAAATGTCACAGCCACCCTATTAGAATAACAGATTAAAAGGGCATAAATAGAGTTCTAATTAGCAACCGTAAAAACTCAAATCTGCTAGATTGCTCATTTTCATATTCTGGGCAGTAAAACTGGTTCATGAATAGAAAAAAGGCAAAGTCCGGGACCCAAAGCTACTGTAGCATGAGGCTGGTCTGGTTGAACTTGCATCCTCCTCAGGATATGAAGGAAGAGAAAATGAGAGGTTGGTAGATTTAGAAATGGAAATAACTTTGGGCATCTAAGTGACTCAATGGATAGAGGGCCAATCATGGAGTCAGGAAGACATGAGTTCAAACATGGCCCCAGACACTTACTAGCTGGACAAGTCACTTAAACCTGTTTGCCTAAATTTCCTCATCTGTAAAATGAGCTGGAGAAGAAATGACAAACTACTCTACTGTCTTTGCCAAGAAAAGCCCAAATGCGGTCATGAAGAGTTGGACATGACTGACATGACTGGAACGGATCTTAGATGTCATCTAACCCAAACCCCTTATTTTTCACAGGAAGAAACAAGCTTAAACAAGTAAGTTGACTTATCAAAGGGCATACATGTAGGAAGAGCAGAGGTAGTATCTGAATGCAGGTCTTCTGACTCTGCAGCCAGGGCTTTTCCCAAGAATTACAAATTACCAGCAGAAAGTCACCATGTCTGTCTGTCCTTTCTCTTTCTGGCCTCCTGCCTCCCAAGCTAATGAGAAGTACTCAGTGTCTTGGACTGCCTGTTTCCAGATAGAATGTGTTCATTTCTGTTCCCTGAGATATGTATGACCCTGCCCATGAACTCTTCCTGGATTTTATGCAGCCAGATCATTTTATTAGCATGGGAAAGCCAAGGTTTAGCCTGAAGCCAAGATACCTTCATCAATAAAACCTTTTTGGATAAAAACCTTAGCCTTTTTCTCAGAACTAAGAAAAAGTGCAGGCTGTGCTTTCTAACTCTAATTCTCAATTTGTTTCCTTAGGAAAGCAACAAGGGTCCTGTTGCCATTGGGGGGTCTCTGGGTATCAGGAGTCTGAAGTCAACATGCCAGGATGGGTGCGGAATTTTCTTTAATAAAATGGCTCTTGTTATTTTGGTGTGACTCAGTCTTTCAGACTGGAGAATTCACTAAATTCTTTTTTAGTTAGCATTGCTTGGGAACTAGATGTGCTAATTATTAAGGAAGTATTGGGAAGTGGAAAGAACTAGGCTAAGCGTCTAAAGGTATGAGTTCAAACCTCAACTCTGACCCTAACAAGCTGTGTTACTTGGGTAAGTCCTTAAACTGTTTTGAGTCTCACTAAATTTAATGAGCTTCTATCATTAAGAAAAAAAGGAAAAAAGAAAGAAAAGGAAATTTACATGATAATTTTATTATATATTTAAAAGGAATAGTAAGTTGTACATAATAGATTTGCAGTTTCATGTGCAATCATCTTTTTTAACATACTGTGTTATGGAAATGCTTGTTTTATTTGTTTTAAATAAATTTTATTCCAAAAATTAAAAATAAAGGTAATAAATTTCTTATAAAAAATGAAATTGAACTAAATGGTAACTAAGCTTCCTTCCATTTTTAACAAGCTATGAAAGTATGCTGGTTAACAGGACATATACAAATTACAAGCGTCAGTATAATCCTTAGAGGGCTGGACCCTTGAGTCAGTATGATATGGCTTTAGATTTTGCCTCAAACACTCACTTGCAACCCTGGGCAGCCATTCAATCACTCAGAGCCTCAGTTTCCTCTTCTGTAAAATGGGGATAATTCTAGCACCTGACTCACAGAGTTGTTGTGGGGTCAAATGAAATAATATATATAAAGCATTAATATTTTATACAGTAGTTAAAGCACTATAAAAATGCTAATGATGATGATGTCAAAGATGGGCTTGAGTTTTGATTAGAATTAAAGGGAGGATTTCCAACACAGAGAATTCCCATCCTGGGGAAATCTCAGCTCCTTCATGCCTATCCATTTATAATTTTAAAGACTTTATTTACAAGAAAGGATACTTAATGCAGACTATGCGGAATATAATTTATTTATTGATGACATAGAATATACTTCAGGCTATCCTACAGTGTGAGTCATCACCATAGGCATCCATAATCATTCTCTGGAAATGTGTGGACATGATGGTTTAAGGGGGAATCTCTGCGGGTAGAATGCTTAGGAGTTTTATATGCCAGCTTCCTTTTGGATAAACATTTATTCCCCAACTCTCCCTCTCCCAAGTGCAATTATTCTCCAACTATTTATTGTGCAGTAAAAAGAGCAATGAATCTGGTAGTGAGTTACTGAATGAAAGTTCAAATCCCAGCCCTGCCAGGCACTTGTTGTGTGACTGGGTGAATCCTTTAACCTCCTGGAGCCTCAATTTCCCTATCAGTAAAGTGAGGTTTTTTGACCAGAGGTCCCTGACAGCAGCACATCTATATATTTCATTCAGCTTTTCTGCAATTCCTCTACAATAACATTGTTAAGGTTTAAAAGCAATCACAGTTATCCCTTCTAC
>CM053772.1:21787280-21802572 GCA_028658325.1 Potorous gilbertii
ATGAGACCATTGTCCGTGGGCCAGTTGCAATCTGTTCTTTTGGAGAACACATTAGTAAGATCCCAGATCCACTGCAGGCATCTGAATATCTACACACCAATAAAAATAAAATTCTGGAAAAACACAACAGTCTGTGCTAACTCCAAAGCCAGTAGATTTACTTCATGAGAACAGAGCTTAAGAATGCCAACTGTATTTGAATTCTGACTTTCTCCCCCAATATCCCTATAGACATCACCACCATCTTTTTCAGTTGCTGTAGATTCAACTGGATCCAAGTTTCTCCAAGTCAGTGGTCACAGCAAGATCCCAGAAATGGTGGCCACTTGGATAGTGACCAGCCCAAACTTAAACTGGGGCTCTGATTCTTCATTGTGCTTTTCTTTATGTGTTCACAGATGGCTTGCTTTGGAGCCCTTCAGGCTTATTTGTGGAAAAATGCTATGCATACCCAGGCCCTAATAGATTTTTGATGGCAATTATGAAGCTCTGTGTTTTTGAGGGTAGAAATTATGCCATTCTAAAAATAACAATCAATGATAAAGCAATCCTGATGATGCATAAACACAAAACCACCAACCTCAACCTATCAGCTGGAACAACTCCTTCTAGCACTTACATGAATATAGGACTAATCCAGTTCATTCTCATATATGACACAGTTGTTGGATGGAGATAACAGTAACTGAAGTGATCAAGTCAGAAAGGAGAAAGGATTCCATTGAACTCCACCCTAAAAATGACAGCTCACAAAGAAGTTGGTCTTAAGAGCCTTAGGGCTAGAGAATGCTAGGGCAGCATGGCAGAAGGAACACTAGATTTTGAACCACACAATCTGGGTTCCAATCCCACCTTTGATGTTTTCTATCTCTGTAACCTTTGAGAATTCTCTTACCCTCTCTGAGTCTCAGTTTCCTTATTGGGAAAATGAGGATATTGGACTATAGGACATGTGATATCCCATCTGAGTCCAAAGTGATGATCTTATAATAAATGCTAGAAAAGACCTTGAGATCACAGAGTATTACCTCCTCATTTTACAGACAAGGCAGCAGAATCCTTGCTTAATCTTTCAAATACAACACGTGGAAAATCCATTTGATTTCAATTTAGATTGTGTGTATTCAGTACTGAGCTGGAACCAACGATTTGGGATCTTATTTTCTGATTGTACAGGAAGCTACAGATTGACCCTGTTAATTGAACTGATCAATCCAGTCAAATTGGTTAATTCAAATGACCAGTCAGTTCAATCAAATATTTATGCTCCCAGGGTCATTAGATTTAGAGCTGGAAGGAACAACTTCCATAAATTGAAAATGAAGAAAAGTGGTCAAAAGAAGGGAAGGGATTGGCTTGAAGTCACAAGGATAGCAATGACGATGAAGATGATGTTAATGACAGCTCCTACTTAAAGAATGCTTAATGCTTTACAAAGAGCTCTAACAAATTACCTCATTGGATCTTCACGGAACCCATAAAATGGGTACAATTACTGTTCCCATTGTGCAGAGGAATAATCTGAGGATCAGAAAGTTTAGGCTGCTCAGGTAATAGTTGGAAGAGTCAGAATTTGACCACAGGTCTGGTAGCTCCATGGTAGCACAACTGGTTTAATATATTTGTTTTTCAATGAGTTGTTGTTCCTCTTTTTCAGTTGTTTCAGTCATGTCTCACTCTTCGTGGCCCCATTTAGGGTTTTTTTTCTTTTGGCAGAGACACTGGAGTGGTTTACCATTTTCCTCCTCCAGCTCATTTTACAAATGGGGAAACTGAGGCAAATAGGGTTGCAACATACTCAAAGTCACATAGTAAGTGTCTGGGGCCACATTTGAACTTAGGTCTTCCAAAGAGGTGATGAGCTCCATCAAAATAATAGAATAGGACAATGAAAAGGGACATTAGATCTGGAGTCATGACACAAACTTGAATTCCACCTCTACTTATTTCTACTGGAATGACTTTGGGTAAAATACTTAATCTCTCTGGGCCTCAGCTTCCTCATCTGTAAAGGGAGGGGGTTAGACTAGATCACCTCCAAGGTCTCTTTTAATTCTTGATATATGATCCTGTGGCATCCATTAAAAAAAAAGATACTATCATTAATTTCTAGTTGGAAACATGGAATGGAAAGAAGACAGAGGTTTTAATCCTGGATCTATTTTTTATTAGCTTAATTACCTTGGACAGTCATTTAAACTCTCCAAACATTTTCCTCATCTGTAAAATGAGTGAATGAACTATACAACCCATAAGGGCTCTTCTAGTTTGACATTTTATGATAAGATGATCTCAAATTGAGTCCCAAATACCAGATTGCGGTTCAGGCAAAAGCCTTTTTTGTATACCAAGATTTGAGTGATAATAAATGCCAAAGAGAGGCCAGCACCATTCTCTCTGTAATAGCTGCATAATGTACTTCTTAGAAGAGGTTCAGCCTTCATTCAGCTTGAAAAGATGATATTTAATGGAATGTTTAACTGTCCAATTACCCTGTGGCCACTATCATCTTAGATTTTGTGGTTTGTAACCATAAGTCTTTCCAATGACTCATTCTTAATTATTGCCTAAAAAGTCTTATGATGTGATTACTGAATACAAAAATATTTCACCCAAAGGGATTTGGGGGAGATTCGGTGAATCCAAGCCTTTGTCATGTCTACATGACATCAAACCACCACATGACTGCCTCATCCCACCATACACACAATCTCCTGAAGTCATTGAATTGTTCACTTGTTTGGAACTTCTGCTGATTTGACACTTGTGGTAAACGGAATCATAGTCAGAAGATTGTAGAGTACCTCCAACCTCTCCCCCTAAAAAAGTAGATGAGAAAGTGAGGGGAGAGAAAGAAGAAAAAGGAAGAAAGAAGGAAAAGAAATGGATGACAACAGATTTAGAGAATAAGTAGGAAGAAACAGAAAAGGAGGAAGAAAAGGAAAGAAGAAAGGAGAAAAAATAGATACCAAATTTAGGAAGTATATATAAGAACAAATGAGCACATGCTAATGAACCATGGGCTTGCTATCTCAAAGGCACTCTGGAAAGATTCATACTTGCTCATCACAAAAGAGGGAAAAGATTGATAGATTTTCTCAGAGAAAATGATGAATGGATTAAAAACTTGGGGAAATATTGTGCAACAAGTCGTGACCTGTGGAGAGCAATAGTAAATGATAAAAACAGGTACAATCCCTAGACTTCTCTAATGGAACTGGAAGTTGTTTACCTCCATTTGGAGCCTATGAAATAGCTAAGATGCAAAACTGGAATCAGAATGACATGCACACAAACCCAACCAACTTTATGTCATCCAAGATGCATTGGATAAATTCCTGAGTCATGGGCATTTGTTTCCAGAAACAGTCATTTATGAGAGTCATCCAGAACTAGGTCATTTTGACGAGACATCACAGAAAGGTTGTTATGAAGGAGAGTGGACTTATTGATCAATGAGAGTTTGCAAGGAAATAGTAGAAACAGAACCAAACAACACTGTTGTAAGATATATTCAATGCCTACCAAATAAAATAAATAAAAATAAAAAAATAAAATAATAATTATAGTTTACATGTACACAGAGCATTATTGCAAGAATTTTGCTAATTTCTTTATAGTTATTATCTCAGGTGGTCCTCACAACAACCCTGTGAGGCAGATGTTATTTCTATCCCTCCATTTCAAAGATGAGGAAATTGAGGCAAACAGCAGTTAAGTGACTTGCCCAGGTGTCACACAGCTAGTGAGTGTCTGAGGCAGGATTCGAATGCAGATCTTCCCAGGGCTCTATATACTGTACCACTAAATGTGCTGCCTCAAGAAATGATCAGATGTCTAAATTGTACATAAATTATCATTTATACAATTATTCATGTTCCATGGTAAATGAACAGATGACAAATCCCTGGATTTTAAATAAAGATATCAAAATATCCTTGAGAATTCTGCAAATAAATTCCATTGGACTAAAGCATAACTGAAGATAAAATTTCCCTGGCATCATATGTAGTCGTACAAATCTCAAGAACTCTATTTCTAATAAATGTTAGCCTCCTGAATACTCATACCCTCCAAATTATGTGGAATAGAGAGACCAAGTAGAAATAGAGACCATGTTTCCAAATAATGAGACCCAGATGAAGAAATCAAAACCTACTGGGACCAGGATAAGGTGTCCAATCCCCCCCATCTTGTCTGCTCCTGGAGTTGTCCTGATATCCCTTCAAGGATCATGAAGATGATGAACTTATATTCTAATATTTTGAGACAGTTACAGAATGTATTTATCTACTTTTTCAATAATCCATAGAATGTTAACTATAAAATAATGGTGACTTGCCATTAGTGAACTGCCAAGTTAGTGACTTGCCCCAAGATTATTTCAATCTAAACTCAATCGAAAACAAAAGATGAGACTAAGACAATTATAGTAACAGTGAGAGGAACTCACATGGATAAAGCACTTTACATAATCATCTTATTTGTGCTTCTCAACAATCCTCAGGTGAGTGTCATTTTCTCCATTTTATATATGAAGAAGTTGGCTAAGTAACTTACCCAGGGTTAGTAAGTAATTCTCTGCAGGTGGATTTGAATCTATTTCTTGGAGAGCACTACTCTTTGGAGGAAACTGAGGCTCAGAGATTATGAGCTAAGATTCCAATCCAAGCCATATAGCCATGTCAGCA
The DNA here is from genome assembly GCA_028658325.1 of Potorous gilbertii. Lineage (NCBI taxonomy): Eukaryota > Metazoa > Chordata > Mammalia > Diprotodontia > Potoroidae > Potorous > Potorous gilbertii. The sequence continues at coordinate 21,791,972 of CM053772.1, forward strand.
CTTTCCACCATAGCATATTACCATATTACCTCTGGAATAAATTAAACAGTTTCTCCTGAATGAGGTTTCATCAACGCCAGCACTGTCCTCAGCTTCGCTAACTTTTCAGGTTCAAAACAAATAAGCTGAGTAGTAGAAAGGACAACAAGGCTGGATCCCTGGGTTCTAGTCCAAGATCTATGTGTGACTTTAGGCAAATCCCCCTCCCTCACCCCTTCTCTGGTGCTGGTCCCTCAGTCTCATTGTCATCTGTAAAATTAAGTGGTTGAACAAGACATCCAAAATTCTGTGTCTTCATCTGTGAAAATTACTGACCTAAAGCTACCAGAATTAGTTGACAACTGGTGAGGCAAAGTTATTGATTAATTTCAATGCTTTTTTCTCCATTGAATTCAGTCAAACTTGTTTCTAGAATTATAGGATCCAGAGCTGGAAGACATTTTAGAGGTTGCTTTGTTCATTTTACTAATAAGCAAACTGAGGCTTACAGAGGGTATTTTGTCCAAGATCACCCCATAGTAAGGGTTTAAATGTCTACACAGCCTAAGCGAACCATCACCTTAATTCTAGTCCTAGAGGCATCTAATTCTGGAGTCTAAAAAGTGAGTTTTCTATTCATTGGCATAACAAAATAATTTCCTTCTATGAGTTTCTTCCCTCTACTCTAGAAATAAATCAATGCGGTCTTTTTTGGAGGATAAGGGAAAATCTGGAACTTAAGAATAAAATTCAGGGACGCAATGGTCTGCTCTTACCTTACCTGCTTCCCTCAGTTTGGTGAGAAGAACAGTACTGAAGAAAAGTTACCATGTCCAAGTTTTATAACTTGGGAAAACATGGGGGGCCAATGGCAGGTCTGAAAGCTATCTTCATACTTGTGATCCAGTAAGGGCATCACGGGGATTTCAAGTTTCATAATGGAAGGAATTCCTACCACTACCAATTTTGCCTCTCTACCATGCACAGACAATGGTTTTCCCACAAGAGAGTCACAACATTTTAATACAACAATGGTTTCCGCACAAGAGGGGCTCAACATTTTAAAATCTCATTCCCTCCCAGAGTGGCAGTCAGCATGGAAAATATCAGGCATGACTTTAATTTATGCATTCTAGAATGTTCCTTACACGTTGCATAAAAATGATTGTACAAATTAAGTCTTTTTCTTTGTAATTAAGAGAAGGCACTCAAGAGTCAGATGTTTAGATTTCTACTTATAGTTTGCAACGGCTTATTTCTTTAAAAGCAAGAAACTATCCTTATAAAAATAACTGTTAAAATTATAATTTCAAATGGAAATGGGATTACTGTTCTGTTATTTTATTTAGAAATATTCTTTTCACATTATAGTTACTATTTTAAGAATAAATATAAAAATAAGTTATTCTATTTTTCGAACAAAAGAATTATTTATAAAGGGTTAACAAGATACTAAAGTCAGAAAATAGAAAAACATTTATGTATTTTAAATTGAATGAAATTATAAAAAAGGAATTTGGGGAAAGCTGAGACTCATTCAATTAAAATAAAAATGTTGATAAAATAACATACCATTTTCAAAGGGTAATTGTCTACATATTCACTATAGTAATCCTGAGTACACCCATGTAAAGTCCATCCTGTGGGGATGGAGAAGACAGAGTAAGGATAGCCAATCATTGAAGAGTATCAGGTCCACATCTGGGAACTATAGAAGCAGCCAGGTTCAGGCTTGATGGCATGCTGACGGCCAGAGGCTGAGGCTGCCAAGAACTCCTACTACCGGTAGTTTATCAACTTCACCGATAAATGTTGGGCAAGATCAAGAGGGCAGAGCTGTGAAGAAATAGGAATAGGGGGGTGGGGGGAAGTTAGCAAAAGAAAGCAGGAGTCAGAAAATATGCAAATGTGCAGGTAAGCTTTCCAAAGGAAAAGCCAATGTGGCTTCTGTTTGCTAACCTATTTTGCTATCCTTGGGGGCTCCTTGGCATGTATTCATCAGACACTAAGTACCCTAGTCAAAGGAATACCACAGTCAATACTTATACAATAGAGACAATCATGTTTTCCTTTATGTCATTTACAAAATCAGGTTTCCCAGAAGGGAACTTGGCTATATTTAGGGAGGGGTAAGTTCTTGGCAAGGACACCCAGTTTGACATTTGCAGGAAAATATCAGAAGTCAGATGAAAAAAAATAACTGACTTTATCATGTATACAAGCTATAGGCTACATCACTCTAACAGAATGAAAACTCCTTGCGGTCAGAGAGCTATTCATTTTATCCATATTTCCCCAGAACCTTACAATGTTCCTGGCACATAATAAATAAGCACTTAAAATATGATTGATTGTTGGATTGGATCCTTCCAAAGAAAAATCACATAAAACATAATTAAATGTACCTTAAAAATAAAGATAAGCACACCAGTGATCACTACAAAACTTTATTTACCACTGAACATGTGTTTTCCCATCTATTAATTTCTTTAGGTAAGTTTAGACCTCCTTGTACCTATAGGTAACTTATAGTTGCTGTTTATACAGGTTAAAATCAAACCTAAATCAAGTTAGAGGTTGAAAAAAATGGGACCTAATCAGTTTAGGGGCTGAAGAACAGTGGGAAAGAAACCAGCAGATTTTCATTTTACCAGGAAGGAAACAGACTTTTAAGGAGCCAGCTCTGTCTGCATACAACAATGAAGCTTTATGTCTTTATACAATGAGAAGTCAAATTGTCCTCGGGAGTCCAATTCCCAGTACCAGCCCCATTTCTCCATGATCACTTGCCTCCTGCCCATGCTGCCTAATGACCCTCACTGCCAAGGAGGGCAGTCAGTATGATTCAAATAACCATTAACAAAATGGCTGGGTAATTAGCTTTTTTATATAGTTCTGGTCTGCAAGAAGTTGATGGATTTCTTTGTTCATTAACAATCTATTTAACAACCATAAATTTAAAGCTGCTGTTTTCTTTCAACCTAGGGTTAAAGAGGGGAAGGCATGGGTTATACTCCAGCAGACTCTAAGGGTGGGTAATTATACCTGGAAACAAAACAAGATAAAAGGTCCCATATTTCAGGAAACATCATGATGCTTAACTTAGAAATGAAAGTTGGCAAGATTTTCCTGGCCAGAAAGCATCAGTGGCTTCCCATTGTGTCTAGGATAGGAAACAAACTCCCCCAAAGCAAAAAGGGGTAATGGACAGACGGTTGATCTCAGGGTCCAGCAGACCTGACTTCAAATCTCATCCTACCTTCCCCTGGCTATAGCACTCTGGACAAGTCACATAAAGTCTCAGTGCCCACAGATAACTCTCTAAGATTCTAATTTGCCAAGCTGTATTACTAGATCTTCACTAAGAGTTTCTTAGATTAAAGAAATCATAGTATCTATCAACAGATAGACAGACAGACAGATAGATAGATAGATAGATGATAGATAGATAGATACATATTGGTTTCATATGTCAAGAAGAGTTTATACATGTAAATACAGATATAAATTATATATGTGCATATGCATACATTCATTTATTTATGCACTCATCTTGGCATGTAAAGCCTTCACATCTTGCCCCAACTTATCTTTCCATTCTGATTTCATGTGACCTCTTCTCACACTCTTCACTTCCAGTCAAACTGGACAACCTTTGTAGGTGTCTGTCTTCTGCTCCTGTCCATTTGCACAGGTTAATGCCCCATGCATAGGGTGTTCCATTCACCCCAGTCTCTTGGAATTCTTAGCTCCCTTCAAAGCTCAGGTTTATCTAGTGCTACCTCCTATAGAAGTACTTTTCTGATTTTGCTAGTGCTAAATTCTTTGGTATAGTTTGCATATATTTTGTATTTCCTTATCTGTGAACATGATGCGTTACTTCCCGAATTGTCAGAGTGGAAAGCCTCCCAGGTGTGGGAAACAGCCAGAGAGAATGTCCAGAGTCAAGAGATGGGGAGATGGGAGAATCTTGTTTGAGAAACAGCCAGGAGTTCAGTGTCCCTGGACTGAAGAGTTCATGGCAGGGAGTGAGTTATAAGATTGGAAAAGTAGGAGGGGGCTGAGTTACCAAGGGCTTTGGATACTAGACTGAACATTTTCTACTTTTCTATGATGAAAGGCTAAACACACTTCACTCCATTAATGTAATGGAATATTATCATACCCTAAGGATGAATATAAAGATTTGAGGAAGACATAGATGAACTGACATAGACTGAAATAAAAAGAAGCAAAATAGCAATATAAACCATGACCACAGCCATGCTGTTGGGGGAGTTAGGACACTAGTAGAGCTGGAAAGACATTTGAATTAACTCATACACTTGTACACCAAGGCTCAAGGCTGTTGTGAACTAAGACTAGAACAGAATGGGGCAGATTGAGTCAACTTTGCCTTCACTTGCATGGATCTGGAACATGGCCATGGACCCTTGGGGTGAGAAGGCTAGAAAAAAGTGTTAGGGAATTGTCAAAGAGTTCTGAGAACACAGACTTTCTTGCTGACTGCCTTCAGTGCTCTTGTTATTAATTTTATCTGCTTTTCCCTTCCTGGACCTTTTTTCACTGAACTGGAGTTGTTTTAAAATCTCTTACAAGAGACTTCTTACTAGATGAAGGAATGGAAAGGGATATATTTAGAAATGAGCATGATATGAAAAGAAAATACCAATAAAATAATGTTTGAAAGAACTTTCTAAATGTAAGAGAGACTCCAGTTGTAAAGGGCTGTGCCTTGATATTTGAATCAGCAACAAGGATGGGGGCGTGAAGATACCAAGACAAGCTACTTACTGCCCTTCAGTGCTCATGAGCTGCCTGCCTGAAGCACTAACATATTGTATCCCTTGGGGAAACTACAAATGGTTGACCAGGAAACTGGCAATGTGATGTCAGAGCCAAGTCCAAGATAAGCTTGATTATTTATTTGGTCAACAGGAATTGGTAAGCATGAGTGTGTGGTGTTGAGTACGGACCAGATCAGTACTTTGACCATGACAAGCAGCAAGAAATTTGATTATGAAGATGAATGTTAATGACCAAACTGGGCTGTGGGCTCATTAATGAAGAAAATAGCTAGAAACATCTTCAACGGACAATCTGGTCACGTTGGAACACATGAAAACGTTGAGCTCTGAAAACCTTTTCAATCTCCCACATGAAAATGGAGACAGGCATTGACAATTTGCCACAGAAATACTTATTTTCCTTAAGCCCAAACTCTAGCATCGACATCCCCAGTAGGAAGTCTGATATTTATTTTGGAATATGTTTCTAAGAAATTCATATTTTCAATTAAATTTTGAAATGTGGAGCTGTGCTGGGCATGCATCAACATGATCAGAGTTGTACAAAGTAACTCCTACTCTGGAGGAAGGCCCTCATGGAAGACTATCTTACTATATAATCTATAAAATATTACAAAAATACTAAATGAGGAAAAAATGCCTTTCTAACTCTTTCAGAATGTTGTCAGGCATTTCCTGGACAATATGGCTCATAAAGTTTTCATATTTAGATCTACAAAAGAAGATGGTAGAATATTAGAGATATTAGGAACCTTATAAATTATCTAATCCAACTCACTCAGTGGTGGATTAAAAATGCTGGGGCTCCTAAATATGAATGTCTGTAAAATGTACTATGTACATTTTTTAACTGTGATCCACTTTCAAAGTGGAAAACAGGTTTTATTTTGTGATTTTACACATTTTTGATATTTTAGTTCAAGATTAAAATAAGAAATATTGATCTATTTAATTTTTGGATTATAACAGAGTTTCAATGGATTCAGAAAGTGAAAATATATACATATGTGCATGTGCATTGTGAATACATACATATGCATATGTGTGTACATATAAGCATGTATATGTGTACATATGTGTGCATGTATTTATCACATGTCTCCGAGAGAGGGGGACAGAAACAGAGAAAGAATAAATGGAACAGACCTATCCTTTCCTGTCCTACAAGTATGTTACCCCTACTCTGTCTTTTATTTCTTCCCTTCATTGACTTGACCATCCAGCTAACCACTTCAAGTAGACAATGTCTCCTACTCTTGAATCTCATTGTCTCCATCCAAGCCCATCTGCCATTCAAACACATTCAACCCACAATCCTAGATCACTCCTACCACTTGCTCTCTCCAGTCATAATCCTAAACTCATGGACATTGCTGGGGAAACTCATGAAATCATGTCCACTGGATACCTTACAAATCCTAACAAATAAAAAACCCTGTCATCTAACTTCAACTGGGCCCTCAGGCTATATGACAATTCTTTTATGCATCTCTGATAGATTCTTATAATGGAAAAAAAACCACAACTCCTTTCAAAATAGTACTTGAATCAGGACATTGCAAAATTAAAAAAAAAAACAAACTTGAAAGTATTTCTTACTAATACACAGTTCCTTAATGACCATGCCAAGACATGTTCAGGTGATAAGTTAATGAGTAGATACAGGGGAGGTTGTGTGTATGTGTGTGTGTGTGTGTGTGTGTGTGTGTGTGTCCCAATGGATATATGCATTTTGTGGGAAGAGACTAATTCATTTTTATCTTTCTGTCACTAGTATTCAGTACATAGTAGGTGCTTTCTAGAGGTCGATTTTGTTGAACTGAATGAACTACAAGGAGATAACTGCATGTATGTTTTTGTGTGTGTGTGACTGCAATACAATGTAAACTTAAGGACAGAAACAGCTTCCTTTCTTCTCTCTTTCCTTTCTTCCTTCCCCTTTCTCCCTCTTTTCGTTTCTTCCACTTTCTCTCCTTTCCTTTCTCTTCCTTCTTTCCTTCCTGTCTTTCCTTTTCCTTCCTCATTCCCTCTAGTTTTCTTCTCTCTTTCCCTCCCTGCTCTTGTAACTTCTTTATTTTTTTCTTTCTTTCTTCCTTCTTTCTACTTCCTTCCTTCCTTCCTTCCTTCTTTCTCTTTGTATTCCTAGCACCTATGGCTGGCACATAGCAAGAGTTCAATACTTGTCAAACAATGGATCCCTGAACACAGCCTGTCAGAAGGGATATCAGAAGTTAGCACATGTCCTTGAAAAAGGCTTCAGATCTATGAGTTTGGGAACAAATTTACTCTCAGAACTTGATGACATTATGGAATGACCCAAATTAGGAAATCAACTTGATCCTCAAAGCAGTTTAGAATTATAAGCTTGGAGTCTCCAGGAAAAGATGTGGCCAATTTTCTGAAGTGGCTGACTGATGGAAACTACTGAGTGAATCTGCTACTGGCCTATTAATTAAAGAGAAGTTCAGGGATTCGGCAGTCAGACAAATTCAATTACGGGTTCCCTAATGAACCTGGCTGTGCCAAGCCCAGTGGATATTTACTGACGGAAAGACACTGCCATGCCGATTGCTCATTCTGAATTTTCTTAAATAAGAGACAGGAATGGCACAAGGGAAGAAGCACCACATTTGGTGTCAAGGGGCCCGGGTTCTAGACCTGTTCTGCTACTTGCTAGGTGTGTTACCCTCTAGATGGCACAGTGGGTAGATTGCTGGGTTTAGCATCAAGGAGGCATGGGTTCAACTCCTCCTTTACATGCTTGAGGTTTAGAGTGGATGGCTTTTTAATATTCTTTCAGCTCTAGGTGTAGAAGAACATTTGATTTCTTTCACCCTTTGTTTCTTCCTCATCAAATGGGGATGTTAGTAGTGGAGAATAAGGCTATGATCATTTATATAGTGTCTACTACATACCAAGAGCTTTTCAAATATTGTTACATTTGACCCTCACAACAACTCTGGGAGGTAGATGCTGTTTTTATCTACCTTCACCACCTCCTTTTCTTCAGTTGGTGAAACTGAGGAAAACAGAGGTTAAGTGACTTGTCCAGGGTCACACTGCTACAAAGTAGCTGACACTCTAATTGAACTCAGGGCTTCCTGATTTCCTAGCCCAGTCCTCTGTCTACTGTACCACCTAGCTGCCTCAGTACTATATTTTGTATTAACTACTTCCCAGGACTGTGGTAAGGCAAATACATATTCATCACTGAGTTTATTACTAAAGGCAGAGAAGGTATTGTTTCATCTTTGAACTCCTCCCCTGTGGTGCATCTGCTGGTCCAGTTTTCGTCATGTTTACTTGTGGTCAGGACCTGGGATTTCATTGTGTAAGGAACAACTTCTACCAATTCAGATCATCAACCATTCTTCAACTGATCAATCACTAATTAACTTAGAGTCTTAGGGAGTTGTCTGGGACACAACTTTTACTCAGTTCTTTGGATTTCAAGGCTTCCTTTCTGTGTAGGTCACTGTTGTCACTTACTGGACACCAAAAGAGTAACGAATTTTTTTTGGAGGAGGAAGAGGAAGGGAGGATTGGAACACTGAATTCATTAGTAGAAAATTTCTATTGAAGACACCCCTTCTGTCTATGTAGATCATCATTTATGGTCTTAAAGAGGTAAATGAGGGTTCCGAAAAGTTAAGGTCTATAGTCCTAGCTCACACAGAGTTGTCCCCTCTGCCCTTTGACTCCATATTTCTATCAAAATGCTAGTAATTGGAGAAAAGTGTGTTGAAGATGCATGAACCTTCCATAACATCCGAGGGTTTGGGGAAAGATGGAAAAATTCTAGGGCTAAAAACTTTAGGGCTGAAAGAATGTGTCTGGGAACCAGGAAACTGATTCATTAATGATGCTACCTGGTAAAGTCCCTCTTACAAAGCCTACTGAGTGGGACTTTAAAGGTAAGGAGTATGAAGAGTACGGTCATTTTTGTGTTGTTAATTCTTGGTTTACTAAAGAAAGTTTTACCCTTCATTATTCTTCTATCTAGACCAGGAAGACCCCAAATAATAAGGCCCAGTGGATTGAGGGCTGGACCTGCAGTCAGGAAAACCTGAGTTCAAATCCAGCCTCAGCTGAGCGACCTTTGGCAAGTCATTTAACCCTATTTGCCTCATTTCCTCATCTAAGGAATGAAATGGGGACCATGAGGGCACCCAACTCCCAGGGCTGTTATGAGGAGCAAATGAGTTCATATCTGCAGAGCACTTAACACAGGGCCTGGCACATCGTAGGTGCTATTAAATGCTAGCTACTATTTTTAGCTATTATTGTGATGGGCTGGGCTGGGCAGGAGACAGTTCCAGAAAGTTATGCAAGCGGAGTAATAATTCCCAACTGTTTTGAAATTGCTTGAGCTGTTTTGTTTTGTTTTGGTTTCACCACATTGTCTCCTCTCCTAGGAAGCACAGTTTTTTTCTATTCAATTGTTATCCTGGCTATATTTCTAGTTAATTATTCCTTCCATTTCCCCTTCCATAAAATGAAATTCAAAAATCACCTACTGAATTTCCATGACAGCCTCCCCACCTTTGGAGATGCCAAACTATTGTTGTCACTTTGAAAACTGTAAATAGCTTGAAAGATGATATTTAATTTTAAGTCTATGCCAACATTTCAGTGGGAATGCCTTGGTTTTTGAAATCGTGGGAAGCTCAAATCCCATCTGGTACATTTTCATTTTATAATCCTTCCTTGGTGAGTTTTAAAAGTCAACTATGGTACCGCATCTTTGCCTCTGTTGATGCAAGCTCCACATGGAAATCATAGAAAGACATGCCCCCAGCCATAAGCTCTTTCTGCAGTCAATTACTTTAAATGAGCTAGAAACAGGGCAAATAAGTGAGTTGGTATGTGCTAAGAAACCCAAGAAAAATTGGAGGAAGAAAATCATGCACTGATAAGGATGATGTCAACACCCCAACCATAGCCATAGGAATTTTGAATGAGATGGTCTGGAAGACAGTGATTTGCCTGGTCTTCCCCTGCCTAAGCCTTTAAGCAAAATCTGATAATCACTTGTTAAGAATGTTGGAGAGTGAATTCCTGCGTGGAGTAGATAATAGTTACTTAAATATTTAACAAAATTCACAGACCTTAAGTTAGAAATCTCCATCTTACCAGTCAACCATCAAATTGTCCTCTTTCCAGGCCTACCTCCCCAATCCTGTATTAATGAACAAGTATAGGGCTGAGTAAAATAAGGATATTGTGAAGACTTTTCATAATAAAAATATGAGGCATAGTGAATTTTCTAGATAAAATTTCTTTTCTATAAGGCTTCTCTCCTTGGATACCTGAGTTTCAGGTATCCAGGACCGGTGGGTCCCCCTCTCCCTTTTTCCTTTGTGATGGTGCTGCAAAGTGTAGCCAAAACTTGGAACAAACAAAACTTTGTTTGTTGCACTGTTGCCACATCAACACTATCTGCTCCCACTTTTCCCACTCCCCTCTTTTCTAAAGCCACATCAGCAGTTAAGATAGATATTAGATGAGGTAATTGTGTTAGGATAGGTGGAAATTTCCCAGGGCTTGCCTAGTTTTTTGAGTTTAGAGTGTAAGCCTGCCTCCCAGCCAATGGAGAGCTGGGATAGTGGGGAGATGGTTGGGGTATAAAAATTGTGCTTTGATTTCTGTAAATTGCCTCCTTCCATCAGATTCCCCATCCTGATGGAGGGACACCCCTTTCTCACAAGAATTGTAATAAATCATTTTCTGTTCTTATTGAGAAGCTACTTCATTTATTTAAAATTTTGAGTAAGGGTCTTTTTATCCCATACAGGGCTTTATATTTATCCTTAT
>CM053772.1:21803072-21825842 GCA_028658325.1 Potorous gilbertii
GGAAGAAGTTCCAGAAGTCCCTCACTCTCTACAGGGAACTCCCTTTCAGGGGGAAGGTTCATCCTCCATCTCTATCTTTTTAATAACCACCTAGAGCTGTGACCATCTCCCAACAGCCCATAGGATTGTCCATGATTCACTCAGAGAACAGGTATTTATACTTCATAAAGAGGTTACCTGTTGTTCATGCTTTATTAATATGGTAATGCCTCATTATCTCTGTTCACATAAACAGAGGGGGCAGGGAGGAATCAAATCCACTCTCCCCATACAAAGAAGAAAATCCTAATCCATGTTGGTAAATGAGAGGGTGAAAGAATATGGCAGAGAAGACAAAGATAAAAAGAAAGAACTCTAGGCACTTGAAACTAATTACTAGATATAAACCTCTTCCTGTGGATGGGGAAACCAGAACCTCCAAGAAGGAAGCCTCAGATTACACGCTAAGCAGTAATATTAATAAAGTTCCATAGGAAAGAATTAATGTAACATCACAGATCTAGACTTGGAAGGAATCTTCTAGGCAATCCATCTAATCAATATCCCTCATTGTTCAAGGTCACACTGGTCCAAGTCATTCAGAAGCATACAATTTTGGGATTGGGAAAAATTTAACTACAATTCAAGTCAACCCAAACCCCAAATGATTCTCATTAGAGTATAAGTAAAAAAACAAAACAAAACAAAAAACCCATAACTGGCGAATGGTCCTCTGGCCTTTCTCTGAAGAAATCAAGGAGGGGGAACCCACTATCTCCTAAAGCAGCCAATTCTAGTAAAAATGTTCGAAGTATTGCACTACTAGCCTCTAAGGGTGCCTTCCTCACTCTGCCATCATGACACCAGAAGTCAAAGTCCTCTCTTTGTAAGAACTCAATCCTGTTTTAATAGCTGGCTCATTAATCTTTGCCTTAACTTTGAACCCACCTACCTCTTTGGGTATGGATACTTCTCCATGGCCGTCCCATATTTCCAAGCTCATAAAATATTGAAAACTCTAGGTCATGTTCACTAGCTATTTAACAATCACTGAACTTTGACCTTGAACAATTTTTTATCTTTGCCCCTGAGCTCATCACTACTGCTTCTCTCCTATCCCAATCAAGGGAGGGACGTCAACTCAGTACCCTGGTTTATTTATATATTTGCATTCAAGGGTGGGAAGAAGAGAAATAGCCCATCCTTAATAAAGACTCATCACTCCAAGCAATCAAAAAGGTCACAGCATAAATAACAATGTTTCATAATTACATGATAAATAATTTACAGTCATTTGTATAGTAATCAATAAACACTCACTATTTTCTGACGCAAGTATTTGGAGTATTGACTGCCATACAGGCTAAATTAAAAATGCAAATAAAAGGCATAGGTAGGGTCTACATCATTAATGAAAAAGAGATTTTTGATTTAAAAACCATTATTATTGGCAGCTAGGTGGCGCAAAGAACGAAGTGCTCGGCCTGGAGTCAGGAAGACTCATCAACCTGGGTTTGAATCTGGCCTCGGACATTTACCAGCTGTGCGACCCTCAGTAAGTCATTTATCCCTTTTGCCTTGGTTTCCTCATCTGTAAAAGGAGCTAGAGAAGAAAATGACAAACTATTGCAGTATTTTGGCCAAGAAAACCCCAAATGGGATCATAAGGAGTTGAACACAGTTGAAACAACCAAATACCAACAACCGTCATTATAATAGCTAATATTAGCCTACATTTACATAGTAGTTGACAACTGGCAAAACATTTACCCTGGATATAATTTATATGGTCCTTACAATAAGCCTGGGAGGTAAGTGTTGTTACTATTCACATTTTATACATAAGGGAACTGAGGCAAAGAGAATTTAAGTGAATTGCCCAAGGTCACACCGTAAGGAAGTAGCTGATATTGAATTTGAACTCAGGTCTTCCTGAGTGTCATTCAATTCTATGATGGAAATTTTTGAAATGTTAAGACAAAATATAAGGACCACTCTAACCATAATTTGTTTTTTCACATCTGTCCCATAATCCAGTATTCAATAGAACCTATAACACAGAGACACACACTTTCCATAGGCATAAGCCTTAAGAAAAGATTAACTTACACAATTTTAATACAAGAAAACAAGGTTACTTTCAGTATTATCATTGAATTCATTTTCTTTAAAAAGTTTAGATGTGTTAAAAATTTACTGCCTGTCACATCCCCTTTCATCAGTCCAACAGACTTTGTTTCCATTGTAGGATATCCACTGGTAATCTGAGCATATCCAAGGCAGAACCCCCACCTTTGCATCATTCATAATATCTGGTCACTGAATTCAGATGGCTCTGGAGAAGTGAGGCTGGTGACCTGCACAGCGCACCCTCACTCAAAACAAAGTCAAGTGCAAGTCATGCCATCGCATGGTCTTCTTCAGCAACAAAGAACAAACACACACACACACTCAAGCACGGTGAGCAACACAAAGGAAGCCCCTAAATGATGGCTTCTTGAAGGATTACAGAATATAAAACTGAATTCCAAAGAAAGCTTTTTTAAAAGTAACATTTCAATAAAACATTTTTGTAATGACCTACCTGTTTGAGCTCTTTCATCTGACTACTGAAATATTCTCCTACTTGATCTCCTTCCTTTCAGGCTTTTCCCCTGCCAATCCATCCACCACAAAGCTGCCAAGATAACCTTCCTAAAATCTGACCACTTCACTCCCCTGGTCAAGAAGCTCCATTGGCTCCCTATTGCTTCTAGTATCAAAAACTAACTCCTCTTGCCACTACTCAATTCCCTGTAAAGTTTAGTACCAGGCTACCTTCCCAGACTTATTTCACATCATTCCCAATTTACAATGGGAATTCTGTCTAGGTTACTATCCAATTGTTAATAACCTGATGTATTTTCCCTGATGGCAGGGCAGAATTCTGCCTGAATTCCATTGCCTGCTGCAGCTGCCACTAATAAGTTCCCAAAAGAAGATTACCAGCACAATTGATTTTTCTTGCGTCAAACTGCCTAATATTCACTAGATCCTCTACTTCCAGAATGCTGCTCAGTCATTCTGCCTAGTGCTTAAGCATGACATCTGTCTCATTGAGTTGGTATCTACCATGAACTCCTCTGGGATCAAGCTCAATGAATGCAGGCAAAGACCTACCTCATCATAGATGCTGTCATTCTTGTCGAAGTCTTTAGCCTTCCTGGGAAGTATATGGACATGAACATGCTGAAAATACAAAAAAAAAGAAGAAGAAAAGACATTATCCCTTTTTATATTTTTAAATTTGACAGTGATGTTTCATGAAGTCCTATTTTTCCATATTGGTTCCCACTGTATTATCTTTTTCAGGGGAAGAAAATATTCACCTGCTCTAAGTGGATCTGAAATCTGCTGAGAAAAGAGAACAAAAATAAACAAGAACAAGATGATGGTGGGATAGATGAGATTATGAGTGGAACGCCAGCAAGTTGAGATGGGCCCAGTGGAATTATTTCTAGTTTTAATTTATTTCATACTTAAGCAGAGCTTGGATATGACAGCAATCTTTAAGGGGAAAAAAAAGTTGATGTCCATGAGTCCGAAACTGACAGGAAATGAGAAATGATGAAACTCAAATTGTAGAAGAAAATTAGCAAGTGTAGGAGGTGGAAATGTAGACAAGATACCAAGAAGTGACACAGGAGGATTCCTTGAACTCCGCCTATTTTCTTCAGATACACTCAGGTCATTGACATAGTAACGCTATTATGCTGAGAACATGAATCAAGGTAGCCAGCATAGCTAATTGAATGTATTTTTCGAGTCTAAAATGCTGTTTGACTTCCATTACCTACTCTATTATATTTAGGTGGAAGTTAAACCTTATTCCTGCCCTTGATCCAGGTTCTAGCATGTATTATGAATCCTGGGGAGAAATGTGATTATGAAAGGCCTGAATACAGAGTTGGGGGCAAAGACTCAAATGCCCCTTCCCTGTCTCTCCCATCACCCCTTTCTGTTTACTCTTCCTAAGCTCAGAATCCCTCCCTAAAGCAGCCCACAGAATTCAAGATTAAGTTTCTATGTGGCTTCACTGCACACCAAGGAAAAAATGATATGCTATTAAAATGGGAGGCATGACGAAAACAGTGCCAAGATGAATGGAGCAGATAATAGCTCCATTTGAGGAGAGTCCCTAAGACGGACATCTTTTTTTGGTCAGCAGACACAGATTCCATTGCTGCTGAATTTTATGAGCTAAGTTACAAAGCTCATAGGAGTTTAAGGGAGAAATCCAGTGAAAGAAATGAAGTCAACAATTCCCCTAGGAATAGCATTCCCACCAGGAAACCATGCAGGGAAGGAGAGAAGTAGAAATTCATCAAGCCTTGATTGAGGAAGCTAGGAGATACAGTGGATAAAATGTTGGACCTGGAGGCAGGAAGACCTGAGTTCAAAGCCTGTTTCAGACACTAATTAGTTCTATGACCCAGGGTAAATCACTTGACTTTACTCAGACTCAGTGTCCTCATCTGCAATGTAGGGATAACATTGGCCCTTACTCTCATAGGACAATTTTCATCAAATTAAAGTGACAATACATGTATTTGTATTACATGCTTTGCCAACCTTTGAAATACGTCATCGTCGCCATCATCATCATCATCATCACTGTTGTTGTTGCTATTCGATGCTTGGAACAGGTGCAGTCACCATAGATCTACCCCCTCCCTTGGGAAACACCCAGGCAACAGCATAGTACCAAAAGTTTGAATGCACTGCTAATCCTTGACATCTAACTGGCACTTTATACTTTCAGAAGCACTTCCCTCATATATCATGCCTTTCGGTCACCCTTTGGTAGATATGAGAGGTATCTTAAGTCCTAAAAAGCAGTATAAGGTAGTGGAGAGAACCCTCATTTTATATTAAGAATACCTGTTTCAAATTCTCCCTCTGATACCTACTTGCTATGCGCCTATGGGCAAGTCATTTACTCCCTGTGAGCCTCAGTTTCCTCATCTATAAAATGAGAAGAGTTAGACCAGATGATCGCTAAGGGCCACTCCAGCTCTAAAGCTGATTGCTATTTTGTGGGTGAATAAATTGAGACACATAGCTGTGTGATGTGATTCAGAGTTAATGAGGTGGTGTAGTAGGTAGGGTATTATACTTGGAGTCAATAAAATCTAGGGTCAAATCCTTCCTCAGACATTCCCTAGCTGCATACCTTTGGGCAAGTCATTTAACTTCTGTCTTCTTTAGTTTTCTCATATGGAAAAGGGAGATACTAATAGCATTTTCCACCCAGGGGTATCAGGAGGCTTAAAGGAGACAATAAGCCTTGTAAAGTGCTATGTAAATGTTAACAATGATGATGAGGAAAGAGAGTAAGCTCCCTTCAATCAGGAACCCTGTCAAGCCTAACTCTGGCATTTCCCCCACAATTTAGCTCTCTATTCTGTGGAGAACAGAAACTTCATGAATGTTTGCAGAATTGAATTAATTTAATTTAATTATTTAATTATGTGATAGGGTCAGAGAAGATCTTGGAAGTAATCAAGTAAAATCTCCTTAATTTATACCCTTAACCTCAAATAATACTATGAGTCTATCATGGGGAAGTAGGGGTGGAGATGTTGTGGCTAGAATCCAGGTTTCCTGACTCCATCTAGAAGGGGTTGTGCTCTGTGAGCAGTAGCTCAAAAGAAAGGTGAGATGCACAAATTTATGGGCATCTTCACTCCAAATGTGCATGGGGACCATTTGTGGCTGACGTGTGGCATAGCCTTCCCATCTTGTGTGGGTCTGATTGCCATAGTCTGACATACTGTATCCCAACTCCAACATAGTGATGTCCCTTTGGTTCCCTTCAAGCAAAAAAGGACAATAACCAACCATCCAATACTGTTTCTCTACTGTACCACACCCACAACAACTAGTTCAGGGATTGGCAGAAAATCAGATCATAAAGAATTTTTAAAATAAAATAAGTGAATTAAAAAAAAGTTGAAGGCATATAGTCCAGGTTTACAAGTACAATCAAGTAGAAACTCTTTTGCAGTGTCCCAAATCCCTAATCTTATACTTTCTGTTTCACCTGGAACTCTCTTCCTCATTGTGGGTTGGCCAATATCACCCTGCTCTCAAACTTAGGTCAGCACGACATCCCTACCAGCTGCTTTGTTCCCACATAAGAGCAACGGAAATGTTGCTGCTTTGGGGGGTATGCCTCGGCACAACTAATGCAGGAATAAAATTAGTCATCTGTCAAAGGCACAGACATCTATGACGGCCTCTGACCCTGTTTGTCATTGATTTCCGTCATTCAGAACACCAGCAATGGAGAGATGGATGGCATGGGGCTCCCTTTAATGAAATGGAGAGCTTTCCATATGTGTATAGGCTGGTCTCTTTCATCTGGAAAACTAAAAGACAAGCTCAACACCCAAACTCTGTCCCATTTAAACCAGCCTGCTAGCTGTGCCCTAGTTACCACAATAGTCATCTCCCACCTTGGGGCCTTTTGCTCAGGTAGGCCCATGTCAGAACTAGACTCTCTTCTCATGGCTATCTCTTATCATCCCTAGTTTCCTTCGAAGCCCAGCTCATGAGTGACCTGCTCTATGAAGCCTTCTATAAAAAATATATTTTAAATTTATTAATTTTTAATTATTTTATATATTTATACATAAATTTATTCATATTTGATAGTATTATATAATATTAGCATGATATACACTAGAATGATTATAAATTAATATCCATTTATTAATTATTCATTTAAAAATCTTTATTTTTTTTAAACCATCACCATTTATTAGTGCTAGTGCTCTCTTGAAATAACTTTGAATATACTTGACTTCTTTAAAAATGAAGTAATACAATAGTATGCCAACAATGAGAGACCAACTGACTAATGCTTCCCATCACATTGTCTCCCCTGTTGGAAGGGGTGCTTCTTAACAGTGGTATGTCTCTCTTTTCTATTTGTGTCTATTCACACTGAATTGAGAAGGGAAAGGGGGAGAGGAATGAACATTCCTACTATGTGCCAGGCACTGTGCTAAGTGCTTTTTACAAATATCATCTCATTTGATCAGTAAGAACATAAAGGTTTCATTCATTCATTTATGAATGAACAAAATGAAGGCACTTGCGTTGCATCATATAGTTAGCATTTATGTAGCATTTTCAGGTTGGCAAAGTATTTTTCACATATTATCTTATTTGTTCATCACAATAACCCTGTGATTTAGGTACATGTTAGTATTATCCCATTTTACAAATGAAAAAAACAAACTGAGAAAAGTGGTGACTTGCCTAAGGTCACACAGCTAATATTGGTGCAAGGTAGCCTTTGAACTGAGATCTCCTTGGGTCCAAAGCCAACACTTTCTTCTTCTGTGTCACCTAGTATCCTTTACATAGAATATAAACTCTCTAAGGGCAGAAATCATTTTATCTCTGTTTTTGTATTCTCAAGACCAAAGATAAGTCCTTACATTGAGTGGATGCCTAAGAGCTGTTTCTGGAATAGTACTGAGATGAAACTGGAGAGGTACCAAGCTAGGCACTAACAATTAGGTTTTTAAGTATCCTGGGTTATGTTGATGGATCATGATTGCTGTTGAGTTTCCATGATGTATTAGCTCAGTACATCATCTGGGCATCATAATTCTGAAGACAGATATATGAGTCTGAACTCTACTGAGGTTGGAAAGAAGCTTCCAGCCACCGGGCACCTTTACATTTTAAGTTGTGAAAATTAAGATGTTTTCAAGTCAAAGGAAAGAGTCAAGATTGAAGCTAGAGCTCCAGAAAGTTCCATCTGACTCAGAGAGTCTGGAAATTTGCCCATTTTCTTTTGTCTTTACTCCTTACATGGTGGGAAAAGCCTTTGCTTCCTCTCCTGTAATGCTCTCTCGATAGGGACAAAAATTAAAAGGGGCATGTGGCTATGTGAGTTTTTTCTCCTCACTTTCCAAATGGTTAGCAGTGAAGAAGAAGAAGGTGGAGGAGGAGGAGGAGAAGAAGGAGAAGAAGGAGGAGAAGAAGAAGGAGAAGAAGGAGGAGAAGAAGAAGGAGGAGAAGCAGGAGAAAGAGAAGGAAGAGGAGAAGGAGGAGGAGGAGAAGAAGAAGAAAAAGGTAGAGGGAAGGAGGAGAAGAAGAAGAAAAAGAAGAAGAAGAAGGTAGAGGAGGAGGAGGAGAAGAAGGAGGAGGAGGAGGAGAAGGAGAAGAAAAAGGTAGAGGGAAGGAGGAGAAGAAGAAGAAGGTAGAGGAGGAGGAGAAGAAAAAGAAGAAGAAGGAGGAGAAGAAGAAGAAGAAGAAGGAGGAGGAGGAGTAGACGGAGGAGGAGGAGAAGGAGGAGGAGAAGAAGAAGAAAAAGGTAGAGGGAAGGAGGAGAATAAGAAAGAGGAGGAGGGGGGGAGGAGAAGGAGGAGGAGAAGAAGAAGAAAAAGAAGAAGAAAAAGGTAGAGGGAAGGAGGAGAAGAAGAAGAAGAAAAGAAGAAGGTAGAGGAGGAGGAGAAGAAGGAGGAAAAGGAGGAGAAGAAGAAGAAGGAGGAGGAGGAGGAGAAGAAAAAGAAGAAGGTAGAGGAGGAGAAGAAGAAGAAGAAAAAGAAGAAGAAGGTAGAGGAGGAGGAGAAGAAGGAGGAAAAGGAGGAGAAGAAGAAGGAGGAGAAGAAGAAAAAGAAGAAGGTAGAGGAGGAGGAGGAGAAGAAGAAGAAGAAGAAAAAGAAGGAGAAGAAGAAGGAGGAGGAGGAGGAGAAGAAGAAGAAAAAGGAGAAGAAGGAGGAGGAGGAGGAGAAGAAGAAGAAAAAGGAGAAGAAGAAGAAGGAGGAGGAGGAGGAGAGGGAGAAAAAGGAGAACAAAGAGAAGAAGAGGAGGAGGAACATAAGGAGGAGCTTAAAGCTTACAGTGCTTTATATGTACCCTATTTTACTGGTAAGGAAACTGAGGCAGACAGAGATTAAGTAACTTGCCCAGGGTCACAAAGCTGGTAAGTGTTTGAGGCCAAATTTGAACTCAGGTGCTTGCTGACCTCCATGTCCAGTGAGGACACTGACATTCCAACGCCCTAAGCAAGCATCCAAATGCTCAGGGCAATAGGTGAACAAACATAGTGAGACTTTTCCTTAAACGTATTTGCAGTCACTTCTGAAGAATTCTATAGCAGACCAATCAAACTGAGGGAAAAGATGATAGATCAGGTGATCACAAGATCACAGATTTAGAACCTGAGATCTTAAAGGAACATACTTTATAAATGAGGAAACTGAGAGGTTGAGTGACTTACCCTGGGTCACACAAGCAGGTGGGTGTCTGAGGCAGGATTTGAACCCTGGTCTTCCTACCTCTATGACTCCCGTCACTAACTCAGGCATCCCAAGAAGAAAAACAGCCTGGAGTAACACGTAGAGCCAAACCATTTCTTTTTTCTCTACATAACAAATGACGTGATCATTGTGGAAGTAAACTGTATGAACAAATACTTTTTTTAAAAAATGGAGAGTTAATGGGCATGTAGACCACTTATGACATCCAGTGGGGAATGGGAACATTTTCATGGTTTGTTCACCTTTACAATGGCAGTGATGTTTTTATAACATCGTCATGTAGCATAACAAAATATATCCACTTGGTTTAAAAACAAATCTCTTTGGGGAGAGTCAGGAGGATGAAGTAATCATGATGAATTAAGAAGGCAGGTGTTTGATTGGAGAACTTGACTTTTTCTATATTCCATTGCAATGAATACAACCACTATGAGAAATTTCCCTACTGTTTGTGTAATAGACCTAAGCAGGAACAGGGAGAGTCAATTACATCTCAAGTGGCTCCTTCGGTTTTTCTTTGCTAAATGAGTTAAAGGGAAGCAGAGCAGGAGAACAACTGTCATGGAGAGACAAACATCTGGGCTTGGGGGACACATTCCCCGTTCTTCTGCTGATCAAATGTCTCCACTTTTTTTTTTAACTTCTTGGGTTTCTTCCCTGTGGCAGCTCCTAATTCTGAAATTATAGCAGGGCTTCCATGTTGTGTAAACACAGAAGCGACTTTTATTTCCAAGTAGAGCAACTGACAGAAACATTTATGGGATCCAAGAGATGATATCAGGTTGTAAAAAGCATTTACCCTTCATAGGGGCAGCTTACTGTGTTGTGTGGTTATCTGCCTTATGGAAACCAAGAGACAACTGCCTAGTCCAAAGACTCTCAGGTGAATAATTCTATTTAAAAATTATTGATATCTTTGTTTATATATCACCTTTATTCCCCAACAGATTCTTCCTTTCTCTTGCCCAGAGAGCTATCCTTGAAAACAAAACTACCAAGAGATGAAAGGAAAAATAGTTCAGTAAAATTAGCTAACAAGTAGGCACTTAGGAAATACTTGATTCTTTCCTCCCTTCATTTCTTTTTTTCTTATATCCTTCCATCAATCTTTCCTCCCTTTCTCCCCTCTTCTCTCCCTTCCTTCCTCCTCCCCTTCTTTTTTTCCCACCTCCCTTTCTTCTTTTTCATTCCTTCTTTCCCTCCTTCCTTCCTTCTTTCTTTCCTTCCTTTTTTTCTCTCCCTCCTTTTCTTTCTTCCCTTCCTAAAATATGAAACTCAGAACAAAACACAAAAGGACTGGCCTAACAAGTCCTATGGAGAAAAACAAATCCCTATGATCCAGACCATTATATACAGCTAGATGGCTGGGTCATTGTGTTCCACCAACCAGCATATATGTAGGGGCAGGCACTGAAGAGGGACTGAGTTAGTTCCAGGATTAACTGGAGGAAGGCAGCATGGTCAACATTCTGCAGAGCTTTTAATGATCCCAAGCTGCTCCCTGACATAAAAACTCATCTCTTAAAAACGATAGGCACATAGAGCAGAGCTCCAGCACACCTTCCTTTCTTTACACATGTGGCCCCTGATTATAGAGAGGTTAAATGATTTGCCCAATGGCACATAGGTACTTAGTGATAGAACGAGAATCTCAAGTCAGGTCTTGGGCCTCTAAGGCCAATGGTCTTCTTGTTTCTTTCCTTGTGACACCGTGAGGTAGCAATCTTGGAGCACCCTCATCTCCCATGCAGGTGGTCAAGCTGACAGCAGAGATTTTCACAAGAAAGGTGTCCAAGCTATGGTCTCTTGAGAATGAGTTTCATATAAGAACAGGTAAAAAATGTGTGAGCCATGGAACATGGGGTCTCAAAAAGAGGCTGGTACTGGATAGATCCTAGAGTGGGGGGCACTGCACCCATGCACTATAAAACAAATATAGAAAGATCTCTAGTATTCTGGGAAGATCCTCTGCCCAGGAATAATAAGGATGAGAATAGCAGAAAATGAGAAGGCTTAGAAATATTATGATTTACATGACTAAAATGGAAATCTTTTACATGATTGCACATATATAACCTATATCAAATTGTTTACCATTCTAGGGAGAAATGAGGTAAAGAAGGGACACAGAAAATTTGTAAGTCAATTTTTTAAATGAAAATAGTCTTTACATGTGATTAGCAAAAAATAAAATATTATTAAAATACTCTTAGCAATAAGGACATTTGGGATAAATTAAAAAAGAAATGTTGTGATTTATCCTGATAAAAGAATCCTAGACTTAGACCTAGAAGGGACCTCAGAGATCTAAGATTCTTCATTTTACGAATGAGGAAACTGAGGCATAGAGATATTAAGTGACTTGTTCACAAAGGTAGGTTCATGGTCATAAGATCATAGGTTTCAAGCTAGATGGGATCTCAGAGGTCACCTAGCCAAGATGCCTCATTTTATAACTTGGGAAACTGAGGTTTAGTAAGGTTATGTGATTTGCCAAGGTCACACATGTAACAGCGCCAGGATTCAAACTCGGGTTCTCAGAATTCAAAACCAACACTCTTCCTCTGTGAGTGCCCATATCAATGACGCTATGACTCTATGGAAGTATTAGTAGAAGACTTGCCTGGAACATGGCTTTGGAGTGTAAATGGTACTAGCTTCTTACAATATGTTCACGCTTTTCCCCTTGAACGATGCCTTTCGATTATTCCAGAAAACATCATTTGGAAATCTGACTTACTTGGATTCAAATAAGCTCCCTTCAATTAATTTCAATCCTCTCCCTCACCCCAAATGATTTCTAGGGTCAGGATTATTGACATTATCCTATAAACCAACAGAGATGGGAAAAGTACTGAAAACTCAGCGTCTATTTAGAGAGAACATGGTTCAAACATTAGCCAACTCTCAAAGAGAGAGAAGAAGCATACCATTCCTTTGTACAGTTCCTGACCCAGACAAATATTTATTCTAGGGAACAGCCTTCCATTGATGGAGTATATTTTCTCTATGATGTGCCAACATATTAATCCACAGAGATGATTCTTGCCCAAGTCCTTCTGCTCTGAGCAGGATTAAGTATTGCAATGCAAATGAAACAGAGGTGGCATTTTTCCTTGTCTTACTTATTTCTTGATAAATGCACATTGCTTTAGTGTTTGCCATACCCATAATTACAGTTCTTTAATTTATGTTTCAATAAAATGTATAATAATAAACATTTACTACTCTATGAATAAACATTTGAATGGAGCGTCTAATGGGGGTTACATATTTCGAAGCACTGCTGTGGCTTTCTGGAAGTCTCTCCTTGTGCTTAATGAGCATCATTTCCATAATCTGTGCATTATTGCCTAAGCCTCCCTTTAGGAATATTTTACAAAGGAAAGAAAAGTGAAATATGATAAGCCCAAAGAGAAGATGTTAACGGGATTACCACCCGGTCCAGTTAAAGGGACAGTAGAAGTTTTCATATCTCTCCAGAGACAAAGAAAGAGTAAGGAGCAAGACTGGGTCTGCTAATTATTTCACTTGCCTGGTGCATTCCTAAGGTCCTTTTTTCACTTCTAAGACCTAGTTTAAATAACTGAGACAGGAAAACTTGGAAGGTGAGCTATAAAGGGCATGCTGGTATCCATTTATGTTCTAATACTCCAAAAGAACATCTCCTAAAAATAGACACTTGTAGGAGCTCAGGTGGCCTCCAGGGGGACATAGCCCAGATCCAGGGGAAAAAGTCAGCTCTTTGAGTTTTAATACTTTTTGATTCAATATAGAATTATAGAATTTCAGGGTTCTCAGTGACCTGCTAGCCCAACCCATACCTCCCAAAGAATTTCCTCTACAACACAGCCCATGAAACATGGGAGACACTGGAATAGGACTGTCCTAACAAAGTGTGCCCGCATCAAAGAAGGAGCTGTGCTCTATGAGGAAAGCAGTATAGTACCAGCTCAAAATATATGTGAGATGTGCAAATTTAGAGACACCTTCACAAATATTCCTAAGGACATAAGGACTATTTGTGTGGTAGTGCCTTCCAAGCTCATATTGGTTTGATAAGACACAGTTGGACACACTGTCCTTGACCTTGACAATGTGATCACAGACCTAGAAGCAGGATAGGTCACCAAGGACATCTAGTCCAAAGATCTTATTTTATAGAGGAAGGATCTGAGACCTAAGGAAGTTCAGGGATTTGCTAGAGGTATAGGATGCTGGACTGACAGCTGGAAGCCACCTTAGAGCTAGACCCTCACCATTTTACAGAAGAAATAACCGAGGTTCAGGAAGTATTAGCGATATGCTAAAGATCACATAGGGAGTAAGCATGATGTAGGATTTGAACCCCAGATTCGCTAGCTTCAGAGTTAATGCTCTTCCCATTGGCATATAGGCTTTGATTTAATACTCCCAAGGAGCAAGAGCCTACCACCTCCCAAGGCAGCCAGTATCACACTGGGAAACATCTAATTCTTGGGGAGGTTTTGCTGACATCAGTTCTAAATTGGCACCTTCCATCCATTGTTCCTAAAAGCTCAGCCTTGAAGCAAGTGGAATGAGTCAGAATCCCCAACTGGAATTTCACATGTTTGGTTTCATGTGTTGTTCTCCTGCACAGTTACTCTGGAGAAAGATTGCATCAATCAGTCAAGTGATCAATAATCAATAAGTGTTTGTTAATTACTATTAGCATAGTACTAGGTGTGGAGAAGAGGAGGAGTTAGAAGGATACAAAAAGGGCAAAATACAGAGATGGATATAAATGTCCCCAATGAGCTTACCTGTTAATGGGGGAGATAACAAGTACATAAGTAGGTAGAGAAAGGTAACATTATGGAGGAAATCTCAAGTGGCTGAGGAGATCAGGAAGGCAGACTATAGAAGGTAGATATTAAGCTAAGTCTTGAAAAAAGCCACAGGTAGCAAGAGGTGGAGGTGAAGTAGAAGGACCTCCCAGGTATGAGGGATAGCTAGGGCCAATACTAACAGAATTTCAAATCATCCTTTATTTGAAGGTGAATACTATTGAATTTCTGTTGTTGAGTTATTAGAGTCATATTTGAATCTTTGTGACCCCATTTGGCATTTTCTTGGTAAAGATACTAGAGTGGTTTGCATTTCCTTCTCCAGCTCATTTTATGGATGAGGAAACTGAGGCAGAGTTAAGTAACTTGCCCACAGTCTTACAGCTAGGAAATGTTTGAGGCTGGATTCGAACTTAGGAAGATGAGTATTCCTGGCTCCACTCTATCCACTGTACCACCTAACTGCTCAAATACCATTGAACAATGTGATTTAATAGATAAAAAGTTGGGTTAGGAGTCAAGAAGACCCGTCTGGGTTCAAGTCTTGTATCTATCTGCTATTTGTGTGATTATTGGTAAGTGACTTAGCATCCTAGTATCTGTTCCAGGTAACTTTCCAAGATGATCAGTTTGCTGTGTGAGGGGAAGGCAGTTTCCACACTGGAAGTTCCAGATGCTAAATCACAAATCTGGATTAATTTGTCCATTGTTTTGTTTCCTTTGCTCATAAGCTCCTTTACTATTCAGATTATATAACTAGGACAGAAGAGACCACCCAAAACCAAAGATTCTGAATGGTGGTAACGAGACAAAGCCTCTTCCAACTGGGCAGTCATCAGTAATGCAATGATTGACATTGTATACTCTGGTTTCAGGGTAAATCAGTTTCCTTCATCAAATCTGTTAAGTTCACTCAACTGCTTTGGGCTTTGAATAAGAATACAGTCCTTTTATAGATTCAGAAGCTCTCCTTCCTTAATTTTGGCCAATATTTCTATCCTTGTTTGTACCACTTGGAAGATAACACCATAGATAGATAGATAGACAGACAGATAGATAGATAGATAAGCAAATACATAAATGACTATATGTGTGTATGCATATATATGTGTGTGTATATATATATATAAAACTTTATATCTTAACTAAAATCTCACCTTCTACAAGAAGTCTTCCCCAATCCTTCTTAATTCCAGTGTCTTCCCTCTATTAATCATTTCCTACTTATCCTGTATACAATTTATATATCTCTGCATGTCCCCTGTTAGACAAGCTCCTTGAGGGAAAACACTGTCTTTTCCTTTTTTTTGTATGCCCAGTGGTTAGCACAGTGCATGGCACATAGTAGGTGCTTAATAAATGTTTACTGATTGATATTTTGATGATATATAAAAAGATATGTAACAAAAATATATAAATATATTAATCATATTTATATAGAAATAAAATATAAAACAACATATAAATATAAATATTTGTATCAATACAAATATATTTATATAAAATGTGTCATTAAATATATATATAACATAATTATATAAAATAAAATTACATATACACATATATAAGAACTGCATCAAGTTGCAAAAAATCTCTGAATAGGAGTGGGTTTTTTGTCTGTTTTATAGCTTGGTTTGTATCTCTCGCTTCATGCTTTGGCTGTTACTGTAAAAACCTTTCAAATGGAAATGATGGTTTCAGCTGGATGAGCTGAATATAGGATTTTCACCGTTTCAAATATGGCTATTTTCATATATGACTTCCACAAAATAAAACATTCAACATAAATAGAACTTTACTTCATCCAATTTTTATCATGTTTCCCTGTCAAGTTTCTTTGCACATCCTACTTTTTCCTTGGTGCATATGTTTCCTTGTTTTCCTGACTTGCTTGAAATTAGCAAAATTTAGAGGGAGCCATATTTCTTCTGTGGCTTACATTTACATCTTCTGCCTAATTCAAGTGAGCAGATATTTATGTTGTTGCCAGATATTTTTTTTCCAGAAAGTGTTTCTTTGTTTGTGATGGAAGATGCTCACCACATGGCAAAGCTACACATAAGAGCAAAGAGTTCTTTTTCTGCAAATGAAGCGAAGGTTTCTGGGGACATGTAGCCTTACACTTCCTTCTACAGGGAATGCTATACTCAAAATGAATTTCTTTTTCCAATGATCAGTCTGGAAGATATAATTGATCCCTGTGGAGATACTGATTTGATAACTCATGACAAGACGAAAGACTTCATTTAAACCAATGGTCCTCAGTGTTACAAGTGATTCATAAATTACATTTTGGCACAATTTGAGAATGATAGCATGACCAGAGAAGTATTTAGAGAACACCATCAGCACTACGTGTCCTCTTCTCATACCAAGTAACAAGGAGATTTGTGGGACTCTGCCTGGTGTCATTGGAACCCAATAGATGAGCATCACCACGGCCATAAAGAGAATGACGAAAATAAATAAGTTGCCAGGATGCTCTTGTCTCATCTCTCAAGTCTCCAGTGAAAATCCACATCCTATTGCTTTGCAACTACTTTTCTCATAAGGCGCTTTGTTCTCTTAATGAGACGAAGTGATTCAATCCACCATACTCAGAAATTAGATGGTATGAGAAACTAACAGTGTTCTCTTTTCTTTGGCAATTTGATGATTAGGGGGTTGGAATTTATATTGACTAAGTTTCCCTAGTCCCAAATAGACCTTTTTCAAGGTCTGCTAACCTTCCATTTCTTGGTTCAACATGAATTGGCCTCTAATTAAGAGAGGCATTACTTCACAATCATCTAGCCAGGGTCATTCTTTAAGACAGGGAACTGCAGTCGGGTCCAACTGCAGACTACAATTTGCTCAGGATCCAGCTGAGTGTAAGAGATTTACGGCAGTGGGGACCTTTCCAGGGAACAGTTAGCACAAATGGTCTCTGATTGCTTTGGTGAGAATTTGTCGACCTGGGAAGGTGAGGGAGATGTGACTGAGGTGAATGGTTTATGATGATGACCCCAAGAGGGTCAACCTTTAGAATTAGCATTTGCTTCAGGGGGGGCCACCCAAAACTGACTTTGTGAAACGGTGGTAAAAAGATGGATGTTCCTCCTTAATGAGGGCTTGGGACCCTGCTGGGCCTTGGTCAGTGCCCAAGTTAGGTTTATTCATTAGCACAATTAACCCACAATCTATCTTTTTAAATTAGTCATGCAAAAATATGCCTCCAAAGCAATGGGCATGGATACTGAATTAAATTTGCTTCTCCACAATTTAATAGCCACTCTGGGAGAGGGTCATCTGAATAGTAAGTCTGTGTCACTAAAGTTGAATGTGTTTTATCGATAAAATGGGAGTTCAAGTGCCCTGGGTTAGCTAACCTTGGGGTCACCATGTTAAACCCAAACTTAGAGTTGGTATCAGTATCTTGGCTATTTATTTATAAATTTATAATATTTATCATATTATAATATTTATTATATTTATTATATATAAATTATTATATTATTTTTTATTATTATATTTTATATTTTATTATTTTATATATTTATATAGTTATATATATTTATATAAAATAATAATTTTATTATTATATTTTATATTATTATATATTATTATAAATATTTATATATATAAATATTTATAAATTTATATATATAAATATAAATATTTATAAATAGCTTTGTGGAATCATAGACATAAGACTAGAATGACTTTAGAAAGCCATGCAGTCCAAGCTTCTTATTTCACTGCTGAGGAAGCTGAGGTACCAAGAGGTTATATGTCTTGCCCAAAGTTACACAGGTAGGAAGTGTCTTGAGTCAATACAAACCCAATCCTTACTGATGGTAAATGCTAATAACTACATCAGTCCTGGCCTAGAAGACAATATGTTTCACTGCTACTTCCAATTCATTTTCCTTATCATTGCTTACACTGATGAAGTCACTTAACTTCTTGGGCCATGGTGGCCAATCTAGAAAACAGAGATGAAGATGATGATACCTTTAATTCATCCTTCCTCCTTCCAACGAAGTAGCACAGTGGATAGAGCACCCAGCTTTGAGTCAGGAAAACCTGACTTTAAATCCAGCTTCAGACACTTATTAGATGCATGGCTTGGCTAATCATTTAATTCACATGTGCACTGTAGAAAAGAGATAAAAATACCACTATCCCTCGCAGGGTGATTATAAAGCTCACATGGCACACAGTACTTTAATAAATGCATGTTTCCTGCTTTCCTTTTTCCTTCCTTCTTCCCTTTCTTCTTTCCTTGCTTTCAGTTCCAACCCCAAACTAGCTAATCTCTCCAAAGTAAATCCAAAGGGACCGTATGTTCTGTTGTTCTGGGAGAATACAACCATGCCCCATTTCCTACTAACTGCATCCCTTTAAAGTCTGAGCAAGATTTCTGTTCTCTGGAAATCGTTTGTGAAGAATACATTTCTCTGAATTATGTGAATAAGGAAAAACCACTCAGACCCTCTTTTTCCAGTTATTGCTCTGTTTGCATTATCCCCCTGTACTAGACTTGTGCATTCACTGGTAGAGGGGTCCTCTTGAGGACACTTCTCGAGTAAGGCAGACTAGCCCCTGTGCACAGTCTTGGAGAGTCTCCTGGGACTGAGGGGTAAAGTTACATGCCCGTGGTCATAAAGTCAAGAAGCATGAGTGGAGGGAAACCAAAGCCAGGTCTACCTTCTTCTGAAGTCAGAGGTCTAGCAACTAATTCCACTTCATCTGTTACTCTAGTTAAGTTTAAACCTTGAAAACATTGTCTTTCATAAAAAGAAAAGTCAAGATTGTTCATAATAACGAGGTGAATATGACAAAAAAGATGATAAGGGAGGAGAGGAAGATGCAGATGGAGGAAAAAGAAGAGGGAGAAGAGGAGGACACAGTATTTACAGGTTTCAAAACACTCTCCTATGTTGCTTGTGCTCATACCAAGTCCTCTGATGGAGGAAGGCCAGAGTTATGGAGAGAGCGATGCACCTGAATTCAGCGGGCAAAAGTCTGCCACAGATTTGCTGCTGCAGTGTCTTAACTCTCCTAACACTGTTTCCTCCCCTTAGATGAGGGCCAGAGCAGGGAGGCTGGGTGCTCCTCGGGATTGGGAGCTCTCCTTGCCTTCACCACGGGTGCATGTCCTCCACCCTCCTTCTGGGATAATCCCTTCCTTCTCTTAGTATCTTCAAGGTTTCTGTCATCACAGAACAGTCCTTTGGAGAAAAAAGAAGTGGTTCTCTGTTCCCATATTGGCTTAGATCTGGGTCATATTCCTAGCCCTCAATGGGACTGTGGAGTAGTGATGTGGCAATCCAGAACTAGAAGCATGTTACACCATGATTTAGGGTTCTTAAACTGAGATCTGTGGATAGATTTCAGTGAGTCAGTGAACTTGGATGGGAAAATGTACAAATCCCTTGTTAAAAATTATATGAACATTGAAAAGAATAATCTGAAGAGTTCATATATTTTGCCAGACTGCCACAGAGGTCCAGGTAAAAAAAAAAAAGTAGGGTGAGAACCCCTGCCGGCATAGATGCTTCCGTCATCCATTTCCATCGATGTGTAGCATCTCTTTTCAAGAATTACAGGCAAAGAACAAATCAGTAAAGTAGCTGTCCCAGCTGCCATCTATTGAGGAATAATGGCTCCCTCTCCCAACATTCCCTACCATCATTAATACTTATCCTCACACTCCTGTTTGGACCGCCTGAATTCCCTGACCAACTGGTACTTCTTGGGTCCATGGCTGGCAAAATTCTATCTCCCACTCTGCACATGCCTGTGATTCAGAGTCGCCGTCTGTCTAGAGGCAGCCTCTTTCCCCAGAACCTTTTCTCGAGCCCTCACCTGATCCTGCTCTATTACTAATCCACATCATTTAAGTTCTTTTCTCTCTTCTCCCATCTCCACCTTGTACTTGTGAAAACTTGATTTTTTTCTGGCCAGTGCTTCATCTCTGGCCACCCTCCTTTCTAGCACAGTGCCCTGGAAAAAAATAAGAGTTTAACAAATTCACTGCTCATTCATTCATTTATCCATCCATCCATCCCTAGGACTTCTATTTTCTCTCTTAGAGTGTCATCTTTTAGACCATCTCTCCTTTCAGGCTCACTTCATTAATATTGTCCAGTTAAGATACCTGTTGTTCCCATCTACCAGCCTCATGTCCCAGCCTTATTCTTCAACATTTCTATGACTTACAGATTTTCCTCTCCTCCTTATTTTGCCAGCCCATTTATTCCTCTTCACTTTCCTCTTTTTGGAATCTTTGCCCTATAGTTAAGCAGTTCAAGTATATAATGAGCTTTCCTCTGAATTCCTTGTTCACTTTCCTCCTGTCATTCATATTCTGACAGCCTTCAACCTTGAGTCACCATAGCTCATGTCTTTCTCTTTTCCCACTCCTGAGCTGATACAAGCATTAAAAAGTCATCCAGTGGTACCCACTTGGGGCAGGCCATATTTCAGAATCACAAAACCATAGCATTTTCAGAATTGAGAAGGAGCTCAGTGGCTGTCTTGTCTGACTTATACCCCCAAAGAATTCCTAGTACAAAAAATTAACACAGAGTCATTCAGCCTTTGCTCAAAAACCACTGGAGAATGAAACACAGCCTGCAATTATTTGACGTGGACCTGGAATCCAGGTCCTATCCTCTGGTAGTCTTGTTATTTCCATTATATTATTGAAGCAATAGAAATATGGTCCTTCCAAATTGGATTTTAAAGAGTTGTTCCATTTGGGGATGATTTATAATTGGACAGGAATTGTGGCTGGGAGGGAGGACCACAAGGAAGCAAATTTTAGAAGTCAAACACTTATGCCAAACCACAAAATTAAGGTTCTTCTTCTGACACCATAAACATCAAATAGACATGCAATGAATACATGCCTCTCAAACAAAGTGCAGAACTCTGCTATCTAAAGCACCCATTACACTCACTCACTTGAGGATGGCAGTTTATTCCTGAGCCAGTCCATTAATGGTTGGTATCCAATTTTCTTTGCCTGAGAGTTTCTGATTAGTTTGGTGGGGCACAACAAGGCGAGCATTGCTGACAACATTGTCAGCAGCATTGGTCCGATCTCCCATTAAAGGCATCTAAGAAAACAAGGCAGTGAAGTAAATCTGCCAGAGAATCCTAGAGAGCCCTTGACTGGCCTGAGCTTTTAATGCTTTACATAGGAAATAGTTGTATGAGTCAGGCAATCAAGCAGAAAATAGGGATTGGGTCTAGACTCTGGCTTATGGGTTTGGGAAAAAGAGACAAAGCACATACTAGTTGGAGGCATTCACCTTGGAAGCCAAAGGATTTTCTAAGCCTAGGATCAGTCAGAAGGAGATGAGGAAGCTGGATGGGGAATAAGCAGACAAAGAAACATTTCCAAACTCACATAAACTAACATGAAATTCAAGGTGAAATCCTATCGTTGGAAAGGACAATTCTAATACTTACTCACTTAAAATGTTTCCATTCCCCTGACAGTACTGGCTAACACTAAGAGCCCTTGGGTATCAGGCTCCAATTAGCTGCATTGATTACAAACACAAATTAACATTAAACTCAGTTTTTCTGGATCAGTTAGAGAGAGGAGTATTTATTTGTCCATTACCCTGGCATAGGAGGCAATGACCTCACTTGGCACGCCCTCTAGAAAAAAAGGGATAGTGTCTACGCTGAAAGAGAACTAAGCCCAGAACAAAATAATCCCAAATGTTTTTAAGAGAATATGAACTAGGAAAAGGTTTTCCTACCAGGTTAAATTCAGTCTACATTTTGTAAACACTGTATGTTATGGAAGTTCATGATTTCATATAGAATATTGGGTTTTCTTGTTATTCATATATTGAAATGTTTATGTTTGTTGATGATTCTTAAATTCATAAAAAAAGAATTTTTTAAAGTCTTTTTAAAAAGTCTTTTTTGTTCATTTTATTTTGTTTGTCTTAAGAAACAACACTAGTGTTGAAGTGAGGGAAACTGAATTCACATCCTGATTCTACCCACCAATCATTCATTTGTTCATTTACTTAATTAATGAGGTATGCAAACACTTCAATAGGCACAGAGGAGACACACACACACACACACACACACACACACACACACACAACCATAAAGTAAAAACAAAAGTAATTCCTGTTCTCAAGAAGCTCATATTCTATTGGACATGATGGGTAAGCAGAAAAATTAATATAAAGTATATACAAAGTAAAATGGGATAAGGTAGGGAAGGGGACAAGGATTTATTAAGCATTTATTGTGTGCCAGGCACTGCGATAAAGACTTCACAATTATCATTTCCTTTGAGCCTCATTCTAGCCCTGAGAGGTGGGTGCTATTATTTCCTCATTTTACAGCTGAGGAAACTGAGACCAACAAAGGTTAAGTCAGGATTCTGAGGCCACATCTTCCTGACTCCAGGCCCAGTGTTTTACCCACTGAGTAACCTGACTGCTTGTAAAACCCAAGTCAACTGGGCATCTTTTGGCCGTCCAAATTTACCTTCCTTTGGAGAGAAGGAAGGGGAAGGGGAGGCAGACAGGAGAGGAGGAGCTGAGTTACCCATCTAGTTGGGTCCCCATTCAGTCAGCTGTGTTTACTCACAGGATTTGCAGGTACTTACTTCAGGTGAGGAATTGCCCATTTATTGATTA
>CM053772.1:21826342-21850206 GCA_028658325.1 Potorous gilbertii
TTCCATTGATCATGTCTTGTTTTGTTTCTTCCCTCCTAATGGGCGAAGGCTTTGTTTCTAGTTTCTTGCCACTACAAAAAGGGTTGCTATAAATATTTTTGTATGCATAGGGTCTTTTTTTGCTTTGGGGTATATGCCTTACTTTACAACCTCAGGCCACAAGAATATTTGACAAAGGACACTTTTGTGTATATTGTACTTTCACCCTCTCCCTATCTATGGAATCCCTTCCTGCTGGCTACAAACATGCTTAGGTCTTCCCCGCCATAAAACATTCTTCCATTGAGCTTGCCATCATAAGCTCTTCTATACTCTTCTCTATCTCTTAGCCTTTAACCACATTTCTTAAAAATCTTCTACATTTCTCACCCCACTTCAACCCAATTCTTTGCAATCTGATCAGGAAGACTCTGACACATCTGAACAATGACAGTAACTTCATGAATCACTTTTTTCTTTCCTAATGATTCCTAAGGACCTTCTAATGACCAAAGTGCAGGGCCTTTTGTAATTCTCCATCTTCTGACTGTCCTGGAGCACATAACATGTGGACTACTTGCTACGTGTTTAAGTTGTATCCACTTTCATTCCATTATCCAAATTCCCCTCCAATGTCAGGTCATTCCTGCTCTGGCTCCTTTCCCTTTTTCCACTTAATAAATTTGCTTCAGTGACTCACTGAGTCTATGAAGACCTGAAACTTGGGAAAGTCTTTAGAGATTGTGCAGTAAAAAGAACACGAGACTTGAATCAGAGGAACAGGATAAAATGTCATTACATCTATGACTAAACAAATCAGCTCACCTAGCTCTCAGTTTCCTTAGAAGTAAAATGAAGGTTTGAACTGAGTAATCTCTAAGGTCCTCTGTCACTTTAAATACTACTATCTTAGACAAATCCTCACTTTCAGACAAAGAAAATGATGCCTGTTAAGATTTTCTCCCTCCCTTCTTGATACTTTCATCTATTTCCGGAGTGTCCCAAAGCTATACTACTAACAACCTACACAATGCCTCTTAATCATATGGGGAGAGAATTAACAAGTATTTATTAAGCAACCAAACAGTGGTAGGCATGGTGCTCTGTCAGTTTCTAGGGATGACAAGACAAAATAAAGTTGCTTTTCATGTCATGGAGACATTGAGAGAAACAATATATACACTTATAAGTATAGGCAAAATCCACACAATGAAATTTGTAAGGGAAGCACTAGGACCTGGGAAGAATCCAGAAGAGAAACTTTTGATACTGTAGGAAAGAAGCTACGCAGCCTAGAAGCCATTTGGATAGCCAAAGGAAGCAATTGTTTCTTCCATGATGGTAAATGAATTGGAATCTAGCTTTAAAAAAAAATGTTCCTACCTCATATGCCTCATGGTGTTTTTTTTTCCCCTTAAGTAGGAGGAGAGTCCATGAGAAGAAGGTGGCATTGGTATAATGCCAAAAAGATTTGGAATTCAGAAGACCTAGGTTTGAATCCAGTCCCTACCATTTAATAGCTATGCTGCTCAGAACATGTCATTTAACTTCCCTGAGACTCGGTTTACTCAATGAGAAAATGGGAATAATCACATCTGTATTACCTGTGCTGGTCTGAGTTTGTTGTACTAATAAATGTTGTACTAATACAGTGAGAGGATCTATATGAACTATTCTGTGAAACACTAAATGTAAGCTATTGTTAGAACCTATTATCAGCAGCCTGTTCCCCAAAGAAGGAAAAGCCAGGTCTTTGTTTTTCACCTCTGCTTGTAAATTTGATGAACAGGAGTTTCATGTGTGAAATTAGGCTTATACCTAATTCTGTCAACATCCCGTAGAGGGATATATCTAGGTCACTCTGGTCTGTTCCGATTGCCTAATCAGGTATATAGGAAATATCTCTTTTTCCACTAGAAGGAACAAATATGGTCTCTATTTTCTACCTCACCTACTCTGCATTTCATTCTTAATACTGCCTTGCATTAAACAAGACTGACGGCCCAGGCAATCAGCATGCCCAGTAAGGAATAAGTGTGCATAAAGACACCCAGCTTTGTGTGCTTATAATATTGACTTTCTGAATGCCTTAATGACTCTGCTTGAGCACAATGGCAGGGCCTGAGAAACAGGATATCACATACAGCATAGCTGCTAAGGGCTCTGCTTGACTAAGTGTAATGAGATCCTACAGGACATCACCTCAACAGTTAATTATTATGGCTGTGGTGGACCATGCAAATGCAAATCATGATGAGAGTTGGTCTAACTCATACAGTCATAGAATAAGAGGATCAAAGGACCTTCAAGTTCATTAGGTCCAACTGCCACATTTTATGAATGTGGAAACCATGCCACAGAGAGATTAAATAATTTACCCAGACTCACACAGCTAGTATATATATGAGGAGGGATTTGAACCCTGAATCCAAGACAGGTCCCTATTCATTATGCCATGCTGCCAAGACTTCAGTTAGAACTCCATCTCTTCAACATTCTTACTCTGGAAAAATCACTTAGCTTCTTATCATTCCAGAAAATTCTTCGACACTGTAAGTTTCAGAGAAGTTATTGACCTGCAACTCAGATCCTCTAAGATTTCCTCACTAAAATTCCTCATATCACTAAAATCACAGCTCTGATCCTTAGCCCTATCCCTATATAGTATTTGTAGGGAGTCTATCTCTGCCTAATTGAGTCTGTGTTTCTTTTTCTAATTCTAAGTCTAATCCTCTAGTGTGCTACCATAGTGGTTATATGACTGCTATATAAAACACAGCAATCCAAATGTTTTGGAGGACTGTAGAAGGATTTTAAAGAACACAGATTTTAATCTACAGAGAAGTCACAATCAAGTGTTTTAGGTGGAGAGAGGTAGAAAGAATATTAGACTATGTTTCAAAGTGTACTGGAAAATGTTTAAAACTTAGATCTCTGGGGAAAAATATACATGACACATTTTTTAAAGTTTAATTTGCACTATTAATATTTTCTCCATCACTTTCTTAAGTCTAGACAATCAACAAAATAATAAATCAAATACTGATTTGTGGCATTTGCCAATTTCCAAGTCATAAATGCTCACACCGAAAATTTAACAATCAGTTCTCATGAGACAGTTTGAGCTGGCTACAGCACATGCCTGATTGTGTCTTAGTCTGAGTTCTCAGGCCATGAATTTCATCTTTCTGGGAGACAGTTTATTTCCTCTTAACAATGGATGGCCATCATTTATCCTCATCTGAAATACATGAATTTTTGAAGAAAAAATTCTTTTCCAGAGAACTGCTTAAATATTTTCTATAAATCCAAAGTACACCTTTTACTTATTTTTCTTTATTTTTTGGTTTAATGAAGGATAAATACGGACTAATGGCAGCTCCGGGAACAAAATGATCCTAGATACGTAAAACTGCAGAATCTCAGCACAGAAGAGCCAGAAGGGACCTCAGGAGCTATCCAGCCTAATTACCCATGATCTGGACTCCACAGCATCCTTAGGAAGTCATCTTCAACCTTTGCCTAAGGACCTCCAGAGATGGGCCAACAGTCTCCTGAGTCAGCCCATTCTACTTAAGGACAATACTAAGGGGAAACAAAAGCCCTTTCTTCCACTGAGTGTAATTCTGCCTCCTTGCATCTTCTACTCAGTTCCTATCCCTACTGCCTTGGATCAAACAAGAAATTAGGCCACTCTCCTACAAGACAGTCGAATGCCTCAAATCAATGATCACATCCAGGCTAAGCCTTCTGTTGTCTAGGTGGAAACTTAATACTTCCTTCAAGTAATCCTGGTATGACATAATCTTAAGGACTTTAACCATCTTCACCACCTTCCACTAAGTATTCCCTAACTCTTCCACATCCTTCCTAATACCTGGCCCTCAGAATGAAACATAATAGTCCAGACATGGTGGGATGAGAGCAGATCTCAGAAAGATAATCCTGATCACTGATACTATATGTTGCTATAAAAATGACCATCACCGTAGGGTTTTTGTTCATTTGTTTGTTTTTTGGCAGCATGTGGTGCTGAATGGCACCACTGACCAATCTGAGTTGGAATAAGAGCATTGAATTCAACTGCCCCAAATCACAAAGTTAGTGGCACAACCATGATTTAAAGCCAGTGCTTTTATTTTAACTTTGACTTGGGAGCCTCTTTTCAATCACCTCTTTGTGTGCATTTATGTAATTAACTGAATGAGAAGTAGAGAGATCTGAAGGGATGAGGCACCGAGAGAGAAAAAAGCAAGAAAAAGACAGAATTGTGAAAAATATTAATATCTGGCTTCTCTAGTCTTCAGTCCTATTATTTTCCTCCATGCATTTTATACATCAATCACACTAAATTTCTTCCTGATGCCAGGAACATTCCCTGTGTTTGAGGCTTGGCTTACATTGCCTTTGAAACATCAGTAATTCAATTTATCTCTGATCTCACTGGTCTTCACAAGATGTGAAATCTCAGAACCATCCGGGCCTTCCAAAGCTTGAAGACTTTTACCCATATCTTTCTACAAATCTACTACAAGAATTTCACCCAATAGGCTGAGGGCCTTGTTTTAGATCTTCTGACTTTGGATAGACATCATTGGAGTGAGGGGATTGTCTAGAAGTTATTCTTTACTCTGTTTACCAGATAAGTCCCATTTCTTTGTCTAGTCAAACTATTTTTCCCATGCAGTTCTTCAATTTTAATGTATTACAACCTATTCACAATCACTATATACCCTTGCATAGACTGTCAGGTAGCCTTCAGCTACAATAGTCTCTTTCTATCTTTTTTCTGTTGCATTCCCAGTCATCCATTACAGCCTGAATCAAAACCCATGATTTCCACCACCTATTACAATATCTGCCACAGAGTAAGTACTTGATGAATGCTTGTAGATGATATGGTTTATGAAGCTATCCTGAGTTTCCAGGTGACAAATGACCTTCCCCCTCAGGCCTCAGATAGCAATCCTTTGGGTAACTCAGTAATGCACTTGCCGTGTAATATCATGATTTTTAATCAACTGAGTATATATGTTTGTGTGTGTGTGTGTGTGTGTGTGTGTACACATTTGTGTGTCTTATCTTCTTGTAAGATTACATGCTTTATGAGGGAAGTGACTATTGTATCTAAATTTTATATGTCCCCTAATGACTAAAACATTTCTCTATATAGAATAGGCATTTTAAGCAAATATTTGCTGAATGACTAAAAGAATGAAGAAGTCAACACTAGGCAATTTGGAAAACAAAGAGAAACAAACCATCAAAGGAACCAGCTACAAGGAAAGATCACAGAGGAAGGAAAAAAGTCAGGAGTGTGGTATCATAGAAACTAAAGGAAGGATAGAAGAATTATTTCTGGTGTCAAATGCTAAAGAGAGATCAAAGAGAATATGAGAAAATCAAGGAAGACTAATAAAAAGTCAATCAATTTAATAGTCAGAAGGTTGGTGATTTGAGGAAGTATGGGTAATGAGGATGGTGGTGATGGTGGCAGTCCAACTGTGAAGTGTTAAGAAATAATTTTGTGGTGAAAATGAGGAGAGGTTTGGAGGGGGGAACCAAGATGGTGGAGTAAAGAAGGGATTCACCTGCCCTCTCCAAAATTTGCCTCTAAAAGTCATAAAATAATAATTTAAAAATGAATTCTTGAGTAGCAGAAGCAAGAAAAGGATGGGATAAAATAATTTTTCAGCCAAAATAACTTTAAACACCAACAGAAAGGGACATTCTCTGGAATAAAGGGGAAATGCAGTTCAGTACAGGCTGGGCAAACCAGAAGTGGGACTCCAGGAAGAGAAGAGCAAGGTCAAGAGCTCAGGGGGGTCAAAAATGAGGCACTGCATCCCCAGCGCAAGATGCTTGGGACAATGCCCTCTCTACCTGAAGAGCAATTTTAGCATCAATTTTAACACAGAGTTAAACATCACAAAATACGTTGGAAAAATTAACCACAATAATAACAAAAAAGAAGCTCCCTACAGAAACTTACTATGGTGACAGGGAAGATCAAAACACAAACTCAGAAGCCTCAAAGAAAAATGTAAATTGGTCTAAGGCCCAGAAAAGAACTCTAAGAAGAACTTTAAAAGGATTTTAAAGATAAATTAAAAGAGGTTAAGGAAAAAATGAGAAAAAATTGAAA
Source organism: Potorous gilbertii (assembly GCA_028658325.1). NCBI lineage: Eukaryota > Metazoa > Chordata > Mammalia > Diprotodontia > Potoroidae > Potorous > Potorous gilbertii. The sequence continues at coordinate 21,832,467 of CM053772.1, forward strand.
GTGACACAAAAGAATCATGAAAAATGTCAACAGCTTGGTAAAGGAAGAACAAAAACTGGGAAAAAAAATTACATAAAAATTTTTCACTGAGGAAAACAATTCCTTAAAAAAGTAGAATTAGCCAAATGGAAAAGAAGATACAAAAGTTAACTGAAGAAAATAATTTGTTAAAAATTAGAATTGGGAAAGTGGAAGCTAATGACTCCATGACATTAAGAAACAACAAAACAAAATAGGAAGAATGAAAAAAATTGAAGAAATAGTGAAATATCTCATTGGGAAAAATAAATGACCTAGAAAATAGATCTAGGAGAGATAATTTCATCATTATTGACTGTCAAAAAGCCATGATCAAAAGATCCTATACATAATATTTCAAGAAACAATCAAGGAAAACTGCCCTGATAGCCTAGAACCAGATAGTAAAATAGAAAATTAAAGAATGCGCTGATTATCTACTAAAAGTGATCTCAAAATGAAAACCCACAGGAATATTATAACCAAATTGTAGCATTCTCATGTCAAAGAGAAAATACTAGAAGTAGCCAGAGAGAAACAATTTCAGTATCTTGGAGGCACAGTAGGTACTAAAAAGGATTTGTCAGCTTCTTCATGAATGAACCTGAAGGTTTGGAATGTGATAATCCAGAAGGCAAAGGAAACAAGATTGCAACCAAAAATCACCTGTCCAGCAAAACCGAGGACAGTTACTTAGGGAGGAAAATAGATATTCATTGAAATGGAGTACTTTCAAGCATTCCTGAAAAAAACACTAGAGCTGAACAGAAAATCTGATTTTCAAATACAAGACTCAAAGGAAGCATAAAAAGGTAAATAGGAAAGAGAAAACATATGGGACTAAATTTCAACTGTTAATACTTTTACACAGGAACATGATACCTACTACTCTTGAAAACTTTATCAAAATTAGGGCAGTTAGAAGGAATACACATAGACAAAGGCTGCAGGTATAAGTTGACTTTGATGTGACGTCATACAGATTTAAGGGGTGATAAAGAGGATTGTACTGGGAGAAGAGGAAAGTATGATATAGAAAGGGGTAAATTATCTCACTTGAAGAGGCACAAAGTGTAGAAAAATATGGGGGTGGTGGGTAATTACAATGTAGAAAAATATGGGGGTGGTGGGTAATGCTTGAACCTTAATCTCATTGTAATTGGCTCAAAGAAGAAATAATGAACACATTCTTTTGATTATTGTAATCTATCATACAAGATAAGAAAATTGGAGGGAGGACTGATAGAGGGGAGGGTGGATTATGGAAGGTCATGGTCAGAAGTAAACACTTATAAGGAGGGAGAGGGTGAGAGGAGACAGAGAGAAAGATAAGCAACTTGATGAATGGAGGGAAATACAGTTAGTAATCAGAAGAGTGAATGTGAATATGATGAAGTCACCCATAAAACAAAACAAAACAAAATAAAAGCTAACAGAGTAGATTAAAAAACAGAATCTTAAAGGAAACACATTTGAAGCAGAGAAACATACATTGAGTAAAAGTAAGAGTCTAGAGAAGATTAGACTTCAGCTGAATTTAAAAAAAAGCAGAAGTAGAAATCATAATCTCTGCCAAAACAGAAGCAAAAATAGATCTAATTAAAAGATTTAATGAAACATGGTGGACTAGAAGCAGAGATTTGCTGGAACTCTCCCTCAAAGTCCAGTAAAATACCTGTTAAAACGACTCTAAACAGCTGCAGAATCCACAGAATGATGGAATGAAGCAAATTCCCAGCCCAAAACAGTCTGAAAGGTGGATGGGAAGTGTCTTTCTCACCAGGCTGGGAGCACAGCACAGTCCAGCATATACAGATGGAACCTGAGCAGGCACCAGGGGGACTGAATCTCTGGCACCTGTGGTACTTTCCAGATTTCACAACCCCCAAACACCGAGGACAGATTGGAAGCTCAGTGGAAAAACCCTGTAGGATCTGTGTGAGAGAGTAGAGTGGTCCAGCCTCAGACCCAGGGAAGTGGAGGGGATGGAGGAGTCTGTGGCAGCAACAGCAGCAGCAGCAGCAGGGGCAGAGGGAGTGGCTGTTTCTGGAGCTCTAGGCCCACAGATTGTAGCAGGGATCTAGCAGCTGAGAGTACACCCCCACTCCCATTGGAAGCTATATCAGTAAGCACCCCAAAACACTTGTGGGGGCTTTCTATCACAGGCTCTTAGATTTGCATTCATAAAAATAAAGCAACTTTTGAGGGGTTAACAATCACTTTAATCAAGCAGATGTATCAATCCTTTAGGCAAGCATATATATCATTTACCTGGTTCAGGGGAGTCAATACCCTGAACCCGAAAGTAATCAACAGACATTGCTTCCTCTGTCTGACCCCAATTCTACAGATAGACAGCAGTCTGAACCTAATTACCAGAGAGGGAAGCATAACATTTGGGTTCTCAAAACCGGGCAACTCCTTAGTGGCTTCCCACAGTTCTCCTCTGGCACTCAAACCTTCTTACCAAAACTAAGCCCCAAAATAAAACTGAATCCTCAGAGTCTTTGCACAGTTTTTGGAGTCAGAGGACATCACATCCCTTGAGAACCAGTGCCTCATTAACAAAAGGCATAAACCTTCTTACAAATTTTCCCAGACCTAACAATGGGTAGGAAAAATCCTCCTTACTGATATTTTGATAGTAGCATTACACTTCTTGGTGATACTAAAACAAAAACAGCTAAAAATCCTACTTTACTTGCCATTAAAGAAGCAGATAAAGAGATCAAAAGTCAAGTAAATGACTGGGGAAATGAGGAAAAACTAATAAAAAAAAATCAAGACTATAGAATCTTATTTTAGTGATAAGACCAACATATACAAACAGAAAACAAAGTCAAAACTCCTACATCCAAAGCCTCCAGGAAAAATATTAATTGGTCTCAGGCCATGGAAGAGCTCAAAAAGGATTTTCTAAATCAAATAAGAGAAGTAGAGTGAAAAATTGGGAAGAGAAATGAGAGTGATGTAAGAAAATCATGAAAAACAAGTCAACAGCTTGCTAAAGGGGACCCAAAAAATGCTGAGGAATATAGCACTTTAAAAAATAGATTTACCCAAATGGCAAAAGAGTTCTAAAAAGCCAATGAGAAGAATGTCTTAAAAAATAGAACTGGCCAGATAGAAAAGGAGGTCCAAAAGCTCACTGAAGAAAATAATTCCTTAAAGATTAGAATGGAGCAGATGGAAGATAATGACTATGAAAAATCAAGAAATTATAAAACAAAACCAAAGGAATGAAAAAAGAGCAGACAAAGTGAAATATCTCATTGGATAAACAAATGACCTAGAAAATAGACCCAGGAGGGACAATTGAAAAATTATTGGACTACCTGAAAGTCATGATAAAAAAGAGCCTAGACATCATCTTTCAAGAAATTATCAAGAAAAACTGCCCTGATATTCTAGAACCAGAGGGTAAAATAGATATTGAAAGACTCACAATTACCTCCTGAAAGAGGTCCCAAAATGAAAACTCCTAGAAATATTGTAGCCAAATTCCAGAGCTCCCTGGTTAAGGAGAAAATATTGCAAGCAACCAGAAAGAAACAATTAGGATATTATGGAAACACAATAAGGATAACATATGATCTAGCAGCTTTAACATTTAGGGATCAGAGACCTTGGAATATGATATTCTAGAGGTCAAAGGAGCTAGGATTAAAACCAAGAATCTCCTCCCCAGAAAAACTTAGTATTATATTTTAGGGGGAAAAAATGATGATTCAATGAAATAGAGTACTTTCAAGCACCCTAGATGAAAAGACCAGAGCTGAATACAGAATTTGACTTTCAAAAACATGAATCAAGAGAAACATGAAAAGATAAACATGGAAGTGAAAGCCTAAGGGGCTTACTAAAGTTGAGCTCTTTACATTCCTATATGGAAAGTTAATATTGGTAACTCTTGAGACTTTTCTCAGTGGGGATGGGTAGGAAGGGAGGAAGGGAGAGAAGTTAGAAGTTGAAGTTTTAAAAAAAATGCTAAAAATTTATTTTACATGCAAGTGAGAAATAAGACATATAGGCAATGGGGTATAGAAATCTATCTTGCCCTACAAGATGATAGAGAGGAAGGGGATGAGAGAAGGAAGAGGTGTGATAGAAAGGAAGGCAGACTGTGGGAAGAGGTAATCAGAATGCATGATCTCTTGGGGTGGGCAGAGGAGAGGAGAAAATTTGGAGCTCAAAATCTTGTGGAAGTGAATGTTGAAAACAATAAACATAATAAATTAATTAAAATTGAAAAAAGGAAGGAAACTATATCTTGCTAAAAGGTACCATACACAGTGAAGTAGTATCAATGTTAAATATATATGCACAAAATGGCATAGCATTCACATTTTTAAAGAAGTTAAAAGAATTTCAGAAGGAAGTAGACAGTAAAACTATTCTACTGCAGAACTTCAACTTTTCTCTCTCAGAACTAAATAAATACAACTAAAAATAAATAAGAAGGAAGTTAAGGAGGTGGACAGAATTATAGAAAACTAGGTATGATAGAACTCTGGAGAAAATTGAATGGGTCTAGAAAGGAATACACTTTTTTTCCTCAGCACATACACAAAAACTGACCAGACATTAGGGCATAAAAACCTCACTGTTAAATGTAGAAAAACGGAAATATTAAATACATCATTTCTTTATATTCTGATACAATGAAAATTGCATTCAATAAAGGGTTATGGAAAGATAGATTTAAAATAATTGGAAACCAAATAATCTAATCATAATAATGAGATAAAAAATAAATCAGAGAAACAATCAATAATTTTATCAAAGAGAATGAAAACCAAAATTATGAGAGACAACCAAAGGAGTACTTAGGGAAAATTTTATATCTCTAAATTCTTACATAAACATAATAGCAAAATAGCAAATCAATGAATTGTGCAATTAAATTTTTAAAAAAAACTCAAAAAAGAACAAATTAAAAATCTCCATTTAAGCACCAAATTGGAAATCCTGAAAATCAAAGAAGAGATCAATGAAATAAGAAACTTGAAATAAAACTAGATGTTTTTATGAAAACAAAAATGATAGATAAACCATTAGTTAATTTGATTTCAAAAAAAAGAAGGAAACCAAACTACCAGTTTCAAAAATGAAAAGGTAATTAAAGCAATACTTAGCTACTTCCTTGTTCAATTATATACCAATAAATTCAGCAATGATATCAAAAGAGATTAAATATTTACAAAAACATCAATTGCCCAGATTAGCAGAACACAAAATAGAATACTTAAATAAACCCATGTTAGAAAAAGGAATTGAACAAGTCATCAATGAGCTCCCTAAAAAAAAAAAAAAAAAAAAAAATCCCAGGGGCAGATAGATTCACAAGAGAATATTACCAAACATTTAAAGAACAATTAATTCTAAATATATAAATTATTTTTAATAGGCAAAGGAGTCCTATTATATTGTTTTAATGTCACAAATATGATGTTTATATCCACAGCAGGAAGAGCTAAAGCATAGAAAGAAAACTATAGATCAATTTCTGCATTACTATGTACTAGCAACAAAGTCTAGCAGCTAGAGATAAAAAATTCCATTTAAAATAGCTATAAACAATATAATATACTTAAGGGTCTACCTGCCAAGATAAATAAGAAAACATATAAACCAGAAAACAATTACAAACCACTTTTTCACTGAAAAATAAAGTCATATCTCAACATTTGGGAAAATGCCAATTTCTCATGGCTATTCGGGACCAATATAATAAAAATGAAAATTCTACTGACTTTATTGACTTATTAAGTGGTATATCAGACTGCCAAGAATTATTTTATAAAGCTAGGAAAAATTATAAAATTCATAAGAAAACACAAAAGGTCAAAATTATGAAGGGGAATTAATGGGGAAAAAAAGATGAGGGAAGATGGTCAAGTTGTACCAGATCTCAAACTGCAATATAAAGCAATAATCATCCAAACAATCTAGTGCTGGCTAAGAAGTAGACTGGTGAATAGATTGGGTACACAATGCATGACAGCGAATTATCAAAGTAATATAATGTTTAATGAACTCAAAGACTTTTGGGATATGAACTCACTATTTGACAGAACTTGTGGAAAATGGAAAACCATATGGTAGAAACTAAGTACAGACCAACATCTTACACCATATACCAAGACAAAGTCAAAATGGGTACATGATTTAGACATAAAGGGTGATACCATAAACAAATCAGGAGATCAAAGAAGAGTTTAATTGTTGGATCTTTGGAGAACGGAAGAATTTATGACCAAAGAAGATAGAGAGCCTTACAAGATGAAAAATGGATGAATTTTATTATATTCAATTAAAAAGGTTTTGCACTAACAAAATCAATGCAACCAAGAAAAGGAGGAAAGCAGATAGTTGGAAACAATTTTTACAGCAATTATTTCTGATAAAGACCTAATTTTTCAAATACGTAGAGAACTGAGTCAATTGTTTTAGACTACAAGTAATTTCCCAATTGATAAATGGTCAAAGGATATGAACAGCTAATTTTCAGATGAAGAAATAAAAGTTGTCCATAGACATATGAAAATTTCTCTAAATCACTATTGATCAAAGAAAGGTAAATAACAGTTCTGAGGTACTTATCTTGTACCTATCAGATTGTCTAATATGACAGAAAAAGAAAATTATAAATTTTGAAGAGCAGGTGAGAAAATTAGGACATTAATGCACTGTTGGTGGAGTTGTGAACTGATCCAACCATTCTGGAGAGCAATTTGAAATTATGCTCAAAGGGCTATAAAACTGTGTACATCCTTTGATCCAGTAATACCTCTACTAGTTCTATATCCTAAAGAAATTTTTTTTAAAGGGAAAAGGATCTATTTTTACAAAAACATTTATAACAGCCCTTTTTGTGGTGGCAAAGAATTAGAAATTCTTTGGGTAATTAGGCAATGGCTGAACAAGTTGTGGTATATTATTGTAGTAGAATTTAATGTGCTATAAGAAATAATGAGGAGGATGTTATTAGAAAAAACTGAGAAAGATTTAAATTAACTGTTTTAAAATGAAGTGAGTAAAATCAAGAAAACAATGTACATAATAACAACAACATTGTATAGTGATGAATTGTGAATGACTTAGCTATTCTCAAAAATACACTGATCAAAGATAATTTCAAAGAACTCATGATGGAAAATGCTATCCACATCCAGAGAAAGACCTGAATGCTTCTGAATTCAGATGAAAATATACTATTTTTTACTTTCTTCCTGTTTTTTTTTTTTTGGTCTGTCTTTTCTTTCACATCATGACTAAAATGGAAATATGTTTTGCATGATTGTACACATATTATCTATATCAACTGCTTACCCTCTCAAAGAGCAGGGAGGGAAGGGAGTATGAGAATTTGGAATTCAATATTTTACAAAAGTGACTGTTAAAAATTATTTTAACATGAAATTGGCAATAAAGTAAAACTTTAAAAAAACTTTACCACTTAAAAGATCAAATTAAATATGGAAATTTATGACAGTTTACAGAAAGAGAATGATCATAAGAAATTTCTTATTAACACATGAGTAGCAGATTTATTTTCATTTACTTTAATGACATACTATCCTGGATGTCAATAATATTAAGTCACAATTAATGTCACATTTTAAATTTTCTTAATATCTTCAATGTTTATATGTCAAATGTGTCCTAGAACACATCTTATTAGCAAGGAATTATGGTTTGTTCTGTATAATTTGGCATAATAAAATATAATTTGATTATATATATTTTAAAAGAAATGGAAGCAGAAGAGATTGTCTCTATCCTTAAGAAATTTAGTGCTGTCCAGGAGGACACAAGGGCTTAGAAGAAATTTTCGTTTATTCTCTATCATTTTTACAAATTGGAAGACCTGACTAGGTTTGTGGACTGGTATAAAGAAGTCAACTTTTCCTCTGAAAACATGAATGTTAACACTGCCACCACTAGATTCTGATTCTAGCTTTGTCACTAATTTACTGGGTGATTAAGAAAACGTCACATTACCTTATTGAAGGTCAATTCCCTAATCTATAAAATTAGTTGGTTGCATTAGATAAGTTCCAAGGTACCATCCACATCTAACTGAGATTCTTTGACATGTTCTCCAAACATTTTCTTCTTTCTTTTTTCATGAATAAAGGACAAGCACAGAAGTAGTTACTTAAATATGGGGTATCTGTGCCTTGCTCCTTTGAGGGACAACCCAATGATTCAGTAGTATCTACACAACAAAATTAAGCTTCTGTAAGGAAGGAACACTCTGAACTTTTCAAATCGCAATGAGGCTATTACAAACAATTGGACTCCTTTTCTTTTTTTTCTTTTCTTTTCCTTTACAATACAAAGAACCTTAACAGAGTGCTCTGAAGAGGATTCAACTTTGTACTGTGATAAAGTCAGTCTATGGGAAGTAATTGTGTAGTGATTATACCCTGCCCACCCAAGCCAATTCAGAATATGAAATCTTCTACTTATGTAGCACCTTTAATAAATTCAATGGAAATCAAATCTATATTAGCAGATTTTAGTATACTTAGGTCTTTTAAAAGTATCTACAGAGTAAGAAACTTATCCAAAAATTCCAATTAGCTCTAAGTGGAGTTGGGAGGGTGTGTGGTGGGGATTGTGTTATAGTTTTGGCTATAGAGCTCCTATCAGTAGGATAGTGGTGATTAATGAAGGTGAAGGCAAGAGAATGAGATACACTTTTGAAACATTTGAAAGTTGGCTTAGCATCACTGCCAAAAATCTTCCTTCTAATAGCAATGACTTCCCATCTCATAATTCCCCATAATGCCTCAGAGAAAGAATGACCCTAGACCAAAAATTTGAGGAAGCACAGCCCCAGCTGGCCAAGAACTTTCCTCCCTACTAAAAACATTCAATAATATGACTTAATTCAGTAAATATCAGTTCTTGCTTATGCCAGGCATACTGTGTTAAGCACTAAGGGACCTAAAAAATAGAGTATCTCCCCAGTCCTTGCCAAGTTGTTTCAAAAAAAAAGAATCAGGAGAAGATCAAGAAAACAGAACAAACAAAAAACTCTCATTCTTCCTTAAGTACTTATTATTTCTAAAAGAACAATAGAAACACATGAAAAGATTGTTATTTTTCCTTCTGTAAAGAGAAGTAAAACAAAGCTGCTGTATAGTGATTTCCAGACAGTCATCTTGTAACCAGGTTACTAAATGCCCTAGGCAATAATTGAATATGTATAATTAGCTCTGCATATAATTTGCATTTTTAAAATGCACGATTTTAAAATCTTTTTTTAATTATATTTTAAGAGGTGTGAAAAAGCCTGTATTGCAAAGTTCAAGTGAATAGTGGTCATCTGTTGTTCATAAGTAAAATTTTCATTCAACTATGGAAGATATTCTCTTCCTGGGTGGAATCTCTCAGTTCTCTAAGGGTATGGACTTATTCATTGTGCATCTTTTTGTCCCCAGAATCTAACAAAGTGCCCGGCAAACAGGAGGCAATAGCAAGAATTCAGGGAAAACACAGAAGTGATCATGTTTCTGATAGATTCTAGAAGTCCCCAATAAATAAGGATCATGGCTATAGAGACAGAAGGAGCCATTTGACCATCTAATCTCCTCCCTTTTATCTTAGAGATGAGGAAGCTCAGCCCAGAAAGAGGAAGGGCCTTGCCCAAGGTCACCCAGTTGAGAAAGTGTGTTAGGTAGTATTTGAAGTTGACTCTTCCTTATTCTGAGTCATAGGCTCTTTCCACCACACTGGACTGCCTCAAGTGATACCTGATCACCTTGCAAAAACAACATGTCGATATGATGGGCAGCATGTGCTTCAATTCAACTATATAGATTAAACCTGTCCTCTGATGTTCATTGGACCCAGGAGTGGAATAAAATAAGAAATTTCCTGATGAGGAAAAGTCCCTCTGTCATCATAGTTTGGGACCTTCTCTGTAACTTAGGGCATGAGACAGTTGCCTCAAGCCCTGACAAAGGAAGGGACTTGCCCAGGGCAACACAACTAGCATATGTCACAGGCAGGATTTTAACTCATATCTCCTTGACACCAAAGCCAGCTCTCTAACACTTATACATTTTTTCCTGTCAGGTGTTAGCTATAGGAAGGTCTAAACAAAATAGTCCCTGCCCTTAAGGTACTTCTACTGTGCTGGGAGGGGGCAAGGAATAGGTAGCTATCTAAATGAGGGAGTGAGGGGGAAAGGAACAAGAATTTATTAAGTGCCTACCATGTGCCAAGCACTGTACTAAGTACTCAACAACTATTATCTCATTTGTTCTTTGCAACAACCCTGGGAGGTTGTTATCCCCATTTTACAGATGAGGAAACTGTCACCTAGAGAGTGGGTCACTTGCCCAGGGTCACACAGATAGTAAGAATATTAGGACACTTTTGAACTCAGGACTTCATGATTCCAGGCCCAATGCTCTACCTATTGTGCCACCAAGCTACCTAATAAATACAAAATGTGTAAAAAGTAAAGAAAATATAGTTTTTTGATGGTGGTAGAGACAATGATACCATTGTTGCTGAGTCATGTTGGACTCTTTATGACCCATTTGAACTTTTCTTGGCAATGATACTGGAGAGGTTTGACACTTCTTTCTCCAACTCATTTTGAAGAAACTGAGGCAAACAGAATTAAATGACCTGCTGAGGGTTACATATCTAGTTAGTGTCTGAAACCAGATTTGAACTCAAGTCTTCCTGTCTCTGGGACCAGTGTTCTATTCACTGCACCATCTAGCTGCCCAATGACAAGAATATACAGGATGACTAAAATAATGTAAATGAAAGAAAACTAAATAGTAACAAAACTTTATTCAAATACCAGGGATACTGCTGATAATAAATGATTAAAATCATATAAACCTTTCCTTTCTCTTTAAAAAATAGTCAATGAGAAAGGAAATACTAAGAGACTGAATAAACCATTAGGTGTGGCTTCTTTTTTAGGCAGTTCTGTTTAACTATTTTAGGGAATGTAATTGGCAAAGTAGTTGCTGAAATATATATGGTATATTAATGCAAAATGTATCAACAGAATTTATAAAATACAAAGTAGGACTTCTGGCAGCCAAGGTGGCTAAAACTAAAAGCAGAGGTAACAATCATGATCTCGGACAAAACGAAAACAAAAAGAAAACAATTGACTTAATTAAAAGAGATAAGAAAGGAAACTACATCTTTCTGAAAGGTACCATAGTCAATAAAATAATATCAACACTAAACATATATGCACCAAGTAGTAGAGCATCCAAATTCTTAAAGGAGACTCTAGTGAGTTATAGGAAGAAATAGACAGCAAAATTATACTAGTGAGAGAACCTCAATTCTCCCCTCTCAAAACTAGATAAATCTAACCACAAAATAAGCAAGAAAGAAACTAAGAAGGTGAATGGAATTATAGGAAAGTTAGACACAACCGACCTTTGGGAGAAAAAAGTGAATGGGGATAGAAAAGAATATACCTTTTTCTGAGTAGTACATGACAGCTACACAAAAACTGACCATTTATTAGGGCATAGAAACCTCATAATCAAATGTAGAAAGGCAAAAGTATTAAGTGTACTCTTTTTAGATCATAATGCAATAAAATACATTCAATAAAGGGTGGTAAAAAGATAGACTAAAATGAATTGGAAACTAAGTAAACTAATTTTAAAGAATAAGTAAAGAACAAATCATAGAAACAATCAACAATTTCATGAGACAACTTATCATATTTATAAGATGCAGCCAAAGCAGTACTTAGGGGAAATTTTATTTATCCAAAATCTTACACCAATAAAATACAAAAAGAGTAGATCAATGAACTGAGTATTCAACTAAAAAAAAATCCTAAAATAAATCACCAATTAAGCACCAAATCAGAAATCCTGCAAATCAAAGGTGAGACTAATAAAAAAGTAAGAAAATTATTGAGCTAATAAAGCAATCAAGGAGTTGGTTTTATGGGGAGAAATGAGATAGATCAACCATTGGTTTGTTTGATTTTTTAATTATTAATTTACTTGTTTTCAGTTCTCCACAATCACTTTCATAAGTCTTAGATTTTCTCCTCCTCCCCTCTCTCTCCCTACTTGAGATGGCATGTAATCTCATATGAGTTCTACACATACATTCTTATTAAACACATTTTCACATTAGTCATGTTGCATAGAAAAATTAAAATGAATGGGAGAAACCATGAGAAAAACCAAAACAAAACAAAACATAAGAGAAAAATATTCTGCTCTATTCTGCATTCTAATTTCATAGTTCTTTCTCTGGATGTAAATGGCATTTTGCCTCAAGAATCCTTTGGGAATGTTTTAGGTCCTCGCATAGCTGTGAAGGACTAAGTCTACCAGAAAAATTCCTTGCACCCTGTGATTGTCACTGTGTACAATAATTCTGCTCCTTTCACTCAGAAACAGTTCGTATAAGTCCTTCCAGGCCTCTCTGAAGTCCTCCTGTTCATCAATTCTTATAGCACAATAGTATTCCTTTACATTCATATACCATAATTTATTCAGTCATTCCCCAATTGTTGGGCATCCCCTCGATTTTCAGTTCTGGGTCACCACAAAGAGAACTGCTATAAATATTTTTGTACATGTGGGACCCTTTTCCATTTTTATGATCTCTTTGGGATACAATCCTAGAAGCAATATTGCTGAGTCAAAGGGTATGCACATTTTTGTAGTTTTTTGGGTATAGTTCCAAATTGCTCTCCAGAATGGTTGGATTAACTCACAGCTCCACCAACAACTCTTACATATCTTCTCCAACATTTATCACCTTTCTGTTTTATCATGTTAGTCAATCTGATAGATGTGGAACTTTAGAATTGCTTTGATTTGCATCTCTCTAACCAATAGTGATTTAGAGCATTTTTTCATATGACTACAGATAGCTTTAATTTCATCCTCTGAAAACTGCCTGTTCATAGGTTTATTTGATTTTTTTAAAAAAAGAAGAAAAGAAATTTTTTATGTTAAAAATGAAAAGTCTAGCTCCACCACCAATGAAAAGGAAATTAAATTACCAGGAAATATTTTAGCTGATTGTATGCCAATAAATATGACAATCTAAGCAAAATGGACAGATATTTACATAACCATAAATTGCCCAGACTAACAGAAGAAGAAAGAGAATGCTTCACTAACACCATCTTAGAAAAAGAAATTGACAAACAAAACCTTAAGAAAAAAAGGCCCAGTTATAGATGGGTTCACAAGTGAATTCTGCAAACATGTAGAGAACAATTAATTGCAAAATTATACAAATTATTTGGAAAAAAAGATGACATCTTACCAAATTCATTTTATGACACAACCTGTCAATAAATAAGCTTATATGTAAAGTAGGAAGAGCTAAAATGGAGAAAGAAAACTACAGACAATTTCCCTGATGAATATCAATGCAAACATTTTGAATAGAATACTAGCAAGGAAACTGTAGCAATGTATCACCAGGCTCATACACTATGATCAAGTGAGATATATAGCAGGAATGCAGGTCTGATCCAATATTAGGAAAACTATCAGCATAACTAACCAAGTCAATAACAAAACCAACAGAAATCACATGATTATTTCAATGGACGCAGAAAGTTTTTGACAAAATATAGTACGTATTCCTATTAAAACACCAAAAGCAGAGGGAAAAATAGAGCTTTCCTTAAAAAGTTAAGTGGTATCTATCTAAATTTATCAGAAAGCATTATCTCTAATGAGAATAATCTAGAAGCCTTCCCGATAAGAGCAAGGGTGAAGAAAGGATGTCCATTATCAACACCATTTTTCAATATAATACTAGAAATTTAGTTACAGCAACAAGAGAAGAAAAAAATGGAAGGAATTTGAATAGGCAATCAGGACGCAATATTGTCACTCTTTGCAGATGATATGATTGTATACGTAGAGAATCATAGAGAATCAACTGAGAAACTACTTGAAAAAATTAACAACTATAGCAAAGTTTCAGGATATAAAATAAATCCATATAAATCATCAGAATTTCCATATATTACCAGCAAAGTCAAGCAGCAAGATATAAAAAGGGAAATTCCATTTAAAATAATTATAGACAATATAAAATACCTGGGAGTCTAACTGCCAAGACAAATTCAGGAACTTATGAGCACAATTACAAAACACTTTTCATACAAATAAAGTCAGATCCAAATAACTGGAAAAAATGTCAAATACAAACAGCTAGGCCAGACCAATATAATAAAAATGACAATTCTACCTAAATGAATTTATTTATTCGGTACCATACCAAACTAACAAAAAATTATTTTATAGAGTTATAAAAATAGCAAAATTCATGTGGAAGAACAAAAGCTCAGGGATATAAAGGGAATTAATGAGGGGAAAAAATGCAAAGGAAGTGGCCTCCCTGTACCAGATCTAAAACAATGTTATAAAGTGTTAGTCATCAAAACTATCAAGTGCTGACTAAGAAGTAGAGTGTTAGATCAGTAGAATAGATTAGGTGCACAAGACATAATAGTAAATGAAAATAGTAACTTAATACTTGATAAATCAAAATATACCAGTTTCTGGGATAAGAACTCACTATTTGATGACAGCTGCTAGGAAAACTAGAAAACCACATCGCAGAAACTAGGCATAGACCAATATCTCACACTATATATCAAAATAAGGGTAAAATGGGTGCATGATGTAGACATAAAGGGTGATACCATAAGCAAATTAGGGAAGAACGACATAGTTTTCCTGTCAGATCTATGGAGAAGGGAAGAATTTATGGCCATATAAGAGATGGACAATTTTGATTATATCAAATTTAAAAGCTTTTGCACAAATAGAATTACTGCAACCAAGATCAGAAGGAAAGCAGAAAACTGGAAAACAATTTTTATAGCAAGTGTCTCTGATAAAGACCGCATTTCTCAAATATATAGAGAACTGAGTCAAATTTTTAAGAGTAAAAGTAAGTCTCCAATTGATAAATGGTCAAAGGATATGAAAAGTCAGTATTCAGACAAAGAAATTAAAGCTCTCTATAGACATATGAAAATTGCTCTAAATCACTATTGATCAGAGAAATTCAAATAAAAACAACTGTGAGGTACCAGATCACACCTATCATATTGGCTAATGTGACAGAAAGAGGAAAATTATAAATGTTGAAGAGCATACGGGAAAATTGGTACTCTAATGCACTGTTGGTGGAGTTTTGAACTGATCCAACCATTCTAGAAAGCAATTTCAAACTATGCCCAAAGGGCTATCAAATTGTGCAGACCCTTTACCCCAGCAATATCACTACTAGATTTGTATCCCAAAGAGATCACAAAAAAGGGGAAAAGACCTACATGTACAAAAATATTTATAGCAGCTTTTTTGTGGTGCAAAAAATGTGAAACTGAAGGGATGCTCATCAGTCGAGTAATGGCTGAACAAGTTATGGTATATGAATGCAATGGAATACTGTTGTGACGTAAGAAATAATGAGCAGATGGATTAAAAAAAAAAACTCTGAAAGGCTTACATGAACTGATGCTGAGTGAAGTGAGCAGAACCAGGAAAACATGGTACACACCATCATCAACAATGTGAGATGATTAACTGGGAATGTAAGCTCTTTTCAGCAACGCAACAATCTAAGGAAATTCCAAAAGACTCATATTGGATAATGCTATCCATACCCCAAGAAAGAACAGATGGAATCTGAATGCAGATCGAGGAATACTTTATTTATTTTTCATGGTTCTTTTCTTTTGGCCTCTTTCTTCTTTCACAACATGGCTAATATCAAAATATGTTTTACATGATTGCATATATATAATCTATATCAAATTGATTACCATCTTAGGGGAGCTGGTGAAAGAGGAAGGGAGGAAGGGAGAAAGTTTGGAATGTAATTTTTTAATGGATATAAATATTGTCTTTACATATAATTGGAAAAAATAAAATACTATTAAAATTTTACCAAGCCAAAAATAAAAAAGGAAGAAATTCAAATTAAATTAGTGTGGGTATAACTAGGTGGTGCAGTGGACTGATACAAGGTCTGCTTCAGATATTTATCAACAGGTAATTTACCTTAGCTTGCCTCAGTTTCCTTATCTGTCAAATAGGAATGATAGCACCTTACCTCTCCCAGTGCTGGTGTATGGATCAAATGAAATAATCATTTTAAAGTACTTACTAGTTATATTCTTATTATCCAGAGGAGTAAAAGAATATTTCTTGATGGCATATTTGTTTTCAGTAAATACTAGATTTCCTTAAGCAGCATGCTTCAATGACAAGGACTCCATCTCAGGGTTCAAATCTGAGTTCTGGTGCTTGCTCCCTGTGTGATCCTAAGTAAAACATTTAACCCTTCTGTAGCCATTTCCTCATCTCTGTGTAAGAGTAGGGTTCCATCCCCACCCTAATTAATGTTATCATGCAGGTATGGATAAGGCCTTATGAATGAAAGCAGATGATGACACAATGGAAGATACAACCCTGTGTCAATATGTAAAAACAGCAATCAGCCAAGCAGTAAGTCAGTGAAGTTGCAAGTGCTGAACCAATGTAATGGCACAAAAATTTAAGTTTGGAAAGTTCTACTATTCTTGGAAGGAGAGAAGATTCTTCCTCTCTCATTCTTCTCCCTAGGTCCCATTGTTGACCATGTTATCAAAGATGCTCGACAAGTAGCAGGCAGTGTCTACAGCTGAAATCAAAGTGACTGAACCAATAGGAGATAACACTCCTAACCAGGAGTGAGAGTCACCCCAAGAAAAGCAGCTTCAGGGAGGGTGACTCCTCACAGAAGAGAGAAGTACTGTCTATGAAATGCAAAGCTATTATGGTATACAATGCTGGGACTCGAGTCAGGAAGACTTATCTTCCTGAGTTCAAATCTGCCCTTGGACACAAGCTCTGTGACCCTTGGCAAGTCACTTAATTTCATTTGCCTCAGCTTCCTTATCTATAAAATAAACTGGAGAAAGAAATAGCAAACCACTTCAGTATCTTTGCCAAGAAAAGCCTAAAAGAGGTCAGAAAGAATAGAACATGATTGAAACAACTAAACAATAACAATTATTGGAGTTTCATAGACCAAAAGAGAGACATAATTAAAGGAAACTTCATGAGAATGCATGAAGGAGTAAGGGACGTGCATTGCATTTTGCCATATGTGTTGTATTCAGATAGGGTTACTACCTTTGTACTTTGCTCGTGCCACAGACACTATGTGAATTTGGGGGTGAGCATGGCTCGAATTTTGGAGGAATGTTTTGTACCAAGTAGTCTGTCACATCGCAGTAAATACCTTTGTTAAAAGATTGTCAAAGGTATTGTCTGAGGTTATCCATAGAGAACACATTTGTAGGAGGACATAAGCACCAGTGCAAGAAACATAACTCCTCAAATTACACCTCAAATCTTAAGAGTAGTAGTTAGACAGAGACTGGACCTGCCATTGCAAATGGGAATTGGAGGGTTAGCCTCAGAGGAGGTACGATATTTGAATGAGGAGTTTGTCCTAGCCTATATCTGCGATCCATTCCAGCTCCAGGTGAATGATCCTAATGTAGTAATGTTACCTTTCCTACAACATTCCATTTGTCATTTAAAGACACAGTAGCAGTATTTACATCTTTGTGGGAAATTCAAGTGAACCAGTTATTCGACCAAGATCAATATACTAAATCTGAGAGACAACAGTAAATTTCTAGATTTAGAGCTGTGGATCTTAGAAGTGATTT
>CM053772.1:21850706-21875916 GCA_028658325.1 Potorous gilbertii
TTTCCATGTTTGTATACTAGCATAGGACATTTTGAATGAATTCAGTTTTCATGAATTTTGAAATTAGAGAATGGACCAAGATATAGGTGTAGCATCAGCTATGAGCCCCAGGGCTAGGTAACAATTAGATTCTCAAGGACTAACTCCAGGGAGGCCTACAGGAGAGGAAGATGATTTTGTTTCCCAATGAGAAAGAACTCATAAGACATGCCACCTTTCTCTTACATACAGAGCTGAAACAAAACAGGAGTGAAGAACCAATGTTCTAACGGAAGGTTTTGCCCTAAGTGATTAACAGCTGCCACTCTCCCAATGCATTCCCAGCTTATTAAGGTCTGCTGACAACATGCCTAGACTGGAGAGGCTTAGTTTGCCTGACAGATGGCAAATGCACTGTTTACGCTTCTTTCTAATTTAACAAATTTAAATCTTTTGTCAGTTCCCATTCTCAAGTGAGAAAAAAAAAAAGGTATTTTAAAACATGCCCCTCCCACTTACACTGCTCTTTTTGGTTTCATTTGTACATTGTATTTTCAATCTCCAAAAAATTTGAGACCTGGAAACATCAATAAGCCCAGGATTTTCTCTGCTGACAATTTCTCCAGGCCATAGGAAACATGCCTGGGTTTCGAATTATCTCTGTCACTATCCATGTGAAAGTCATCCTTCTGATAAATGCTATAGTTCAGGAAACCACTTGGATGACAATGACAACTGTGTTGTTTAATTAGCCTCAGTTTCCTCACCTGTAAAATGAGCTGGAGAAGGAAATAACAAACCATTCCAGTATCTTTGCCAAAAAAAACCCAAATGAGGTGAGAGTCTGTCATGACTGAAATGATTGAATAGAAAAACAAAATTTGAGATTAAGCCACATTATAATTTACATTTTCCAGATGAGGAAAATAGTACGTCAAAATTCTGTGATATACAACCAATAAATGGAAGACTAAGAATTATTATCTAACTCTTCTCCGCTCAGCGTTCTTCCCACTGAACCACGCTGCCTTTAATAGGTCACATATCTAATTGCTTGTGCATTAAGGTGGAATGAGTGATGGAGTCCTTGGGACAATAAATAAGCAAAAAAGAGAGCTAAACAAATATAGGATATATTTTATAAATTAGCCCAGATATACGAAATTAACCTCCAATGAACTCAATAGATTTTTGGATATGGAATGCATGTGAATCATTCCTCAGAATTCAAGGGAGACGTGTTGTGGTCAATTTCAAATTATCTTTGATTAGACAATGTGACAAAATTCCACAGACCTACAGATACCTAGTTGATTGATATATGTTATTTGTCAATGTCAGCAAAATATCCTGTTATTGATCTAATACCAAATACAAGTTCATTTCACTCCTTTCCCAGAGGCAGTGAGGTCCGATAGTTGGAGATCTGGCCTCAAATGAGCCAAGAAGACTTGGGCATATTCTTTCCCTTGAGGTTTGAAAAGTATTTCATATCTATCTCATCTGATCCTCACAACAACCCTGGGAGGTATGTTTACCCCATTTTACAGATAAGGAAACTGAGGCTAAGAGTTTAAACTTCTTGCCCAGGATCACCTAACTATTGAGGCAGGATTCAAACATTTCTGTCTGATTCTTAAGTCCAGCCTTCTATCCAGTTTGGCACGAGGCTGCCTCTGTCTTAGTCTTTCTAGGGTTATAAACTGCAGCAAGTGTGCTGAGCTTCAGAGAAGAGGGTTTCTTCACCTGGGAATTTCCTAAACCAATGAAATCACAGGTCCATTCCTCTCTCTTCTCCGGGAAAGCTACTCTGTCCAGTGCCTCTGATCCTCAGTTTAAATGTTTCCAGTGAAGAGACGTATAAAAGCTTTCCTCATTACATTAGCATTTGTTTAAATGCCCCTTTTGTTCTTAAAGAATAAAGCAGAGGGGAATGGTCCTCATTGTACTAAGCACAGGAGCTACAAAATGAGGAGAAAGACAGTGCCTGTCCGCAAGAAACTGACAATCTAGTGGGAGTTAGAAGAAAGGGGGTGGGGTAGGGGATACCCCTCATACTGCTCTGAGACCTACTCTGCTAACTGAAATTCCTATTCTTATTAATAATGGAGATGTGAGCAGCCAATCAGTTAACAAGTATTTACTGAGCACTTTGTGTACCCCAAGCGGACACAGTAAATTCCCTAAATTGCTTCTAGAGTTATGAGAAAGGATGTGCTGAGCCAATCCATACTCTCTCCCTTGGTCTCCCTCATGATCAACAAAATATATTTGTGAGCTCATCTGGTTTAATTAACAAGCAGTAACTAAACACATACTAGAGAGAAAGCAATGTTTGGCTTTGAGAATATACATATGAAATAAGACATGACGTTTGTGAAGAGAGTAAGATTTTGCCTAATAACAAGCCCCTCTAGAATACATTAAGATTTTCAAAGTGTTTTTCATGTTACCACATTTGATCCTCACAGTAATCCTGGGAGAGAGATGCTATTAGTCTCCCCATTTTGCAGATGAGGAAATTGAGGCAGTTTAAATGACTCTGGGGTCATGCAGCTAGGAAGTGTCTGAGGCCAGATTTGAACTTTGTCCTCACTCCAAGGCTTCTGCGCCCTATGCCTGCAACATGGTCATGGAATTGTTAACTCCCTGCAAGACTCAGTTCGGGTGCCATCTTTTAGATAAAAGACCTTTTCTGATTCTCATTCTTGTCAGTGCTCTCCTGAGTTTGCTTTTTTTGGGCGCATACTTCATATTTCCTTCCTTATGTACTTACTGGCCATCTTCAGTTCAGCATCTGGCCACTGGACCCAGAGGGTTGGGGAGGAGAAAGTGAAGCTTGCACCACCCTCCCTCACTCAAATCAAATTCAATGTCATCTGCCTGATGTCGTGGTCTTCTTTGACAATGAAGGACAAACCACAACCACACAACGACCACAACTTATATGTGCACATACAGGGCAGCTAGGTAGTGCAGTGGATACAACATCAAATAAAATCAGGAAGACCTGAATTCAAATCCAGCTTCAGACACTTACTGGTTGAGTCACCCTGGGCGAGTGGCTTCACCCTGTTTGTGTCAGTTTCCTCCTTGTGCGATGGAGTTAACAACAGCGCCTGCTTCAGGTAGGAAGTGTTGTAAGACCCAATGAAATCATACTGGTAAAGCACGTAGCACAGTGCCTGGTACATGGTGCAAATGCTATTGTTGCTATAACTATCATTTTTAATTATTATGAGGATTTTGTCTCTTCTCTGACTCAAGTAGAATATAAGGTTCTGGAGGGCATGGGCAATTTTTAATTTTTGTCTTTGCATACCTAGCGACTAGGACAGAGCTTGATACACTATAGGCACTTAATAGATGGTTATTCTTGAAGTGAATTTCAAAAACAGGATGTTTTGGCTTCCATATTCTCAAAGGTTCAGTTACACATGGCATAGAATTCATAAAGCCTAAAGACCTTTGAGTCTTAGGAAATCATCTAGGCTAATCCTTTCATTATCAAATACTAAGTTACGTAAACTGAGGCTCATATAGATGAAGTGACTTATCCAAAGTTACAAAGGAAGTGAGGATATACAAAATATTGATAGAAGATCAAAACGGTGTGTCTTCTTACTTCCATGGGGCTTTCCATTACATCTCACACTTTCTCCTATGTTCTGTGCTAGGTAGAAAATCCAGGACACAGGGGGAGCTAGGGGAAATGGAAAGAAAAAGGGGAGGCCAGAAAAAAATCCCAATCAAAGCAAGACAAAAAGGGCAGGGGCTTTCTACTTCCAAAAAGCATAAAGGTGTTCACAAGTGCTCCAGCAAACCACATAGAGAGCAGTTTTTTCCTGTGGCATTTTCACAAATGATACACTTCACTTTTCTTATGTAAGAAGGGAGGAAAAAAAAAATCTCAAGAGTATTCAATATTGTATCCTGAATGCCTAAGTGTGTGATTTATAATCTATTCAAAGGCAATTGAGGCTGTTTTGATTGCCTTTAATGTTTGACATTTCCCAAGTGGAGGACACAGCATCACAGGGCAATGAGTCAGACTTCCTAAGTGCTGCTCATCTTTAGCCTCTTTGACTGAAGGCTATGAGTTCCTTTTTGGAAAACAACATCCACATATGAAACTGTGGAAAAATTTTCAACCTGGTTATACTGTCCCCTTCCCCCAAAATAAGAAATAACTCCCCCTATCATTTGTCAACTGCCCAATTTCGAAAGTGAAGTAAAATGATCATAAAGCCTTCAGATTTTTAGTTTCTGATCAACTAGCTGAAATAGTTAACTAATAATAGCATTTATATAGCACTTGAAGGTTTTCGGTGTCATACATGCACACACATACATACCTCTATATTTTATACATATGTATACATGTATACACATATATGTATTGTGAATACATCTATATGCATGTGTGTGGATATATATATCCATATACACACAAATACACACACACACACACACACATATATATATACACCCATATATCTATCTTTTTATCTATCCATCTATCTATCTATATACACATGCCTGTTTCTTTGTTAATCACTATAACCTCACAACAATCTTGTGAAGTAGGTGTTATCCTCATCCCCATTTTACAGATAAGGAAACTGAGGATGAAGGAGGTTAAGTGAATTGCCAGTGTCTGAGTTAGAATTCAAACTCAGATCTTCCTGATTTCAAGTCCAGTACTCTATTAAAGGCATCTTCACTGCTTCAATTACCTGATGGCTGTCTGGAACAGAATTCAATTCAATTCAATAAATATTTATTAAGTGCCTACTATGTGCCAGGTACTGTGCTGACTACTGGGAATGCAAAGAAGAAGAGAAAAGACAGTCTTGCTCTCAAGGATCTTACACTCTAATGGAGGAAGACAACATATACAATGAACTTGGAAGGAGCAGAGGGGAAGACACCAGAAGGTCCCCACACGAAGGTATCTTATTTTGCTTCCCTGGAATTTAGACCAAGCACAGCTGGAGATGGAAAAGTGAATGCATTTTTTTTTAGAGGGCCACATTTGGAAAAACAGTAGCAACACATCTGGAATTTGGGAAGGGTGGATCCTAGTTTCTGCAAGATAATTGCTTTCTTCTCTGTGAAATTCCTTCCCTGGGTCATTTGGCCAATATGTACATGATTGGATATGAGTAAGTCTCCAACTTATACCCATTTTTCTGAGACCTTGTAGAAGTCAGTATTGTTCAGATTCCTTCTATTGGTGACCCATCTGTCTCGGCAATCACCTGATCCAAATGGGACCAGTCATGCACAAAGTCAGGGATTACATTGGGTACATTTTATTTGTCCCATGATCCAACAGCAAGGCTTAACCCTCCAGAGGATTTTCTCCAGGATCTGAAATCCTATTTCCCTCCCTCTTCCAGCTCACTAGCAATTAGAATTGTTTTAACACTGACAAGAATAATGGCTGGCCTGAATGCTTACTCAGGAAAAATTATCCCATGGAACCACCCAAGTCCATGCTTCAAGTTAGCTTTCAAAAATTATTTGTTTCCATAAACTTAAGTGAGAACAACTCTATCTTCCCTGCTCTTAATTAATACAGAAAGCTTAATATGTACTTCTCTATCAATCTGGGCCCAAAATTGCTGAATTGCCTTTGTAGTAATTTGGAGGAAGATTCTGGGGGCTATTAGGAGAAAATTGAATCCAGCCTTAGCCTCCGTGGTTTGCTTGTGCATTTGAAAGCAATGAAATTTTTCATATAAGATGAAGAACTTTTTAAAGAAGAAATGTCTGTGCTCGTCTGCAGTCATATTTTTTTTTCCTGGTCTTTACAAAAGGACCCTTATGGCACATTTTAATAATGGTCCCCAGAAATACAGCTTGAAAGGGGAATAAGCCAGGGTTTGATGCACTGCAGAAGGAAACCTAATGTGAATTCTTAAACAGAATATTTTTCTGAACAAGTTGTGCACCTTTGTCTCCTGGGTAATTATTTTGTGCTCTTGGGATGTCTACAGGGAGTAGATATGGGCCTTTCAAATGGAAAGAGTTGAGGATCTGGCTCTTCTGGGGAGCCCAGATGAAAAGGACAATTCAAAATAATGAGGTAGACCAACTCTGAGCTAGAGAACTTCAGGTCACCTTCGAGTGTGCACATTCTGAAGCTGCCTTATTTTAAGTGCAAACCAAAAATCTACAAACACAAACACACTGAGAAAACTTCACACAGCTGGAATGTGTGTATAGGTTTTATTGGGTGGTAAGAAAAGGGAAAAATTACTTTTTTTCCCAAAAAATTATGTTTCTCAACCCCTAGCTCAGGTTGTTTTTTGGGGGGTTTTTTGTAGCCCCAACAGGTAGATAGATTTCTGTGGCATTATTAACTCATATACAAAATGAGATGACACAAAAATCTGGCAAATTTATTTTTCAAAATAGTTTGGCCCCTAAATCCAATTTCCCAAGCTGGAGAGGTTGCTTCACTCAGTCAGTGGGCAAGTCCCTTAGTCTCTTTGGACCTCAGTTTCCTTGTCTGTAAAATGAGGGAACTAAACTAGGTAGCTTAAGGCCTAGGATTCCATTGATTGCATAAGTACCTAATAAGAAGGGTGTTTTAGGCTAGTCAGGCAGGGTGGGAAAGGATTACCCCTCAAATCAGTGGGATTAGTAAGAGCATATGGAATAAGTCAGAAGTAAAAAACACAGGGGTGAGGAACCTATAGTCTCAAGGCCACATATGGTGCTCTAGGTCCTCAATTGTAGCTCTTTTACTAAATCCAAACTTCACCGAACAAAGCCCCTCAATAAAAAAAATTTGTTCAATAAAACTTGGACTCAGTCAAAAGGCCACACCCAAGGACCTAGAAGGCCACATGCGGCCTCAAGGCTGCAGGTTCCCTACCCCCCTCCCCCTTACTGCCTACTCCCTAATTTGGTTCTTATGAAAAGTAACTGGACCTCATTTTCCTCCTCTTTAAAATGAGCAGGTCAGACAAGAAGACTTTTGAGGTTCCTTCTACAGGTGCTCTAATTCTACAATCCTATGAATTCAACAAACATTTATTCAAATGAGATAACGTAGGTAAAATGTCTTGCCAACCTTAAAATTCTACGTAAATGTGAGCTATTATATTAACATTTGATAGGTGCAGGGGGGACAAAGATCAAATCCCAACAGTCGTTGATTTCAAGGATTTTGCAATTTCCTGTATCTTATGATCATTTAGGATGGGGGTGGGGGAAGTCTTAACCTTTTCTTTGTAATAGACCTTGATGACTGTGTGGTGAAACCTACAAACTCGTTCTCTCAAGAATGTTTTTAAATAATTGAAGAAAATACTAAAGGTTAGTGAAAATAAAGTTACTTTTTTTTCTCCTCTAAGTTTATGGATCATCTGAAATCCATCCTTGGACACCTTAGACACCAGGTTAAGAGCGCTGGCACTCTTGTAAGGTAGAGGTGGTTACCAGTTCCTAGCCCCTAACTTCCTGTGACCAAAGAGCTCCTCTAGATATCTTTGGAAACTGAGGAGACAGCCCTCTACCTCCCACAGTTTGGCCACACAGGGACAAAATAAATGATATACTAGGCTGAGGATTTGGACTCTAAGCCACTACCAACAACCAGGAAATGAAGCATGACAGTTTAGGTCCTACCCGAAGGAATCCTTCTCCACTAATGCCTAATCCTCTTAGGAAAAGTCCACCTACACACACACACACACACACACACACACACACACACACACATATATACACACACACACACATATATATATATATATACATACACACACATATATATACATATACACACACACACACACACATATATATACACACACACACATATATATATACACACACATATATATGTATACATGTATATACACACACACATATACACACACACACACACACACATATATATATACACACACATATATATGTATACATATATATATACACACACATACATACACACACACACACATATATATATACACACACATATATGTATACATATATATACACACACATACACACACACACACACACACATATATATATATATATATATATATATATATATACCATTCCCCTAAGGAGTCTCACAGATGAAGCTAGGGTGATAAGCAAGGGTGTGCCAGGGCTATCCATCTACTTTCTCACTGGAAACTGACAGCTGCTTTGCGTTTGGGGCATCCACAGTTTTACAAAGGCCTTTCTATTTTGCTTGGGAGCAATGATCCATTAATCCAAAAACAAATAGAAAAGCACCTCATTCTACTAAATCAACAAAGAGCCAGTTTGCGCGCAGTCTACTCCATTCATAGGCTTTAGTGAAATTCACACACAAAGATTTCTTTCCTCCTTCCCTCCCTTCCTCCCCAGACTGCCCTTCAGGTTTACTTTGCCTTTAACCATTGTTGTGCTATGGCTATAACCCCATACCAGAAAGATGGAATCTTGCATGAAATCCCCTGGCTGAATAGGGATGAGAGAACAAAGGAAAGATCTTTGTTGTACCCTGATTTTCTTGAAGGGCAGCAAGGCATAGTGGAAATTGGATAGATTTTTTTTCCAATCCAATCACAGACACTCATTATATGACCCTGGGTTAAGTGGCTTAACCCTCTAGGACTCAGTTTCCTAAGCTATAAAATGAGAAAACTGGAATTGACTTCTAAGGTCTCTTCCAACTATTAATTCAATGAACCTATCCATTTTTGACTGTGTCAGGGTGTATGGAGAGGGGAGTAAAGAAAGGTAAAAAAAAAAAGCCTTTAAAAAAACATTAATGGTAAGTAGCACAGGACAAAAGCTCATATATCTAGAGATAGAAGGGACCATCTCCTCCATTTTACAGATGAGGAAACTTGAGGCCCAGGGAAATGAAGAAGGTACTCACACCTTCCTGAGACATATAAGAGTGTGAGACTATAAAACTTTTAAATCAAAATTTTAAATATGAAATCTATTTAATAATACAGTTAAACATAATTTAACAGATTACTATTTAATAAGCATAGGGACCTATGATTTCATCAGTATAAAGAACTCCCAGATGAGAAAACTCCCTCTAGCAAGGCTTGGGATAGAAGCCCAAGCTCTCTGTACCTTCTAACCTCAGCGGGTTGCCTAAGCACCAACCACCAAGTTTATATTATTATACCACTAAGAGATCAGGTGACTTGTCCCAGATCACATGTTCAGGTTAAGTCTGAGGTAGAAATTGAACACAAGTGTTCCTGGTCCTAAGGCCAAATCTCTATCCACTATACCATTATCTTACTAATATTTAATATGTAGCTAAACTATCCTCAAATGGCTCTAACAACCAAAGTTCCAATATGGCACTTTCCAGTTTCCAGAGCACTTAATGTATGCTAGTCATTTAATTTTCACAGCATTCTAAGGTAGTTGCCATTATTCTCATTTTAATGATGAAAATAGTGAGATAGAGAGAGGTAAAGTGACTTTTCTGGAATAATGCCGCCAAGCTAGCACCCAAAGCTAGATATGGACCTTTTTTTTTTACATGACTACAAATCAATCTCTCTAAAGTTGGCTATTTTTTTAATTTGTAAGGAGAATGTTGAGAAGTTGAGGGGCCTAAACCCTGACTTCTTTTACTCACAATGCATTCACTGTGGTTTCTCATTAATTAAAATTTGATTCTGGAGAACTAGTTACTAAATGAATATTCTTTTGAAAAAAAATCTGCTATAACTCCCTCAAAGTAAAGCTCATTGCTTTAAACTGAGCATGGAGCAGCATCTTTTCAATTCTTTTTGTTGAAGCAGATCAAAGAAAGCAGGTAAAATTTGCCAAGTCTCAAGTTATATCTCAAAATGCTTACCACTCACTTTCCTTCTTTATTAGAGCATTTTCTCTTTGTGAACGTCTGTATAAGGATAACACTTGGCTAATACACTATCAAGAATTAATTAACAATAACCAGAGACACCCATGAGGAGACAGACCAAAGTGAGCAGAGAATCCAATTTACATTATCTGAAGGTAATGGTCACATACTGAAAAGCCATGAGAGGAGCGTTATTGATTAAACCAGTTAAACAAATGACAGCTAAGTGACCCATTGGCATGGGAGAACAGTGACAGAATCACAAGCTTATTAAGTCATTTTTTTTTAAGGCACAGACATTACTCTATAGTTTGCAATAAATCAAGGCTAAAGATATTCCAGTAATTATTTTTTTATGTAAAATTTAAAATATAATGGTGTTTAGAGGAGTTTGATGTTGACTAGAGCTATTGATTGGGCTGCCTTGATTGCCTTTCCTAGAAATAGCCCTTCTAGAAATTCAAATGCTGGACATTGAGAGGTTCTGCCTTGAATAAACTTGGAAATAGGTCTCTGTAATTACATTTCAAAATTTTCCCCATTATTTCAGCTACACACACATACCCAGGACTTTTCCAGAGTCCTGCAGTCTATGAGATAACAAATAATTAGCTAAAATGTGAAAACAAGATCCACACTAAGCAAATTGTGAAAAAGAGGAAGTCAACCTGAAAAGGGCTAAGGAAAGATGGGCATGCTGATTCCCAGACACACTAATATACTGCTGATGTATCTGTCAATTAGTCTAACTACTCTGGGGGAAAATGTGTTATGTAAGAAAGTGACTCAAATATCCATATCCTTAGATTCAGAAATATTACTGCTATGCATGTATCCCAAGAAGGCTAAAGTAAGAAAGGCCTAGTGTGAACAAAAAGTACTCATAGCATTTTTTTGGTAGTAGCAAAGAACTAGAAACAAAGAAGGCCAGTTGTTAGAGAACTGCTCTTTTAAAGAAGTGACATAGTTATGTAGTAGACTATTACTGAACCAGAGGTGATAAAGAGTACGAGGAATATAGAGAAGTATGGAAAGGTTTATAAGAACATGTGCAAAGTCAAGTGATCAAAACCAGGAAATCAATTGATACACCTATCTATGATGAAAAGAGTACAAATGGAAAGAATCATAAAAGTAAACTCCACACCACGTCACTATAATGACCAAGCTTATCCTTAGAAAAGAAATCAGAAAATGCAAGTCTCTCCTTCCTTTGCAGAGGTATGAGATGATGAGCGTGGGACGTGGTACACACTGCCAGATTTTGGTGATGTGTTGGCAAAGGTTGCTAAATTGTTTTTTTCTCCATTTCTTTCATTCATTTTGTTGTTGCTGTAAGAGATGGGTAAGGGGAGGAAAAATGAATATTTTCACAGAAATAAAGGTGATATAAAAGGAGGAGATCTCGATAAAAGCTTAAAATAAAAACAAAGACAAATGAAAAAGGGTTGTTTGTGTGCATGGAGAAGCACAGGCTAAAGGGTCTGCTGACTTGTTATACCCCTCTTCAAAGTCGTACAACAACCACAGGGAAAAAATAATAACTGACATTTGCACATCATATTAAGTTTTGCGAAGTACTTTTCATATATTACCTCATCTGAGCCTTACCACAGCCTGGTGAGATCAATATTTCAGGTGTTATTACCCACATTTCGCAGATAAAGAACCAGATCTGGAGAAAATAGCTACATTTATTGCCCATGGGCACGCAACTAGCAAGCATCTGAGAAGCTGTGGGATCTTGGGTATCTCCTGGATCCAAGTCTAATATCCTTTCAATTACAAGATGCCTCCTCCCTAAGCCTCATAACCTAGACCACACATCTTTCCTTTAATCAGAGACTTTCTTGTACTCTTTGCAAATACTTTCCTTTGTTAGTTTTTGCTTGTCCAATCAGACAACAAACTACTTAAAGTTTCTGAACCAAATACAGTACCTTGCACATAGTGGGGGCACTGCAAGAACTTTATTGAGTGAGGCTCATACATATTTGCAACCATCATCAGAATTGTCAATCTCCTTATAAGACCCACCAGCTGCTGCAGATCAGCAATGAGAATGACCTTGTCCCCAGAGAATCAAGCGTTGATTGTGTTTAGAAAATCCAAGCAAAATGGAATCCCACCAAATCCATTTCTGCCCCCGGGCTTGTTCTTTTCTTGAGGTCAGAAGGGCAAAAATTTCATACAAATGGTCTGTTTCAGAAATAAACTTTTTCTATCAGCTATAGTTTTCCCTCAATATTATTCCTTTAAAAGACAAGGTTAAGTATAGACCCTTCCATTTCTGAGACCAGCACAGTGACCTCTGCCGTGATAGAAAAGGCATCTGCTATAGATCTCATGCAAAGACAATGCTCAAAATGTTTGCTGTGTCCTGTGAGCAAAATGGCAATTGCCAAACTCCCCTCCATAGCCATGCCCAGGAGCAACACCAGTGCATGCAAAGAATAAGGAAAAACACTGATGGAGACTGACATTTGGGTTATAGGCTCACAAATACCCATGATTAATAAAGCTCCTAATAACCCACTCTATTTACCAAGGCCTACTTTAAATATGTCTACTCATTAAATTACGTTGACATATCTCCAGTTTATGTTCTATCAGATGGCCTTAGGTTTGCATGGCAAATGTTCTCATTGGGTCAGTGTACTAAGGTAGCAATCAAGGATGGCTACAGAGGAATAAGGAGGGATTTGTGACTACTCTTTTCAGTGATGTGAACCCATCAGTCAATCAGTTAGCCCTTGGCTTTAGCTTAGGAAATGTTCCTATCTGGGAAGGACTTGGGGACTACCCAAACACCTCAATGAGGGCATCACTCTACCTCTGACATTATTCGTGTGACCTTGGGCAAGTCCCTCATCTCTAAAATGTGAGGATTAAACAAAATGACTTAAGGTCCTTCGACCACAAAGTGTATATGACACTAAACCAAGCCACTGTCTCTAAAAGATATTTCCCAGGGTGAAAAAAATGACTGGCATTATGATTCAAGAAACCGAGTTTGAATTCTGGGTCTTCCATTCACTCCCTGTGGAGGCAGCTGGGTCCAATGAAAAGAATGATGAATTTGGAAACAGAAGGTTGAGTTTCAGCTCTCAGCTCTGCTCCTATTATAGCAACACCTTCTTTGTCACATGAGTGACCTTGGGAAATTCACAGAGCCTCTGAAACTTTTATGCAAAATAAGAAATCTGAGCTAGATTTCTAACCCCTTTCCAGCTTTCAGTCTATGAGCCTAAGACCTTGGGCAAGTTACTTAACTTTTCTAAGCCTCAGTTTCTTCAACTGTAAAATAAGGATCTCTAAGGCTTTGTCAGTTCTAAATCAATGGTCCCATGAAAATCAAACATTGTAAATGGAAAACTTCCACTCATCAGCATATTAAAAAATATATATGGTACATTAATAAAACTT
Organism: Potorous gilbertii; assembly: GCA_028658325.1. NCBI lineage: Eukaryota > Metazoa > Chordata > Mammalia > Diprotodontia > Potoroidae > Potorous > Potorous gilbertii. Next base: position 21,863,965 of record CM053772.1, read on the forward strand.
CCAACATACCTTTACTTGAGTGCAAGGGAGAGCTGTAAAAATACACTACTGAAATGAACCCAAGACTATTACTGGATTATATTCCAATAAATTAGTAAAAGCATTAAAATACTCTGTTTGGGCCAGGATTTGCTTCATGCCTCCATTCTATGAGGTTAAAAATTAAAGCCACTAGCCATTGGGCTGATCTGGAGGGCTGACACAATTCAGACTTGGAGGAGTTGTAATGGGAACTGTCCATAGTATACATCTTTCTTTCTTTCTTTTTTTTCAAGAATCCATGATCCATGGAACAAAATCAGAATGTGTCTTAATGGAGTAAACAATTCCCTTCCCCCTTCAAAGCTAGACTTTGCATAAAACCTGTGAATCCAAGACAGCGAATGGCTCTGGCTGCCCTCGGGCCACCCTTGCTAGACTTCCAGAGTCCACATAAAGAGCCTGGCGCTAATAATTCAGCTCCATTTGACTCAATTGCTGATGCTGCTATGGAAACCAAATTACTTACTATCATAAGAATCCAGGGCCCATTAAAGGGTGAATTGAGGTGATTGAAAAAATTGAAGCCAATTTTATCTCCTCTCCCCAGCGCTAATATGCCTTTCTCTGACCCTTTACTTTAGCCTGAGCTCTTCAGGAGTTCAGTTAACCCTTGAAGAATACAAGGTCAAGGTTTGACAGTTTACTGCCTAGACAAAGGGTTTATACTTACAAGGAAAAGGAGGAAGAAGCAGAAGGAGAACTCTTCATCAATCAACAGTTATCTGTTAAGCACTCACCATGTGCCAGTGAACTGTTGTAAACTAAGATTTGGAAAGGGTGAGTTCAAATTTGACTTCTTACATTTATTAGCAATGTGGTCATGGGTAAGTCTCATAAACTCCCATTTCCACAACTGTAAAATGGGAATGAAAAAACCTGTAGCACACACCTCCTGGAGTTGTTTCACACTTTAAAGGAGAAAAAAATGCTATACAACTCTTAGAATGTCATCTAACTGCAAGTCCTTATATATTTGAGTCCAGATCTATTCCTGTGATATCATGGTGAGGGGGGCGGGGAGGAGTGGCAGTTTTCCACACTGATTCTCATCAGAAAGTCATCTGTACTTTGAACCTAGAGAGAAGTTGCTAACTATTAAAAATAGGAGTGGAATGGGACAGCAGGGGTGAGAGGGAGGGAGGCAGGGAAAGAACTGGACTTGGAGTTCAGGGTTTGTCTTTTATGAATCATTTAAATGTGGGCCAGACAATTGACTTCTTTGAGACTCAGTTTTCTAATTAATAAAATAGGGATGTTAATTCTTGCTTAGGAGGATAAAGCAAGATAATGCATGTGAAAGAGTCCTGACAGAGGAAGTTATTAAAGGGTTTTATCCAACAAAGCTCATAAAAGCTATACCAGGGTGGCTGGAGAGTCAACCAGAATGAATGCTTGGCAGGAGAGGTTTTCTTCTAACAGATCTCAGGCAAAGTAGAAACCAATAACATTTGGAGTCTCTCTTTGAAAACTGAATGTGCTCTAAGTTCACTTTTTTAAAAAGTAATCTGAGTTATTTTTTCCATTCAATTTCACATGTAAAGACTGTGACTCTGTTTTCCAGCTCCACACAAAGACCAAGCATTAGAGGATATCCCAAGAAGAAAGTGGGGCCTTTTCCAAGAAAGCCAAAAACAAACAAGTCCAATATATGCCCAATTATTCAGAGCAACTTTTTGTAGAAGCAAAGGGAAAAGTGTCCACCATTTGGGGAACTGATGGGAAAATCAGTGGCATATGAATGAATCACAATATTATGTTTAATAAGAAGTGAAGGATAGTTAGGTAGTACAGTGACTAGAGCACTGGGTCTGGAGTCAAAAAGACTCATCTTCCTGAGTTCAAATCTGGCCTCAGACACTTAGTGCCCATGTGACTCTGGGCAAGTCACTTAGCCTTGTTTGTCTCAATTGTAAAATGAGCTGGAGATGGAAGTGGCAAACCGCTACATATCCTTGCCAAGGAAACCCCAAATGAGGTCATGAAGATTTGGACAATATTGAAAAATGACTGATAAAAAAAAAGAAATAAAGAATATGAAGAATCCAGGGAAATATGGAGAGAACAATATGTTGGAACTGATATAAAACAACCTTCACTGAAAGGACAGTATGTGCAGTGAATAAATCAATGGAACTGAAAAAATGACTGAGAGGAAGTTGTGCTTTAAGTCTCTGAAAAAACCAGGGATGATTCTGGAGACTATATCTTGCAACATACTTCCTCCCTTCTATCAGAAAGCTGGGGCATGACTAAGTCAGAATGGCCCATGGGGAACCTGCAGCCTCACGGTTATAAGTCCTCTAGGACAGCCCTTTGGCTGAATCAGTGAAGTTTAGATTCAATCAAAGGGCCACACTTGAGGACCTAAAGGGCTACATGTGACCTTGAAGCCATAGGTTCCTCACTCTTGGATACCTTGACAGATGTGGTCACTACAGCAAATGTCTTTCTCATAAGAGAAGATTCAAGGTCAGATTGGCTGTTTTTTGTTTTTTCTATCTCTCAGAAATAACTGCAATAGAATTACTGACTATATCAAATTAATTCACTTTTAAAATACAAATAGAAAGCATATGAAAACATTTATTTTTAAAGGGAGAGATGCCTGCCTTTATGTAATTCTTGATGGCACCTTCCACTATTTTCTGGATGGCAGTATGCATTGTGGAAAGAGTGTTAGATCTAGAGTCCAAAAGACCAAAATTCTTTTGAACATGGGCCATACAAGAATTTGTTTAATTTAACTCTGCATATTTGTTACAAGTATTTTTTTCTTCTAAATTGGAGGAAGAGAAAGAAAATAAATGATTATTAAATGTAAATAAAATAATTTCCTTTAAAAATTGAATACAGATGAACACCAACAACCACAAAGAATTTCACCTCTGACCATTAGCTGTGTGACTCTGGGCAAGTCACTTAAACTCACTGAGCCTCCTTCAACTATTTGGAATAAGAATATCACCTGCCTCCCAGGAATATTGTGAGATCAAATGAAATGATGTATATAAGTGTTTTGTGAACTTTGAAGCACTCTATAAATGCCAGTTATTACATTATAGGAAAGTTGTGAAGTGTAAAATTCCCTACAGCCATCTCAAGCTCAATCTGTCTGGAAGAATACTCATTTTCTTTCCCCCAAGTCCAGGTCTTCTCCTGACCTCTCTCTTTCTATGAAGGGCATCATCATTTTTCCATTCCCCCAGATTAGTGGTTTTAGAGGCATTCTCCATTCTTAACTCTCCTTCAATCACATCCGTTAGTGACCAAGCCTTACTCACTCTACCTTCACAATAATCCCCACATTTTGAGCCCTCTCTCCACTCACTCATAGTCACCACCCTAAGCAATTCCTCCAGCAGATTTCATCTGCCAATTGCAATTAACTCCTTTTCTGTGTCCCTGCTTCAAGCCTCTTCCCTCACCAACCCAGGCCCCACACCATCCAGATATTCTGAAGGCACAGGTCTGGCCATACCATGCTCCTGTTCAAAAAGCATCCATGGCTCCCTATTGCTTCTAGAATGTAAGATTTTTGAGAATAGCAATTGCTTCATTTTGGTCTTTGTGTCACCATTGGTTAGAATGGGTCCTGGCAGTGAGTCAAAGCATTTTTTGACAAACATTAAACACTCAATAAATGCATGCTATTGAAGTAGAAGGGGAAGGTGAGACTGACACTTCTTTATAGGACAGGTGACCTGGAGAAACTGACCCTTTTCCAAAAAGGTTTACACCTCCAATATTTTCAGGACCTAAGTCCCCTTTGTTGAATACTAGAAATAAAATTAGTGCCTTTGCTCATGGAAACATTCACAGACATGTTTTAAAGACATCTAAGAAGCAGCTACTTCATCCTATCCTTCCAGTAAATAGTTATTACTCTTCAAGATCTCCCTGTCCCCCTTTGCCTGAGACACCTATAAAGGTAATCTCATTTTCTTCGTTACAGGAATGAGTAAGAGACAGAGATCATTTTGACATTTTAGTTCATGAAATCTTAGACTATGATCATGGAAATAAAAAAGTCATTGTTCTAATAAATAGAGCTAACAATGGAAATGGTTGACTTCCTGAGGCCTTGAGGTCCTCATCCTTAGAAGTCAATATTTGTCATAGCCTCTGTTGAAGAGATTCTTACATCAGGAGATCAGTGAGATAAAGTGTTGTCACTAATAGGAAATCTTAAAATATAAAGGGACTCTTAGAAAATTAGACAGAAGAACCCTAGAGGAACTAATGGGGCAGACCTGCCTATGAATGGGTAAATATTTACCAACCTGCTTATCACAAATTACATGCTTACAATACCTGTTAACGTAATGACCTTGAAAGTTGACCCATTCTCCCTTAACCTAATGAGCATACTGAGTATAATCAATTAGGACTGCAATTAAAATTATAATTTTTCTCCCACACTCTTCCCCAGCTTTCGGATATTTCTTGATAAAGTTTGGGAGATCACACTGGATGATAAATATTGCCTTTATGTTCTGGTTTTCTTTTTAGTGTTTCCATTGTGGCTAATTTATTAAATCTCAGATTTATTTTCTATTTGTAAGTTTCAGCAAAACTTAGTCAAGTTTCCACACTGATTGTCAAGAGATAATTAGGGCAGTTAGCTATGATTTGTCATGTCTCAGTTGGGTTTCCAAGCTTCCAGGGACTGCCTGTAGAAATCCGTTAGGCCGTTCCACTCTTATCAGTATGAAACTTCCTTGTCCATATGTGTGCAAATTGCTTTCCTGTTTTATGAAGGTGATTTTAAAGATTATCCAATTGGCTCCTCTAGAGCTGCCATTATATCTGTTGGGAAATACTAGTGGCTGTATTTAAAGGAACCAATTGGATCATCTGTATCAAAACCATAATCACTGCAGAACCAAAACTATGAACGATGCAAAAGATAGGGGTGACAAGCATGGTGAGGGTAAGTAGGTTTAAGTACTTTAAATACAAATCATGTACCAGAATTGGAACAAAAATTCTAATTCAGGAGATTCATGTTTGAGAAAGAGAAATTCAGATACCAAGATGGAGGGATGACAGATGGAGAGTCACATGATGGCAAAAGGCCTAGAAGAAGCCATTCAGCCTGTTGGGACACCAGTTTCAGGAAGCTTTGTAGTGCAGCAGAACATGCCAAGATCCACAGAGGAAGACAGCCCTAGATACACTCCATACTGTACCACTGGGGTTTGGGGGTGGGGAGTCTTGTTGCTTAATCTTATCATAATCACATCTGACTCTTTGTGATGCCATTTGGGGTTTTCTTGGCAGGTGGTTTGCTGTTTCCTTTTCTAGTTGAGGCAAACATGACTTGATTAAAGTCACTTGGCTGCCAAGAGTCTGAGACCAGATTTGAACTCAGATCTTCCTGACTCCGGGGTTGGCTACTAGTCACCTTCCTGACCTATAGCATAGGAGGTGCTTAATAACTGTTTGTTGACTGAATGATTTATCCATTATCTCTTAAAGGATTGATGTCTAAGATCTTGCTGAACCATGTCAGACTAAGGAACACAAGCAGATCACTGTGCTTGTTAAGGAGCGCTGCCATAAACAGATGGCCTGCAGACAGTTTTTTTTTTTTAATGGTAAGTGTCTGGGTTGGTTCTTAAATGATATGATCTAATGAAGCAGCTGAGCAAACTTACTTGAAGTCAGCCCTACTAGAAACAAAGACAAGTGTAAAACCAAAAGATTAGAGTAGTAAGGGAACTCAGAGGATAGTTAGGCCAATCATTCCCATTTTACAAATGAGGAAATGGAACCTCGGAAAGATTAAAGGAGCTTATAGAATTGTCAAATCATAGATTTAGATCCATAACGAATTTTTGTGTTCTTCTAGCTCAAGCTCCTCACTTTGTTGTTGAAAAAATAAATGACTGGTTAAGAGACTTGCCTGAGTTCATACAGGTAGAAAATGGTTGGGATGGGATTCAAATCCAGGTCATCTGACATGAGATCCAAAGAAAATTTTCAAGAACAAAAGTTACTTGATTCCTCCTCTAGACATAGGCAACCCTGAGGGAAAAATGCAGAGGGAATGGTTCTGACTGTTTCAGTGCAAAGGAAGGGTTTTATTAAATCTCAGCTGAAAAGAGGAGACCATGTGTTCCTCAGTGAGGCTCCTTTACTGGGAGGTGAAAAATGGATGTTCATAGTAATTTCATTTTGAACTGATTTATTCCTAAATGGGAAAGAATTGATACTTGGCAAAGAAAGGGAAATGCTGGTCCAGGTGAGCAGCCAGATAGTCTTCTGGATAACATTATTATTCTAAGCAAGAAATAAGAATACAGAGAGAAAGAGAAGGCCATTGGGGAAAGTCATTACCCAGAATGAATACTTTTCCTTTTCCCAGAAGATTTCAAGTCAAGTGTAAACTGACCAATATTTTGAGTCTATTTCTGACAGCTAAATCTAATCAAAGTTCACTTTTTAGAAATCCAATAATTATTTGTAATTAGATTGCACAAAAAATGAAATAATAAATTTGTTTCTGCAGGTATGGCCATCATTTTCCTAAAATACAACTCTCCTCCCTCAGGCACTGTCTTTAAATCTTTGATATTTAGCTTCGAAACAAGTTGTGAGACTGATAATTTACTAGCATGAGTTATCATGGTTTTTTTAATACATATTATATTTCATATAATATATATTTATATATACATATATAATAAATATTATATATACATATGCACACATGATTTTGTTGGCTCTTCTGAAAATCAATAATAATCCACAGATACTCCTTAAATCTCTCTGCCAACCCTCAATACACACACATACATACACACACTCACATACACACACACGCACATCCATAACCAAATCCATAAATACAGCAGTACATTCATTTTTAATTTACTCATTTAGCAACAAGTTCATATGACAAGGTTGCATATGTTAATGAAGGCAAAAGAATAAATAGTTTCAATAGACATTATATACCTGAAGCTTAGCTGCATGATAAAATTGAATGCTAAAAACAGGAAAGGACAAGGCTAATGATCTGTCCCGAGTTACCTAAATCTCAAATTACTAGGACGCCAGAAGTTCATGCAAAGAGAGTTCGTTGAACTTAATTCATTCTAGAACTTTGATTTTCCGTCTTTTTTTTTTAATTTTAGCATACCTTTGCCTTCTAAGCTATTTACCCTTTCAAATGAGCCTATTTAAGCAGTGACAGGGAGTAGTTTTTGGATGTTTTTTTTTTTAATAGTAATTGCTATATACAGAATAATTAAAACTCAGAGAGAGGCTGGCTTTGCACCAAGGAAAAGTGATGGAAGAAAGACATTTCATCATGCTTTGGAGGTGTCCAGACTTTTGAAATAGTAGCAGCATGAAGGTCAATGGGTCTGATAGAACCAACACAGGCAAAAAGATCGTTGACTGGAAGAAAAATAACAATGGTGCACTTGTGTCCCAGAGAGCAAACTCCTCCAACTCAGGATGACTCTGTTTGAAAGTATCTGCTGTTGCAATGGTCTTTATTACTTGTGAGAATCACCTTTGGTTATCTTATGGGGGAGCTAATCTTGGAGTCATATTTTTACTTTCCATGGCTGGGTAGTTTCATCAAAATTATACTGCAAGAACCTGATTACATCTGGGAATTTATACCATTTACAACCAACAGATGAATTGAAACACAAATAAAACCCTGTTGGGCTGTTTTTCAGGGACTGGGAAAGAAAGCATAATAAACAGTGATGTTTTATGGAGCAAGGACTGATACATGGCCCCTTGGGTGGGAGTTTTGTAGACGAACATTCAGATAACTGGATTTCAGGACAAACCCTGGGAATATTTGGTGCGTTCCCCATTTTTGACTTTATCTTATTTATTTTTCAAAACTGTTCCCAGTGAGGTCAGGAACTATCTCAAGCTCATCCTTACATTTTAAGTAAAATCAAGGACAAGGGCTGTTCATTTGAGAAAGTAAACTACCAGCGAGGAGCAAAGGGGAGATTTTCATTATCAGCTTCCAGAAAATATTATCTTTCCTTTGGATGACTCCAGACAAATCTCATGATGTGATTCTAAGTCCCTTCTCCCAAAGGTTAAGGATTATTCTGACTCAGTAGATTCTCAAAAACTTTTTTGTTTTATTGATGTGCCCATGCAGACAATCCCCCAGCTCTCTCTGAAGATGGGATCTGCTACTACATAAATGTGCAGGATTGATGCAGCATGACATGTATAGTTAAAATTGCAAGATTACCCTTTCCCAGTGCTGTCATAATTCACTTTGAGAAGACTTTCTCACTTTATCTGCCTTGTTGACCGTTAGGGATCCCTACTAGCCCTACATTTCTCACTAAGATGTTACTGGGAAGGTCATAGACTTTATTCTTCAGTGCTTTGTAGGCTGTGACATCTATTATTCATAAAACTATTGCCCAGCATCGTTCCTGGTATACAGGCTCTTAAGAGCTTGTTGACTGATTGGCTGCATATTAGTAGTACTCAATCCTCAAATCTTTACATTTACTAACCTATTCTTAGGTCTGAGAAGTTACTTTTTTATACACATGAGGACATAGGAAGCAAGATACTGAAGTAGTGATAGTTGGTTGAGTACTAGAGAGACAAGATGACTCCTATGGTCCCTCCTATCTCTAAAATTTTTGTGCTTTAAAGGATTTGAATTGTTCAAAATTGCCTATTGATTACACATTCATTAACATCACATCTAGATCATCTGCCTGGTCTACTGGACTGTAAACAAAGACACAAATTCTCAGTTTTGAACATGTTACTTCCTTTAGTTAAGGAATAGTGAGACAGAGTCAACATGAAAACATTCCAATTTTTGGTTTTTTGCCCATAACTGCTATCTATGGTAAATTCTTTCAAATAAAAAGAAATATTTGTTCCTTGTCTCTAGGAATTCATGTAATCAGATCCAACAGTTCTTCATGGCTCCATTCCCTTTCAGCCTCTCGGCTTCAACCAAAGCACCAGTCATTTCCTACTGAGTCACTCACAGTTGAGGAATGGATGTATACAGCATAATTTGACTCAGACTGTGACTATATCTTCGTATTTTGAAAGTTGAGGATGATTTTTGGGGGGAGGGTGGAGTGTTCAGACCTGTAATATTTCACTGATATAAGGAATTTTAATAGGTAAACTCTCTCCCAAAGCAGGTGAACAGCTCTTCTTCAATTTAAAGTCTTAAAGAGTTGCCAAGGTCACCAAAAATTTAAATTATCTGCCAAGGGTCCCACAACTCCCATGTATCAGAGATAAGAATTTCGATAAATTGGCTAATTCAATCAAATGGCTTAATTCAGGTTAAATCAATGAGTTTTTTTTTCTCTTTCTTGTTTCACAGAATTGATCAGTTGGGATCAGATTGGATTGCTGAATAGACCAGTTTAGGCACATAATCCCCAAGAGTTTTTCAGAACTAAATATATGAGAATCAAAGTCCATTTGGTTCAACCCATGCCTGAACATAAATGACCTTGAACAACATGTCCAAGAAGTTGTTATTTAGCCTTTACATGAGACTTTGGGAGGCAATGCACTACATTTTTGGCATAACTCAAAGTCTTAGGAAGCTCTTTTTCACATCAAGCCTAGACTTGATTCTATAACTGTCACTCAAACCTTTTATGCCAAAGAGAACAATTTTAAGCCATCCAATAGCTGGAGACATCTATCTTGCTCCCCTTGAATCTTCTAAGTGTTCTAGGGTAGCTACAATGAATGTGAAACTTTGAAATTATTTTATATTGACCAGAGAGTCTAAGTGTCTACAATGGCATCGCTACACTGAGTGGCTTCACTACCTCACCAGAAAAGGCAAAAAGGTAATCCAGAATAGAATGACTCATTACTCAGAACTCAGAATGAATTTAATGAATCTCTATTGCTTAGATTACACCATATTTAAGGGTTATGAATTTATGAATTAACATAAATATTATCCATATCCTCTTTAATCTGTATCACAGGGATTGTAATTTCTTAAAAATTAAAAGTTGTAGGGTATCAGTAACACGAAACTCAGTGTTTTATTTTCATGACCTTAAAGTTATTGAACTTCCAAAAGAAAGTTGTACAAAAAGAGCCCCCTCTTTTGAGATGGATTTCTCCATTGCACCAAACATAGCAGCCCCAAAGAGAAGAACATTTGCTAAATGTGACACAATATTTATAAAATGCAATTTTATGTGATGTCGACAGTGCTTATAGAATATGTATTACTTATAAACACAGCTGCTGCTGGGTTAGAGAGCAGGGAAAGAAAAGAGGGAGGAAGTCACAATCACCCATCAATGCCTAGACTTCATGGCATCACAACTCATCTGACCAACCATCGTGCTCACTTCATTTTGTTTCGGTATTTAGATTTTTATTCTGATGTTTTATACCAAATATAAAAAAATCAACATTATTACACCAATCTTCAAAAGAAAACCATGCAAAACAATTAAAAATCCTTACACCCTTTTGTTTCTTTAGTTTGCTTCTTTTCCCTAGGTTTTGGTCAACAGAATGCACAGACTTTTCTAACCCTGTCCATATAGATTGGCCCAAGATTAATGCTTCAGTGATTTCTCTACACTTCAAGTTCTTAAGTGTTAACAAATATGGCACTTACCCTGCTAGGAAACTTCAGCTGTGGTTTATAATAAGAATCACCATCACAAGTGCTTATGTTTGTAGCACGTTACATTTTCCAATAGTTGAATATACGTTATTTTGTTTGCTCCTCATGAGATAATATATGTAAAGTGCTTTGTAAACTTTAACATGCCATAAAATGTGAATTCACTAATGTAATATTGCAAAGCTGTGGGGTACAAACAAATGAAGTGATATTTTACAGATGAGATGACTGAATTCCAAGGGAGGGCAAGTGCCTTGTCCAAAGTCATGTAGTCAGCAAATGGCAGACCCATGGCTTTAAGGGAAAAAACAGGATTCACAATTTGTTATTAAGAGTATCCCTTTGGGGTCACCAAATTTCTTTTAGATAAGTAAGAGCATTCCCTCCATTTTGAATATAATTTTTGTTAATATAATTGAGTGATTGTTTTGACATCCTATAAACCAAAATAACATAATTAAAATGGGGGAAAGTTATTGACTGACATCAGGATAGAGTTTGATTGGAAACTCATGGCACATATACCATGGTAGACCCCACCATAGGTCCCTATTCCAAATGCAGGATGGGATAGTTGTGTTTTGTTTTATTTTCCCTTACAAGTTGTTGAACCTGTCTTTGGGAAAAGGGGCTCCTAAGACTAAGGCTTCTTGGTGGCTTTAGTAAAAACTCCATTGTACAAGGAGTCAGCAGTGATTACATGGGTGTGAACTCATGGATCAGTCTGTCCAGCACTGAGACAGGGAACAATATCTAGCTGAACCAGTATGGTATCCTTGCTGAATATCCTGTCCATGTTAAATAATTTTTGCTAGTTTTTAGATAGAATAAGAGTGTCTCATTTTATTCTAGTCTCAAACCTGGGCTGCCAAAAGGGACTAACTAAGTCCTCCCCTCCAACAAATGTCAAACTTGGAAAAAAGTAGATTACTGTGAAACTTGGGTCAGGGACTGAACAGCGCCTTCCTCCCCACTTCTTGTACTTGTTACACACCAGGACAGCAAAAGATTGGCCCAATCATTCCCTAACATTTAGTGTTCTTTGCTAGAATCTCACCATGTGGTGAGATTAGTGGTGCCGCTTGGCTCCACTTAATGTCCTTCTTAAGGGAGAAAAGGGAAAGGACAAAATGTTGGCAAAACTTTGGGGAAAAAGAGAGACTTTTGTTCTTAATGTAAGCGATACTTCATTTTTCCTCCAAGTATTAGAAAAAAATAGTATTGTTAAAGAACTCATTTGATATCAGAGTAAATAATATAGAAGGCAGTGGTTC